>JAOXNO010000024.1:56895248-56924195 GCA_028565335.1 Limnodromus scolopaceus | reverse complement strand
TATGGTCCCTTCCAACTCTAAAAATTCAGTGAAATTCAGTGAAATCAATTTTCTTTTGACCATACTTTAACAAAAATTGTCATAGTCAAAATTCATTGTCAAAACTACACTCACCACGTTTTCCAACAGCTTATGGGTATCCAAACTAATGCATTGCAATATACCCCTCTACTTGGGTAAAATGTGGAAATACTCAAAATTAATAAGCACTTAATAGAGATAAAATTAATATGGACTTACAACAGACTTACACAGCACAAAGATAAGCAGGCTGAGTTAAATTTATATATCTTATTAGAGTTTGTTTAATGTAGTGCCCATAAACCTGTAGGCAGACACACACTGAACTGAGTCAGAGTGGAACATGACTTTCTTGGATGTTAAGATAATTTTAACATGGAAAAATGATGCCCCCATCTACAGAGCTCCAAAATATTCACACAGACCTTTTCTCACTCTTTTCTCTGGAACATAAGCAACCAGACATCAATAAAATGAACAAATCATTGTCACAAAGTTAATGAAACCAAAGTTACGATTTCATTAAATCAACTGGTATCCTTCTCTTTCCAATATTACTCTGAAACCAAAGTCACCAAAGATTTGAGTAGCACTGGTGAAAGCGTTTTTGGGTCAGAAAGGAACGCAGCTTGATTCTTAACGTTTGGGCTGCACAGCTCCGGGGTTTTTCAAAGATGAAGAGATTCCAGCTGAACCTCGAGCTCCGAGGGGAACGAAGCCTCACAAGCTATTGCTTCTCCCACCCCAGGGCAGCAACGCCCCTGGGTGAACATCACCTGAACTCCCCACCAAACAGCTATTACAATAAATAAACACGGCTCATCTCGCACTCACCGGTGCACACTTGAAAAACAGAAGGATTTCAAGTTTTTAAGGACAATATCTGACCGCTCGCGTCCCCTTCTCCTCTCTGACCCAGTTTGTGTAATGGATGGAAACGGTGAGAGCTCCACCATTGTGAAGAGTTGTAAAAACGAACAGCTGTCCTCATCCTTCATCCAGCTGAACAAAGACAGGAAAAAAGTCAGGACTGCACTCACTCCATCTTCAGTGCTTTTTCAACTGATGAGCGAGCGGTACTTAATGGAGTGACAGAAAGCCGAGGACTGGAGGGGGGGTGGGCAGAGGGAAGCACATTAACAAGGCAACGATGCCTCTACTTCAAAAATACTTTTTCATTTATCATAAAGTGCAATATTCAGTTAAAAAGCTGTTTCTAGATTAAGGGTATACTTGGGAAAATACCCTGTATTTCTGCTTTCAGAGCCAAGGAGATAAACACCAAAGTCCTGTAGGAAGATAAATGTCTTGGGCATTCACCCAGAAGGAAGAAGGTTTCGGGTATTACGATGTAAAACTGTACTGAAAATACAGGCTAGGCAGAAAGTTAATGATAGTTTGATAGACCTGATTAAAAAAAACACATGGATAGATGGCAGTCAGTGCCTATTACTGCAAGGCTTGGATGGGATTATTTTAATTAATGTTCTACCTAAACTCTTACTTCAATGGCTACTAATTACCATTAAGAACTACCAGCTATATCCGGAGATTAAACATTTCTCCCCACTCCAAAGACTCAATTTTAGAAGCTGCTTCTACAACAAATTATTTGTTATACTGTTTATGGTACCATAGAAACCTTTACATCCTTTTAAATTTGCGCTAAGATCCTTTGATGTAGGTCCTTTAAAAAAAAAAATCAAACTTGTTGAACAGATACTCACAAAACAAATGCCACTTTACTGTATGACCAAAGAACACTGTGAAAAAATGTCAATATACTGCATAACTTTATAGCAATACTAGAGGACTCCCAGTATTTGATGCAATCTTCAGACTGACTTAAATCCTGTAGCTTTCTCCATGTTTCCAAATACACTTAGGAATAGAGAAATAAGAAAGACCTTGTCTTGAAGATGCAATTTTTTGTAGATTGATGTATTCTCTTTTAAAGGGATATAATTTTACAATCCCTCACAGGTGAGATAGCGGGTTTAATATCTAAAGGAAAGTACATATTTGTCTTTATGTCAATCTACATGAAAGAAAAATCACTGGGAAAGTAACAATAAAATACATGCACTGCAAGGATCCATCTACATTCCTATTTTGTGGCTCAGATTTGACGTATTATTTGCCGTACTCAGAAATGTAGTATTTCTGCACGCACACACATAAATCTTGACAAAAAGATCTCATTTCAGTCATGCTGATCCTATTTTAAAATTTATTTAATACTCAGCTATAAAAGGAGAACACTATTTTATAATTGAAAAGGACATCACAGTTGAGAAATATTCCTGATTGAAAACACTATCTGGATGGATAAAAGGAAAAAATCCTGCTGCGTTTCTTTAAAAGTCAATAGAATAAGACAGGTATGTACAGAGGTTGGATAAACCAATGAACAAATCTCAACAAGAACAAAAGTCTTACCAGTTTTCCCCACACACACTTTAGATCTCAATCATATTTTTCCCCACAGTATTGCGAATTTAATAGAAACTATACTGTCTGCATCTGAGGTGTTTTAGTTAACAATTTTTACATCTGTTTAAAGTGATACACAAATTTCAGTAAACAATTATACAGCCTTGCAGTTTAAAAAAAAAAGGGGGAAAAAAAAAAAAGACAGAATCTCTCATTTTACATTGCTTACCTGAGAAACTCCAGGAGAACATATTGTTTATAGTATAGCCAAAACACTAGCATTGTACCCCAATATGCTACTTCTCCCTTAAGAAACAGTAAAGAACAAAAAATAAATTTAAAACCAACCAAACTCTGTATATCAATTATGATAAAAAAGTGACTATTAGCACAGATACAATACTTCAGACGAAATTTTTAACAACATTTGCTTTCTCCATCTGTCTTTTTTGAAGACTTACTTCATCACTGAGTCAGATTTTGGACAACATTTGATGCGGTGCCATTTAAAAAGAAAGAGAAATGAGAAATATGAAGAGATTTTATGAAATAAATTCTGCCACAATCCAAGGCAGATCTGGAATGTGACAACAAATTCATTTTAAATAACAGTCTGCCTGATGTTTAGATTCTTAAGGCTTATTTAGGAAATGTGAAGAAAAAGAATTAAGCTTTTCAAACAGTTTTAATGAACGCAGATTCCAGTGCGTGTAACCTAGTGTAGGAAAATTAATAGATACATGAATTTAATGAAATGATCCTGTGATTGCCTATTGCTGTTATACACAGAGGAGCAATCACACACGGGTAGCAGATCTGCGTCCTTAGAGTGACTTCTGCGATTTTTCTTCCCCTGCACAAAAGCCACTAGGCATCTACAAAGACAGGAGCGAGAGGGCCAGCTGGTAGGGGGTTCTACTCTTGTTATTCACCTTGGTGATCAATGTTGTACAGGTTCTTCTCTCTACCAGAACTAAGGAGAAAAAAGCATTTCAAATAGCAGGATGGCGCAGACAGCATTTTGGCGAGCAGACCTCCTGCGCAGACTGAGTTCATAAGGTAAGAGTGCACTGACAGCACATTTTCTTTACAAAAACAGATTTACTAGCCTCTCCATTAGGAGTGCCTACCTAAACAATGCTTTTCTAACAGGCTGCCAAACGTGCCAAATTAAAGCCAAACCTTCTTCTGCAGTGACCTCATTACTTCTCACAAAGGGGACTGTCGAAGAAAAAAAAAAACAACCCTACACTAATGTATTTTATAACAGTTATCAGTCAGTCGTCGTCCTTCTGAACACATCTGGTTTGAGAAGCATCTTGACAAAACGCTGTTCTATAAAACCAGAAGAAAATAATGGAAACTTATCAATTTCTTTTAAACATTTATTAGGTCCAGAATGGAACGGCTGGACAGAAGAGTGCAAGGCACCACCGCACAGCTTTGGCAGACCCAGTTGCAGCCACCAAGATGCCTTACTCAAGGACACTGAGCCTTAACTAGCAAATTACTGCTTATTTTCAAATTGTTCTGACTGTGGCAATGCAGCAAAGCAAGCCCATCTAACTGCCAAGTGCCAGAGATTCACCCTCCTGCTCTCCATCCTCCTGGCACACACAATCCACTTTGTTTTTTTTCACGTGGCCCCGGCACCAGCCTGGCCCCGAGTTGAGTCATTTCAACGCATTAAACCAGCAGAAAACTAAATATCCTCCCCTCCTTCCCAGGAAAATAAAAAACAAAAAAGGAAAAGTCTCCCACCCGTTCAGTGAATCACTGCTAAAGCTCCACTAAAATTAGCAAGGCGCTGCACTGATCCACAGGGGAAGCCCGACATCCGAACTGAATCCCTGTGCCGCAAGGAACAGAAAAACCATCCAAAATTAAGGAAACTGTTTCCCATATCCCCCTGGTTCTGACTCAGACTTCTAACACCAGCACAACGCCACGTAACAGCGATGTGATTGATGCATGCTCTATTTTGCATCACGCAAAGCATAAAATGCTTAAGAAAAAAATCTCAGAAGCATTAGGGAAAAAAAAAAAATCACTCCAGCATCCAAGACACATTAAATACATATATACACATCTAGACTTAACACAGACATCCTCATTGAATTTTTAAGTAATTAGTTGTTCATCTGAAAATCTTCTGCAATTCATAACAATATATGAAATATATTGGTGAAGCTGACAGATATTATCACTTCAGCAGAAACAGCATATTAAATCTTTCATTCAAGTCCCCGGCAGAGCGATGAAGACCACCCCTCACTCTCAGCGCTTTAGAACAAACTCTCCTTACACAGAATTACATTTTGCCCCTTTATCTTCTCCTACCGATTTAGTTTGCTAAATATTTTTTCCCATTTCCTTTCTTCCACATACGTTAGTAACGTGTCTAGCACACTGTAGTTTTTTTGAAGCACTTGGGTAGTCAACGCACATATATAATCCGGTTTTCAAAGTCATAACGTGCCTTGAGGGATGTGAAAGGTGTTAAGAAAAATAAATAAGGCAGCAAGAATTTTTGGTTCAGCCAACCAGCCTAAAATTACATTTTTTTTCTAAGTACTTGTATGTATTCTTAGCCGCTTTTAAGTATGTGTTAAAAGCACAGGAACAATAAAGAATTTGTCATTTCTCTGTAAGCCCTGCAGCTCCCTGGTATAAATGCAGAGGGCAACGGATGGGGAAGAAAGTCGGTCACCTTCTTACTGCTAACTGGATTCAGGTCTTCAGCCTATTTAAGCTCTTCAGCAACAACTTACTTCAGTGGCTAAACCAAACCCAATATTTAACAAACCCAACAAATTTATAACAAAAGCTTGGTGAAACCACTGCAGAGGAAAGCCAAAAAACATCTGAAAGTCACAGACTATAAAAATCATTCTTTAAAACCCTGTTATTAGGATATTGCCAGCACTTTTCAGACATAAAAGGCTGACATTTTGTTTAATTTGTACTCTACCTGCCTGGATGGTTACAAACGCAAACAATAACATCTTTAATATTTTTTTCTTAAAGTTTTGTATTTCAAGAACATTTTTCTGAAAGACGCCACTGTCTTGTAAGTGAAACAGCTCCAAAACAACCCAATACATTTGCAGAAAACAAGGAGGGATGAAGGGGAAAAGAAAAGCTTAGATGTCTAAAATATTGCCATTACTAAGGATATCAAGGTAAAAACTGAAGGGATGAATTGAAGGTATGCTCAGTGCTCAAAGCACATTTCTGAAACACAAGATAACAATTTGTCAGAGAACATCTTTCTCTTTATCTCCCTCAGAGGGTTGCAAGATTATTAATCTTCAGAGCACAAAACACTGCAAAACTACAATTCCCGATGTACCCTGCAGCCCATTCAATTACCACAAGTACACGAGTCCTCGCTAAGAGGAGGAGGATTAGTTTTAAGAAAACATAAACCCAGCTCTGCTCTGCAGTTCCCAGCTCGTCGTGGTGGGGCATGTATTTTTCCCATGCTCTATTCCTCTTGCAGAAAAGGAGAGAATTAATCAACCGAGAGAGGCTGAATAATATTTCTGGTTTGCTGTGAAAGAACAATCTCAAGACGATAGTGCAAATACATAACTGCTTTTGGAAGAGATTTTGGCAATGCCTTCAACACCACCATACGTGGTACTGGAACAGTAACCCCAGAGCAAAAGGGTCTGTTACTGGGTTTCCACTGTCCCCCCGAAATGCTTCAGCTGACCGACAGAAGAAGCAAAACTCAAGCTGAAATAACGAAGTGGCACCTCTGAGAAGGAACTGAACTTCCTGGCATGGCTTAGAAAAAAAAAAAAAAATCACATCAAACCAGGACAAACCCTCTTGTGAATTTACAGCTGCACCCGTGGCCCAGAGCTCCAGAGCAGCTTTTACAGACAGGGAAAACGTCTCATCTCATGCTGTAAAAGCAGGCGTGCAGATGGCAGATGCACACGTACGTACAGATGGATGATACCATCTGAGACACGCGCATCCTTTCCCGGCCTGAGGTCACAGCCACCGCACCAGGGTTTGATACCACACGTGTTACCATTATGACTAACAGAAAGTGCAACTTCAGCTGAAGCATCTCTGGTGCATCGTTTTCCCAGAAGGTTCAACGTGGGGAGAAAGGGGGGGAGGAATGGTTGTGGGGCAACATTTTAACCCCCATTACCAGTGCTTCCCCATCACCTGGTTTGGCTGAGCTTCCTGACCTCAGCTCTGTCCCACTGCCTGGCTCCTCCACCCCACACCCTGAGCTCAGGCGAGTCAAGGGGTGCATTAATGGATGGAGCAGAGGGACACCTGCACCACGTAAGCATAAGAGGCTCTGGTAGCACCAGCTGCCACCAAAGCCTCCACAGTGTCCAACGGTGCCAGAGAAGATGCACCTAGTTGCCAGCGAAAGCAAAGATCCCTCCAGTGTCAGCCCCAAGAATGCACAAATCATGTAAAAGTAACTAATAAGTTTTAGTGCATTCACTACTGCAGCAGCAGAAGAAAAAAAACCCACATCATACAGCAGACCACCATCTCTCCCTGGAAAGGTGAAGGAGAAGATGGCTGGGTAAGCACACAGCTTATATATACAGATATATATACTTACATATATACTCCATATATATAGTATATGTACTTATATATATACACTCCACTCCATGGAGAAGGCATGGGGTGTCACCCAGGAGGTGGCCAGCAGTGGCCTGTCCCACCAGAGCCCCAGAGGCTCCAAAGAAGTTGGATAATAAAACTCGACCTCACAGGAGATACAAGCAGGTGGAATTTGGTGCCTGCACCAGTACCCACCCCATCACCGAATTAACCAGCGGGGAGGGGGCCAATGACATGGACCAAACTTACTGCCTGGTACTGTAAGACCATTAATTTATCTTACAGATCTTTTATTGGCAGAGCCCCCGCTCTCTAATGGTGCTCTTTTCCTGACTATGAGAAATTATCGGGCAGTTTGTGCTAACTGCTTTCCCATCACGTTTCATTTCCAAACACCATCTTCTGTCAGTTTATCCCCATTCAACCCAAAGTGACTGTCAAGGGGAATACAGATGATCTGTTCATTTTTATAATCCTCTAATTTTGAGAGCAGTTTCCACCTCCCCTGCTCCTTGAACTTAGAAGGCTAACCAAACACAAGCAAAAAAATGAAACAAAACCAACCAAACAAAAAAAAATATAGAGAAGAAAAAAAATCAAACACCAAAACACCAGTAGATGAAACCTTAGCATTACAGGAAATATATTCTGCACATGTCATTGATCCATTTACAGTTTACTTTGTTTAAGAAAGGACAAGAATTGTAGAAAGTAGAGAAAAAAACAAACAAAAGTGGAAAAAAAACAGTAACAGAAACCCAAAACCCCCAAACCCAGCCCACCCCACCCCTATAGTGTTTTATCTGTATATAAATATTTTGCACCTACTATAAATAGTAGGCACATTCTGTTTTTCTATTCCTGCTTATTCCACTAAATTTTAGCATCTAATCAAAAGGAGAGGACCTTCTTGAGGGGCTGAAACCGCACCTTCCAACACCCACAAACTCGCATCCAACGCCAGAAATGCTCTCAAAACGCAGCAAAAAAATCCAGTAAAGACTGGGGGGAGGCAGGGGAGGGTTAAAAAGAAAATAAGGAATCCCTGGAAATGGTCCTGCGCTGCAATTATGTAACTCGATATCAAAGGTGCGAAAGCTGGAATGAAAATATTTGATGTGACAGCTCTTCACCTCAGTTGCAGCGTGCCCTATCTAAATAGCAGGAGAGCAGATGGTAATTTTCAAGCACATTTAGACCGGAATACAAACGATACTTAAAAATAAATACATAAATAAACAAATAACAGCACACATGGAATAAATAAAGCAAAGCGTGTGTAGGGGGAGAGAATGCCTTACCAGGCTAACCCATGTAGCTGGGGGAAAAAAAAAAAATAAATAAAAACCATCACCGCACAGCACACAAATTTACAGTCACACAAGCCCTCCTTCAGATCTGACATTTACAATTTATTACTAAGCAAAACTACCAAATTGTGGAGCAATACGAAGATGCATGCGCTTGTACTGGCAAAAGCTTTGAAGTTCATTGGTATTAAATCTGCAGCCCGGTAAGCTGTTAAAAAAAAAAAAAACCCTCTCTCCTTTCAAATGAAGCAGCTTTTGAATCCTTGTTTTGAAAACTTTAAGTGAATAAGTAGACTGCATAAAACTTGTTCAAACACCCACCACTACCTAGAGATTTATGCGATGTCATATGCACCCTCAAACTTCACATTATTTTGACGATAAGAAGCAATAAATCATTTTAATATTAATAAAGACCAGTTTCAAAATGCTGCTTGCTCCACAGATAATTCTGAATAGTTTTCCAACTGTCCAATCAAATAAATCAGTATCTGGGGTCACGGCAGAGGTGGATTTGCGAGCTATACATGGTCTGCATTTAATTGTCATAGCAAATCCCAGATTTGGAGCATCACTACAGCTGACAGTGCTGTTACTAAGAGTGGTGCCTACCACTGCCCAGGAATCCTTGCTGTCGGGATGCTTCTGGACATATACATACATATATATATATACACACACACACCACCATATATGTGTATGTGTATACATAATATATCTATGTATATATTTTATCAAAGACAAAGTTTAATAGAACTGGGACCAGATGAAGAGAAAGGACATGAATACTTGGTGAACTGTTCTTAAGGATCTACTAACAACCAGTACGGATGGTGGGAGGGAATGCCCACACACACACCTTTCCTAATTCTCCTCAGTAGGCCAAGACGTCTTTCTGATGGTCACCTTTTCAGGATTGCCACCTACTCTAAAAAGTGAATAAATGACAACCTACCACTGACACCTGAATGGAAACTGCTACAAATTTTATGCTTAAGCTGCTGTGTTTTTAAGGGGAAAAAAAACACCAGCTTGCCCACTTAATAAAACTTCTAAAACTGCTTTTACACATGCTATTCTAACAGGCTACACACATATAGATGCCCACTCCAGGATACCAGTCTTACAGTAACATCCTATGTCAGTAAATAGTGAAAGAAAATTTAAAACTGATTATTCCTAAATAAACCAGTGAGCACTCTTACCTCAATAATCCTGATGTTAATTATTCCAAAGCCCTGATGCTTCATCCAGAGCAACAGCACCTAAAATTAAGGATTTCCTCTGCTGCTATAGCTACGCACCCCATCCATGCCCCCTTTAGTTCACGTCACACTTGGGGCAACGCTCCTCTCTGGTGCGGCCACACCAGCTTTGCCTCCACACTGCCCTACGCCACTTAATTCTCTGCATCCACCACATCGTCCCCTGCGCACGTCTCCATCGCTTTCTCCTTCCCCTTCTCGTCCTCATTTTTTAAAGGCCTCCCCAGCTCATCTCCAGACCTTCTCCTGTGATGCTACCCTTCTTAAGCCTGGCCTCGCACACAAGACAGCAAACCCCTGGTAGTCCAGGAGCACATCTAGAACCCCGCTGCTGGAGGGGGGCATCTTCTCACGATGGCAACAAGGCACCTTTGGACCTGACGTCAACTGAGACTGAAAAGATTTCAAGACAAGACCGTATTATTAACAGGCCATTAAAAAAAAAAAAAAAAGAGTAATCAAATTAAGTGCTGAGATAAAAGCAATTAATTGTTGTGTCTACAGCACAAGTGTTTCCACCTGATGTGTAAGAGCACATTTGTTCAAAGTGTGCTAGAACTCCAGCACGTTTAAAACTTGGATTTCACTTCCATATTCTGCGAGAACATGATTTCTGCTCAATAAACATTATTTGGATAAAATGCTACTGAATATGCAGCACCAGGAAGGTATTTTATCATTTATTTGCATGTATCATGTATTTTATAATAAATTAGCATAACAGTTCAGCAGCAGAGTCAAAATTTGTACCCAAGCAGCCTAATTACCTGGATTCTTTCTATATTCCAACTCTAATGTGTTATCTCATTTGCTCATTAGTATGTAGTATACATGCATTACTAAAAGCACACACAAATGAAATTATCATAAATATATAACTACAGTTACATTTTTATTAGGTATACAGAAATTTGAATGAAAACTGAACTATTAAAAGCAAAACTTACATATAAAATTGTAGTAAACTGTGTATTGAGTTTATTTTCTAAAATACTCCCAAAAAGTTCTAAAGTGAAAAATTATATTTTATATAAAAATCTAGCAATAACTGTCTATTCATTGTCTAGGACCAAAGGTTATTATCTGAAATAATAACTGCAGTATATTGTAACATGGCTCCCGGGCATTAAAGAAATATAAAGCCATTTATTAGCTATTAATAGAGCCAGACTAAATTGATACGATTAAGTCACAGTTTAATCTACTGTGTAGTTTTATGGATTTGTTTAACTTGCTTCCTTGTGGTCAATTTTGGAAAGCAAACTGTTAATCAAACAGTATTAAGACCCCGACTCCCAAAGACCGAGCAGAAGAGACACAGAGGAGCACTCAGTGTGCGTACGCCTGCACGCATGGGAATCTGGCAAGGTAAGCATTTCTCTAATTGTATGGTTTGCATTTGACAACGAGCAGTGAGAATCAAGTCGGATGGCCAACCAACAGACAAAATGCAAAAATCCTTCTCCAGAAGCGCCTCGCGCAAACGGGGCAAAACCTGCAAGTCCACACCTGACCGCCTTCCTTGGAGAAACTCTCAGCGATCTTCAGAGGGACATGTTTGAGAAAGGAAAAAAAAAAAGAAAGAGCTTCACAGCTTAAGTGGGCTTTACAGAACTGGCCCAAGTCAAATTCACCTAGCCATTCACCGAGTCTCCTGCTCAGAAGTCCTCCCTATGAGCTATGGTTGGTCAGAGCTTCTCTCAGCCATGCTTGCCCACGCTGTGGAGACCACAGCAACCCACAGACCGGCCTGCCAGCTTGCTGCTGTCTCAAAAGTAAGTTTTTCTTTAGAATGCAGGTATTATCCTCCTCTGGATTCCAAGCGAGATGCCAAATAGCATTTCTGTGTCTTCTGAACTCTTACAGTTTACCCAGGGTGTTTTAGAAGCAGCAAGAATGTCCTCCATCTCCAGAAGGCGTTTTCATACCTTCTACATGCGTTTTAAATTACTTGCCCAATGGCAAACTTCTCAGGCGTAGAGAACCCATCTCCACAAAATGCACTCACTTTTGTAAAATTAAGAACCACGCTACATTCTTTTTAGTAATTAAAGTTCCTGGTTTCTGAAGGCATAACAATGTGCTGCAGGTTTAATAAATTGACCACATTGTTGGAACGTGAGATTCGCTAGAGGAAGAAAAACAAATACCCTGATTGCAATAATACAGAAGGAAAGCGATTTCACATTCACGTCACTCAATACTTTAAAGACCAGGTTAATTTTCAGATCTTTTGGGGTTATTCTGATTGTTTGAAGATATTTTGCAATGCCTGAGAGAGACAGCAAGTCTCTCTCTCGTGCACCCGCAAGTGACAAGAGTTTTCCAGTCAATGTGCTTTCCCTGTCTGTTAAAGTATAGCCCATTCCCTATGCTTCTATGATGGACTTAAATTCTTCTTCCAAATTTTTGTTCCATATATTCAGGTATATACAAATTGAGGCCAAGCGACCTGAATCATCTCCTTTTAACCTAAAAATGTTATTCAGTTCTTGGGAATTCTCACAATCGACCACACTCTCCAGTTCCCTGCAGCCGTCTCAATTCTTTATCCGAGCTCCAACTCCACTAGCCATTTTGAGGGACCGAAAATGAGACTCCATTTTCCAGTATCGCTTTCTTTTACTCGTGCAATGCTGCAGTTTAAAAGCATTGGCATGATATTTGGCCAAGGAACTTGCACTCAACTGATTATCCACCATGACCTTCAAAGCCTTCTCTGTCACTGCTTTTCTAGAAGAAAGCGATAGCCCATACGCGAGACCTGCATTTTAGTTCCTCAACCACAGTGGGTTTATTCAAATCAAAGCACTGTGTACTAGTATGGTCTTATCTTAATTTAAATTGGCAAGCAGGAAAATCTGGTATGAATAACATATTTTATTCTTATGTTACATTAACTATTTTTTGGTTATTATTTTAAAGAAAGGTTCAGCCTCACTGATTGGTAACTGTTCTGTTCTGTGTTATTATTAGCTCTAGCTTTCGCACTATGCTTGGCAAGACTTTTTGCTAACCAGAAAAGCGTATTTAAATGTCCACACACACTTATTTAAGCAATTATGTACTTAAACAAATATTTATTCAGTTCTTAAATTTAACATGCTTATTACATTAGAAAAATGGTAAACAGAACATTTCCTTCTTACCAGATCATTTTTTTAATTCACAATTAGTGCTCATTTATACTTGAAGGAATTTGACTCCTTTTAAAAAAGGGTCTTCGTTAGTTAAAGAAACCACTTTAAAATAAACTTGATCCACATTCAAAATATCCTTATTACACAAAACAAGAAATAGCTTCGAGAAGTGAAGCTTCTAGTTCTAGAATTCTGACAGATGCTGAAGACAGAAACAGCGGGAGAGAATTAAGTTTTTCCTCAATTACTCATTTAGTGAAAAACCTTTAAGCCATTTTCCAAGCATCATCTATAGAAAAAAAACCATTCCTCCCAACCAATTTAGCTTATGACCATTCCCATCTTTCTGTTACTGTCCCTCTGAAAGAAACAGACACACGTTTGTACGCGTACACGATATATCTACCAATCTATACGCATCCATGGTCACACATTTTATGTTGTTGCTTATTTGAGCTCAATTTGATTTAACTACGTCGTATGCAGAAAAAAAGCTATGGGCCTTACAACTGAAATATCACTAATTTGCTTCTGTGACCAATTCTTCTTCATCTGCCCCCAAATTCCTCTGTGTCAGATACAATTCTTTTCCAGACAAATTGTCACCTGCATTTACGCACACATAGTTTTTAAGATAAATTCGTAAGGTTTTCAGTACTGGCAGCAGAAGGTGCTCAGTCCCTGCTCCCCCCACCCTCCCCAATGCAAGTAACGTTCTTAAAGGACCGGCCACCCTGCTTTTGCTCTATTTCAGTGGTATCTAGTGGGTTCTAGCCAGTCCCCTCATCTCCTGCCTTCTCTGCCAGGACAGTAACTCAGAAGCATTTAAGATCATTTGCTTTTGAGCACTCAGTGATTCAGAAATACATAATATCGCTCTTGATATAGAGTACCACTTTCCCTCCCCTTCTACCCATTCAATTCTCTCTAAATAGGTTATAACCGTTTATTTTAACATTCCAATCCTGTGAACCTTCCCACTAGATTTCAAGTAATACCAAGTAGATGAAATTTATAATCGTAAATGAGAAATTTCAGCTCCTCTTGTTTATTACCCTGGCTGCCAGCATTAGAGCATAGGCAATTAAATAGGGTGGTTTCCCCCCCTCCTCCTGTCACATCTGGGTACCTCGATCACTTTTGTTCACAAAAATGTGATTTAGATTTCAACGTGTGCTTACATGTCCCTGTAATCTCACCCTCCACCCCCCCTGCCCCAGCTCAGAGCTTTTCCACCCACCCACGACACAGTGCCCCCCAGCAAATCGCTTCTCCAGCTACTGGAGAGAGCCCAGCCAAAGAACATCCCCCCTTTCCCTTCACAGATGAGAAACCAGCTTCTCCAAAACCCCAACAGCTTTTTACACTGATTTTTTTCACCCCACCATCCTGGTCACTTCCAGGATCTTTTGTTTCTGCCCCGCTTATCAGGAAGGAAGGCTTTTTGAGCACATCAACGGGATAAAGAGGCTTTTAAAAGCCTCCTGGTAACTAGCATCGAAACCCTACCTTACTAATGTGAATTCTTCACCAAAGCTGAGGGACAGGACAGCCAGATGTGGCTGGAGGGAGGGGAAAGGGAAGAGGGGGTGATAGGTTTTTCGCACTAAATGGAAAAGGGGGGTTTTCTCCTATCTCATGGGAAGTTCTGAGACTTGGGGATGTCCCTTGGTCCTCATCTTCAAGAAGCCTCAGCAGCTCAGGAGCGTGAGCCATGCTCTCCTCTCTTTAGGTCAGAAAAAGCCTGTCCAGGTATATTTTCTGGCCAGTGAAGCAATTCAAGATCGCAGCTCCAAAGTCCTTCAATCCCATAGCATGGAGTCAGTCTACTTATTTCTGCTACCTTGACATTTCTGAGATATTCTGTCATTTTGTTCTATGCTGGAAAAAAAGAAGCCACTGTGTCAATAAGCAGCATGGTTTCAGGAAGTATCATATTCTAAATTACCAGTACTATAGGGTGCCTGAAGGTATGAAAAGGAGTCAAGTCCAGGAGAAGACACCCACCGCCTCAGAAGCCAGCCCTCCCCACCAAAGGGGAAGCCTCCAGTTGGAAACTACAGCCGTAAGGGCAAAATTGACATGAATAGCACAACCTTGGGCAGATTTCACTAAAAATCATGTAAACCAACAGGAGAGCTAGTGGCTAGGGGTAGTGTTCCTGAACACCAACAGGGCTTCAAAGAGACGCCTCCAGCAAGGGGGAGCAAACATAGGACTGATCAGAATTACAGAATGACATGGGGTTGGAAGGGACCTCTGGAGATCATCTAGTCCAACCCCCCTGCCAAAGCAGGTCCACCTAGAGCAGGCTGCACAGGAATGTGTCCAAGCAGAGTTTGAATGTCTCCAGCGACAGAGACTCCACCACGTCTTTGGGCAGCCTGTTCCAGGGCTCTGCCACCCTCAAAGTGAAGAAATTCCTACTCATGTTTAGATGGAACTTCTCATGTTCAAGTTTGTGCCCATTACCTCTTGTCCTGTCACCGAGCACCATTGAAAAAAGACTGGCCCCATCCTTTGGGCATCCACCCTTTAAGTATTAAGCGTCCACAACAACTCTATCCAGCACAACATTCCAGGCTTCCATTATTCACTTATTTTTCCATGAACAAATATAGTGTAACTAACAATATTAATGTAGCAATAAGGGCAAACATGTACACCTCTGCCTAAGCTGAAAAATATTTTTGCAAGGATCACTTCACCTGCAGCTACACAGAGAAAGTTGCCCCAAGACAGGGAATCTTAAGGAAAAAAAAAAAAAGAAGATAAAAATCCCTCAAGGCAACCGCGCACAAATATACTGTTGTATGTCGCTTGTTCCCATAAGCGCCTACATTGACTTCAACTGTAGGAAAAATTATGGGACAAGAGTGAATTCACATCCTTCCAAGGAGCCCTATAGCCCAATTCATTCTACCTTTTTCAGCACAATTGGGATTTTCACAGCATATCACATTCCGGCATCTGAATATCTCAGTTTCCAGAACAAGATGTTCACAGCGCAGATAAAGAACTCCAGCAAGCGCGCGAAAACAAGGCTAGACCTTTTTCAACCACTATTCAAATATCAGCTACCATCTCTGGCAGCGTGTATGAAAATAACAAATAAAACGCATCTCTTTAAGGAAAATATTTAGCCTTAGTAGTCTTATAGCATCCTTTAGGTGAGCCATTCACACTATTTGCTTTCAATTGTAATTTGACGTACTACACACCACGCGCATGGCCAGACGAACAGTACAACCGAAAGCAACACAGGGAGAGCAAATATTGCATTCCTAAAAAACAAAGGCAGCATAGCAATAAAAATGTGCAGATTTATGTTAGATTCACTGTAAAAATATCTCCAAGCTAATCACTGTTACAGCATCCTCAATATTTCCCACTGCTATTGTCTTCCTTTAACAGGGGAGGGGAAAAAAAAGGGGAAAAAAAAAAAGAAAAAAGCCGTGATTCAAAATGGAAGTTCAGTAATTATTTACAGCCCAGTATGTAATCGGCAAAATGACTGGCAAAGTTCTTAGCACATCTACTCAGACGTATGTAAGCAAGGCATTCCTTCCCCGCGGTAGGCGGCCCCATGTCAAGCAGCGATGTGCTAGAACTTGTCCTGCGCTACCTGTTCAAAGGGAACTGTGCAAGAATATTTCAAGCTCTGACAGATACCACTTTGTGCAAAAACATCCACAGGAGTATTACAAAAAAGAGACAGCACTGATGTTTCAGCAACCCCTGTGTCATGAAAGGTGCTCTCCTGCATTTTTATCGAGGCGCAGGAAGTGGATGATCATTCCTTGCACGAGCAGAGCCAGCGCTGCCGACTGGCTCATCCCGGGATCCTTCCCGTGCCTTTTCCCAAACTCTTATGATTTAAGACTTTGCACCTCCCTTTTTCAGGGATGCTACTGAAAACGCCAAATCACCTGGGAGAAATTTTGCATCCCTGAGACAGAACAAAGTACCCAACAAAAACACAACGCAATTCTAAAAAGCTATTGTTTGCAGCATTTTACTACCACAGGACTAAAAAAGTGCCAAGGTGTGTTGTCCTTTTTCCCAGCAAGTATTTATAAAAATCTTGTTGACACTCAGATACAACATGCAGAAGAATTCAGGACACAGTCACTCCTGCCTACAGCTGGAAGTGGAATACATAAGATCAGGTCCACATATAAAAAATACTTTTCAAGTAAAAACATGTCTTCTCCGCTAAGCAGAATACTACACGCAGCATACATCTTTCCACATTCTTAAAAACAACAGCCTTACAAACAGGTTTCATAACAATAACTGATTTTATCCTTTGGGCTAAAAACTTTTTTCCTTTTTTTTTTTTAAACCAGCTTTACAGAAAGCAGAAGTTTCCAAGTTCCTGCAAGCGAGTCTAAAGCACCTCCAGTAAAATCCCAGCAACTCACACGTACATGGGGTTCTGATATTTAGTCAGGTTTTTATTCTGCTATACAGGATCTTAATGCACGCCAAGAATAGGAACATATTTTTAGATAGTTATATATGTGAAAGACAGACGTGGGATGACGAAACATGAGAGAGAAAGAAGAAAGAAAAGCCTACACCCAATACACCCAAAGAATATCTGATCTTTTCCTGGATATTCTTCAATTACTTTTTGTGGCTTTGCTCCTCTTGTAACCCCTGCGTTATAGGCCTAAAGCAATATTAGAAAACATTATTCTTCTTGTAATGTATAAAATCAAAAAAGAAAGGCCAAGTACCCACACAGTCTTGGCATTTACTGAACCTACTCTTCACCATTTGCTGCAGGACTGCAAATTTACTCAGGTCATAAAACTTAATCTTCAATTTGAGAAGGATACATGGGATTTCTCACAGCATCACCTCTAAGGACTGAGAACCCACCCGCCTTCTCTCCAACATCAGGTTATGAATTTTTTTTCCTTGGCGAACACAATGTCCGAAGTATCATTTTCTGCAGAACTTAAGGTTCATTTCAGAAATAATAGCTTCCTCTCCAGGACGACTTTCCAAACATAAAAGGGCGATAAATCTATTAAGCACACACTTCCCAAGCCTGCAGGGGGATACCTTGGCCTCTGATTTTCTTCAGTTTTGCCAACCAGCAATAAAATGAAACCAATGAAAAAATGCAAAATTTGCATCCGTCCTTTTAAATACTCTCCAGTAGGGTGGGGGAGTCAGAGCACACACCAGTTCCCAGTGAGCCGAGGCGAGCACTGGGGTTACTGGGAAGAGGCAGGAGGAGCTCAAAGCAGAGCTCCTGGCTGAGCTTCCTCCCTGCACAGGCGCAATCTGTTCCTGGCACAGGTTCTCACCTATTTGTTTTTACCGAGCATCACTTGCACAGCACAAAGCAGTTCAGAGAGGGAGGGGGAGACAATCCTGCGAAGAGAACGAGGCGGCTTTTTTTTCTAACCTGTCCTGCAAAACACATATTTGCCAACACAGCCTGTAACACACACGTATGTACATAGACTCAAGATAAGTAATGTCACTTCTATAATTAAAACAACATCTTTCCCTAAGTGGCTATATAAACCTTGTTTATTTTGATTGGACTCTTGTCTCAAAAGACAAGTGATATTACGGTTTGCCAAGAAATACGCAGAAATCTCTTCATCACTCTTACACGAAGCAAACTAATAGCAAGTGTAATTTGTCCCTTTGACATATGTATCTAAGCCAAATTCACTCACTTTCCCAAAGCTGTATCTGAATATAAAAATGTAAATATACTTTCTAGTATCGTCCAGCCACTAAACTGTTTATTATCTGTTATGTGTCTTGTTCTTAACACACAAATGCAAAAAAACATTGCTAAGAAACAATGTCCAGAAGAGGAGGAAAAGGATGGAGCGTACAAAGAAATAAAACAGACACTGATTTTCTCCTTGCTCCTCTTCCCTACCCACAAAAGACACTGTGAGATTCAGAGATCAAATACTTATCAGGAAGGATGCAAGCATTTAACATACTTGTTCTATTTTAGGCAAGCAATGAATAAGAAGCAAAAATACCAGAGAAGCACCCAAAAATGGGGTCACGCAAGGCAGCAGAAGAATAAAGGCTTGTAAAAATTAAATGAGCTGTAGCTTTAAGTTATTCCTTAAGTTCTTAAATCTTTCTTTCATCCATCTTGAAAAACAACAAAATGCGAAAAGCTTGAAGTATTTATATAGGATCTTTACATGCACCTGGTTAGTATAGTTATAAGAAGCAATGCAATACATAAACAAATAGGAGTTTCAGAAAAAAAACTATGACCTACAGAGAATGTTAATAGTCTTAAACATATTTTAAAATTTTTTTCAAAGATTTTATAAGTCATCTACTCCCACAAAAGTCTTAATGTTTTACATGATAAGACATACAAAACTGAAGCAGTTCACTCAGCAAACTTTGATTACATTGCATCACCCATGTCATTTAAGACTGACTACATAAAAAAGGTGTGGAAAATGTTTTTGATTTTTTTGCAGCACTTACCATTGCTACTGTAAAACTAATTTTTACTTAAGTTTTGCTGAAACTAAATCTAAAATACATCTTAAGGTTTGGGGTTTTTTTAATAATAAAAAAAAAAAGCTGCTGGTAACAGGAAGAGTCTAATCTTGAGCTACTGAAACATCAGGTATTTCTTGGCAGGTCTGTTGTTCCCAGAAGAAAGCTACCTGACTCTGCTGTTCAGGGTCACCACAGTGGAGGTACCGACCTGTCTCATTCTGAGATTCTCTCCAATTGACTTGGCTGATTCTGCCTACACTGCTATCAACTGAAGACACGGCATCCAGCCCCAGTAACGTGGCCCCCAAATGCAATCGTAGCTTCACTGAAGTCACAGCAAATTTCCCACCGATTCCGGGCAGATTTCACCTTCTTATCTTCAGCCCTATTTTCAGCTGTGGGAAATACACCCCCTATTTTTAAAAAAGCAAAGTCTATTGCCTCCCTTGTTTCTTCTGAGTAAGTTCAAACTTACAGACAATTGATAGTATCTTCTGAGAAACTTAAACCAAGATGTTAAAAAAAAAAAAACCAACAACAAACTGAGCTTCCCCCCAGGGACATTACAGAAAGTACGGTTACAAAAATCTTAGTGTGCAGGCACATGATAGGTCTGGATGTCATTTCAGTAGTTTGGAGTGCTAATTATTCTTTGATGAATATTATTAACAGAAAACTACTATGACTGTAATATCAGGAGTAACAGTTAATTATTCCTTACCTACACTTTAAAACCCTCCTGGCACAGCCATTAGAAGGCAGCTGTTGAATAGAGCAATGGAGCAGCCTTTTCTTAAAGCAAGATGCTTATTTTACTTCAAATGTAAATAAACTTATGTCTCCTGCTGCCATGTAAAACGAGCTGTTCATAAGTAAATGATTTTTTATCTTCCTAGTGAAGCAGCCAAGGGCCCTCTGTTCTCCACTTCTGACCACCAAAATCCACTTCCCACCGAACTCCAGGGTGGACTGACAGCTAATACTTCAGCAAACCCAGCTCTCAACAAGAAAATAACTGCTGCTTCCTTAACGCAACCTTTTTCAGAACATCAACACAGAGAGTCTGCATGTTTTTCCTCTCTCATGCCCCCACTTCCAAGCAGAATAACAAATGTGATTACAGCTATTAAATATTCCAACTGAAGTACAATCATTTAGCAGCAGCAAAAATATATTTTATTTGTCGTGGTATGTTGATGATTCTTACACACTTTCTATACAAGTGTAGGCTGCCATTTACTCCAGGATAGATGCAAAAAACTATCATTTAGTGAACATCAGTACACAGTAACTGAACAGATAAAAATGTCGACCCTGTCGTATTTCTAAGCTTTCTCTCACCAGCTGAAGGATCAGTTTTTTTTCCTTTTCAACCTACATTTTTTCCTGCAGTTTCAAAGAAATGATAGAAGCTACTGAAATGTTTCTATTTACCATAATAATGCAATTCCGCTACTTTAGGGATTTTCTTTGGTAAACAATCTCAGATGACCAGCATTAAGATGAAGAGCTAAGCCACCATAAAGACCCCAAACTTATGTCAAATTTGATTCTGTGATTATCTGTAATCTGTGCTCACCTCCCTCTATAGAGTGAATTACACTCAATAGAAGGGATAATTCTAAAGGAGACAATACAACATAAAGCCTTATCCTGCCATGAACTAAAGTAGCAGCTTTTTTTTCAATTTAGTCAATGAGGCTTAGTATACCCAAAAGAAAGAACCATGCTAAACATTTTCCTACAGTCTGCACAAGCACAGTATTTAGCATTTAAAAGATTTTTAAACCTTAAAATTTAAATAGAAATTTAAAAATCCCATTTCTTTACATAACAAAGAGCAGCAACTTTTCTTTGCAATTATTAACACTTGACCATCAAAAGAGCCATTCTTAAAGATGACCTTACAAGGAAGACAAATAGCTGTGACTTCTCGTCCCTTTTTCCAATTCATAAAAGGAAGGACTCAAACTTCACACTCTCCAGGAAGCATTTCTTCTACTTATTGTATTGATCTGTTTTTTAATTTTTTTCCCCAGGAAGTTTATAGCAGTTCAGCAGATACATCATTCAAATAAAAATTTACTATGGAATTTTTTCATTCGAAGTATTTACATGTATTTAACAGAAGAGGAAGTTGGAAAAAGATTAAGAGTCTCAACCCTTCTGCTTTCCAGGAATTACTAAGTAGGTCCATAATCTACTAGTGAGGGCTCCAACTAAATGCCCAGGGAAAAAAAAAAGGCATAACAAAATAAACAAAATAAACAAACCCCCAAAATAAAACACAAACACACATATCCAAAAAAAAAACCGTAAGAACAACATTGCACCCCCCTGGAAAAAAAAAAAACCACCCAAGGCAAATCAAACAAAAATCTAGAAAAACATACTTCTGAAGCACACACTGATCAAAGCTTCACAGCCCCTTTTTATGTGTGTATATGAAATGCATCTATCAATCTTTAAGAAAAAGCAACACATCAGTGTTTTGTCCTCTGCTGGTTGTTTTTGAGATTCAATCATATTGATTCATCCTCTGTTCCTGCAAAATAAATAGTCTAAGAAATGAAAACCTGTTTATTTTCTGTGTCTGCTCCCTTAACCAATACTAACATCAACTGTGCTAACGCTGCTTAGGAGCACAAAAAATTGCAATCTACTCAATATTTTCAAGCTGGTGAGGGCAATTACACACAGAGAAGACAACAAATGTATGACTTGAGTAGTATTCACTGTATGTATACGCTACGTTTTAAGTTAACAGTTCAGAGCAAAACATTAAAGAAAGCCTCACTGTCTTGGCGTACTTCAATCTTCTAGAATTAAGATGATTTCAGAAAGTAACACACACACACACACACACACAACCAGCCACCCAGCAGTAAACACATTTGTGTTTGCTAGCTTTAAAACTCTACCTGCCAAGCCAACAGCCAATTGATTTCCTTGGCGTAAATTCGACATTTCCAATCTGGGACATTACCCAATACGAGCACTGGAAACCCTTTCCTAAATGAGGTAATGACACTGGTGCTGCTCTAGTTCTGGTTGACTTGCAGTTTCCATTACAATAAATCCTTGCCGCACATTCCCAGAGGTTTTACAACTTCTCTATCCCTTTAAAAAAAAAGTTATTCCAAGTTGAAAACTGCCACATAAGTCTTAAAAAAAAAAAAAGGCATATTTTCCTTAATCTTCAAAATAATCTGTACATTTAAAAAAAAATATTGAAAAAGGGAAAAGCGCTTCTCTGAATATTTACAGTTCCACTTCTAAAACTATGAGGACACTGACAACCTTTATTATTGAATTCTGCAAATCATTAATATAAAAAAATATTAAAGGGACGAGTTATTAGCATCCTTTCATCTTATAGTATTTGGACAGCAAAAACGGGAGAAACAACAGACCAAGGCTCAAGCCCTGTAACTGACCTACTGCAATCAGGCTCAAGGCACAAAGACAAGTGTATGATCAGTATTGAGAGGAAAAAGTACTGAAATACTCCATTTTAAACAGCTAGTAGGAACGGCTGTTGTACACATCCACACAACTATCCTGCATAAAGAATTTACTACGCATTATAGCAACACGAACCTATTTACACAATGAGTTGTTGTTCCAGTCCATCAAGTACACAAGGAATTTTAATGCATCCTAAAAAAAATCAATTAGGCAATGATCATCTGATTAAACCGGCACATCACACCATTCAATTCCTTCAAACATACTCATAAATCCAAACCTTCAGACTTTGCCGAAAACCTCCAAAACCTCTATGTGGGTATCTCAAGGGGCTGATTTTTAAGCTTAACAAAATTGAGCACAAAATAAAGCATTACATGCTATTAACATGAAAAAGCAATGCCATCAGACAACGGCAGAAAAAATTTGTTTTAATAGGTACTCTGAGATATTTCTAGTTTTAGCAAAAATGTTTTTACAAAGTAGCGGAAGGCATTCCCACAGCACTAAAGCCCAGAAACACTTTGACAAGGCATTCAAACCAAAGCCAGAAACTGATGAGGGCATCATCTCTGGCTTGCCTGAGGTCCAAAAGAGGCGGGGAGGAGTAGTAGTTAAATTAAAAGGAAATTATTGTCTTTAGAACCAGATCTTATTACTCACACTTTAGTGGGATGTACTGCAAAACCAAGCCTGAAGTTTGCAGGTGCTACATATCCCTGCATAATAGGCTTTTCAATTTTGACATCACCTCTTGGTAACTCCAAGAAATATGTAAGAGATTAGAAAGTGAAAGTTAAACCTGAAAGTACATTTTTCTGCTTTCTGGTTTTACGTACTGCGATCTCCCTGAAGTGCTGGCTGAGGAGTGACAATAACCCTAAAATTACATTCATCCCATGCAAACCAGAAGAGAGAGTACATGAGATGATGAGAGAGCAGCATTAAGACTTACATGCAAGACCAGCATTTTAAAACCCTGGGATGCAAACACTGGCCTTGTCGCAACTTGTGCTTCGGTCACGTTGAAAACTGACAACGCAGACATAGGTCAACTTGCTCCCAGCCTTCCCTTGCCTCCTTCCCCTCCCCTCCCACGGAAAGTGGATGGGAAAGAGACAGAAGAACCCCCAAAAGTTTCCTAACAACATAAAAATCTCTTTGTAAGTAATCCAATCACCATACATATTTATGCCTACTGACAAAAGGGATGTAAACTGTCAAGTCTGCAATCCTATAAGTTAAGTATATGACTCTCTTAGTAACACTTTCCTTTCTTATACTTCCCCTTTTATACAGGTGAAGTATAATTTCATTTTTAATCTCCTAACCCATTAAGACAATTTTACCCAAGTCAATCAAAATGCTTTCTACATTTATTTGACTCACACCGACTTAACCGGACAAGCCCTTAAAATCTGACAAAATGCTGCAGCATTCCTCAAATTGCTTCACATTTTGTCACAACAACCTATCACCCATTTTCACATGATAAATCTGGATCTGTTGTCAAGCGTTGGAGAGGCAACAGAAAATCTCAGATTACCATTAGCATCATCACAGTTTTACCTCTCTTTCCTACATGTCCACGTATATATATCTCAGTGCCTTTATCTTTAGTTCTATTAGCGAGTGATGCAAAATGACTGTCTGCATTTCAAATTTTGCCCTTTATATAAGGCTTAGGGTTTTGTTCTGAGGCTCATCATTGATAACTCCTGAGAGATGAGTTCCAAACTCAAACGCTCAGGAGATTTGGTTTCTCTCTTCA
Organism: Limnodromus scolopaceus; assembly: GCA_028565335.1. Lineage (NCBI taxonomy): Eukaryota > Metazoa > Chordata > Aves > Charadriiformes > Scolopacidae > Limnodromus > Limnodromus scolopaceus. Next base: position 56,899,669 of record JAOXNO010000024.1, on the reverse strand, counting down.
CAACATCCTTAGCAGCCATGTCACAACACTTATCCTATACTTTCCTTACTCTTTTGAACATACTGTGATTTCCACACAGAATGTTAAAAAAAATTTGGGATTTTACTGGCACCTTCCTGTTTGGTATCAAGCGTGCCTCGACCAAAGAGCAGTTGTCAGAGAACGTCTGCAGCAGTATGTTGCCGTTGAGTTGTTGAGAAAGATACCACTTTCTCAACAGGTCAGCAGGCTACAGTTGACACCCATGCTGCAGATATGTAGAATAAGTGTACCTGGTAACATTTCATCTTTTTCATCCTCTTTAATCAATTCACTGCTTATGCCAGAGGCCTCCCTCCCCGCAAACTCTCTCCTCCACCTCTGGGCTGCAGGCTGGAACACACTATTCTCTGCTGCAACATGACACAGACCAGCTACCTACATCTAGGCAATTATCTTCATTTCTCCCATTTCCACTCATTTTAGCCTGATCTTTAGGGTGTTGTTTTTCATCTTTATTTCTTCATTTGCAGCATCCTGCAGCAGAGCCTGCAAGTTAAAAATCTGTCAAGTCCCATAGTTCTAACCTCAAGCCACAACACCCACTGACAAAGAGCCAGACTTAACATTTCAAGGTCTTCTTCAAAATTCAAAAATCTTCACAGTCTAACAAAAAGCCTGCTCGTTTCATCCAAGGAAACGGAACTGACACTCTCAGCTATCTTTGGGCAACGGCAGACTATAACTTAAAATAAGAACCACCTCTCCCATAGATGTTTCCCACCCTTCCTACAGTGTGGCACTTCCACCCTCATAATCCATCCCCCCAATGCTTTCTCTGGGCAATACTTAAATCTGAGCACTGGATGTGTTTAAGGGCCAGTATTTTTTAACCAATCAAGTTCTCGGAAGTGCCTTGCACTTCTGATAAATTCAATGTGACACTGTAAAGGACTCCAATTTTCAGAAAGTGCTGAGATCCATCTTCTGAAACTTCTGGCAATATTATTTATTTTATATATATTATATCTAGAAGTAGGTACATGCTACACAGCCAATTTTAACAAGCGCAGCTAGGCTCTCCTTATTTAATATTCATGTCACAGGAGTAAAAATCCAGCCAGGAATCAAACTGTGGCATCCTGTGCCAAAGACAACTTACCACTCAGCTGGTAAGTTGGCAATTCAATTTACAAACCTGCATTCCTGCATTTTAATCCTTTGTAGAAAGGTGGTAATATATGAGCAATATGAAAAGAACTGGATTCAGATCATTAGAGGTTCACAAACCAAACACACGGAGCTTTGGAGGCTGTCCAAAACAAAATCATGCCTAGGTGGTGATGTCCGTTCAATAAAAATTCAATGTCATAATTATCCTCTCACTTTTTCCCCAAAGAGCATTAGTGCTCAGAACTCTGCTGCTGCTCAGCCAGTTACATTAATGCTGGGAGAAGACGGATAGGGCCGGCAGCCAATGGCTGTGCCAGGTCACTGCCTGCTGACGGGTAATTTACAATTATCAAGCAATTAGCAAATGAAGTGAAAATTCAACACTCATCTCCACATAACACAGAATCACTCATTTTAAATTTAAAAATATGTTTTAATAACTTCATTTTGGCTACAGCCACACAGAGAAAAAATAAAGCCTCCTTTTTTCAATTTCTTCTCCTTTTACGACTGACAAAGTGCTTTGCTGTCTGAAATGAGCAACCAAATATATTGTTTGACATTTCTGAACTAAACAATCTCTTCCTTACAAGTAAGTATCTATTAAACAACAGAAAAGAAAAAAAAAAAAAAAGGAAGACTGTTGATAATGGTACTATTCACCCAACTACTAGATTTGAAACTGTTATTTAATTAACACCTGATAACATCCTGTCCTTGTGGATGGCTGACAACAAGAATTAGCCAGGCACCTATCTGCCGGGGAGTCCAAAATTTTCTTTTCTTCTCTATACTTAACAATACATGACATAAAAAATGCTAATCTGCAACTAGTTAGTTGCACAAAACAAATGCACTTTCCCATTAATGATCAACTTATTACTCTGTGGGCCTCACAATAAAGTACAGAGCTCCCATTGCCCACACATATTCCTAATTAAAAAAAAAAAGTAAAACTTAACTTCTTAATAACCTTGGTTTATCCCCCTCTCTAGAAAACTACTGTAGCTTCCCTAGTACATGGTATGACTATTGGAATTGACCTTCTTTAAAAGGGTAGAAAAAAGGCAAAAGAGGTCACTATCAACAGTGAAATCCAAGATAAAAGGAGATTTTTTACATTTCCATGTCCTCTGTTACCATAAAAAATATCCTGAGTTTAAAGAATTGGTAAAGGAAAAAAAAAAAACCCCACAACAGGAAAAGCTACAGGCTCCCACCAAAAGTAGAGGAAAAAAACCCCAAACACACCACCACAACAACAACAAGCAGCTGATGTAAATATGATACACTTCGGTACACACTGGACAACACTGGTCTTGCTGCACTGATGTCAGCTCTCGGTTTTCATCTTACATCTAAATGCATCTAAGCCAGAAAGAAAGATAATTTAAAAAAAACAGAACAAAATAAACAAAAAAACAAACCCCACCCCAATATACAAGGCTAAATGATGTCAACTGGAAAAAAAAAGAGCTGATGGCATTTAACATATTTCTCTCTCCAAAAAGACACCAGCAACAAAGTAAGCTTTTATACCGATAATATGGGGTTTCCGAAAACATTCACACTGTCAATGTAATATATCTACTTTTAAAACAGTCCTTCACCCTCCTGCCTGAGAAATACTTATTTCTGAATTTTTAATTTTTTTTTTTTAATGCACCCTCTGTATTACCAGAATGTTGGAAGGGAAGAGAAGGAGAGGAAACCAAAGCAACACGGAAAAATCCTCCACAAACCTGTTGCTGTGGATACTGCATTCCTCCCATGGCTGCCGGGGCTCGGCCCGGCATTCCCACGGGATAGCGCTGGGGGCCGGGAGGGCCGTAGGACTGCCCGGGGTAGGGGCTGCTCTGCTGCGTCTGAGAGTGGGGGTTATTGCCCATGCCGTACAACTGGGGTCTCTTCATGACCATTGGGTCCATTGGGCTGCCCTGTGGTTAAAACACAAGCAAAGGAACACGTTAAGGTAGGGACAGAAAAAGGTCAGAATAGTCACGCTTGCCGCCGGCAAACTACACACGTGTTTTCTCAGTGCTTTATACATGGAATTTTGACTTGACATAAGAGGCAAAGCACCATACGTCCTAACAGATGAGTTTTCGAAAGGGGAGTTTGGGACTTCCGTTGCATTTTGAAAAAAAAAAAAGTAATAATTTCACACTCAAACTTAAGGATGTCTCTTACCTACAGAAGAAGTGAGTACGATAACTGCCCAATAAATTGCAGCATAAGAAATAATTAAGTATACTGTTGTAAACTGATTAGCATCGCTGACTTTAATGTGTGGACATAAATAAAACTGTGTCTATCAAGAGAGACACAAGTACTGGGCAAGCCATTTAACCTTGAGAAAACGTCTGTTTTCTTACCTTGAAAAAAAAAAAAAAAAGGAAAGTGAAAAGAAAATAAAGTTTCCAAGAAGCGCAATGCATACAGAACGCTGTATTTCAGTGCTTTCATATGGCTATCGCGTGCATTAATAAGTTTCCAGATCATAAGGCAAGTCATAACCCAGATTTTACATGAAAGTTTATTTGCCTCCTTAATAGACCTCGGAAAATCCAAACTGCAATCACTGATGGAGGGGGAGGGGAGGCAAGGCAAGGGAGGGAAGTTTTATTTTTAGACTTTTTGGCAGCGCTTACCAAGCACCGTAACAGTTTCAGGACGGGTGTCAACCATTGTGTGCTATTACTCTCATGTTTTATTACTGAGGACTAACTGAACCAGAAAAAATATCATTCTTTGTCAAGCGCAGCACCGTATTGTTAATATGACATCCATTTTTTAATTCCTGAGTGCCGGTTAGAGCCACAGAAGAATGAGGGGGGGGAAAGGCTTTTAAAAAGCCTACCACAATCTCTTCTTCATGAAAGAGACATATTCCCTTCTTCCCCCCCCAAACCCACCCCTCCCAGGGAAAAAGACCTATTAATTCAGCCAGCCAGCCCACCCTCCCACCAGGAGCAGGATTCCTTCCCATAGCACATTTTGTACATATTTTCCTACAGTGTATTGTTGACCAGTTTCATTTTGAAGCCTCCTGTGTAACATGGCTTCTACGAGTCCTTCTTGACTATTATATTCTGATGTAATGGTTGTTATGACAATAAATTACACACACCTCTCATTTCTTCTCATTATTGCCATTTGTACAACTAACACACTATGGCTTTCCCCCCCCTGTACTCACAAGGTGTGTGCTCTCACAGAATGATATGGGGTTGGAAGGGACCTCTGGAGACCATCTAGTCCAACCCCCC
>JAOXNO010000024.1:56813258-56863350 GCA_028565335.1 Limnodromus scolopaceus | reverse complement strand
CCGCCGCCCGCGCCGCCGCCGCCGCCGCCGGGGCCGCGGCCGTAGCCCGGGTAGTGGTTGTACTGGCTGTTGGGGTAACCTTCGTGGGAGTTTTGCAGGGGGTCCATGCTGTTGGGGGCCGCCGTGGGGTGCATTATCCCCATCCCGGGGCTTTGTTGTCCGCCATGTTGATCAAAGCAAGGCCCGGCGCGGCTCGCCGTAGCGCTGCTGGCAGGGGCAGGGGCAGCGTTGCCATAATAGCTATTGAACTCCGAGACACCCACCGCGGAGGGGCCGCCGCCGCCTCCCCCGCTCCCGCCGCCGCCGCCGAGGCCGCCGCCGCTCCCAGCGCTCGGGGGCGGCTGCTGGGGCTGCTGCTGTCCGCCCAGGGGTCCCAAGCCGGGGTGATCGTAGCGGCCGCCGCCGATGGGCTCGCCCATCTTGCCGGGCATCTCCTCCTCGTCGGCGCTTTTATTCAGCATTTGCTGCGGCTGCTGGGGGGGGGGCTCGGCCTGAGCGCCCAAAACACTGTCTTTTCCTCCATGTTGCTGCTGCTCCATGTCTGCACTGGGCTGAGCAGCGCCGCCACCGCCACCGCCGTTGTTGTTGCTGCCGCTGCCGCCGCCGCCGCCGCCGCCGAGGCTGCTGTTGTTATTCTGCACGGGATGGTGCTGAGGCGGCGGCTGCTGCGGCGGCGGCGGCGGGAATTGATTTAGCTGCTGCTGTAGTGCATGGTGGTGGTGGTGCTGGTGGTGGTGGTGCGGGTGGTGGGCATGGTGGTGGGCATGGTGATGCGGGTGGTGGGCATGGTGGTGGTGGTGGTGGTGGTGGTGGTGGGGCGGCGCGGCGGGGTGATCGCCTCCGACGCTCTTCAGCTTGTGGTTGGGGAGCAGCCCCGTCTCCATGGCCGAGCCCGGGTTGGAGGAGGAGGAGGAGGAGGAGGAAGAAGAAGAAGAAGACGAAGAAGAAGATAACGCCGAGGAGCTTCCACCTTCTTTCAGAGCCGGCTCCGAGGAGGAGCCGCCGCCGCCGCTGGCGTTGTTGTTGTTGTTGTTACCGGCGGCAGCGGCGGGAGCCGCGTTATTGGCCATGTTCGGCGGCTCGCTGCGGTGGTGGAGGAGATGGTGATCTACATGATTCACGCCGCCGCTGCCCGGACTCCCCTCTCCGACCCCCAGCCCGGGAGCCCCCGCGGCGGCGGCGGTGGCGGAGGAGGCCCCGGTCCCGGTCCCGGTCCCCCCCGGGCCTCGCTCCGGGCCCAGGCCGCCCGGCAGGCTCGGGGCTTTGCCCTTGCTGTTGTTCGCACCCGCCGGAGCCGCTGCGACTTGCGCGGCCATGATCATCGCAACATTGCGAGTCCGGAGAAATTAGTAGTGGTAATAGTAACTGCCCTCAGGAAAAAAAGAAAAAGAAAAAAAGAAAAAAATGAAAAAAAAAAAAAAGAAAAAAGAATCGACCCCCAGCCTCCAAAAAAAAAGGGGGCGAGCAGGGGCGGGGGCGGGAGAGGGGCCGAAAGAGCAGCGGCCGGGGCCGGGACGTGGCCGGGCCCCGCGTTTCCCCTGCGGGCCGCCCCGCGCGCACCCAGCCACGGAAATTTCCCTCCCCGAGTTCGGTGCTTTGAGATGAGAGATGGTAAGAACGGCTTACGGTCTGTGCCCCTTCCCGCTGTGTGAGTTCATGTTGGAAGTTTTTTTTGGGTTTTTTTTTTTGGGGGGGGGGGGGTTGGTTTTGGGTTTTTTTTTGTTGTTGTTGTTCAGGTTTAAATTAAACTTTTTTATTTTTTTTTTCCTCCCCCCCCCCTCTCCTCTCTCTCCCTCTCTCTCTCCTCCTTTCCTCCTTTCCTCTCTAACCCGGATATGGGTAAACACACGTCTGGCGGAGCCGCGCTGGCCCAGCATGGCATGAGGGAGCCAGCCAGCCAGCGCCGGCAGCCATCGCCCCCTCCGCCCCGATCGCTCCCAACCACTCGCAAAACGCGGACTGGACTCCCCGCCGCTCCGGCTCCCGATCCCCGACGGGACGGGACGGGCTGGGGGGTGCGCGGCTGTCCCTACTCCTCCTCGGGTCCCACTCGTGTCAGCGCCGAGCGCTTCCCACCACCACCACCACCGAACTCGGGGCGGGGGGGGTTGCTGCCGGGCGAAGGGTCGAGGCGGGACGCCCCCACGCCGCGGCGGGGGGGAGAGAAGGGGGGGACCCGCCGAGGCCCTGCCCGGCGCCGGGATGCGCTGGAGCGGAGGGGTCGCTCAAACTTTGGGGGACCCGCAGGCTGCCCCCCCCCCCCACGCCGCCCCCATCCCCGTGTGTCCGCTGGCTCGGGGGTTGTGTCTCCAGGGCAGGGAAGCACTTGCTGTGTCACCAAAATATAAAACTTTTTTTTTTTTTCCTTTTTTCCCCTTTTTTTTAATTTATTTATTATTTTTCTTATTTTTTTATTTTTTTTTTATTTTTTTTTTAAATTTTCTTCCCCTGCCCTCCCCGAAGATTTATACCGTGCGTGCAGACGGTTATAAAATTTAACCTCAAATTCTGCCAGCGGTAGCATCTTTGCGGTTGTCCACGTTGTCCAGCTGTCTCCAGATCCTAACGGTCATTTGCGCTGATGATGCTTTTATACGTGGGGCCGTTTTCAATATGTTCTGCCTACTTATTTGCAGACCAACGGGGGTTGATCGAGGAGAGCGAGACGTTCTCGGCCTGGTAATTGTTTCCCCAAACAATGTGATTTCCAGTACGCGCAAGACACTCGTGGAAGCGTAGTAACGCAAACCCCAAAAATATGTCGTCCAGAGCAACGCTTGCTCCAAGTGGAGAGCTGCTGCTGCTGACCTACATTTTTGAACCATCCTTCAGAACGGTTTGAAGGGTTGTTTTTTTTTTTTACGACTATCTTAATACAAATGATACCCTAGTATAAGGAAAGGTAAATAGTCACACTATTTTCAACTAATGAAAGCGTTCGGGAGGTCGAATACTTGGCTAAGAATAACAGCAACCCCGGGTATTAGCGAACCTCTTCAATACAGCAAGGGTCTAAACCACGCTGTTTTAAATGAATATATTTATGCGCTCTGTTAAAGGTAAGCACGTTGTCAAATTTCGAAATGGATAAATAGGAGATTCGATAATAACGGTGGAGAAAAACGCAGCACATCAAGGAAGATGCTGTCGTGAGCAGGTAGGCTTTTTCGAATCCGCTGTGAAAATATTAAAGAGCCGAAGCTTCACGCGATAACGCTGGAATTACATGCAAAGATTATTGATAAATGTACGAACAGCGTGATTCCAGTGTCTATTAATTTTAGTTCTGTCTGAAAAGTCAGAAATATTCTGATTTCCATTATGGAGTTAGTTTTGAGAAGTCTCAGTGCTCGTCAAGTACGTCTTGTTAATACGTCTGTTACAACTGTATTTTTCTCTTTCTTTTCTTTCTTTCTTTATGTCTTTTTTTTTCCAGTACTCTTTGCAAGTGCGAAAATGTTATATGGCTAGTAGAAAAACATTCAGCGGGGAAAAAAAATACGGTGAGTAATTCTAGTGGGGGGAATCAGGTGCATACCCAAGGGTCATTACAGTCTGTAACAACAACAAATTGCAATTCTATGCAAACTGCTAGAAAGGGGTATATCATCTTTGTAGGAGAGAGAATAACAGAACTGTAAGATGAATTCATGCCAAATCATTCATCAGCTTTTGCCAAGAGAATACTACATCTTTGTTAGTGAGCCTTTTTGACATTTTCTCCTGGATTTTCTTCTTTTCTATATTCAAATGCACGCTAATTATACACATTAAACCACATAAGTTGATTTTTTGAAGTCTTTCATATGCAAATATAAATATAGATGTCTACTTGTGTGTATTTATTTACATGTGTACTCTGAAATAAAATATAAAATCCAATTGCACATTTATACTTCGAGACATTTTATCCATTAGTCGCGCGAAAAGTACCTAGATGGAAAATCTGATGGGATGTGCCGGTAGCGCATCCTCGGCAGCGGATCGCAAAAAAACACCACTTCCTGACGTGCTCCGCAACTCTTCCCGACCTGGAAAATCACCCGCAAAGTTTTAACGCAGATTTACTTTGGGGGGGGGAAAAAAAAAAAAAAAAAAAAGACGAGGCTTTAAGCTGAAGAGTTTATACTACTAACTCCTTTCCCTTTTTCCATTTGTTTCGGCGGCCGGGCTGGGAGATTGGAAGTCGGAGGCTATAAAACGGAGGCCCTCAGCACAATGAAATCAGTCTGCTATAAAAGGCAACACATGCCAGTTTTTCCTCCCCGATGGCAGATGCCACACCCTGAAGCAGACAGAAGGCACTGCAGTCTGCGCCAGGGAAGAAGCAACAACACAAAGCAACAACCCCGGTGCAATTTTTCCTCCGGAGCGCAAAATAACGCTGAAATCCCCTTTCCCCGTCTTCGCTCGGGGCGACGAGCGGGTCGCGTTTTGTTAAATTCGAGCGCTCCTTTCCGAAAGCTCTCGTCGCGTGCGTGAATTTATGAATTTATTATCATATAGTGTAAAAAAGCTCTAATTGCCCTGCGTGTTATCTGCTGCAAAATGATTGCATGGATATTTGATATGGCGAGCGCGCAGCTTCAACTTGAGTTCCCTTTCCATTGTTCCTTCAATTTAATTATTTTCTATACACCCGTGTTGTCCGAGCGTGGTTTCTCTCTCTCTCTCTCTCTCTTGAATTTTTTTTTTTTTTTTTTTCTGACAAATTTTAAACTCCGGCGCTCTGGCATCCCTTCCCAGGATAAGCAACATCGTTTTCTTAACTTGACTGTTGGCAATTTGTTTACTCCCTTGGCTCCGACGCCCGCGGAGACCCCCTGGGCCGCCCGTCTGTAGCTCGACCCCGTGGCAGTGCGGCGCCTTTCCCAGCAGCACGGCAGCCGTCCTCCCGTTTGGCCGGAGCAGGAGCTTCCAAATCATACAGAGAGCAACACGGAAGAGGGATACAGAAAACAAGCCTCAGAAGCGTTATTTTAGAGGTACTGGGAGAAAAAAAAAAAGCGTTTTTTTGAAATTTTTTTCAGCGAGGTAAAAATCCAGTCAGAGGTTCAAGAGCCTGTTGCATCTGACCCGGGTACCCACAACAGCCTGAAAAATCCCTGTGTACGTCAAACCCCGCTTTTTGTTGGGTTCTTGTGCTTTACGTTTAAATCCCCTGTGCAGTTTGATGAAACAGTTGTCAAAATTCACAAAATTCTCAATTTCCTTCTTTTAGATTGGCATTCGATTTAATAAGGAAAAGAGAAAAGTATGTGGGTTTCTATTAAACTATCACTTCTTTCACTAGTTAAACATCCAATCGAAATAATTCTGAAGTCAGCGCAAATCTTTTAATTGATTTCAATAAGGCATAAATCAGATCACAGAAAAGTAAGCAGCCGGCTCAGAGCTTTAGCTTTGTGCTATGGTTTGGTATTTGGAGCTATAGTAACGGGATTTTGCTTTTAAGAGAACCCTTACGCGGTCAATATGTAAATATAAACATAGTAGTGTTTTCTTTGTTATGTAATATTTACATTTCAGTCACAAATGTTATATGTAAACTATTGGAGTTGATATCCAGCTGATAAGCCAGAATCTGTTAGGTGTAAAGCCTGTAGGTAAGTGTAATCATTTGATTTTAGCTGGTCATAAGGAACTTTGAAAAAACACGGTTTATGCCAACAGATTGTGGCCTAAAACACGTGGAGTGACACATTCTACCATTTAATTATAATCCATTCTTTAGCAGCCACTAATCCTGGGCAATTTAATCAATTTCTTTGGGCAATATGTAAACAAAAGGACTTTGAAACATCACCATCTCCATCTCAAGAATGTCATACACGATTTTATTATGGAAATGCAACACTAGCAAATTTTTTCCTTGCTGGATTTAGACCACTTGAATAGAATGTTTAAATATCTCAATTTTACAAATGCGAATCATCAATAAGATCACTCACTTCCTTAAAGTTAAGCCCTGATTATGTTCTCGTCTGGACTAAGGCCTCTAGGAGAGAAACAGCTCTTGAGCCCGTACTTAGGTGAGACAGCAGCCCGGCCCATTTTCTAAATCAAAACAAAATCTTCCACTTGGCAGTAACAGTAGAGGTTGTTGATTTCTGGGTTTACCCGCCGGTGAAATCTGAGCCTTTAAACTGAATTACACTCATGTATTTCTGGATCCGATGTCATTGTTTGGGAACATCATGGCATTTTGGAGGAATCTAGGAAAAGGCCAGCCTTCCTTTGAATTAATAATTTATGGTCCCGTCCATTAATAAATTAGAAAACTTTAACAAGATTCAGTGCAACAGTAATTTCTGCCGATGATTCTTTCCCGTTCTCCTGCCTTTTGCAAGGCTTTTCTTCGCTGATGTGCAAGAGACACGTGGGAAACCAAAAGAACTATTTGCTGTTAGCTCCACGTTGGTCGGAGGTCCTCTCTGCCCTCAGCTGTAGCACGCAGGGTTGGCTGATACATCGAAGAAACAGTCAGACTGACAATACGCAGCTTTCACACTCATAAAATAAACGAGATCGCTACCTGAGCTGTAAACACGCTGGATCTTCCGAGGAAAAAAATTAAAAAAAAAAAAAAAAAAGCTCTAGTTTTCTTCCCTAACCTTTTTCCACAGCATAGTTACACATTTTATATATCAGGATGCAAATATTACCTATAGCCTGCAGTACTTACCAATTGCTGTTTCTAGGAACAGACCACTGTGGCCTCCATGTCCTCACCAAGAAAAATAATTTGTCTGTAGGATATTTTTACCTACAGCCAGAAATGCATGGATTTTAATAGAAGATGGCACGATTTTTTTTCCTTTGCAAACTGAATTTCTTTTGTATGGGTATAATATATATGCAATTCTGAGTATTTGCAAGGGGGAAAAAAATTACGATTTTGCCTGATGCACTCTCTGACCCATTTCTGAAGCATTTGGCCATTCACAATCTCTAATACAGCAGCTCTGAGTCTTTTAGGTAGAGCCCCACCTTTCTCCTTTGCTGTAATAGTTTGTCATTCCCTCCTTCTCCCACCTTATCTTCATCCCTCACCCTTTTACACGTACGTGCACGTTCGCTCTCTGGGTAACCCCAAATTCCCGCAGCTGCCTTAGCCTCCCGAAGTACAGTCACACTGTATCACTGGGAAGTGTCACTCATACTGTTGCTTTCTTTCCAAATGAATCCTGCCTTCAAAAGTTCCAACAAAGATCACTCTGGTGCCAATTTCATAGAATCATAGAATGGTTTGGGTTGGGAGGGACCTTAAAGATCACCTAGTTCCAACCCCCCTGCCATGGGCAGGGACACCTCCCACCAGACCAGGTTGCTCAAAAGTGAACGCGCTCAGGGAAGAGAGGGAGGAACTGCAAAGGCTGGAAGAGGATGAGGGAGGAGAGAGGGGGAGAGGCCAGATTAAATTTTCCCGAGCCTTCTCCATCCCAACCTGGTACGCGCTGCGCTTTCCCGAGGGGGCAACTTCCTAGTTGGAGAGCTGTGGCTTTGATATATTTATCCTTTAAGCACTCCTGTAAACTGAGAAGTCCAGTTACTCCCACTTCACCGTCAAGGAAATGAGGCACAAGGGAGGAACGCCGTGACTGCGGGAACATTTCTTTCGGCTGCAGCACCGGCTCCAGCAGCTCCAGGTGACTGCCTCAGCCACCTGGCATGGACCTCGGGGGTGCCGATGCCACGGGCTGCGCAGCTGCGTGGTGTGCCTGTAACCCAAGGCGGGGGGGGGGGGGGGGGGGGGAAGAAAACTTATTTTTATCCAGATCCTTGCACTGACTCACCCAACGGCCCAACCAGTAGAGCTGGCATAACAGGAAGGGGGGAAGAGAAGGGGCAGAGCACGGGAGACCGTTACCCACGTCTTACTGTTTGACCAAAGAGGAGGTTTGGAGGCAGGGGGAGATGAGTAGGGCTTGTACAGCCAGAACTGCTGCCAAAAGAAATGTATGCCCCAAGACTACAAACTGGTGTTCTCTTCCACAGCCCAGCTGAGACGGTGAAAAAAGTTACCGTCTCCTTTTTTTCTCAGCATCACCCCTGCCAGATATCAATGCTCCTCACATCTGCTGGTACAGTTGCTCGTCTGTGTGTTCCCCGGCCCTTTTCAGATTAAATGAGCCAGGTTACCAGACTTACTATTTAAACTATCTGCATTAGCTCAGACCCATTTGACTAAATAAGATTAGGATAAAGTGAGCCAACAGATCTGAGGAGGCAGCGGACTCCAGCAGAGGGACAATAAAGAGCTGGTAGGTGGCAGTAACCTCTTCAATAGGCACAGCTCCTTATGTCCCGGGGGAGTCCATCCACTTAGGCCCTAAATGTTGGTCATGGTGATGTAGGGACAGTCACATGTCAGTGAAGAGAGTTTATCTATTTTTTTTGATGCCTGAGTAGTAAAAGCTCCAGGGTGTGGCATTTACCATTTTTTATTGATTTTACTCTTACTGCATCATGGGGATGTATGCTTGTGAAGCATATGCTGAACTGTAGGTACATCTCCAGAGTCCCAGCCTTGCACGACGACTGCTGGTCCATCCTCTTTGCTCATACACAGTGGCACAACGGAGCCTCAAAGCTGCACAAGTGAGCGAGCGGTTCTCGCCTCAGTGTGTGAGGTGGGAACGCTCCTCGCACAGGAGGCAGCTGAAATGCCTCCCGTCTCTGGATTCACGGGGAAAGGTTAACTTGGATGAAGAAGCTCCATGCACCAGCTGGAGAAGGGGGAACCACTTGTTCCAAGGGGGCCAGCGCAGGAGAAGGCTGGCGCTCCTGAGGGGTGCAGTAGCTGTCGGTTACACACACGGTCCCCACGGACGTGTTGAGCTTGCTCCTGTCCTCAGCAAACAGGACGTCACCACCAACTGCCGTTCGGGTGCTTCACTTTCACATCCTCTCTGCCACGACACGTCTGATTGTCAAAGCCACAATCAAATCCTCGTTACCAGGGCAAAGTATTTCTCAAGAAAAGCATCCCCCATGGCTGGCTCCCTGCTTCAGCAAAGCCAAAAAACTCAGCTAAGAGGAGGGGTTTTTTCTACATCCTAGATGTAAGCTACTTCACAGCTCTAAAAAGTCTCAATACGTTTCTAGTCCAGGGCCTGATCCTCGAAATGCTTGCTAATTCATGTAGTCCTTGCTCCTGTTAAGCCACGAGACTTAGTGACAGACTCGAGCAGCTATCATGTGGTGAGGATTGGTCTGTCTGAAACATCTGTTTCTTCTTGCTTAAATTTAAAAAGAGATGTTATTAAAATTAGAACGACCATTTTATTAATCCAAAATATCATCTAGTTATTTAACAAAGACTTAACAATGTGAGTCATCTGCATTAACAAATCCAGATGCTATAGTCAGAGGCAGCAAAGACTCAGGGACTGACAATAGGCTTGCTTTGTACACTAATTAATTTTTTTGCTATTTGTTTTTCATTCCAAACAGACCTTCCCTAATATTTTATCTCTCTTGGTGGATTTTAGGAAAATGGTAAGTGAACAGAAAAATACCAGGTTCTCTCTCTTTTTAAAAAATATACAAATACTATTAAGATTTTTCTAATCTTGATTTTGTCTTTTCAGCGGACTTCATTAAAAAAATGAAGTGTGTGCATATCTTTTTGCCATGTTACAGCTGTTTTCTTCTCATCCAGAGGATTGGACGAATGTGGTTTTCATTTAACCACATTTAAATTTAAATTGCCACACCATTCTGTGCTGGGTGTAAACTTACTATGCATATGTCCAAGAAGAAAGGAGCCTAATTTGGGAACCGCTATCCATGGTGATTCTCACCAGCTAGAAATCAGGGACTGCACTCGTTCTGCGAAAGGCCACATAATGTAAAATCATCAAAATCGTCTTGTCCTTTTTGCTCTTCACTGGAGGGCTGGTCCCACTGAATGGGAATTTTCAAAGCACCTTGTGACAGAAGAATTAAAGTTCAGGGGGAGCAAAGTGAGGCCAGTACTAAACACTTTGCCAATTTGATTTTAATACGTATCATTTTTATACAGGGATCTTATTTGCACAGCTCAATGGAGCCATATGTTTGAAGAGCACTGCTGATTAATTAGGTTGGTTCAGTATGAATGAATTAGGTGATCTCTATTTTATGTCTGTTTTGAAGTTCACTACTGTGAACTTCACCCCATTCAGTGCTTCATCCTGTTTAAAAGACTTATTACTAACTTTACTTGGGCAGGAAAGGGAATCATTAAAAGCACTATGCAAGCCTCTTGAGTACGGTGGGTTCTGTTACAGATGTATAAATCCAGCTCATTACTCAGCTAAGGGGAGCTGACTTTCCAGGCAGGTTTTGAAAACAGAGGGATCATGAGCTGGCAGGTGTGAAAATTGCCGTTTTTATGGACCAGAGCTGAACCCAAGCTCTCTGTTCCAGGGGTGATGCCTGTACCAGCTTTAAAAGTAACTTGCTTCTTTTTATAACTATACTGGGTATTTTGCTCCCATTTTCTCGAAAAGACTGCAGAAACAACTGGTTTCATTTATTTGGAATATTTATCTCAACACTTCAGTGAAAACAAATTCATGTTTCACTTGCTTAGGAGTACAACAAAGGTGGAACATGCTAGACTTCCCTTTTTGCTTCTTTACTTCCAGTTCAGGAGTTCCTTTATTCAGTCTGATGTTAAATCTACTTGTATTAGAGAATCCTTTTTATCTGAGCAAATCTTATGCCTTAGCAATGAATCTCAGAACATTGTGGGGTGATTGTATAAAGCCATTGCTTTTTCTTTATTGCCCACTAAAGAAACATTTATGATTAAATGGGAAAGGGAACTATCTCATTCTCTTGAGCTGGAGATATTGGACTCAATAATGTCCTTCATACGTGTATGCTCTATTTCAGCTAACCTGTTAGAATTGCAATATAAAATTGTAAATCAATGGCATCAAACACCTGTGAAGATGAGTAAGATTGCAAGCCGTTTCTCAGATAGATTTGGAGAAACAGCTCCCAGCCAAGAACTCTTTTACATGTTCTACAGGGTCTAACCTAAATTACCCCAATAAAGTCACTTGTTATACATCATATTGAGAAAATTGCCAGCTGTCTGATGTCAAGTACTCAGGAACACTATACATAGGGACACTTGGACTTCGAGGTATGTGACAGCCAACTGGATGTTAATAAAAATCGAGTTACAGGCTATTCAGCTGGTTATTTGCAGAGCTAAAAATTCAGCCTCCTCTTTAATAATGAAAGCGGATGCTTAGGAATTTGTTCAAATCTGTTCTGTTTAGCTATAACTGCAGAAAATGCAGGCTTCTCTATACAAGGTGTTCCTTTATTGATTACTTCAGTGAAGGTAGGAATAGTTAAACCCAGCTACTCATAAACACTTTATGGGATAGAAAGAATGAAAATGAGGAGGAATTTTGTTTGTTTTTCTTGTCTTTCTGTAATCACAGTGGTATCTCTTTTAAGCTTTCCATCTTGTGCCTGGCTGATTCTCTTGTAAGGGCTTCAATAATATGAATTTAATATTAAGTGTACCTTTGGACCTACAAATATACATCAGTCAAAACCCTTACTCTCTGTATTTTGAAATAAACTTATTAAGATTTATGTATGTGAAACATCCCCAGACCTAAAAAATGCAGAGTTGTTATTGTCTAGGCACGCTTTTTACCTTTGCAGAGTGCGGAGACCAGTGCAGTATAAACACTTGGCCGCCAGAAAATACAAAATAAAAAATATACACCACCCAGCTGATGGTATTTCAACTCCGCTCACATAGCTGACAGTAGCCACTGAGCATGATTCTGTCACAAGGGTCTTCTCCCGCTCCCTGCAGAGGACACCAGAAGACGGGGGGAATATGTCTTAGTGCATCAACCTGACGGTTTATGCTGCTTTGGAAGGGTGGTCCCAGCTCTGCTGCTGGAGAAGGGATTACAGGGTTAGCTCGAAGAACCCACTTAGAAGGAGTCAAAGAATGATCAAGGAAACGATCAGAGAGAGGAGGAACTCCAAGGATAGGCACCTGCACAGAAAGGGGCATCACAGGGGTCAAAATGTCTTATTATGGCTCTGGATTCAGTAATGTGAGGCAACCGTTACAAGCCAGTAAGGAAAATGGTGCCTTCTTCACCTGGTATCTTTGAGTTAAAATTGGTTTCTAGAAGATGCTTGCTCATCTATGAATCATAAGGGTTAATTACATAAAATTGCTTGACTTGTGTTATACCTCAGGTTGTATGACCTAAAGGTATCTTCTGACCTTAAATGTTATGAATCTGCATTAAGTAGCTGTAAGGAAGGAAAGGCAGAATAGGATGTTGTTTCGCTGATTTGAATTACAGCATGTATTTGCATCTTCATTTGCATTTACTGTCTTAAGAGTAACTGTACTGAATGCAGTTGTGGGATGGAGTTGTCACTGTGAGCTGAAAAGAGGCCAATGTGTGTTCGGGGAGACCAAGATCACGTTTACAGGACTGACTTCTACAAGCATAGCTGTAAAGAGATGCCAGCCCTGAGAGGCATAGCTGTGTCAACAGAAGCCTCTGGTAGAGGCACAGTTGTACCAGTAAAACTATATTTTTACGAATAATATTTTATGCCAGTGGTGGGAGATGGTTTTATTCCACGAGCGGAAAACACTGTTTCGCTAGTAAAGATGTATCCACACTAAACTGCTTAGGATTTTAGTATTCACAGCAAAGCACTCCCCTCAATGATTCCTAAACCAATCAATTTTGTAGGCGCTGCCAGCGAAAGGGCATGCACCTGGCCCTGGCAACTGTCAGCTTCGTGGTACCATACATGACAGCACCTAATAAGGTGAGAACGCAGAGTTTCAGGAGAAGTCCAGGCTAAATCTGTTGGCCAAATAGTTTTGTCAGGGAGGAGTGTGAAAAGATCAGGCTGAACGAAGCCGGAAGAAACAATGAGAAACTAAAAAGTTCTTTTTCTTAAATAGTTTCTGTCATTTGAAGCAAAGGTTTAACAATAGTGGCAAAAATGACACTGCAATAAATTGCACTCACCCCATGGCTTTAGTAATTGCAGCTATACTGGAAAATCCTTTGTGGTGTAAACTAGCTCTGAGAAGAGACCCTAGGGGAAAGGGCGAAGGGTGATAACAGTTAGCACTCCATCCAGGAGCAGGGAACGTCACTACTTTGTTCTGTAAGTGTAGGCCAGATGTGCCAGACTGTGACCCACTCGCAAGCCTTGCCTGCGCGAAGCGTGGGTGTCACTCTTTATTCAGCTCTACTCACGGGCTCCAGTTCCAGGGAGTTCCTAGGACGTGGGTGTGCACGGCTTCAGCATCAGCCTAGCAATGGCAGTCCCTACTAAGCTGGAGCTCAAAAGCGCTGTTCTTGCTGCTCACAGTTCATGTCTAGGTGCTGCATATTTTGGAAGGGCATGACCACTAATCAACCTTTACTCCACCTTAATAAAGTTTTGCAATATTCCGTGTCCTTGCCTTTTTTTTTTTTTCTTTCCCAATAAACCTCTTTAAGCCTTCCAGTTCTTGGCGCAGCTTTTCTCCTTCACTGCTTCTGCAGCTTTAGCAATGATTCTCTTGGTCAAAATGGTGACCGGCTGTATGCTAGAGCTTTCACTGTGTCTGTACCACTCACACCTCAGCCCTTCTCCTCACCAAGGAACATGACTCAAAGTCTGAACCTCAGGGCATTCAGAAACAACTTGGAAACAATGGTTGGGAATGGGTTTTGAATGCGTTTTCACAGAGGGAATCACAGAGTGATATGGGGTTGGAAGGCACCTCTGGAGATCATCTTGTCCAATCCCCCTGCCAAAGCAGGTCCACCTAGAGCAGGTTGCACAGGAATGTGTCCAGGTGGGTTTTAAACATCTCCAGAGAAGGAGACTCCATCACCTCTCCGGGCAGCCTCTTCCAGGGCTCTGCCACCCTCAAAGTAAAGAAGTTCCTCCTCATATTTAGATGGAACTTCTTATGTTCAAGTTTGTGCCCATTTCCTCTTGTCCTGTCACTGGGCACCACCGAAAAAAGACTGTCCCCATCGTCTTGACACCCACCCTTTAAGCGTTTATAGGCATTTTAAGCGAGGAAGCCCATGTGGGGAGCTAGGGGCAAGAGTTTTGGGGAAGCAAAGTGTCCCAGCTGCTCTGACTGCTTCTTGTCTCTCTCCCTCTTGTGCCATTGAGCCATTCGTTCCTCCTGGTGCTGTACACAGCGCTCACCCACCATAGGGCTTCTGTTCTCCTTATTTCCGGCATTGCAGCTCTGACTCTTCCCTCACCCATCCCACCACCATTCCACCACTCGCCTGGTGCTCTGTTTCACTCTTCCACTGCGAAAACATGGAGGATGAGCAGTGAGGCGGGAAGGTGAGGGGGTTGGCACCCCTCAGGGCAGGCAGAGCTAGAGGCCAGGAGAATCATAGAATCATAGAATTGTCTAGGTTGGAAGGGACCTTTCAGATCATCTAGTCCAACCATCAACCTGACTCTGATAAAAAACATCACCAAACCATGTCACTAAGCACTATGTCAACCCGTCTTTTGAACACTTCCAGCGATGGTGCCTCAACCACTTCCCCGGGCAGCCCATTCCAATGCTTAATAATCATTTCAGTGTAAAAATTTTTCCTAATATCCAATCTGAAGCTCCCCTGGTGCAACTTGAGGTTATTTCCTCTTGTCCTATCGCCTGTGACTTGGGAGAAGAGACCGACCCCCACCTCTGTACAACCTCCTTTCAGGGAGTTGTAGAGAGAGAAACAGAGGGATAAAAAAAAAGATTCTAACCTCTGCTCCAAGGTTGGGCCTTGCACCTCAGAACGGATGGCACTCACACACAGGAGGACCGGAGAAGACTCAAGTGTCCCATTCCTCTCCATAAAGTGTTCAAGACCGCACCCCAAGGAGCTGAACATAGCCTCCTGTGGAGGCTGAGGAATGGTGAATCGCTCACTTCAGTCACCGCACGTTCCCGCTTGGCCTTTCCGGGGTGTTTGGGCTCACACCAGCGGGGGAGAAGGGCTCAGGAGCCAGCACAGATCCTAGTTTGCTCCCGGAGTGGCTCTGTGGAGTCAGACATGGTGGTGACTGGGGGGGTTGCCACCCGACATGTTCAGGGCTGCCCGCCACTGACCTTCCTCACCCAGCCTCAGGGCAGCGAGGTGCCACCTCAGCTGGGTCCAGCCAGCAAGAGGGCGATTAAAAACAAAAAAAATTAAAAATAAAAAAAATGCCATAGTGGCTGAAAGAGTGAATTCAAGTGTCACTTATACTCACGTGTTCCAAAATTGTCCCCTTCCTCCTTCCAAAAGTCCTTTTAACACAAAGATTTCGGGAGTGTAGAGCAGTAGATCCCGGACTGTCATAACACACTTAACATGTGAAGAAGTATTTGCACGGAATCCTAAGTTTAGTGACTAAATAAGCATGTATATTTAAATTAATCCTATTTATAATGAGCCCAGAACGCTTTTATAAAAAAACCAATGAATTAACCGAAACGCCCGCCGCGCCAGCGACAGGAGCTGACAGGGCGCGCGGCGCCCCTCGGCCGAGCGCCATCTTGCGGCCGCCCGCTCCCTCGCCCGCCGGCCGGGCCCCGGCGGCGGCACGCGCCCCAGGGAGGTCGGTGCCGCGGTGGCTGCCGGGAGCGGCAGCCATGTCGCGCACCACAGGCGGCGGTGAAGGGCGGGGAGGGGCCTCCTCAGCGGCTCCACCCCGCCCCATGTCGTTCGTTCCCTCCTTACACATACCTGTCCCTCCCTTATCAGACCTAGGTGAGAGCTGAAGCACCTCACGGGTGTTAGGTGTTTACCTTCTTTTCGTATTTGGAGTGTGTCACGCCAGATCGTCTGCTGCTGCCAGGCGGCCTGGTGCCACTGGAGCTGTGGGGACGGGTAGTGCCTTATGCCACCGGCTCATCTAGTAACTGGCTTCCAGGGTTGGTTTTTTGAGGGCAACATTAACATTTCCCACCCCCCCATACCTGTGCACGCATCCCTTGTTCTGCTCAGAAGAAAGGGTTCTTCTAAAAGATAGGCTGTTTTAAGATCCACATCCTGAGACTTGGCAAACCTATTGTCTGTAGAGAAAATGCTGGTAGCAGTAGGAGTTATCATAAATCACACAGTTACTCTGAAGGAGTACTAATAAAAAAAAAAAAGAACAGCAAAAGACAAAATTTGTATTTGGGGTACAAAGAGCACAGAAGCTAAGTTCTCAAAAGGTTACAAGTGCTAAGTAGAGAGACTAAACAAAAGTATTGGTTCTATCACACCTTGAATGCTCAATTTGTAGACATACAGCAAGACCCTTACTAATCTATAATAAGAGTTCTCAGAATATTGTGTGGCCCTGTGAAAATGCAACCATTTTCTCCCTGGGCGTGGAAGGGCTGTGGTGTATCTTTGCTCCATTCTCCATTTGGTGGGCGCTGCTTGGTTCCTGATGCAGGCCTCAGGAGCAGGAGAGGAAGAAGTCATGATACCGGTCCTCCACAGGGCAGTGTTGTGACCTGCTGCCAGTGCTGTATGAAGCTGGTTGTAAAGTTACAATGACAGCGTTGACACATGATGCTTTCATAGCAACCTAGTGTTCTGCAGTCTTCTGAGAAATATAATATCCTAATTTTAATTTTTTTTTTAAAAGGTAAATTTCCAGGTTCCCTCCCTCCTGTAGGCTGCTGACTCTTGAAGTAATAGATTTGCTGAGGTGGTTTTTCTCCTCTACACTGTACCTCTCAGGTACAGCCTAGTTGAGAAGACAAAGACTGGTTTTGCGTGGTCCTCTCTAAGTACATCTACATGCGTGGATGAACCAAGACTTCTGAGTATCTCACCCTCCAATAGAAAATAAATACTTTGTTTTATGTCTTAGGAAGAAATTTCCTACGCCTGTAGAATAGCTCTATACTACTCTGGCTCAAGAGCAGGGCTTTCTCTCTTGGGTTTTACAAAATGTACTCAAAGTGAGAGCCAGAGAGAAAATCAATGATCAGAGACACTATATGCTGATTTAGAGATGGATTAGGGATATAAATATCATAACCAATATGGATGTTTATGCATTGTATGTACTGTCTGTAGTGCCTTCATCTTGTCTGTAGTGCCTTCATCTTATCCGTAAGCCTAAATCACATCAGAGATTCCTGAGAGTTCAAAAATAGGAAATGTTACATAACTGATAAAGAATAGAAAGATTCTGAGGAATATAACAACTGCATTCTTAGGTGTGTATCAAACAATCATTGTAGAGAATGGAAAAACAAGTTCATGGAGTTCAAGCTTTTTCTCCTTTGTAAAAACAAGAGCAACCTGATAGATGGTGTAAGTTTTATAATTCAAATGACTCAAGTGCCTTTCTCTAGGAGTTGGAGGAAAGAACATCTTATCCATACCGCTACCACTTACATGTATTTAAAAATAGACAACACAAAGAATTTGTGTATTCCTGATGTGTCTTGCACAGTTACAACTTTGATGGTTTATGCCGTGTCCAAAACAAAAAGGGTTCCGGTACCTTCTGCTGTAACAAAAGGTTTTGTCCAAACTGAGTGTACTTGAATAGGAGAGGAGCAAAAGCACAACCAAAACCAAGCCATATTGTTCCCCCTACTCTAATTCAGCTGAAAGAATACAAATTCCCCACTGAAATCCTGAGACAATCAAAAAGGGATCCTTCAATAAGACTGGATTTTTTACAGATACAGTAGGAATGTTTTCCCCAACATTTTCTTTGTGCAGTGTCTTTTTTGTGTGGCTATCATGTAGATAACAGCAGGGAATTCCACTTAAGTAGATCCTTAATGGATTTAACTAATGGTTTCTTTGTGATGCTCTCAGACGGTTCTCCTGTAATGTGGATCCTCTAAATATTTAAATCCACCATTGAAGCATTTAATAGGAAGAAAGTCTCCTACCACTAGAATAAAGAAAAAGCTTTCAGCTGGAAACAATACCAGAACAAAATCTGGTTTGTACAACTGCATCAAGAATCTCAGCCCACTTACTCTCTGAGGCAGCTGATACAACAAGGACCTGGGGTACCAGGTAAACAACAAGCAGTCGTTTGTATATTGAGACAATCTCTGTCCTTTCCTGTTTCTCTATATCCTCCGTATTTTTGAGGGCTGCTTGTAGTGATTAATGATTTGAGTGAACAATAAAGCTGGTAAATTAATATTGCTACTTACTGTTGGTACAGGGTAACTGCCTAGCCTGGGGGCTCGTGGCATCTTGAAAAGAACGGATGGGTTAACCTGGGACGCTTCTCCTTGTTTCGAGTCTTTCTTCTGACACTGTCTCAAAGTAATCTTTCTTACTGCTGTATCCATTATCCTCTTACTTTATTCCTTTTACAAGTGGAGCCTGGTGTTTCTCCAGTTCCATAAAATATTTGAGCTGGAAGGAAAAACCTTTTAGAAATCTACTTCATGTATTGTCAAGACCCAATTTTTCTCTCCTGTCTCTTGCTTGGGAGGAACAGTCACTTCAGAAACTAACACAGCTCTTTAAGCTGTCTGCTTAGCCCTGGATTTTACCATGTTTCCCTTGCACAAAGAACAAAATCTGCTGTTTTCAATCTATTTTTTTTCTGAAAATGAGGAATAATAGAAAAATAAAGGCTCCTTGTCGCTTGCATTCAACAGAACAAAACCATAGAGCTGCAATTGCCCCGTCGCTGCTTTTGTGGTATATAAGATATATCCCCTACTTTTTGAACATAGGACTCCTCAGAAGGAATAAATATCACTCTCAGCTAAATACATCTGCTTATTCTTCTCTGCACAGTTTGTGCAGGGAAGTTTATTTCTGCAGATGATATTTATAAATTTATAGAAATTTTCTGCAATCACTTCACAATCCATATTGTCTAAATCCATCTGTAACTTGTTCCATATCTAGCCCCTAAACATAGACACGTTTTAATAGACACTTTTTAAATTTTACTCTCTGATATTTCTGTGATACAATTAATTTCTGCATTTCAGTCACTTGGTATTACTACATATGCAAGCATGTGAAACCAGTCTCAATTTCTTTGTGCACAAGCGTGACATAAATAATACACAGTATAAGCAGCGAAGTTTCTCACTTGCTATGTATGGAAACTGGCCATCCAGAAAGGCTACGCTGGACCAACTTACCCAAAACGGCACCCTTGTTTGGCTGTAATGGGAAGGTTCTCTAATAACATGAGCATGCTCTTAGATTTTCCTCCTTCTTACATCCAGTGCTGTTAGGGATAATGCAGAACTATCAGCATGTTCCTCTCACGCTTGTACTTTGCGTTGCGTGGATACACTTAAAGGCTCAAATTAAAGGCTTTTCCAGCTATCCTGCCTGCTGCCAGAAATGGAGTGCTTGTTTTAAAAGCAAGTGCCTGATTTTTGTTACTCTGTATCTCCTGCAGTTACGTAAACCGAAGAGAGTCAATGGAAAATGGCTGTTGGATGTTAACACCTATGTAAATCAGTGCAGATGCTGAACTGATAGTGTTTTATATCCCCTTGCAGAGCCAAATATGACTACCCCAAGTTAAAAATGGGGTGAAAATTATTTTGGGTGAAGGAAAGGAGTAATGAGTGAGTACACAAGAACTGCTGTAACTTAGAACCACTAGAAACTTCTTTTTCCAGGTGCCTGTGTACGTTATTTGCATAGTGGTTAAAAAGCAGAGAATGCAAGTATTAAATTCCCAACAAAGGCCACTTGGGTACCTAACTCCCATTTGTACCTCTGAAAGCCTCCCATTCTTACCTATTTTTTAATGTATTTACTTTTGAAGATGTTGTCTATTTTATCCTTGAGAGCAAAGAAAGGGTATAGTACTAGTTTTAGTGGTAGAAGAGCAAATGCCTCCAAAAATAGTGTGACTTTTTTCTTTAGAGGCCCATCTGTGAATTGCTGCTTTGTGCTGACCCACAATTTATGCAGCTTTTGCCCAAATCTATCAGACAAAGCCCTTTAAATGGCTTAAAAATAGTCTGTAAGTGTTATAGCCATTCAGTCAAATTAGTCACTTAGTCAAATCATCCTTTCAACTGGTGCTTTCAGCAAATGGTTAAAACAGCATTTGAGGAAGGACCAGGTGTATGATCTAATGCCTGAAAGCAGCTCATGCCCAATGACATAATCCTAAGAATAAATGTATTGTAAGTGTGTGGCCAAACACAAGAGAATATCTGTCATCAGGTAGCTGGAAGTGCCACATGGTTTTTGTATCACTGCGCTTCAGCTGGAGCCACTGAGGCTTGTGCAGCACTTTCAGTTTCTTCTGAGAAAAATACCACCTACTGCTTCAGGACTTCCTGGATCCAGGGCAGGTACTTTTAAGACACCCTTAACTAGCAGAAGTAAAATCTTGCTGGATATTTTTTCTTCTAGATGGAAGAAACTACAAATCCACGGAACGTTAAATACACAGCTTCTAGTGGCGTATGTTCAGCGGTTGTGAGACACTGCTTCTTGCTGTGTCGTGGCATTACAGCTAAACAGACAGAGGACAGTGGGCGTCCTGTGTTCAGGGATCAAAGTCTGGGTCCCTCTGTGGCCTACGGGATACCAGGTTAATCACTCGGCCTCTTTATGCCCTGCTTCTAGTAGTTTATCAGGATAATGTACAATATGGACATTTGGAAGAAAAAACTTGGAAGAAAGGAACTATACTATTACTATTACAATTACTATTACAGTTGTGGTTTTGCTCTCAGAACTCACAATAACACATCCCTCATTTAAAGATTATTCAAAATTTCTCCAAGAATTCCTCTTGGACTAGCCCTTATTCTTCATCCCTGCTTCTGTCTTCACCGTGACTGTGTACAGCTCTGTCATTACTGTTTTTACACGTAACTTTTAACTGGACTCGTCGTTTTTGTTTTCCTCCTTGTTCTTCCTAATCAGAGCTTGTGCTAGAGTTCCTCGCTTGTTGATATTTTCCTTTTCCTGGAGAATGGTATGTCTCCATTTACAGTCTGAAAACTAGCACTTAAATGGAGTGTTAAATCACTTCTGGAAACTAGGCCTAAAATAAACGGTTATACTCTATGAAAAGCCACACCAACCTTTTGACCCCGCTCCTGCCTCTTTTTAGAGGCATGTTAGGAACAGCTGTGTATACAAATTGAATACACTCTCTATCTTCAGACACTTTACTGGGACCCATCCTAGTATTCGAGTGCTCTATGACTGTTCAAATCCATCCTCTCCCGCTAACGCTGCAACTAACTTCTCAGCTTTCCTGCCTGTCCCGCACCCGTTACCACACAATCCGCAGGTGCTCCCCCCGCCTCTCCAAGCACTTTGTGTTACTCCTTTCCCTGGTGAGCCCTCTGACCTTCTGTAACTTCCCCTGTTCACCTGAATTGCTGTTAGCCAGCTAATTTTCCCAAATGGTTAAAAAAAAAAAATCAAGTCAATAACACTACTGTATTAAAATTGGGGAATTAAACATTGGACAACGATGACTCAGAGCTCAAGTCAGCATGGATTTTGCCATTCCTAGGGAGAAGTGGGATTTATGGGCTTCATTTCTCACAAGTGCTGGGGAATGACACTTTTAAAAAAAGTGAATCATAGAATGGCTTGGGTTGGAAGGGACCTTAAAGATTATCTAGTTCCAATGCCCCCTTTATGGGCAGGGACACCTCCCACTAGACCAGGTTAGTCAAAGCCCCATCCATCCTGGCCTTGAACACCTCCATGGATGGGACAAGCAGCCTTAATTTTTTTCATTATGGGAAAAAAAAGGAATGAAATTAACTGTAATAAATTGAAAATAAGAATGCAGAATGGAACCTGTTCTGTGGCCACAGTAGTGATGGTGAATACAGCTCATTCAGCAATCACCTCTTCTGGCAGCAGATGACGACTAGGATTTTTCTTGTTCCTGGATAATTGGCACTTGTGGAGAGAGAGAGGCCTCAACTTGCACCAGCCAGACCCAGATTATCAACCTAGTCCCAGAATAAAAGGGAGGGGGGAATGAAGGGAGTAAGAATTTTCTGCAGTCTTTTTTCCAGGAAGGGAAGAAAAATATGAACAGGTGAATCCTCACAGCGGCAGGTAGAGACGGGTCTTTCCTCTTCTGCCCTGATACGGCAGTTGGATCTGTGCCTGGGATGTTCACTGGGGAACCCTTCTTGTAGCCTCCTGGTCTGGGGGGTGGGAGGCAGCCTTGACAGCATGTTTCGTCATTCAGGAGTGAAGGGGTTGTTTGAGTAAAGCTCTCAATGGCTTAGACAGGGAGGCAGGTGTAAGAAGAGAGATCTTTCACACCGTCTTTATTTCGCTTGATGTGGAGTTGGTATCCTGGTGCATTTCCATGTGTATGTCCCTTGATGTCAGTGGAATTAGTGCCAGGGGAGCCGCAGCAGCAGGTCCAGCAGGCATGGTTGCAGGGCAAGGAAGAGATCTCCCAGGGGCCTCCTGAATTTGTGAAGGCAGTGGAATGGTAGATCTGAAAAGGAATACTAAATGTGAAATGGGGGTGTGGGATGTTTCAGCTCATTAGTGATTGTTAAAAATAACCATTACTCTGCGAGCGTAAACAATACTGAGTATGCCGTGCTTAAAATGAGATAGAGCAAGACGGTTCTCCACAATCCAGTTATTATACATGGTCATCTACAGTCATTGCTTTTTAGACTGTGGCTTTCAAAGTGTGTGAAAAACACTTTATACTCCTGTGTGTGTCTAAGTTGATTTCACACAGTTCAGCCCAGTCGCCATGTGCAATCATTTAGTGATTATTTTGCGTGCCTTTCTAATGCCTTTCATTCTCTTCGAGCAATGGCAGATATTTCATTGATTGCTCTTTTTGTAAAGTATCAGCATTCAGCCAGTAATCAATTTATTACCAAATGTTGCTTGGAATGAGCAGTTTTCTCCCTGACAGTAATCTCATCGGTTGTGAAAAGATATGATCAGGTGACAATGAGACCTTCTCAATAACACTACAGTAAATCACACTCAATAAGAATAAAGGGTCTTGAGTAAAAATAATTCCATTTTCTATTAACAAAGTCCTTGACAATTGGCAGCCAGTGCAACAATGGCAATACTGCAGGCACTGCTGGAGAAGTGAGAGATTGTTGTCCGAAACAGAAAGCGTTTGTAGGATGAACTTTCTACATATACCCATTTTTCACTGCTAGGTCTGACAACCTTTTCTGGGATGTGTGTCCCCCATTTTAAAGCTTCTGTCTCTTCGTTGCTCTGAAACTGTCAGGTAAAACTTAATTTGTGGTATCTCTTAAGGCACCTGTATCCAACTTACCTCCATGATATCTAATATATCTAATAAATAAATCTAATATTTAACAATTACGCCTAGAGGTACATACTTTTCCCCCTACATTTATATCTTGCAGTTAGCATTGCATTTGTTTATTTATTGTACCTTTGGAGGTCCCTTCTGGCCTTGACCATGCTATGATTCTATGATTTTGTCTACTGGAAGAAAAGTGGTCTCATGGCAGGAAGATCTGTGACTGTCCCAGTGTTTTTCAAAAAGGAGATGGTTCCATATTCAGCTTTCTGCTTCCTTTACTGACATCTCTCATTCTTTGTTGCAGACAGTTGTTTCAGAGAGGTGCTTTGAGAAGTCATGTTAGTGTAGGCTGAAGAAGTTCCTAACACTTTCTGACCTGTCCCACAAAGGGCTTTGAAAGTAGATAAGAATCTTAAATATAATGAAATATAGTGGCTTAAGAAGATACGCGATTTCTGTAGTGCAAGAACGGCACTTTGCATGATGGAAGCTTTTAAAGTCTCTTTCCCCGATGCATACAATCCTTTGGAAGCCAAAAATGTGCCCATACTGTGTCCAAGACACAATGTCATTGTGCCCAAGACTGGATGCTTCTTGACTGAGTTTGGTCATGTCAGGCACTGCAGTGCTTTGTTCAATTGGCTTCAGTCTTCACATGTTGATTTGACATAAATTATTTTGTCACAAGTGCTGGTGGACTCTAAGATAGCTTCCATCATGCTGGTACGTTGGCCTCTGCCTGAATGTGCAGATGACCTGAAATAATAATTCAAAATATTGAGAACTTTCATATTTTTATCAATTATGGTAATCATGGCTAGTTAAGCATTAATTCTGACATTTTAAGTCTCTCAGTCATTAAGCATTACTTCTTCTAGTAAAACCACTGAAGAACAAAGATCGAATTATGAAAACCTGCACTGCCTACTGTGAGTGACCTATATTGTGTCATGGATAGGCATGAACGGCTATTTAGGGTACCAGAGAAGGCTGAGACATACTATATTTTCCTCCATGAGCTCCCAGCTAACAGGTAACCTCAAGAAAAAAAAAAATGTCCTTGCTATATCAGTTCTTTCAGTCAACTGTCATACTCAGGCCAGGTACTTTCTCAAAACTCAGCCACCTCTGTGAAATAAAGTGTGCAATATTATTTTAAAAGAAATATTTTTAATTTTATATGTATTTTTTTTTATATATAAATATTTCCTTTGCATTTCTGCAGACTTAAATGCAGGCTAAAGAAATTTTTCTGAGATTTAAAAGAAGTTGCCTTTGGCCACAAAATGTGAATGGAGAGTTTTAACCCCCAAGATGACACTTTCAAGCAAGATCTTCTCAAACAGGGAGCTGTCACGAACAATTTTTTGTCATCCTATCTGTTAGCAATGGATGCTAGGTTTTCCTTTCATCTTCTGTATGATACCTCCCGCAATTGCATCTGAGTCCATCATTAAACTCCTGATTGCTAATTAATACAAGTTATTATTTATTGCTATTATTAAAGAAGGGCAGGGCTGTCTGTCGTCTGTCTGGAGGGTCTGCCATTATATCTGCTCTGTGCATTGCTACTACAGTGGAATTGAATATGCCTCAGCCTCATGCAGATGCACTGTGTCAGAAAACATCTGCTAGCTGCTGATTTTATGCATATTACAGAGACTTTATGTACTGTTAAATGGACCACTTTTTCATTCCAAACCATAATTTTCCATGTGGCATCATTTGATCTGTCCTCACTCCAGCATTTGGTTTGATCAAGTCATTTCTTCCTACCCAATATGTGTGTTGTAACTTCCTCTGTGGCTCTGTGTATGTGTGTGTCCTGTCTGTGAATGGAAATTACTACAGCGCTCCTGTCATGATAATATGGTGGTAGGGCAAAACATGTCGTTTTAATCAATATACTGTATTTCCATTCGCTTCTTTCATCACTGAGCTTTAGTCTAGACAACTTAGGTCTGATAATGCCAACTGCTGCCCAGCTACGTAGTAGAATAACATGATCAAATGCACTTAAGGATACTTACTAAGGATGCCTTAAACCGGGTACCAGCTTTAGAGCTTAAAGGCAACTGGTGAGAAAAAGCATGTCCTTCACACGGAACTTCCCTGTGCCTGTACAGCAGACTTCAGAACGGAAGAGGCAGAGGGGCAGCCCGTTCAGGTCACTGCCCTTTGGGGACGCATCCATCCGAGCCCTGCTGTCACCCACCTGGGAGTCGAGCTGCAGGGCCGCGGCAGCGGAGGGTGCAGGAGGCAGAAGCTGGAGAAGGCTCAAAAGGGGGCGATTCCCTCTGGGGCTGGGGCAGGCTTTGCTAGAAATTGTTTCGCTTGGGTTTTCTTGTACCGTTTAACTTTGTATCTTATTTTGTGTATATTAACTTTCTCTGCTGAGAAGGATGTGTGCTGCAATGCCGTCATTCCCCCGTGGTTAAACCTGAAATTACTGCGGAGAAGAGTTACCTTGTCGAGGCAGGCTGTTCCTGACTGCTCCGCACGGGCTGCGGAATTACGGCTCTTTGCCCATCCGTTCCTAGGAGTTCCTGAAACAACAAATCTCTTCTGTACCTGTTGAATCACAGCTCGGGATTAGCACAGCTCTAATTGCAACAGAAAAGACAGTACTGCTTTGGTAACCTTTGGTCATGGTGACATTTCTAGAGGGTACAAAGAGAAAGATGTAAAGTTCGAATAACACCTACTGGTCATTTCTCATATATGTAAGCAGCAGGAGGAGTGGCACATATGGCTGGAGAAACATTTTTGCCAAGTAAAACATCACACAGTCCTTCTTGGCATGCAGAGTACTCCAGTGCTACTTTTTTTTTTTTTTTTTTTTAAAAGCATAGGTTTTGCATATTTAGTGATTCTGAAAAGTTTGAATAAATATGGTTTGTTAATAATGATAATAAAAATGCACATTTAGATAGCTCTTTTAATCTTCAAAGCACTTTATAAATACTAGTTTGTTAACTAATCCTTGCAACGTCCTTGTGAGGTGGAGAATTATTGCCCAAATATTAGAGGTATATAATGGTGTGCAGCAGACCAATTTCCAGTAACTTTTTAACAACACACTGAGGTTTGATATATGACCCGTGTCTCTATACATCTGGAATATCATAACTGACATAAATGCATTTTAAATTAGTAATTTCTTATATGAAAGCGGAGTAGATACCTCACTTACATGTGTATATACAATTATCTTCCAATGAATTTTCTCAAAAAATTGCCATTATCATTTAGTTGTGCTTGAGGTAACAGTCAGGGAACCCAGCAGTGACGGTGGTGGGGACACTGGGTGCAAGGCACTAAGCTCGTTTGTGTTTGCGTGTATGTGTTGAGTGAAAAAGGCTGGTTCCTATCCCAGATATTTTGCAGTCCAAGTATATGATAAGAGACAACAGATGGATACAACAAAGAGACAGAGACATCACGAGGTCACAGTGAGAGGATTACAATTACTGTAAGAAGTGGTGGTCATAGCACACCAGCTGTTTAACCATTCTCAGATAATTTTTTAGTCATCACAACAGTGAGACTAGAAGAGCGATTTGAAGCAGGATGACAAAGTGACTAGGCAGACTTTTTTAAGGTCATCCTCACGTGCGGATGTAGAGGCATGGGGAAAATACCTTCATAAGAAAATGGGATGAAAAACATTTCACCTTTGGTAAAAATGAGGTGAGAGCTCAGGATTCTGATTTCCCATGTGAAATCATGATGGGTGAGACAGGGATAAGCCCTGAAGAGAGAAACTGAAGTGAATTCAGCTCTGAAGTGAAATGCGAGGTACAGGCATGCGGTGACAGTGAAGTGAGGTGACAGGAGTGAAGTGCCAAGACAGAAGATGACGGGTGTGTTTTGATAGAGTTGTTTGGTAGAAGCTGTTGCAGTTCTAAGGCTGTAAGAGCATCTGTTTGTCAGTCTTTGACGAAAGCTCTGTATTTCTTGGCTGTTCTACCGGAGGTTGCAAGGACAGTCTTCTAACACTAACTTTCTGGGGCCTCCATGAGATGGACCCCCGTTCTGTGCTTTGCAGCTGTTTTGGTCCTTACACTCTTGCTTGGTGTTCAGCGAATGTGCCTTCAGACCCAGCTGAAGCACAGGGAGGGAGTGAAGATTTACATACCACATTGGTCTCTGGTCGATGTGGTCTCCAGTCTTCACTGCTCAGGGCAGAGCCCTCTCCACACCCCGCTCCCGAGGCTACAGATACTTTGCCATATTGCCATTCCAGCCCTTTCCGACGGCCTGGGCATGGTAGTTGTGCAGATCCACACTGCATACCAAGGGGTAATGTAAACATATACAAACCCGTTTTAAACGGGAAGCAGCCTTGTTGTGGTAGCACTGAGGTCTGCGCAGACTAATCTATCCTTTGAAAAAGGCAGTAACCCTAATTTGTGTGTTATTTCCAGGGTAAGCATTTGGGTTTCGATCAAGCAATTCATGTGCTTGATGGGAGCGTTTCCATTGCCTGCAGTGGGCTTTGGATTGGAACCATAATCCGGATGTCTCACATCCCTATACATCCTTAATTAAAATTTTCTAAATTGCTGTTACATAATGAGGATCCCAAAACTCCTGTTAAGTGTTTCCAGTTAAGCTAGTGAAAAAAAAAATGCACTCAATATCTTACCATCATAGTTAACATGAAGTACTCTGTACTGAGTATTAAGAAGAGAGGTGAATTATTGGTATACTGAGAATGCTAAGTGAATGTCCTGACTTTTGCATGCTTGCAATTTATAAACAACGCCGCTTTGTTGTAATTTTGCCACCTTACACACATACATACATACACACTCAGAAAGTTATGATCAGCTTAAAAATAGGCTTAGAATGACAATAATAAACCAATCTTAAATACAGCAAGTGCTTCTGCTGTAATTATATTAATTGTTTGCCAAGCATATTTTTAAAAATACAGATTGCTATACCTTTTTACCAAGAATTGTATCCTGTGACAGCTGTCCATCATTAGCCACAGAATCTTTTTACACTGACCTATATGAAAAAGCTGAAGGAGACCTCAATCAAACCCCCTCTGTTGTGCAGTAAAAGCATTCAAGATTTTAACTCATTTTATTTTTTTTCAGCAGGAAATACCAGTCTGGCCTCATAGAAAGTGCTCTGACTTGGATTTATATGACCTGCTTTCTATTCCTGGCTCTGTCTCTGAGTGACCTTATGAAAGTCATTTTTATCTACTATTGTTTTTAAATGAGCAGAAAGATGTTTCCTAGCAGAATGGGCCAAACAGGCACTTTTTTTCCATTATCCCACTTCAAAACTCTACCCATGAAGAAGTTACACACCTGTACACATACAAATGCCAGTCAAGTGTTTGCCTCAAATAAGCTGCTCTGCCTCTCTACCTCCTGCTCTCTCTCTTTTTTTTGTTCTTTATAGTATGAAAGACTCACAGTGGCGTGCCTAAATAATGTTCTTTAAATATACATAACTTGAAAAGCCTAATAACATATACACATTTCTGCTTCGGCAGGCTGAGGTGATTTCTGAAAGCAAATACAGCGTGGACCAAAGTGAGCTTCCCAAAATATTTATGGGCTTACTGTACTGCTACACCCAATACATGATAAGTATTTTTTGGAAAACTGCCTTCCTCTTTAGCGGTATAACTGTCAGACAGCAGCTCATACACAGCAACACAAAGTCATAACTCGAGAGATAATCTTTTATATGCTCCTAACAATATGCTCCAAAATCCTACATTTAAAAGGGTTTAAAAACACACAATACCCCAAACCATCAAATAAGCAGTAAAAGTAACATGCGGAGCCAGACACAAAACCAGAATGAAAAAGATTTTTTATTATTCTCCTCTGTATTACCATAAATGACATGCTATATTTAATTTTACAGTGCCCCTGGACAAATCATCAAATACTTTAATAACTACACAAACATTAATATTTAAATACAAGAGATCCCCTCAGTTACTGAATAATCATAACTCTGGATTGATAGGGCACTAAATGGAAAAATCTTGTTTAGACAGTTGTAAGGGGGGGAGGGTGTTTAATGAAACAAGTTTGATGGTCTTGTCATCATAAAACTGATAGATATTTGGCACAATTTATATCTTTGCTGAAAAGAAGTTTGAGAAATGGAACAATTGCGGTGAAGATTAATTTTCCCTTCTTCTGCTGTGAGAGCATAGTCCTTTAGGTCATTAGCAGGAATGTGTGACACAGATTGCACTTTACCCACACGAGCCCTGTGCTGGCTCTTGGAAAACGCACGTGTTAAATAGCTGCGACTTTTATACTTGTGGGCTGGGCTACCACCACAGCTAGCTAGACTCATTTGATGAAAGCGATGAGTATAGATGGTAGAAGAGACAGCAGATGGAGTTCTGACTGTCAGTGTTTGTTAGCCCTGCCCACCCGTTCTACCCACTGTCCTCAGTGGGATTTATTTTTTAATCCAGATTTCGTATTGTCACTTCAGCCACTCTCCCAATTAAATGTTCTGCCTAATAATGGAAGTTCAACTCCTACAACACAATAAGAATAGTGAATTGCTAGATATTTCTGACCTCTCCAGCACCAAAAAAAAAGACTAAAAGACTTCTCAATCAAACTCACTCACATAAATGTCTAAACCAAAAGTCTGAAACTTTGCTATACTTTTAGGTCTCGAGATCTGGGACTATGTTCATGCATGTGTACTATGTGTCACTAAGCACACATGGCACTTAAACTGATGATAACGTTTATTCATTACTGGACAAAGGCTAGGCTTCTATTTGTATCATATCATATTCTGCTTGGGTGCCACAGCGTTTGTAGCTAAATGAAATGCCTACAGATTTTGTAATAGGCTGCATTCACTTACAAGTTCCTTATATTGTTTTGACTTCATGCCTGTTTCCAGGAGAGTTTGTCTCTGCAACTCACCTCAACATTTTATTTTCCATTTTGGGGTGCCTGCTCAGACTCTGCACTTTTCAGACTTCCTTCTTCTCTGCATTTGGGCTCCATGGAGATAATATAACTCTGGCTGTATTATGGTTCTTGGGCTCATTACAAGTGGGAAATACCCCCTGGAGGGATGTTGAAGGGAAAACATGGATGCCTTTACATTCTAGCTTTAAGGGAACCAAGAGAGGGGAACCAGAACAGAAACATAAGGCCTGTGGAAGCAATGCCATTAGAGTACTCCTCCAGATGTGTAGAGCTGACAAACTTAATGATGAAGGCTGCATCCAGGCCAGTTATGCTGAACTAATTAAATATCTTGCTCCATTTAATAAAGGAAGTATGGAATAATCCAGAGCTGTCTCTAAATCACCAACCCAGTGCCCTGCCAAGCTCCTACAGTGGTAGGAAAGGTGGGCAGAAGAGAAAGATAATAGGGCAAAACTAAAGGACTAAAACTGATAGACGTTTCTGTGCTAGGAAAAAATGGGTTTTGTCACCACATCCTAAGGAAAAAGGAAGTACTATGGAAAACCCAAAGCTACAGACCTGGAATCAGAGCAAAGAAGGTTAAAACAGCATTAAGAAGTTAGCATGAACACTGCTACACAGAGCTGAGCAAATCTTTAAATAAGTAATTAATTCTTTCTGTCTTGGCTTTACATGCTTAATCATAATTTACCATTCAGTTCTTGTTACTTCGTTTATTTTTTTCCCTTTTCACTGTTATAAGATAGCAATAAAACAAAGAATTTGGAACTGAGTTCTTGATATTAAGAAAAGGTCTGATTCCTGGCTGAGGCTGACTCTGGGCTTCGGCTGCCTCCACCTCTGCTGCTGCAGTAGTAATGCGTGCTCCCTTGAGAGGACAGATTTAGCCACTGAGCGCAATCCCTTTTTCAGGAGAAGAGAATGTAAAGAGACAGCAGTTTCTAGCAATAAAATAAAAACCAAAACAACATAAACCATTTCTCTCCCACTCATTCCTCTCTCCCTCATTTCAGCTTTTCTTGAAATGGACAACCCATGCCCATCGATAAGATTTTGAGCTGTTCATGATTATCTGTAGCACTTGAGAGAAAAGCTGATTTTGCACTTAGACGTGAACAAGAGGAAATAACATTTTTTGCCTTTTTACTTCACTCCAAAACTCTACCTGAAACATGGCTAGAAACTAGAAATACATTCTTGTAGATGAATCTCATTTGAAGACATTGAAAAACTGTTGAGGAAAGAAATTCTACAAAACTGTATTACTTCATGATAAAATTGTGAATGCAATGTACTGGAATGAGTAATTGAACTCCCCAAATTGCAGTGAGGTTTCTCCCTTCCCCTGTATGTGCATGGGTGTTTGTATTTTTTGTACAGATGGAGAACAAAAGAAAGCTACTGTAAAAGGTTGTTTTAGTGAAGTCTTTCAATTTCTTGTTAACGAAGTTTTTTGAGATGCACATACACTTTTCTCATTGCCAAGCATCCTCTTTCCAAGACGTCTTTGAAGTCCCACATTTGAAGGTTAGAGTGGCTTTTCCATAACACTTAACTGTGCTAATGGCTTCCTATTCCTTGACAGAAACAGAGACAAGCAACTGTTTTGTGAATTTATATTTTGATCAGCTGAAGTAACTTCTGGAGCTAGACGTAGTCCCAAGGTGTATTGGAAGCACGCATGATCCTATGTGGACTGGAAATCATAAATGGAAATGCTGGAGAAGTCTTCTGTTTGCTGATAACACAGCTTACAACAGAGGCACTACTTTTTTTGAGCCTTCTGTGAAATAAAAGGTACAGATGGTTGTCTGTGTGCATAACATCAGTGATGCCCAAAGCAAAGACACTACAAATATTTTACAGAGCTGTTATCACCAAATACGTACTCAGGAGGATACAGAAAGGCAGAAATTCACCTTAGAGTTATGGAAGATGGTCATTGAACTCTATTTACCACTCTGTTGCCTGTTTGTTGCCATAACCCCTCAGAAAGCACAGATTGTTTTTCTAGAGCAGGTTTCCTTTACCTTTTTTTTTTTTTTTTTTTTTCTAGAGCAGGCTGGATTTTACTCAGGATATCGCTTTACAATGACAAAATGATATTTAACTTCGTAAGTAAAATGGATTGCCGGAAACCATCTTACACAAACTGCATGTATGGTCAAAGAGTTCAGAAAAAAAAAGTCACTGTGAAGAGGAAGACTCGTTGGCATATGCACTGGTTGAAATCTTGTCTCTGTAACGGTGCTGCACCTAGAATCTGGCCTCATGGATTTAGCATCTTCCAGGTGGGATTCAGGGACACACCATGTACACTGGTTGTGCTTAGCCAGGATACTTTCCCAGCTCAATTTGTAAACTATGGGTCTTTCCTATGAAAGTCTGTGATGCCGCAGAAGACAGTATCCAAAGTTATTATTTTTGCTTCACAGGAGGAACTTCCTTAATGAAGATTACCGGTTGCTGAAGTATCAAGAAGTCAGTGCATACATTTGTTTCACTGTAAGACCAGGGCTTAATGAACATCTTCAGATGTGCCTGTGGACGCCTGTATCATGCTGAAGAGTTCCAACACTTTTCATTCTTGCAAGAGTCTCTCTATGGACTGCTACACTCCTTCTAATTTTGTGCTGCTGTTTGTTTCACTGTCTGGCATTGTCTTTTAACAACGCTTAAGTATTTTACTGAGATGTGGTTTATCCTGATTTGTTTTCCTTCAAGCTTTTTTCAGCACTGTTCTCTATTAAGCTAGATCTATATGTCTGTACAGTAAATATCCCAAGAACTGGCCAACATAGATTATTCATAATGTCTTCGGGTACAACGCAGTGTTCATCACACTGGGTCCTACTGAATCATTTAAGCTTACAGTTAGATACCAAAAACATCAAAGACAAAAAAAACCTCTGGCACATGCTATAAATCAGAGGCCCATGGTTGAACTACTCCTTATTTTAGACAACACAGTTAGAGGGTCCCTTGTTTCCACCAGCACTGTCGCTTGACTAACAGTAATTTTACAGATTCATCTTCAAATAGACAGGTAATAATAAAAAAAACACCTACAGATAATTATTAAGTAACTTCAGCAAGGGCAAGAAATGGCGTCAAAGGAACCAAGAGAATAAACTTTTTCAAACAATTACTAGTTTATTAGAGACTCACATTCACCCTCTATTTTTAGGAATTAATTGCATGATCAGTAAGACTGTGCTTGCAATAGTATTTATTTGGGACAACACTGAGTTTACCCATACGCAAAATTATGTTCTTAGGCTCTTATATGCCATCCTTGGGATTTTCTAAGTTGCCTAAAGAGTTTTGATCCCTTAAAATCAGGTGTTTAACTTCGATTAAAATGAAAGAGAACTGGAGGTCTGAATCTTTTTAAAATGGTCAACCTAGAGGTTATGATACTTCGTGCAAAAGTTAAAAAAAACATCCCCAAACTGGTGATGGTTGGGAAAATAACCTAATGCATGGGAATATATAACAGAGCTCCCCCTAATGGTGCTTGCCCTCTCCCATTTTTCCAAATCAAGCATGTTCTTGCCAATTTTCAAAATCCGGTGTCCACTGGGAGTGTTTTCTACAATGTGCTAACTGATTTCCAGGGTAGATCAGTTCATACGACCCAGCTATTGTAAATCCTCACGGCATTTTCAACTGGCTACATTATTCTCTCTTTCTCTCCTAAATTTTAGTGTAACACCACAGTAAAGCTGTTAAGGAGACAGAGCCACACTCAGCTGCAGAGCTAGCAATATTTCACTGGTGGGTGAAAAGACTCCTGTAAATAACTTGTAAAGTTATTTCAGACCCTTTGGGATGGAAACCAGTGTAAAAACTGAGAAATTACTCTTACCATAGACGACTGGGAAGAGGGAGGGAAAGACATGTTTGTTGTCTGTTAATGAGAGACCTCTTTGGTTTCCCTCATACTGGAGAAACTGCTGAAGAACAGGGAGGTGTGTGAAAATGCACCTTGCCCCTCCTGTAAGGCTGCCAAGGTCAGCAAGAGCTCCAGTGACCTACTGAGGAAGTGTTGATTACTCAGGTTAAGAGATGCTTGGGGGCTGTTTTAAACCTTTTTTTTTTGACGTAAGCCGTATTTTCTTATTTTTTTAAAATGCTGGATAAGGAGAGCATCTATAATTTGCTGTATTGCAGGCCAATGCCAATGACATTTCAAATTGCTCTTTTTTTTTTTTTTCCTAATTTATTTTTAATTTCCTCTTCCCCTTTTGTGAACAAGTCTTTCCAAAGCCTTCACCACACTCAGGAAGCGGAAACACCTTTAGATTTAAATGAAGTGGCTGTGTTACAACATGCTATAAAAGTACATAAGGTGAAAAGTCTGAGAGGTATACAGTTGTAAGTGACACGTGAAAGCACTTCCACTGGCTGTGCCCTTAGGATAAGCTGAGGGTGAGGTTTCACATTGTAGCGGAGCTGATCTACAGCTTGCTGCTGCCAAGAGGGAAAATCCTGCTCTTTTTCTCCCGCTCCCTGCTATGTCCTCTCTCAGTCGGCCCTGCTGCACTCATCTGCAAGTCACCCACCTCACAAGAGTGGCAGAGAACTAACCCAGAAGACAAAAAACCCCAGAAGTGTAATGACCTGAGCCAATTAAGTAAGTAGTCAGTTGACTGGGAGCATTAGTGCAGTGGAGAGGATGCAACTACATGCCAGGAATGGGGGTGAGGAAATGGGGGACAGGACTATGTCTTTTAGCATCAGAAAAACTGCCAGACTTACATCAATACCTGTATCAGAAGTGGTGGACCTCTTGCCAGGTGGACACTACAACTGTGTCCTGGCTCCGTATCAGGGTTAGAACCAGGCACTTCCTCTTCCTGTCACTTTGATGCCCGAATTTTCAAAGAGAGCATGCCTGAGTGCATGGACTAGAGGAGAGATGTGGTGTGCTTTCAGCTAGGTCTCTGGTCTGGACACTTGTGGAAACAGGACTTTGAGGCATGTTGTGTGAAGCACTCGCTTCTCAGCAGAGACAGAGCCTAAACGTCTCAGCTTTCACCAGGGCTGCAGGCACTTACAAAGGGTGCCAGGCAGTGTGAGTAAGAGCTCTATTCCTAAGTGAACTCACATTAAAAATAATTAACATTCACATGACAATTTCTCCAAACTTTAATTTCTGCCAACAAAGAAAGTTATCGTGGTGAGGTATTACTGCGAGTGACTCTTAATTGATACCTATCGGTAATGAGATCATCATAGTTTCACATCTCCGTGCTCCAGGTGCTGTAATTGTATCCAGTAGTTTGGATCCTTGTCAATTGCCTTCTTTTATTTCTTGCTGGAAGAGGCTTAAAGCATTGGTAAACTCAAGACTGTAATGTCTATCAGTTGGGACCTTATGTTTTCAGTATATAACACCACTGTGTGCTTGCAACAGAGAATCCCAAATCTATACCTACTTTGATAGATGCCGATGTTCTCAAAATCATCAAGTAAAATTCAAACCTGGTGTGCCTTAGGCAGACTGTTCCTGGTGTTGGTTGAGATGCACCCTTTCGTGTTAATACAGAATGCAGATTCCTTTACTGTGTAACTGCATTTCAGCATCCCATGTCAGGAAGCTGCGTGTAAGTAAATCCCAGAGTTGCATAGCCTGGAAGGTTCTCTCCAGGAGGAAAGAAAATGTATTTATTTAGAAACATAGAAATAATCTGTGGATTTAAGTGCCAGTTGAACTGACATTGGTGCTGTCAGTTTCATCAGGTAGCTCTCCTTCAAATATGACACGAAGTCAGTGTCTGTCATCACCTCAGTCATGAGGAATGCCACCAGGTTCTAAGAGACCTCCATTCCCTGTGCTTCAGGTGATACAACTGTATTGGATACAACTGTATCCAATAGTTTTGATTCTTGATGATTTTCTTCTTGCGTCTCTTGCTGGAATGGGCTGAAAATTAATGTGTTTCACTGGTGGATGTGATTACCCTGATCCTTCTGAAGCACATGATGACTTTCATCTGTTTTAATAGCTGCTGTAAACATGCAGGCAAGGCTATGGCGTACTATGAATATAGAAAATAATCAAATCATCTGGTTTTGATGAAAGTGTGTAAAACTCTAAAGCACACTTAAAAACATGAACCAAAAGTTTATTGAAAATATAAAGCAGCTTGTCCTCAGCAAATTTATGATTTACATCAGATTTAAATGCACCATAATACGCTTGGGTCAGCTTGAGAGGGTTCTCTTTGAATGTCTGGAATAATGTAAGGTGCAGAAAAAATGTGCATTTGCAGCAAATCTGCTCTGATGGAACAGCAGCAATAATGAGGCCTCAGATCTCTGAGCTCCTGGTGACATGAGAGGGATCCCAGGGGCTTAAGGATCAGCAGACGGATGGCCCATTTTCCAAGACAGGTAACAGGGATGCCTCTGAAAATCTCACTGAGAAGGCTGATATTTGTTGGAGGGGGCGAATCCTCCTCCAGCCAGCAGCTCCCATGGTTGCAGAGAATCTATGTCCATTGCTATGCTCGTTTGTAGGGGGCTGTAGCTCTCAGAGCAAGCCTAGCCTGTAAATATCCCTGGGATGAGACTTTGTCCTGCATCCTGGACCAAATATAAAGGAGACTTTTCTATGGACATAAAAGTACAAGAATCACCATGCTGACTCTCTGTGCTCCAATGACTTCTATCTCAGATGGTGGCCGTTACCAGATAGCTTAAAGCAAGGTGTCAAAGTTGAAGGAGTTCACCTCACATAGTTAAGACCGGATTAAAACCAGAAGCAAGGTTTAATTCACCTTGTAAAGCGGTTATTATCTCTAACTATGATAATTCTGGATAGTTTAGTCTCAGTGCTAAACTTGATAAATTCTTGGCATCAGGGACTTCCAGGAGTGAAAGGCTTCCAGTAGGTAATTACTGGTTACATGACATCATTCCCTCAATTAGCTTTGAATTTCTCACCTCTGAACTTCATTGCATGTCATTTTGTTCTTGCGTCACGATATAGGGAGGACAGAAATTCCTGACCTACTTTTTCTATTCCATTCATCATTTTGTATCATGTAATCCTCTCCCCTCGTATTTGTCTAATTACTTAATTAAGAACTCCTCCATCTACTCGGTTTCTCATCAGCTACTTCACTTAAAACCACAGCACTTATTTTTCTTGTGACTAAATGGTATGCCATGGACAGGAATAGGAGAATCTGAGGTGCCCACAGCTCTTTCAGGGGCAGGGAACTGATTCTATGATGTAATATTTTGTCTTGTGAACTCTTCTAATAATGGCATGTTGAGCAAAAGTCCTTGCTGACCCCAGGTCTACAAGATGTCCAGGTCCCGTTCTAAGCTGGTACCTCCCATGAAAGCAAAAAGTCTGCAATTATATCCTGACATAGGACAGACGAAAAAGGGGAGAATTCTGTGCCTTCTTGCATGACTTCATACAGAAGCACCACATGCAACTGAGCCCTGCCAAAATAAGGAAGAGACATTGGCCATTTAATACAAAATAAGATCTCTCAAAATGCCTTCTTTGTGTTTTTTTGCTAAAACAAAGAAAAGAGCATGTTTGGAAGAAAAGTTTTACTATAAGCCAAAACATCTTTCCTGTCTCCGAAACACTTATCTAATAGGAATGAAGTAATGACACTAAACTTTTGTCTGTTCAAGATAAAAATCACAAATTGTGTGGCTATAACACTGGTTTTTAGATGGTCCATTCAGTGGAGCTTGGCTACTCGGATCCTTATTGCTTTCTCAGTTACATGATGCTGAAGCGGAAGCACTGCACGCTAAAGATTCAGGGCAGCATAAGAGAGAACAGAATTAGGCCCTCATGAAATCTTAATGCATTGTGAAGCTTTCCAGCTCACATACATACTCCAGTGAGACGGGGAAAAGCCTAGTTCAAAAAATGTCTAGCAATGAGAGGATATGGTTCAGTTCTGCTGTGATCTAATGAAAGATGAACCAAGCTTCTTAGAAGTCTCATAGGATTTTTACCTCAGTTGTTACAGACAGGTATGTAGATGGTATACCTAAGCTGAACAAAAGAGGCAGGAAGAGAAAGGTCTGGAATTAATTAAATGCCTTCTCTTGGAATAGCCTCGTAAAACTCTTGCCTGATTAAAGTCCCTACAAACAAGGAGGAAAAAAAAAAAAGCCTGCCTACTAAACAACTAAAAATAAACAAAAGGTGTTTTAAAGATGGCACCTTGTAAGTGAGAGAATTTCCATGAGCTTTTGGCTTAGTTGGCTGACAGCCTTTTCTGAATGGCAAATGCTTGAAGGCTCAGTTTTAGGACAGGTTGTTAGTTGCCCAAATTGACTGAATGCTCCCGGAGGTTGTTTGAGTGTGTGGTTAAGGGCTTGCTGCTCAGACAGGCTATACAGAAACACTCAGAGGACCCTGTGTGCTCTGCCAGATCCTTCTGATTTATTTATATGAATAAGCCACCAGGCCCAGACTACGCTGTTCAGACACTACTCATTTGTAGGTCATTCTGCACATTACTCTTTCCTTACAACCACCAAACAAATTAATATTAGCATAGATATGCAAGAATGTTGCTTTTGTTAAAAGCTGAGCACTCAGTGTTGAGAGGTCTTTGGGATGTAACCTCAGAAAATTAGGGTCCAGACCTGAAGGCTTTTTAGGAAGGGACAATCATGAGTCTGGATGATATTACTGACTGGGAAATACAATACTGACTGTGCGAATACAATAAGATTGAATCTTATGTTTAAGCTGCTGGACATGATGGGGAGGGA
Source organism: Limnodromus scolopaceus (assembly GCA_028565335.1). NCBI lineage: Eukaryota > Metazoa > Chordata > Aves > Charadriiformes > Scolopacidae > Limnodromus > Limnodromus scolopaceus. The sequence goes on along the minus strand of JAOXNO010000024.1, from coordinate 56,824,378 downwards.
TTACACCATCGTTTCTCCGTGTAATGACCACATTGTGAAGGGTGGAACACAGATGAGTTGGGCTTGGGCCAGTGGCTGCTCCAGGAACTGCCTACTGATGTGCAGAAAGCATGGGGCATGTTCAACAATCAGTTTTTAGTGCTTTGAAGTTAACCATTACTTGTAGTCACACTGCATATGTTTCTGTCAGCAGTGGACAGGTAATGAAATACAAGTGTGTCAGGTTTCTCTGTCTCCCATATGCATTTTCTCCCCTTCGGTATGAGTGGGAGTGAACCAAAAGTAGTCGTGAGATGAACTAATTTCGTCTATAGGCCTGAATTCAACTTCTTAAATTAATCCAATATCCAATTTGCTTTGCCTTCACTCTTATTTTAACTTAATTTAGCTAAGTCTGGCTAGCTCACAAAGATAGGAACACAGCTTCTTGTTGACTGGACATGCATCCCTATTAGATTTTTTTTTAACCTCAGTTTGGCTGCTTATAAGCTATGAGTAGGGCCTTGGATATTTGATCCAGGCTACTATTATTTTGCCAGTGACAAAAAGAGACCAACCACATCTGACTTCCCAAGTACCAATAACAAGAACTGGCAGTCAACCGACTGGACATATGAAAGCTTTTCTGCAGGCAAATCCTGAGTTAGCCCCCAATTATTTATTTTTATGTCGGCAATAGCAGATATTGACTGCCAGCCACAGTGGCTCTTAGTTGGCTTTGAGAAGACCTGGCCTCCACAGCCGTTTCCTCTTTCAAAAGGGTGTCTGCATTCCTACCTGATGGAACTGTGTGGGTCTGAGTGGAACTGATCCCTTTTCTGAGCTGGGTAAGGATGGTGCGCGGTCAGGTAGGTTTTGGAGAGCTCTGAGTTAGCAAATCCTCAGCAGCTGAGCGTCCTGTAGCAGAACCAGGAACCAAGAGCTAAACATGGCAAGTAAGAAGGCAGTTGTCTCAACAGATGAGCAGACACTTCTCTAAAAGTGGTACAGTATCCAAGGAGGGTAACCTAGGAGGGGTTTTGTCTTGCTTCTACCTGCACTAAGCAAGGCATAGGTACAATATACCCAATGAGATGCTGAGCAGCATATTATGGTGAGAAATGTCACCTCTGGATGACTGTGACAGTGGGAAGGAGGTATTCAAATAGAAATGGTTAGAGTGAAGACTGCTGTTGAAGGATTGATCCACCGCCACGTGTCCAGCTCTCCATTCGCTGCAGTGGTGCTCACAGGAAAGTAGCTATAAGAGGCTGCTTTAAATTAGTGAATGCTAGACCACGGGTTTGCTGTTCCAGGATAGACAGACATCCGCTATTTTCCGGGTAGCTCCATGCCACAGGTCACTTCCCAATTGTCAGTGTCCTCCAGCTGCTCTCATTTCACAGGCTCCTCTATGAAATTGCTCCAACAAAGGACGGGGTACTAGAACTGCAGATGCCCATGGCATTTGGAAGAGACATCTGCAACATTTGATTTTCTTTTGCTTCCTTCTGCTTCCCTGCCCTGTTATCCCTGGATCCTGCCTCTACCTCTTTCGCGGTCCTGTCCCTGTACCAGCTGCTTCGGCCGAAATGTTCCGATTGTCACTGAAAACCCTCTCCTTATATGCTGAGCATCTCTGCATGAGCAGACCTCATTATCATGTGGCAAGAGGTCATTTACATATGCAAATCAGGTTAATGAGAGCAGAACTGTAAAAGGCTTCATTCCAGAGGCATTTGCATATCTAGCTTTAGAAATATTTGAGTGCTCTGCCCCTAGCTGTGCAACCAGGACACAGAAGCCCTGGCAGTATGTCTTCAGCGGTGATTATATCGGCAGACAGCTGCCATCCTGGTTTGCAACAGCCACTATCTGAGATACCGGCTCGTTTGAACACAGAGGGTAGTTGTGTGATGTGCGCTTCTGCACCAGACTACTAAGAGGCAGTTAAGCCTTGGCCCTTATTGGGACAACATGTGGGCTTCTGACAGGTAGATATACGCAATTTAGCATGAAGAATACAATTTCCTACGGTGCTGTCACTGATGCACGCCCGGTGTATGATGAATGAGGAAAACAATGCAGGTACCAAGCACGGCTCTCTAGGGAGAATATATTCTGTGCGACATGGCAGCACACAAAATACTGCGTTTATTCTCTAATTAACTGGGCCTCTAGCCCCCCCAGAGTACAAGGAGGGCTCTCGTTTGGATATTTGCACATCACCCATGAGAGAGCCACAGTTCTCTTCTCTGCCACAGACAGAATAGGCAGCCCCATGTCCCTCTCTTAGACAGATTCTGCAGAACCATGTTAAGTGCCTTCTGAGTCTCTAATTGTGAAGCAAATTTGCACAAAGAGTTCCTTAGAAGAAGCATATTTTGCTGATCCCTTTTTTTTTTTTTTTCAACTGTTTTATTTTCAGGAAGAAATAGGGGTGCTTTTTAACTATACAGCTTTCTCGAGTATTGCTGTCTGCCGGGGGACTTCCGTGCCTGGTTTCAGAGAGAAAAGGCAATTAGCTCATAATTCTTGAGAAAAGTTACTGATTTTCCCTTTGCTCCTGCCCAGTCCTCCTGACTAAGCTAACCATGTTCCTGGCACATCCCAATGGCTAATTACATAAAAGACATTCCTTCTTATAGGAGGTAGTTCTCTGCCGTGACATACAGTACTACAGCTTTCTACACGGCTGCCAGGAAAGTGCCAGGTGGGTAACTCAGAGTACGTGACACAACTCTTACTGCCTGTACACAGAGGGAGGCTCTTACAAAGTTATTGCTGTCCCTGTGCCCTCAATCAAGAGGTCCCTCTGCCCTCAAGGCAGAGCTCCGCACATCTCGCAGTCGGACAAACACGCAGCAATTCAGTGTGCTTGGTGCATGGTGTTGTAGTTTAACCAAGCAAGGGATTCCTGTCCTAATCCCGTGTCCACATGCAGATCACAGGGAATAATTTACCACAATTCAAATAACAGTGTCCAACAGTTCAACAGTATATCCAGTCTCATGGATTTTCTCTCACTTGGGCTTGCGCTTCTAACTCTAATGCATCAGCGTGGGTCAAACTCCACTGCAGTAACTCCTTGGAGTCATTCCTGTGTTGCAACACTTTGCCTGTAGCTATTCTCAGCAGCTCTAATATGACAGACAAGATGAATTATCTGTGCCTATAGGAGCAAGAATTGCACTTACATTTTGTCTGTATTTCCTGGGACTGAACTGGTTCCTCCTCTCAGCTGATGGTTATCACAGAAGACTGCTTCTGTCCATACACAGCATACAGACACTTTGGCATTTGCCCGCTTTATGACGCATCGGTGGATGGATACCACCACCTAATAAACCAGCTGTTTTTTGCATGGGGTTGGTTTGCGGACTGAAGATGAGATTCTCACACCATGGAACAAAGCATAAATTTACCAGTGTGCCTGAGAGACTGGGTACCCCTTAGGGCCAATGCCATGCACCCTGTGCACTCACACATCAGAGGGACAGCCATGCAGCTGGGCAGCCTGTCTTATTGATAGCACAGCTGGATGTGGTCATGGCTTCATCACTGCCGCCTCACAGCTATGAGAATCCCTTCTTGTTTAAGAGCACTCAGGACTGAGCAGTCAGCGTTCCTGCTGTGCCCCCAGATTGTCACCTTTGGAAGCTGATCTCTCAAAAAAGCATTCCATCATTTCAGGGCAGAACTGTCCTCCTCTGTGCAACAAACTCTGCCACACGGGTTTGCCAAGAGAGGAGAAAAGCAAAATACAAATTGCTAAAATAAATACCTGTGAGGCTAATGAAAGTTGATTTTTTTTTTCCATGTTTGAATTCTACTTTTCAACTATGAAAATTCAAATTGAAGTAGCTCAAACTTACTGTCTTTGTCATTTCTGGAGGGGTGTCTTTGTTTCAGTGAATATCCCCCTTCCATTACACTCACGTTTAAAGCTCCTCACACAGAATACAATTTACCTCCTTGTGTAGCATGAGATCAGAAGCCAGAGATTCTGTTTAGTAAACGACGGCTTAGGAGGTGTTCTGTTTTACATAAGCAATAGCCTAAAAGCAGCCAAACCAGAAGGGCAAAGAAAACTTAATCATTTCTAGGAAAAGGGAGCAGCCCTCTCATTATCTTTCACTTGTTGGAAATATATATGGAATTTTTTTTAGGTATTAATAATAAACAGTTTTTCACTCACCCGCTTCTCAGGTTGATAATATATCTTCCATATTTTTCTTAAAATCCAGCCCTTCCCATCTTAAGAGCACTGAACTGATTTTATTGCCAATTCTGAAAAGTGTTAACAGGAGTAAATCACCCCTCACATTACTGCTGTTGTTCCCTTGCCCTGAGCCAAATTCACTGCTAAGCACCTCTGACCACACAGCTCATATAAATGTTCATAATAGAGGAAGCGTCTCACATCTGCTTATTCTCACACAATTAGGAAAAAACACCTTACAAAAAGCTATGTTACTGTACTTCTGGATATATATACACATATATATTTGGTTATAGCTTACTTCTTTGTGCCATATGCTCAATATTCAGCAGAATTGAAGTCAGATATGCAGATGCCAAAAAAGCACATAACATCAAAAAAAAAAGAAAAAAAAAAGGAAGAAAAGAAAAGAGTGAAACTAAAGCCATTTGGCGGTGTCAATTTTCATTGTGCACTACATTGTGGGAGAGCTTTTGAACTCTGGTATGGAGGAGCTTTATTAGAAACCAATTCTCCTCAGTGACCTCTGGAGGCCTAGTCCTATACAAGAGCAAGCCAGGTGCCAAAATGAAAGGGGGAAACTCATTATATAGAGGTGTATATCTGAGCTATGAGCCAAGCACGGTGAACTGCAGCAAGTCGGATTGCTGCCGATGAGCCTAAAATATTCCTGCAAGAAATGGAAGACGTTTCTTATTTTTTTCCATCTTCTGTATTAATTTTCCCTATTTTATTTTACACCTGTAACATCTCCCTTGTTTTTGTTCTTGCCTCTCCTGTGATATACTGTTCCCTTTCTTCCTTAATCTTTTGCTCTTCTGATGTCCCCTATTTCTCCTTCCTAATTCTCATCTCATTATAGTCTTTCCCTCTGTCCTGTTTCCTTCTTTTTCTTAGTTTATTTCCTGCCTCTCCTTGCTCCCTCTGACTCAGAGTGGCGTAAGTTCATATAAAAGCTTAGCAACACAACTTCAGAGAAAAAAGTGAAACAGCAAATGACTGTATTATATTAGCTGGAATTAGTAAGCGCTGTTACAGAATTCCGGCACAACAGAAGTGCCATCACTTACGTACCTGGAGAGTTGGGAGTTTCATTTCATTTTCAGTGCTGCGCTTCACTCGGTCTTTGCTGATAGACTGACAAAGCCAGAGCAACCTGGTTGAAAATGAAATGATTTCAACAACTGTGAAATACTGCGTGACATAACGGCCAACATAAAGCCATCATTCTCTGTGTTTACATTGGTACTGATCCTTAACAGTGTGCTGTTAACTCAGCATAAAGCTCTGCTGCTCTAAAACAATTCAGGTACAAGGACAACTCTTTTACAGCCAATCGTGCTCCTATCCCTATAAAGGATTATTATATCAATCTAAACTGGCATGTAAGTTAATGCTTGCCCCTCAGCAGCTTAAATTTACATTGTGACCCACAGACTTATTCATCTCCCACCGCTGAGCATCATAACCCCATGATCACTACATGCACATCCACACTATCCCAAGAATCAATGGATGCTACAGTGTTATCCATATTATCAAATCCAATTGCTTGTCAATTAACCCAGTACGACATCTGCATGGAGGATTTAAATAAGGAGCATCGTATTATGCTGTGTGGTCGATAAAGTGAAAATGCAGGCACTGACAAGGCTTACAATTTGGCCTGCTACCACAGCATCCATCTCTCTGAATGGAAGTTATTTATGCTCCCACTGAATTATGGCTCGTATTCAAATATTGGCAAAGCTGCAATGTACAAAAAATGTAACATCTACAGTATGCTGTGGTTAGATACAGCTCTTGGGGATATCTTGAAAGGGTAATTTCTCCTTCAGGAGCATGCCTGTCAGTCCAGGGCTAATGGGTGGATCCTTTTCATCTTAGACAAAAAGGTGTGACTGAAAAAAGCACTGGCGTAGCAGATGTGTTCTTCAGCACATGCATGTACAGTGGAAAGGACACCTTTCACAGCGCTGGTGAAACAGAAGTTCTACTAATTAGACAGCAACCTGACTTTTATAAAATAAAGTGAGGTTCAGCTTTTTTCCCCCTCAGGAAAAACAAATGAGCTGATGAGGATAATAAAATGCATCACGGTGACAAATGAGTTGAATCTGGACGCGGTAAGAAAACTAAGCCCCTTTATAATTTAACGTAACAAAACTGCCCCCAGTATAATGAGATGCCCCATACACAGTCAGTGTGAGCGCACGGAACAACCGTCCTCCCAGTTAGTTTGACAGCAACAACATTGGCTTCTCCAGCTGGAAAGACACCTCCTGCTCTCAAACAAACTGGTGATCTACGAGTTTTGAGTGAGAGAAAAAGAAATCTCTCCTGTTAAAGGGCTGGAAACAAGTGAGATAAAGTAAGTTTAAGTGGTTCCTACTACGTTTAGCTCAAAATTTAGGCTCTGTGTCAAATAACTTGTTGCCGACTTAACCATGATAGAAGTGTTTCCATTAAAAAATATTCCAGTGGAAACAACTTTGGTTAAAAGACAGATAAACCTCAGCAGTACCTGCGGAACAAACCTGCGGTGTGGTGCTGCTGCACCAGCCAGGCACGGTGTGTATCAGAGGAAAAAGAAGCTGTCTCATGTCTTTCCATTGCTCAACTCAAAAGAAATTCAGAACAGAAATATGGGTCAAGATCTCAAATTTGGGAACTGAGTATCTACACAGGCATTGTGAAAAACATCCTACTGCTGAACCCAGGCTACAGACTGACTGCAGATATCAGCACCTACATCCACTGCCATTGCAGGTGGTGGGAGCTCTTCTATTGACTTTAATACTATAGGCTATAAGGTTCCATAAAAACTTTGTTTTCCTTCTCCATCTCTCTCTTCCACAAAATAATTTTTGGCTCATGATGTTTTAGTCCCACCCCTCTGTGTGCATTATTTCAAACTCTTGACATTTCTCATATGAATGCAGGACATAATAAGCCCTATTAAAGCACACAAAGACAACTTTCAAGTCACACCTGAACATTCTCAAAATTCAGGAGCTCCCTAAATCTGAGGATTTGGCTCAGTACAGCAGGACAGCAAACCAAAATGTTTGCTTCTAAACTCCCTAGGTCCACAGGTGTCCAAGTGTGAGTCCTCAAGGGAATCACATATCCTTGGGAAACAGGCAGCATAAAGACCAGAGTGGGGTTTTTTTTCTGTGCTGCTTTAACAATAAATGAGAACACAACTGAGATTTTGGCTTGTTAAAAATTTGGCTGATTTAGTAGGACAGGGCCTTTCTGAAACAGCAGCTAAATGAACCTTCTTCCCCTCTCCCTTTTGCTCAATTCTTAAATGAAGTTCACAGCACTGTATGTGGCCCTCCACTCTCGTTTAAAGCTCAGCTGTTTTGATACACGGCAAGGATGTATTTTACTGAATAGCTATTTACGTGTTTTGCAACGTGCTTATTCCTGGGGTAGACGTCGCCTCTGAGAAATAAGGCTGCCATGGAAAACTGGAAGACTCACAACGACTGTGGGCTGCATCTTTGGAAAGTGTTGCCATGGTTGCAATGGAGCAAACCTACCCCTTCCTCTGGTGCTGCCATCAAACTTGGAGCCCGTGACAAGGTGGATGTTAGAACCAGCCAAACAAAGGGGCACAAGGGAGTGGGAGACAGGAGTGGAACTGCAGAGAGATTCGGGCGGTCAACAGACAGTGGGTGCTCCAAACTGTGACGTTAGCAATGCAGCCCCTCAAGAAAGGACGGCCACCCCTCTCAAACCACATAGCAAGTATCTGCTGGAAGGTGGAGAGTATGTGTATGAGTGTGTGTGTAGGTGGGGATTGTTAGCCTGCCCGTGACAAGGTGAGAAGTCAAAACTGTTAAGAGACAGATGAATGTTCTCACGGTAAAAAACAGTAAGGGAAAATCTGCTTAATAGGTATGGAAAGATATACCAGGCTATCTGTCAATGACGGAGAACTAAGACAGGACAAAGCAAACCTCTGTAAACAATCATCTCTTCCACTTGTAGATTCTGCATGGAAATGTCTGAAAGAAAAAGGGGCTGAAAAACTCCTGAAGATCTCTCCCACGGCAAACTGTGAAAAGCTATAGCATGGTACAAGCAGTTGGAGAAAACGGCCTCTCTCCTAGTACAACCCAGCCTTCTACTGAGATACTAATCTGTAAAAATCACAATGACTTACTTTTACAGAAAAGTAATCATCCAGACAGAATCGTATACTCAGCTCCCAGAACTACACTCCCTCCAAGCAACACAAGAACAGATTTTGCCTTGATTTTGCAGAGAAAACCACCATGACTCTGTGTGTCTGTCACAGTTGTAAGTGTAAATAGTGTAAGCAATAAGTAATAATGCTTATTTGTCTCACCTTAAAATATATTGAAGACATCCAAGGAGAGAAACAAGGGCTTGTGTAAGCTGCACAAGCCTATTTATCCCTGTCTCATATTAAATATTGCGGGGCTATAAAGAATCAGGGACACAAGTATCAAGAGAACTAAAATAAAACAACACCAATGATGGCCATAATAATACATTTATGTTTCTTTTCCTTTTGGTTCCAGAGCTGCTACAACACACAACATAAGTTTCTGCTGCAAAGAAGAGGACCAGAAATAGAGATTTTTCCTTTCAGATGAAAGCCAAAATTCTTATTTGACTTGTGGAACTGGAGCTTTACAGAATTTCTACCAGAGAACATCCCCATCACAAAAAAACCCATGAGAGCCGACAACACTGTATTATAAGAAGTACGTTGATGAAGTGAGTAAAAATTGCACAGCAGTGTAAATCACAGCTACACCTTGTTCAAAAAGAGCCACATGCTCCATGTCAAAAACGGGCAGAACTCCAAGTAAGATGTGTACTTGTCAATTAGTGGATGAAATTTAATATGTAAGGGAAGAAACATATTGCACAGGAGAGAAGACGGCTCAGGGAGAGAAAACATCCACATTAAAAATTTCTCCCATTTAACTGAAATGAATGTGGCCAGCAGGCTGAGGGAGGTGATTCTCCCCCTCTACTCTGCTCTGGTGAGACCCCACCCGGAGTACTGCGTCCAGCTCTGCAGCCCCCAACATAAGAAGGACATGGACCTGTTGGAGCAAGTCCAGAGGAGGGCAGTGAAGATAGTCAGAGGGCTGGATCACCTCTCCTGTGGGGACAGGCTGAGAGAGTTATGGTTGTTCGGCCTGGAGAGGAGAAGGCTCCAGAGAGACCTTATAGCCCTTTCCAGTACCTAAAGGGGGCTACAGGAGAGATGGGGAGGGACTCTATCAGGGAGTGGAGCAATATGATGAGGGTTTTAAACTGAAAGAGGGGAGATTTAGACCAGATATTAGGCATAAATTCTTTCCTGTGAGGGTGGTGATGCACTGGAACAGGCTGCCCAGAGAAGCTGTGGATGCCCCATCCCTGGAGGTGTTCAAGGCCAGGCTGGATGGGGCTTTGAGCAACCTGGTCTGGTGGGAGGTGTCCCTGCCCATGGCAGTGCGGCTGGGACTGGATGATCTTTAAGGTCCCTTCCAACTCAAACCATTCCGTGATTCTATAATTCTAGTGGAGGAGAGTGAGCAGATCCAAGTCTTTGGGAGGGAGCTTACCTCTTGGAGGACCGTCTCCATAGGAAGCTCCTTATCAGCCAGGACCTGTTTGCAAGGTACATGGAGGAACAGGCTGCTTTAGGTGCCCACATCCTGCTTGAAGTCTGGCACAAAGCCTTGCAATGGGGTAGACAAGAAGATCTACAGCTTAAGGATTACACTCGACCCTGATGCAGCCTCTGGCCCCAAAAGAAGCCCTAAGAAACCCAGGACAGGTCTTAGTTCATGATGAAATCTCAGAAAAAGTAGCAGAAAGTGATCGTGGTAGCCATTGGATGGACAGCTGGCTGGCTCACATGAAAGCAGAACGAACATGGGTCTCCACAGCTCTGTTGAACGGAGAGGCTGGTTTGTGGAGGATGCCAGCCTTAGCAGCCTCAGGCGAGTTTCATGGCATTTAGAGACTTGGGTGCATTTTCGGAAAGACTCTCAAGGCTTAAAAGGTCTAGGTCAAAGACCCGAAGGAAGGTCTGAGGGGCAGTGTTTGAAGCAGGCTGTGGAAGGGGGGGCCATGGGGGCACCACAGCCCTCGGTACTCAGGACCCCCAAGCCAGCAGGCCCCAGTGCACCCATGGGTGGCCCTGTCCAGATCCTTTTTTTGTGACAAAAAGCAGACATTCTTCTTTTCTTCCTAAAATCCTCTTGGTGATTAGCTCCGAAACCCTCAAAGCATTCCCAATTTAGGAACGCTAAAGAACAGGTGAAGTGAGCAGAGAAAGACCTACTGGGGGGGGGCAGGAGGGAAACCAGGAAAAGCCTCAGCGCCCCGACCCCCCCGTGACTTTTTTGAAGCGGCAGAAGGGCCGCGGGAGGATACCCGCCACCTTTTAACCAAGGGAGGCTCATCCCCCCGCTGTAAACCCACACGCCTTCCCCTCAAGGGGGAATATCCACCACCCCTCCAGGCTCCGCGCTACAGGCGAATCCAGGTCGGGTTTTGCGCGCAGCCCGGCCCCCTCAGCCGGCGGAGCCGCTCGCGCTCGTGGCGCGGCCGCCGACGGAGATCGTCGACAGCAACTTGACCGTGTCGTCGTGGCCCTGCGGGCAGGTCGCCGGCAGGTTGGCCTCGCTCATCGGCCTGGTGTGCTCGAAGGTCGCGCCGCAGGAGCGGCACCGGTACTCGTATCGGGGCACGCGACCAGGGTAGGCGAGCGACGACGGCGGGTGGAGAGAATGCCTGCGACCGTGAAAGACACTGGTGTTGCTACAGCAGGGAGAGAATCGCAGGGTGAGCCGTCGCCGTCCTCGGGGTCGCCGCAGCTCGGGCCAGCAGCCGCGGCCGTTGGCGGGTGGCTATGAGCGCGTGGAGGAATGGCCGGACG
>JAOXNO010000024.1:56790924-56803738 GCA_028565335.1 Limnodromus scolopaceus | reverse complement strand
TCTTTCTTTCTTTCTTTCTCTTTCTTTCTTTCTTTCTTTCTTTCTTTCTTTCTTTCTTTCTTTCTTTCTTTCTTTCCTTCTTCTTTCTCTCTTTCTTTCTCTATTTCTTTCTCTCTTTCTCTCTCTCTTTTTCTCTCTTTCTCTCTTTTTCTCTTTCTCTTTCTCTCTTTCTTTCTCCTTTCCTCTGGAGTTATATAGTGGGTGTCAGCACTCTGGAAGGTACAGTAACAGTAATGGCAAATGTTCCTTCTGATTGTACAGGTGATTCCCCAGGGGCAGAAAGTGACAGCCTCCATAGTTCTAATGCTGTGTACTCACAGAGATACAGGGTTTGAGCAAGGGCAGGCAACTTGTCAAAACATTAGTGCTGAGGTCCCTATTTGATATCACTCTGAGGGCTGCATGCCCCTTTTGCTCTGTCAAAGCCCGAGGGACACTGCAACCCAACAAGTAGAGCCCAACAGATCTCCTGACACCCAAGTTTGTTGCGGATGATGACATAGCAGTGACAGTGGTGGGAAACTGATGAAGTACATTAAGGAAAAAAAGATTGAAAATCAAGTAAAAAAAGATCCAAAATATATTTGGAACCCTGTAGGGCAGTAAGGATGCTCAGATTAACAAAAGTAATGTTTGGTTTTGAACAGACTTAGTTTTGCAAATTGATAGCTGTGGACACAACGAACATTCATCTCAATTTATCTATTCAGGCAGCTCTGTCATCACAAACGTAAATGAGTTCTTTCAGACTCATACCTACGGACATTTGTATGGCAGTATCTGGTAAAGTCCCCATTTTGCTAAGACATTGCAAGGCAGTGGTGTCTGCCCCAAAGTGCTTGCTGCTGAAAACTGCTCGTCAGATGAAGGAAATTATACTCTCATCCCAATTTTATGGGTAAGAAGCTGAGTCTTATCCTATCCAAGTGACCTATCCAAGGTCATACTGTGCGACTCTCTTGGAGAATGATTGCCATGTGCTAAGGCATGAATTTACAAAGCCCAGCCTACCCTGTGGTAACTTTCTGGGTGATTGGGTGATCTGCTTATCTGGGTGATAAGCGTCTGATTAACAGATGCTTAAAGCATCTGTTAAAATAGTGTTGCGTGACCTAGCTGAAAGTGAAGTGTGTGGATAGAGAGTGACCACGTTAGGGCATACAATTAGGCCAGAGGAGCCAGAATTGAGTCAGTTGACATCCTGTTTACCCACGTGGCATCTTTCTCATTTATTCAAGCCCTGGGTCTGTGATGGAGGATGAGTTGAGCTCCATCGTCTTTTATTCATTGCTACAGAACTAGTCTGCCTTTGATGCTTCCTTGTTTTTCCTTTCTTTTCCACTTGTTCAACCAGCACAAGAACTTTCTGAAGTACTCAGACACATTTCTGAAATTTCTTTTTAATGCACTGGGATTCAGGCCTAGTTTTTCTTCACACAGTAGCTACAGTTTTAATTGTGGCTCAGACTCCAGAAGGATTCTTCACAAAGTTTGTTTTTATGGGTTGTGTCAGGTGTGAAAAGTAATACAGAATGGGCTTATCCTGTATATGAAGTTATAGTAATGAAAAAGCTTTATCATGGCAATCCTACTCCAGTCAGTCAATGGGCAGCCTTCTACAAATAGCCAAAATTTTCAGAAACACTCAAATATCTAAAAATCAGACTTCTTATTTACTCTACTTTTACACTACCATGACCCCACTGAAGCCACAAAAGCAGCATTGAGTCAGGCTTCCAATGTCCTTGGAGTAGTTCCCTCTCATGGAGAGAAAGAAAAACTGTAACTTCAAATAATTAAAAAAGGGGAAAACAGATGATGGCATAATTACTCTAAGACTAGGTTAGCACTTGTTTGCTTAATGGACCTCGCTAATCCAGTTGTCTGGGTCTGAACACAGAGCTTGCTGCCAGTTTTTCCTATATGAAAAGCTTTTTACATCGTGGCTTTGGACACACATGAACTGATTTCTGAGATTTTCTATTCATACTTCCTCATCAGTCATCAACTTTACAAAGCAAGCATGGGTTTAGTGGCAGGAAAGTATGGAAGGAAGGCTCCCCATCATCAGAGGTAGGCAGTAAGGCGTTTCTCTGTCTTCTTCAAGGCTCAGTACTTTCACTGGAGTTGCTGATGTCTCAGTGAGCCAGTCCAACAACAACATTTTGTGAGATCTCATCTGTCTGGTTAACCATTAGCTTAAACTGTGGTAAAGCTGCCACAGTTAGCTTTAATAAAAATAAAAGTCAGACGAAGCCAGACAGAGTGCAGAATAAGTTAATGTTTGCTTGGGAACCAATGCCTACAAAAGAATGCATGTCCACCTTGTAGGTGATGGTTGATTTTGGGTTGGTCTTGGCTATAATTGAGGATGGCACTGGACCCCAGATCAGTGGTAGTGGCAGAGTTCGTGCACTTGCAGGCAAACAGGTAAATGCAGGTGGAACTTGACTTGTGTGGTGCTGGCTCACTCTTCTTCTGGATATCTATATTAAAAGCCTGCCATGCTGTTCTGTAGCTGTTCATACTCCCCAACAGTCTCAGTCAGCCGTATTCCACTTTGGCAAGTATCTAAAATCTGAGTTATCTGAGCTGCTCTGTTCTATGCACTCCTTTCGTGTCTTCTGAGATAGCATGGGAGAGGGTAACAGCGCAGACTAAGTGCTCTACACTGTTTCAGGTATTAAAAGGAAACTGGATACCATGGAAGTTGTTGCTGAAAGTGTACCGTTTCTCACTTTAAGCAGCCCTCTCAGTGCTAAAATAGGCACTAAATGACGAAACAAAGTATCTGTGTCTGGGAAAAGCATCTGGAACTTTGCTGTACTTCGTTTTCGTTAAGACCATTAAGGAGACCTTCCACTATAAAGGGCACTTTAAAACTGACTCTGTGTATGCTTTAGCAAAAATGTTCAGAATTTTCTTAGACAGCAGACGCTTTAAAGTAAAGCAATATAATGTGATCATTTATTTAATTCAATCTCAACTCTCCCTGCCTTCCTTCCCCCAAAGGCAGAGTGGGTGTCCTTTATCCACTAAACGTCCTGGATGTTTTTTCAGTGCTGTGTGGGCAGATGGTCAGTATGTAACAGAGCTTGGTATATCTTCTTTATGAATGGGACTAGGTTTTGGTGGAAAAAAAATTTCCCTCCTCCAGAAATGACCTGTCTGTCATTAAAGCCAGAAGTAATGATAGCACAAGGGAGGGAAAGTAGATTCCTGGAAGATCTTGCAGAGCAGTTAACGCACTGAATTATTTCATTGATAGGTATCCTCTCTCAGAAAGAGCTGGACTCTGATTCAGGCATTGAATTAAATGGGGATTTTTTTAATGAGCTCAGCATTCTGAGCTTTATTGGAAACCTGTCTCTTATTTTGGTGTCTGAGATTTGAACTCTTTTGAGAATCTGTCTCAGAGTAACCCAAACTCCACTAGGACTTGACTTCTTCAGTCCTTTCATGGCTTTCAAGAATTTTGCTATGAAAATTCTCCCTTGGAAAGCCTTCTTTCCTGCTTAGGAGCCAAATTCTTCCTCCTAATATCAGTGACATACAATAAGAGAGGTTGTATATGAAGGTATTTTGGCTGTGAAAGAGAAAGGCAGCTTAGAGGTGTGATGGGGTGACCAAAACGAGAATATCTCCTGTGGTCTTTAAAAAGTTAAGTCAAGTCACGTACTCCCAGCGCAGCACCAGCTGATGTGGGAAGGAGCAAAGTCGTCTCCTATTTCTGTTTTCTTTGAGAAGATCAGCCCTTCAGGGATGCCAGCGCTCCCTCACTGAATGTGCTGAGCTGGCAGGCAGCGACAGGATGGAGACACCTGAAGTGGCTTGAAAACAGTTTGGGTGCAAATAGTCATCTGGCTGTGGCAACACAGAGCTCAGTAAAAACAGTTAATTTATTTGCCAGCCCAGCTCCTGTGTCTTGATAATAGCCTAAAATATACCCATTGCCCTCGGAGATGTAGATTTCTTGTTTCTCTTCTCCTGCAAAGAATCAGGATTTGGCCACTTTTGTGCAAGTCGGTTACTTTTGTTGTAGTTAGCTGTGAGTTAACTTTCTTATATCATGTTTGGGCAACTAAATAATTAGCCTGCTTTGGAAAATGCTGAGTCTACAACAGCTCCCAGTGAAGTGTAGAGAATTACAGACTACTCAGCAATCTGGAAAACGAGACCTTTTGCTTATTAAATATGGAGCTGGGAACAGAATTTATGATGTTCATTTTTTGAAATTTGAAGCTGCATAAACTACAGCTTATATCACGGTTCTACACATATAAAGTTACTAAAGGGCTAATAAAAGACTGGTAACTGTTTCTGTAAATGACTGATCAGTTGCTACAATGTCCAAGATTTTTTATTTTTAAATACCACTTAAAACTGCCTATAATACACTCATTCATGTACTTTTAATGTACCTTTGACCTCTGTAACATAAAAGTATTGTTTCTTTGTCAATTTTATATCTCCAGAACATCATGTGTGGCCACGATATATTTGTAGAAGGGATCCTTTGGTTGCAGTGGCTGCTGACTGAAGTCAGCTGGGGCTAACTTCAATCCAGCACAAGAATCTCGGTTTGAGGACCCAAATAATGGGGCACTGTAGTCTTCTGGGCAGCTTAACCAGGCAGAGAACGGAAGCAGGTTCTTTGAATGGCCTTCCTTTGTCCACCATCATGAAATCAAAAAGCAAATCTTTTGAAAAACACTAGGCAATAATTCCCATGGGGCTTTCCTAGCCTCATCCATCATGGAGAAAATCCAATTTTCCTTCTTTCTCTATTGTACTCCAAGAAGCCTCATGACCAGTTAGGTCATTTTAGCTTTAAACGTTAACTTGGCTAAGACATTTTAAATTAGTAGATGCTTTTCAAAATCTAGACTGTAATCCTCCACTCATACCCTAAGAATAGTGATCCATACTTTCTGATAAAGGCTTAATGATTTTTGAGTGAAAAGTATTTTGTTTATGATATTCCTGTTGAATATTAATAATTAGTAGTGCCATTGTATCATATATTTTTTTTAAAGATCTAGGAGGCTTTTGACTTCCCACCAGAGAGCTGATTTGAGACTGTTTTACTCTGTCAAAGTCCACTTCTATGGGTATTTATATGGTAATAAAGTGTCAGGCCTAGTGTTTCGGTTAGACTATATCCCAGTTACACCAAACTATTAAAACATTCATTCATTAATTCATTCATTTCCTGGCTCCTTCCAGAATGTCCTACAAAGATATTTTGCCAACCTTGTTTACATAAATTCCCCATTGTGCTTTGCATTTTTATTAAATAAAGGTGGTGTTTGAAATAGCTTGTAAATTGACAGGATACAAATTAGTGGGAAAGCAAACATTGAGGAGTCAGTGATGTCTCTTGGTGAGCTTTGAAAAACATTCTATTTAGAACCATTTGTGCAGATGTATCATTTATTTTTCTGCTTTCCCCTTTCCTTCATTTGTTGTAAGTAGGAAATTTGCATGAAAATTGGTTGTGGTTTTTTTTTTTTTCCCCAACGTTTGCCTGCTTTGACTGTTTATTTTACATCTGTAGTTTTAATGCTTGTCTTGTGACATCACTGGTCATTGCTGGGGAGATGACAGTGATGTCACAGAAGTTACGGTTTGTATGACTGAATGCTTTTCGAGACTGAGGATGACTATAAAACCTTTCTTTCTTTTGGGCCACCGGTTGTTGCTGGTTGATGGCTGTCATTCTCTTGTGGAGCCTAAAGCCACCATGCCATGGTCAGTGTCTTTGTGTATGTGTATCTGTCACAAAATGGCCACTCTACTGAAAACGTCACTTCCAAAAACCAAGTATTCCTTATCACGCGAGAGCACGTTTCCTTGTCTTGCTTACTCAGAACACGGATTTATTTGGGGATGAGGACTCCACTGATGTTTGCCTTGTGTTTTCTATATCATATCTGTTCTTTGTCTAAGTAGTCACCTCTGTCTCTGTGAGCTGAAATCCAAAACCTTTCAGGAAAATGAAAGTCCCCTTGTCCAGTTTGGGGAGGGTGGGAAACTATGGCTCTGGGTAAAGGAATAAGCAGTAATGAGATCTACCATACAGCAAAAAACCAAGCATCTTCCTTTGGTATCTAGGTTTATATGAATGAGAAGTGACAGAAACAGGACAGGACAAAAAGAGCTATCTAAATACAGCGTATTTTCCAAAATGCTCCTGAAGTTATTGGAAGCTCTGTAAAAGCACCCCCGCCCAATCCTTTCCAGTAGAAGATGGACCACGAGACAGACAGCCTTTGGGAAGCAACTTCCCTTAACATATTCAGACAGTGGATCTGCTATATCCAGATGTTGCTGGGCAGAAACTGGAAGGTCAGTGAGCTCTCCCTTCACCTTTTTTCCTTTATGCTCAAACTTATTTCTCACACCTCGAAAATCTCCTGCTGAAAGTGACCTACCGGTCAAGTCTCAGTCCCTCACCTCCAGCAAAGCAGGAGGTGGCTGGATTGCTCCCTTAGCAGCCCATGCTGGTAGCACACCGCTGCTCGCCCCGCGGGGCTTCGTACGCAGCGACTGGGGCTGCTCTGGCCTCTCTCCCGCAACTCGGTTTGTCACTTCTGTCACTCTGTGGCACACAACGCACACGCACACACACAGCAGCTGCCAGTGGCCTGGGGGAGGCTGGGATCTTCATGTTTTTTTCTGAGCTCACTTCTCCTGCCCACCGGCTGGTTACATTGCAGTCTTTTACCTGCAATAGGCTCTGACCTCGTTCCGTGCATTTGAAAACACCCTGCCGTGTAGCTCCAGGGGCAGGCAGGCAGGCATTCACCCTGCTTGCTGGTGTCTCTCCCCCCACTTTCAAATCAAATTTGGTACCAGTGTCTTGGGTTTCTGTTTCTTCTTGGAAGGTGCTCATTGTCTTAGATAGGATTATTATTTTTTTTTTCTTATGAAGGAAGTAAAAGTGTACTTGTCCATTTTTAGGTATATTTGAATATTTGCTAAAAATAAAACGAAAAAATCAGGGCTCTGCTCTGCAAAGTAGTTTTCAATCCCCTGAAGAGTAACATGGCTCTTTCTGACTCCACACAGGCAGACAGGCCTAATTCAGCTGTCTGTTGCATGGTATGTTTAAGTGGTTTTGTAAAACAGTGTTCCCTAAATGTTGACAGTTTAATGGATTTCATTAGTGCCTGCCTACTGGCTAAGGGCTCAAACCTGCCCCCACCAGGGTTAGCTCAGATGAGTTCAGAAGTGGCTGTGTGGAGGACCACCCTCATCTCTGTCAGAGCTGCTCCAAGAGCTGCATTTGGAGCCCTAAGACAAGAGTAGGCATCTTCTGCTGTCCCACGGCATGGCCAGTGGCTAGTGGATGCATGTAGTCATATGCCCACTCATCTTTCCTTTCTTCTCCTTAGGGCAGAAGTGGCCCCCAGGGGCTCCGTTGCAAACCCAAAGATGTGTGAGCCTCCTCAGGGTCTTCTTCCAGATTATCGTGCAGGTGAGCTGCCTTGGTTCACTATCTTGGGGGCAGAGGAGCGTCTCTGCTATGCCAAAACATGCTTATGCTTCACCCCTGTGTCTGTGAGACCTGTAGCTGTGCAGAATGTCTAATGACCCTCCAAGTCCAATTTCCATTAGGAAATAATGTTCATGATTTTGTTCCAGTCACTGCCTGGTAAGTCGAATAACATATAGCCTCATCAAGGTAAATAATAGCTGAATAGAGTCTTTGTCTACACTCTGTGAAGTCAGAGGAAGCTTGACTTCTTTGTCTGGAGTATGTATTGGGGGAACATTTTGAAGAGGAAAGCCGTAAAAGTAATAATATGAATAAACAATTATTTTATTCCTTTCATGAACAAAACAAAGAAAAAGATGGTTCCTTAGAAGTCATGAGTGTAAGTGAGAGCCTGGTTTAGTCATCTTATTGCATGTTAGACTGTTCCCAAACCAAAGTGAAGATGACACTTCAAAACTAGAAGTAACAATATTTTGCTGGCATACTGAAAATCTAGAGAATGACAATCAGCTAAAACAGTTACAAATTGAAGGAAAGGTCTATAGTTAAAAGTGAATTCTAGCGTTTATTCTGTGGTATCTAATGATTTCCTCAATTTATTTTTTTTTGAGGGGGACTGAAAATCCCCATATTACTCCCCATCCTAAGACGGTTTCTCTCCTACCCTTCTGGAGAAATACTGTGGGAGATCCCTACATCTGGATTAGGCACTAGCTAAGGGAGAACGGTGCAGACTACACTACACTTTGGCATTATGAGCATCAGGACCGCAGTGTAGCTGTGCCTCATGGAGTACTAGCAACTTGCCTCTCTTGGGTTTCTAGGTCCAGTCCAGTTTGATGGTCCTCACACTGCTGAGAAGATTTAGGCCACATTCATTATTGCATCTTTCTGTTGCTGAGTGGCTGCTGTGCTCTGGGGCAGGGGAGGGAAGGCACTTAAGGGAGATGCAGCCTCTACCTATGTAGCATGCTCTTTGCCTGGGTGCTTGGTCTTTCTTGCAGCCTTCCTAGGCCTGTTGCTGGTGAAGGCGAGGCAGTCAAAATGGTATTCATTCATTCATACTCAGCCAGGCTGAGTACAGAGCTTTTTATGACCTGTTTTGCTACTACTCCCTTATCTGATGCACTTTTTTGGCTCTTTTTTGTTCTCTAGTAGTAACTTTTTCAGGCATGGTTTTCTATTGAAGCCAGTCAAGAGCAGTGAGACATATAAGCAGGTCTTTCATACTCCAGTAGAGGTCAGATACCTACCTACAGTAAAGGAGCTAATTCATTACAGCATGATAGATTATAACAGCTTATTTGGAGCCCTATTATATAAATCACTTAAATGTGTATTTACATAACATTCCTATTAATTACCACAAAGACTGTAATGACTGTGAGCTGTTCCAGTTTATCTTGTAAATATGTATTTAAGCAATTCTGTAACAGGTAATATTTAATCAATAGACCATAACAGATCATTAATCATGCCAAACCATTGTGTAAAAAGTGAATTTGTACTGGTGGAACGTAATGGATCCTTTGGAGTACCATTTAACATCTTACACTACTCATATGAAAACTTTACAATGCCACTAATGATACATGTTAAAAGCCTTAGTGTGACCTCCTATGTGGTAGGTCTGTGTATTGACGCATGTGAGCATATTTTTCTTGGGGTAAAGAAGCCAAGAAGTTACTCAGCAGTGATTCTTTTGGACACTTGCAAGGAGAGGAAAAGGCAAGCTCCTACGGGCTGTACCTGCCTTATTCTTTCTTGGCTGAAAAGGTACTGGGAAAATTGTCTGTGTAAAGTGCTTAGATGCTTACCTGGTATCCATAGTTGTATCTGAGCATCACACAATGGCGTTTGACAGCATCAGTCATGGCAATGGCTCTGGAAGGTAGAGAAACATTACTTTCATCCTTACCTTAGAAGTACGGGGGAAAAAAAAAGACAGCAGGTAAAACAGGCTTGACATATGCATACAACAAAGGGGTCAAGATCTATCCCATTCTGTACTGACCATCTTTCATTTACTTGAGTGTAGGCAGGTAATGCTGCTGGTTTTATGGAAACTTGAGATATTATCTCAGGGGAAGCATGTGTATGTTCAGGAGCCAGTGTTTAAGTGGTAGTATTTTGGTGGTCCTCACTAAACTCTTCAAAACACAAGTGCATATATGGAGATCGTCGTCAGGGGACTTATTTTTTTAAATACTTGATGCAGAAGGTAAATCGAAAAGAAAAAGTAAAAACTTAAAGAGCTTTAAAGAGCTCCAATAAAAGTCCAAAGAGTTTTGTTTCCCTCACACAGTACAGAAGACAAGTCGTGTGATCAGAAAGCAGAGAACTAGAGAAGGAAATCCTGCTTACTTTACCTGTGCCAGCAGCCCGACTGATTTTAAACAGACTGTCTCGGGGAGGGAGGTGAGCAGGATGTTTCTGCAGAACTGAGTTATGAAGTATTGTATCTGTGCCACTGAAAATCTACATGATGTACTGCATGCATGCTTGCCAAACTGTCCTGGGAAGCTGGCTTCAAGCTATAGCTGAAGTCATAGCTAAAAGTTAAAAGCCAAATCGTGGTCATGTGAGTTGGTCTGCTGGCATCACGCAGGGCTTCTGCATGGTTAAGGTAAGCAGGGATGGTTCCAGGCTAGGAATGTAATTCTAGAAACTGTTTGTCCTACGTCACTAACGTGCCACACAGTTTGTGGTGAACAGCAGTGCCTGCTCAGAGAGGAGTCATGACTGAAATAGTAAAAAGTCTTAGTCCAGGACCATAATGTATTGGCAAAACGCTATAGGAAGTCTGTACATCAGTGACCCTGGCCAACTCCCCTATCTCTTGCTTTCATAAGCACTAAATTAACTTGTTTTTAAAAAAAAAGCTTTTATTAATGGTTCCTTTGGAGCTTTTGCAATCTGTTGTCTAATGCAAGCTTTGATTAAGCTTAAAAAAACCATCTCTGCAATAACAGTTCTCCTGTGTAATAACTAATCAATATATGCTAATCATTTGCCAAATATGTTTCTTATGGAGAAATGGTTGCGAAGTTAGGTGACTGCCAAAAAAAGAAAGAAAAAAAGAAAAAGAAAGCTTATTTAATTCCTTAGCCAGTAGGTATTCGTATCTGTAAAAGATTAACCAGTTTTGTATTTTTGCCAATTAGTATAGAAGTTTTATGAGCTGGCATGAATATTCAATTCAAATGATTTTTTTACAGCAAAGTTATAAACCTCTAGAAAACATGGGAGGCTAACTCAACCCTGAATATAGCGGTGAAGCTGAGTGCTGCTGTAATAAAGCAATCTATTAAAAGGTTATCTTTCATATAAGATTGCTTTCCCTAAGCACCTAAGCATATTAACAACATCTGAAATGCACTTGTAATTATACACACCTCAGAAAAGATTTAAAATTGCCTTCTTTGTCCACACTGATAAAAACATCTCAGTCACTCTGTGATCTTATTTTACCTGTGCACCTTAAAGCTTGTAAAAGCAAAATGGAAGAAGCAATCACCCATCAGAGAAATGCTCATAGGTGAACTTTGGCCGTCTCTAGTGGCATTAATTTTGCTCTCTGTGAACTGCACTTGACACCCTTGTAAGGTCTGGAGAATTTTTCCCATCTCTGACTGGCCTACATGACTATTTGCTACTAATTTGCACTTTGAAGATGATGCACTGGGTAAAAAAAGAAATAGTTCGTTAAGTCTCTGAAGAACTGCTTTCCAGCTAAATCCTGCAACTTTTTGGGAAACACTGCTCTTTGCCCGTTGGGTCAGTGCTGGTGAAATTAGCGGTGTGTTTGCATGGCTGGGAATTGCAGGAGCGGGAACAGCAGCAAAGCGGGAAGGATGCTGCTTTCACCGCAACGTCTTAATGCTTCAACTCTAGTCTCCTTTTGCCAGCTTGCTGACCATACTAATGAGCCTAAATGCCCTGCAACACTGTTGCCATTATCTTTCCATATACTGCAGAAATATATAGTGTATAACACAGTGGGAAACATCTATAACTTATTTACTTCTGGCATGGTGGTAAGTTTCTGGACCAGGCACCAAGAACAGCAAAACACAATTTCTGAAAATGCAGTCCCACGCTGTGGAAGCAGAATGGCTTGAACAATACTAAGATTTGTAGACAAAGATAAGTATATACTTCAAAAGTTGTTATGCCTCTTTGCCTTGCTAGAGATCTGATTTTGCTGTCCCACTCAGACAAAAATACTTTTGATTTTAAGGCCTTGTAGAAATTCCATTTGAAAATTTTCAGCTGGCTCCATTTGGCAGTGAAGTTTAGGAAGGAACATTTTTATCTGCCTCCAGTCTTCTGGGGCTACTGGTGATTTGGTGAAGAGCATTTGAGCTAATGGAGCTCACTTGAATTCCTCTTAGGAATTAGATTCTTTCCTGAATAAGGACTGCGGGATCAGTTATCAGCTGTTCTGCTGAATAAACTGAATACCCACAGAGCTTTTTAGCTTTTCCTTTGTGAAACCCATGGCTTTTAGAAAGGTCTGTGATGGTGATGGTGATTTTTATTGTGATAATGCTCCTAAATGCCCAGGCACAGCTGAGAGTGGTACTAATATACACCACATGCTACCTACAGAATTGCTACCGCAGAAGCATGGGGTCCCTGCCCTAAGCACTTCATGGTGTCAGGGTTTTCAAGATGATTCGTTGCAGAGTTCTACTTGCTGGATTTTATTTGTAAAATGGTCTTGTTTCCAAATGTTAATTTTCACAATGGAGCATTGGTTATAAATGTATATGTTATTAGAGCATTTTATCATATTTAAGAGGACTTCCTAGCATCTCCTTTGGCAATTTTATTAAATGAAAGTATTCATTTCCTGCTTTGGAAGGGAGAAAGCTGTGCAGTTTGGTTCTAGTGATAGCAAACTGATGAAAAACTTATATAGAACTTAATGGAAAAATCCTGCAGATTTAAAAGCAAAATGCCATCTCTACCACACAACCCTCTGGGATGATTCAAAGCCAAATGAGAAGAGACTAGCATAATTTTATATCTCTGTATTTTAGGAGCAATTTCTTAAAAGCTGAATATTGTCTTCACTCTGAAATTTTTATCAGTGGTGAGTCAAAGAAACCCATTATAATACTTTTGGATTTAACACTTCCCAGATCAAGGTTGGAGACAAGTGTGATGGGAGGTAGAGGGAGGTGGGGAACGTGTTGCAATGATGTATTCCTGTTTTGTATCACACACAAGAAGAATCATAGAATCGTTTGAGTTGGAAGGGACCTTAAAGATCATCGAGTTCCAACCCCCCTGCTATGGGCAGGGACA
>JAOXNO010000024.1:56726876-56790824 GCA_028565335.1 Limnodromus scolopaceus | reverse complement strand
GCAGAGTAGAGGGGTAGAATCATCTCCCAAGACCTGCTGGCCACACTTCTCTTGATGCAGCCCAGGACACGGTTGGCTCTCTGGGTGATGAATGCATGATGATGAATGATGGTGCACAAAGTGTTTCCAGGGTAGAAAACGTAGCTCCTGAACTCTTTCCACTCTTGAAGGTTGGATGGAAGAAATGCTTTTTCATGTTAAAGGAGGGCAGTGGATGCGGTGGATTCTGTCATTAGGGCTGTTTAAGTCAAGACTTGCTGTACTCAAGCCACACCTGTATGGTAGGTGAGACTGGATAAGATGGTCATAGTGGCCCTTTTTGGCCTTAATGATATAAGAAAGTCACTGTAAGGCATTTGCATAGGATACTGCCAGCAGGTACGCTTTAATTTCTCAGGGCATTGTATAAACTGTATAAAGTAATATGCTGGCTTACAAATGGTGAAGGTATTAGGCCCATCTTCTACTGTGTTGATACAATGGAGGAATTAATTAAAAAAAAAATTCTGGTAAGAGGACTAGAAAGTGCCTACTCCTTCACACAGTGCAGGAAAGTGACTAATTGCTCTAAACTAACTTCACTGAAGTGCAGAGCAAGGGAACAGATAACACAAAAATGTATTAGTTGCCTTTGTTGCAATATAAAAGGCTGTGGCAAGGGATTAGGCTTTTCTGTTCAGCAAAGGAAGGGCCTGGGTTCCTTGCGCACTCCACATCTCCTCTTTTGCTATAGGTCAAGAATCTCAAGATACTCACAACAATTTGGCAGTGCCAGCAGCATGGTTTGACAACACACGGACTGGCGCAGCGTTGCCCCACAGAATAGTTTCCCGGCACCCTTTCAAGACTGCCGCTTGTGAGCACGCTGTACACTGAGAACATTTTTATGGGAACATTCAGGCAAACAAACACAGATGGCTGCAATTGCTCTCCCCCCTCCCCTTCCCCGGTGGGTAATCAGCACTTGTATTAAATCGCATAATTATTGGGGGTAATACTGTATGATCAGGTCAGGCAAGTTTTCTTCATGAAAGTTCACCTGGTAAGCACCGCATGGTGATGGATGAGTTCTGTGTTACTTCACATTACTTGGGACTGGCGCCAATCAAATCACTGCCTGACTTGTGTACCAGGTAATCAGTCACACCCAGGCTATCTAAAGCCGTGCTTGCCTGGGCCAGTCCTCTGTGAAAACAGCTGGGAAGCGTGCCACGTCGACCCTGTTCCTGCGAAACGGCAGATAAAAGCGGCTAGAAAAGTTCAGCCGCCCTTTAAGTAGGCGATGGTACTTCTGGCGCTTGCAGGGAAGAAAGAGCGAGGGTAGGAGGAGGCTGGGAGACGGAGCGGGCGAGCGTGCAGAGCGGCCGCGGTCACAGCGCAGCGGTTGGCTTTCAGCTGGGGCAGGGGAGGAATGTGGGACGGTTCCCACAGCATCTCCCGGCTTTGGGAACTTCTTCCCTTCCAGCGCCGCATGCGCCGCGCTGCCTCCGAGGGCACGGTCGGATGTTTGCTTGAGAAACAGCTGCGGTGGTTTAACAAGTTACTGCTTGATCAGCTATTTGTTCCTGCTCCCCTCTGCCGAGGTGCAGTAACTGAATCCATGGGCTTTTCCAGGCTGTTGCAGCGTGGAGGGGAGCAGGCTTTGCTTCAACTGTTTGCAGGTACGGACAGTTGCCACGTCTGAGCCAGGGGGGCAGAGATAAATAGTTAAGGGGCAGCGACTTTTTAAGCAGAGACAGCTGTCTCCCAAACGAATGTCTCACTGTGCCATAAAAGACACTCAACACCATTAAACATTGGGCTGTCAGCAATAATTATAGAACGTGTTCACACTGTTTAAAAAAGCAAAAACTACAGAGAGGAAGAGAAGTGACATGAAAATTCAAATGTGAGGAAACTAAATAACTACACTTGGAAAAATAAAGTGTTGCTTATGTGACTAGAGGGAGTTGTTCCAAAAAAATGTGGTTTAGGAGCAAATTCTGCCAATGAACCTTTCGCATAGGAAGTCGGAGTGATGAAGAGAAAAGCTGCCTGGCCCTTTTGCTGTTTGCACCTTTCTTTCTCTTTCTGGGACTTGAAAAGTAGGCAATCATCTCCACTGCAGTTTTGTAATGCTGATAGTTTAATGTACATAAAGTAACATGTTGGGCATATATAAACTCCCCTATCTACTTCAGTGTACATATGAGAAATTGCAAGGTACATCTGCACTGTGGAAGCTGAACAGTCTGAAGTCCATCACTATATCTCGTAGTCAATGAGAGAACACCTCCAGTACAAGAGTCCCACTTTAGGCAACATGTGGCTTTTTACCTACTGTCATCACAAATAATGTTTCCAAGGGCTCTCAGTCAAAGAAACGGAATTAAAAATGTGGGTTCTTGACTGGTTTATGCTAAGTGTTTGCTTTCATTGCAAAGTCAGCTTTGAGTTTCTTGATCCTTGTCATTTTGCCCTGTCTGCGTGATTCTTTACATGGATGGGAAGCCGTGATTGTAAAACCATGGGCACTTGCAGTGGACACAGGAGGGGGGGTGCTGCTGCAAATGTATTCTGTTTAAGTGATTAGGTTTAAAACTGCTTCTGGCTCTCCAAAGAGAGCATCTTTTTGATGCTCTACAGCATTCCAGTTCAGATAATAGTGAAAAAAATAAAATTTGCAAAGATCTGCGTAAAATGTTATGGAAGGGCTACTCCTATCCCTTGGTTTACTGGCTTAAGTGGAAGCACTTTAGAAACACTTTTTGAGCCTTGAGTTCTTGCATTTCTCTCAGCCCTTTGTGCAGCCATTTGGGACTGCCTGTGACTGTGCTTCTTGCCCAGCAGCCTGGTTTTGGCACCTGTGTCATGGGCTGACATGTTCCAGCTGGTTTTTAACACATTCACCTGAGCTTCAAGAAGACAACAGGTATTCGCTTTGGCCACACTGTGCCAGGTACCAGCACCAGGTACCCACTCTCTTTGTACCAAACACCTGGAGTAGAGCAGCCATGCATTGGCAGGACTGGCAGTGCAAGCTGTTACAAATGCTTCTGGCATTAAACCCTACGTGGGTACCCGCCTATGCCTGCCAGTGCCCTGCAGCCTCCCATCATCTCTTGCAAATAGTGTTTAGACTCTCTCAGAAGGGCTCTTGGCTTCCCCTAAGTGCAGCAGCAAGGATTTGGGAACAAATCCTGTTTGGAGCAGGATGTCTTGACTGGGAAATACAACTGAAGGCTTCATGCAAACTGTCTAGAAAGTGGTAAACCAGGTCATTAACCCATTTACAAAATCAATATATCACACAGGGACCTGAACAAAACCTGGCAGCTCTGCCTATATCCCCTTTGCACCTGAGGGACTACTGACTGAAAAAATCAGAGCCCCTTCACTCTGCCCTTAGCAGTGTACAGTAGCCATGGACCTCACCAGGATCTGCAGAGCAGGCCTTGCTTGGTAAGTTAGCACATGCAAATTTTTGTGCGTAGAATGTCCAGCTGCAGGAAGATTTTTCTTTAGTGGTACTGGAGTTTCACACAGGAGTCAGTTGATCTTCCTGAGCCCCTAGTGACATGGGTCCCAGAGCTCAGGATTATGTAGGGTCAGCCCTGCTGGTAGTTCCAGCCATGACAGAGAGGTAAGAGAGGTAAATCTGTTATTAAATCTCAAGTATTTCATCTGCTTTCTTTTCTATCAACCATACAGGATTAAAAAAACTACATCATAGGAGAACCTGTGTTTC
This sequence comes from Limnodromus scolopaceus, assembly GCA_028565335.1. Lineage (NCBI taxonomy): Eukaryota > Metazoa > Chordata > Aves > Charadriiformes > Scolopacidae > Limnodromus > Limnodromus scolopaceus. The sequence goes on along the minus strand of JAOXNO010000024.1, from coordinate 56,787,097 downwards.
ACAAACGCCGTCATCATTGTCTTGTGCAGAAGGGCTGGTTGAAACGTGGAGCTGGAAGAGCGCAACCCCCTGTTTGCTGCTTGGTAGGCTCCTCTTGGTATTAGACACTGACGTTAAAGGATATGGCTTTCCTGCTGACTTCAGCGAGAGGTAGGGCTGTTTAAACAGTTTTCCCTGGCGTTGCTTTAGTCATATGCGTTTCCATGTGCAGCAGGGTTAGAAGACTCGGCGCCCTTCCTGACTCTCCGCTTCACCCCTCCCCTGGTGCTTGAAGGCAGTGGCGGGGGGCAGCGAGGGGAAAAGGAAGGCATTAGTACACAGTGAGAAGCTGAAACCAAAAGACTAGCCCGTGCTGCATGTTCCCACTTTTCGGCAACTGTGAGTCACACGCGTAAAACACATTTGTGCGCCGGTTGTGTGACTTGTCCCTAGAATGCTTCAAACTTTTTATAGCTGCTCCCACTTGCTGCAGTGTCACCTGCTGGTGAGATCAAAGTACTCAATAGCACACTCCCCCGCGCCACGCTAAACAAAGTCACCGAAGCCCTTGAAAACTCCTACAGATGTTTCCTCTCTGAAGACAAAAGGATATTTTTCTCCCCTCCCTTCCTCCTTCACACCAAAGAACAAATCCTATGCCTCGCTGAGTTTGTACCACCTCAGATTAATTGGCACTAATGCAAATGTTCGTGGCTGTGTGGGGGATGTTGCTGAGAGCATAATGGTTGTCGTATTTGCTTGCATGTGGTTACTCCACTTCAGCTGTGTAATTCATTGCTTTATAAAGTGCTTTACAATGCACTACAGCACAGGAAGCTAATCATATGCTGTACCAGACAATACAGCAGAGATTCAGAGAGTTACTGCAGGTCTCCTAAGGCCCGTGCCCTGAAGTCCCCAGTCCTTTTTCATCAAAAGTCCCCCTCGAGTGAGTGTCTATTTTGCCACCTGGAACAAACTCTTAGAACCGCCAGAATGTCTGGAGCTTTTTTGCTGGCTCCCCGTGGGATTCCCTTTCATTCCTTTTCGGTCTAATTCCTCTTCCCTTCACTCCCACCCCAAGTTTCTCTCCCTCTTTTTAGGCATCTTATTGGCAGAGTACTCCAGGCATAGCAGTATGAAGGATGTATGAGAGTTTCCATTCTGAGGGGGTTATTTTGAGTTGCTTATGTTTCTGGCTGCAATTTTAAGCATTTGATATCAAGCCCAGAAGCAATTTTTTAATTGGAAAGTGTAAACTGAGATAGGTACAAGAACAAAGATTTCTTAAAAAGTGACACTTCCAACTGTGTGATTTTGACAGTTTCCTTGGACAACTGGTGGATGTGGGGATGGGTTGGTGTTTGGTTCTGAGGTAGTGCTCGGCTCCTCTGGTGCAATTGCTTGTTACTGGCTGGTGGTCACAGAGTATTTTCTGTGTGTGCAGACTCTGCTCTCTAAGTAGCAAACTACACTGGTACCGTGCTCTCGTTTGTAGCTTAGGAAATCTCTCTCTCTCTCACCAATAAGGCACTGAGGAAGAAAAGTGAGCTTCTCTGCTAGAGAGTTGCAATAGAAGAGCTGGCATGGAAGGAAGCAGTGAATTTGCCCAATTGGTTGCACAAGTTTTTGCCTTGGTCTAGTGTGCTGACCTAGCAGAAGCTGAACCATGTAGAAGTTCATCATTTAATTTATTTTCTAAAAATGCACGAAATTCTATTAAAACGCCTACATGACGAGACTATCAAATTGCAGACACTCAAAGGCTAAGGAAATGACAAAATTGAACTTGCCTACCCAGCCTTAATTCTGTTTCCTCGCTTGTATAGTTACAATAAAGTTTAATTAGATTGTCGCACATTATTTTGGGGAGGTGTTGGAGCCCGGCTCCCGCCTCATTCATTTTGCATGCTAATGCAGTGCAAGGCAGTTTTTTCATGAAACACTGAGGGCCAGAGTACCTCACTTGCTGCAGGGGCTGTGTGATGTGTCATAAATAATAAGATTGGTGATCGTAGCAGGCGGGAGCTGTATGGCACACTGTGAGTGTAGAATGGTAATGAAGAGTTCGGATAGGGACGGGGTAACCACTTGCTCCTTCACCCTGCCAGCCACCAACTGCTATTCCAGTCCTTCGAGTCCTCAGCTGAGGAATACCAAGCCGATACTCCCATACTGGCTACCTCCCCAGCGCACGTATATCCCCATGCTCCAGTTGCCTGGGAACTGTTCAGCAGAAGATGTCGGGATGTTGTGTGTCCTAGTTCAGAGACCAGTCCTGAGAGACACACTGACCCTCTTAAGTGCCCTGTGGTAAATTGCTGCTGTGGGAATGACAACTGCTCCCCATCTCACTGGGTCCTTCACTTTAATAATTATCATCTTGCTGTGTGGCTCTTCAAAGTTAGAGTAAGTTTCTTCATAGATAAACATGTTAAGGATGCCTTCTCTTTTCTTTCTCAGGCAGTGGTAAACATGAAGTTCAGTTTCATGCAATAGAATTAGTTCGTATTCAGGCAGTCATTACTGTTCCCAATGGATGAAAGGTTTATGGCCATTCGTTTGAGGGGTCACCTGTCAGTCTTCCCCATTGCAGTTAAGGCTGGCAATTGCTCCTCAGATAATGATTCTGTATTTTCCCCCAAAATGCTATTCTGTTTATTTCTGATTGGTTTTAAGTTCTGGAGTGAGTTTTCCTTTTAGCTACAAATGTTGCTCTTTGAAATTGGAGTGAATGACAGTAGAACTTAAGCATAATAACAGAAGGCATCTCTACTCCCGTAATTTCACTTGCCTCCTTACCATGTTCTTCTGCAACTGTAACAAAATGCTGAATAGCTTCAGTATTTCATCTTCAGAAAGCTAGAAAATATAGCCAAGGACGCTGAGCTGCACTGAAATGAGAAAGGGCTCCCAGAGCACTGAGAAATGTTCCAGTTCTTTTAGGTTCAGCCAGCCCTTTTCTGTTTGTTGCTTCAACTTATGTAAATTGCTAGAGTTCAAGTAGATTTAATATTTATCATCCAAGACAGGAAGGGTCAGCCCTCCTTTCTTCTACATTCCCTCTGCTGGAAAAGTGTAGTTTCAGTAAAATGTCAGCATTTGTGATTTAAATATATTTCAGCAAGAATATTTGCAAATTGTTATTTCTGCTGTCCAAAGTGCCTCTTATTTTTTCTTTCTCAAATAGTAAGATCTAAGCAGTAAAGCAAGAGGACTACAGTTGCTACGTAACAAGGTTTAAAGTCTGTTTCCTTTTTTAAAACTCTTAAGGTTCTTGAGAGTCTTTGGACAAATTTGCTGAATAAGTTACATCACATTAACAATGGTGATCTGTGACTGTCTGGCAGGATCTCTCCATGGGATCATCTTTCTAAGATGAGATCAATAGATGAAGTAGCAAAATTATTTACTTGTTCATATTTATTATTTGTAGACATCACCATTTGCACTGTAAGAATGGGTACACCCCATTGTGCCACACGCTGAGCATGGTGAACTCCTGTGATTGTCTTTATTTCAGCATCAAGCTAGATGTGATATCAGTATAAGAGCCATACAAAAAACATGTCCTTGATTTGCTTCCAAAAGACCAAGTCTTGGATTGGCCTGGGACATGGTGGATTCCCATACCAGCATTTTCTGATAGCATCATCAGTTTCTACAGAATACAGGCTTTTGTTTGAGCATTACACCATCCAGTTACAGAGATTGCATTTTTTACTAAGCAGGTTGAGCCCCACTCCACTGGTCCAATTTGTGAAATGCACGTTTAGTGCTATTCCACTCACTTTTCTGGTCTCCTCTCTTCAGGATCACCAGGCACTTGACTTTCTTTTGCTCTTTGCGTCAAGTTTCAGAATATATAGGGGTTACTGACATCCATGCATCTGTCCACAACTTTTCAGTGGCATCCTTCAGCAACTCTCACGTGGGCAGGCTTTGTCCTGCTGTTCATTCCTCTTAATCCTGGCTTCACAGAAGACTGCAGGACCCATTTCCTCAGCATCTTTTCCTGGTTCTTGCTCTCTCACAGGTTATTCCCCAACTGACAAATCCTCCAGGGCTCTGCACTTGCACTCACTCTGGGACAGAGCAGAAGTTCAGGAATGCAGTTCTCACCCTGTATCAGTCTCCATTTCCTTCTGTCAGGGGTAATGCTAGTGCAATCAAAGAGTTCATTTTTTATTGCAAAATGGCAAGTGTGTTTATCCTATGGCTTACATTTTTCTGGTCTTTGTACAGTTTCACTGTTACTGAAAACCTTTTCTGGAGAAGACCTAGCTGTTATCGTTTCAAACATTGCTGTGAAATCTCATGTATTGGTACGGTACATACCACTGATTTTTTTGTTGTGTTGCTCATATCTCACTCCTTTGAAATGTGGCGTGTAACTCGCAGCCTGAGTCCTGATGCTGGGCCTTGCAGGCAGCTACCTGAGGATGAAACGATCTTCAAGTCAGAACATTTGGGATAGAGTGGGGTCACAAAATGAGAGGCTGCAATAGTAAGCAGAGAGTGACTGGGGCTGATTGTGCAGGCCAAAAGCCATGCTAGATGTTCGACCAGGTATGGTCTAGCACTGTGGCCTTCTCACCCTTTGATACATGAGAGGACTTGGGGAATGTTATGCATTGAGAGAGAAGAAAACTGAGATGCCTCTCCAAGCCAAATTCACGGTGCATCCTTGTGACTTCTAGAAAAGTTGGTGGTGGGAAGGAAAATTTCACATTTCTTCCTCCCATTCAGCTCCTTAAAGCAATACATTAGGGCCTTATTACAAAAAGAGTATTCAAAAAATCCATCACTTCCCTCGCTAACGTTGTCTTTTGCTTTCTTGAGCTTTCTGCATTTTCATTTTGCTTGGGCACTTCAGCTGCCCTCATCTGTTTCACTTTCAGTTTGGAGCTCCTCTCTGGCTCTCCTGCAGTGGGCCGAGTGCCACGGTGTTTGCATTTCCAGGGCTGCGGAGGAAACGGTTACCTTAAAAACCAAACAAAGCAGATGTTTTCTTCTCATAGGCGTCATACTGTACAAAAACTCCAGAGCGTGCAAAGAAATGAATATGAATGTACGTGTGCATTTGTCCCTCTCTGATCAGTCACAGCTTGTTGAGGGAAGGCTGTGCGTGAGGGAGAACCGATTGAGCTCAGTGCCACAGCTGGGCTGGCAAACTAGTGCCTGCAGGGGCAGCATGAGGGAAAGAATTAAAATCAATTGCAGACAAAATCTTATACTTCCTTTTTAACAGGCTGCAGCTGGGGAAGCCGGGGAAAGGAGCCAGTCAGCTGAGTGAGGAGATGCACACACAGAACTGCAGGGTGCAGGAGGGAACAGTGTTTGGGATGGGGAAGCTTGAGGTTTGGGCTGAGGAAAATGGCAAAGGGTCATAGGTTTATTCCTGGTTGGGGGGTCAGAGACTGAGGACTGTGCTGTCATGATGAATGGAGAAGAGCAAAGTCTTCTGTCTCTTCCTAAGAGCTGTTTGGAGAAAGTGGAGTAGATGCAGAGAGGCAGAGAGCGTGATGCTAATATGAGGAGGATGCACTGGTGTAGGAGAGAGGTTGGGAAAGACACCGTGCTTTGGGGCAGCTGAAGAAGAGGAATTTTGCGAGCAGGTTGCTCTAGTACGGCGAGACAGCATGAAGGGAACTGTTGTCAACAGTTGTGTGTGGTTAGCTCAAAAGCTGAGAGGTGCTCTCCCTTTTGTTAGCAAGTGGTACTGGTTTTGTGGAAGCAAATGCAAAATTTTACTGTGACTGCAAATTAATGGGGATCACCAAACACTTAACAAGTTTCCATGTTGGTCTTCAGTGTCCTCCAGGACCAGTGTTTTTTTCTCTGAACTGTGTGTGCAGGGCACAGGAGACAGTGCAAGTTTTCATAGCTTGTGTAGTGGCTAAAAAAAATCCAGCCTCCAAAATACGATCTAAGTTTAAGTCACTCATTAAATGATGTGTGTAAGCGTAGATACTAGAAGTACTTTAGGTTACATGTTACACATATCTGACCTGAGAAGTTAGCCAAAGTTCAGGGTACTGCTACTCTTTTGTTGGGAGAAGAGATGGATGAGGCAATCAGGTGGTCTTGACGAAATCTTGTATTATGACAAAGAACACACAAGGAACTGCTCCTGTGAACCCACGGGAGATCAGGCAGGAGATAATCTCTTTACACACAGGGTCAGGTCTCTCTGCCCCAGCCTCTGCTCATCCAGATGCTTATTCTTTCCTGTTTTGTCAGGCTAGTGTCAGGGTCTTTTTTCGTCTTCCTCCTCAGCTTTTCTGGTCTTGCTGTTTCTGTCACGCACAATCCCTCACAACATAATTGCCTGTGAAACCTCTCTGTCCACATGTGTCTTTGTTTTAGAAGATGGCATGTAGTTATGTTTGGGGTGGAGATCATTATTGTTTCAAACATCTGGCTTCATAAAGAACCTTAATGGCTTCTCTGAATTTATTCTGAATGAAAGGATGAAGTGTTACGCCCACCATCTTCCACTAGCTTTTACCCAGCTCGTAGCAATAAAACAACTGGAAGCTGTATAACCTGTCAGGCTGCTTATTAAAGAAGATGTCAGGAGAGGACTATTAAACCTCTCTACTTGGAGGGAGACATGTGATGCCTGACCTATACAGCAACTTGTGTTGCTTGTGTTTGCTGTGGAAGAGCAAAGTTCAGGAAACTCCTTGTCTTACAGATAGGGGTAGAAGCTGTAGATGGAGGAACAGAGAGACGTTTCCCCCAGGGCAATGGCAAGGATTTTCCTGGAAGAGCTGTGTTGCTGTGACCTTGCTTGCTCTCCTCCCTGGCAGCAGGTTGTGGGCGCAGGGCTCGGAGGAAGCGGCCAGCATCATTCCTCCAGGGCCGTGGAGGTTTCAGGCAGGACCATAGCTCATGGCAGCTTGACCTCTCCCTGTGCACCATGGAGTCATGTGTAAATCACATCCCCTTGACCTGAGAGGTGATGACTTTGTGTGATGTGAATCAATATATGTCCTGTAACAGTGACTTTGAAATACGTATCTCTTTAATGTGTGTGCAGATGGGGAATTATATCATGTAAATGCTAATTTACACACAGTGGAGACACAAGTGAGTAGTTAGTTCATCCCCTGACACCGGAGAAGAGTCCTAGATAGAAAGTACACGAGATATTAAACAGATATAACACTTAACCTTAGCTGGTGATGCATGTGAGAGAGACACCATTACTGCTTTGGTGGTGGCGGGAGAACAAGATGCTGAGTGCTGCTTCTGAAGGTTTGTGATACAGTGCTAACAGGGCATGAGTGTCAAGGACCTTGTACCTCAGCCATGGGAGCCCTTTTACTGGATGGAAATTAAAGAATAGGAAACGTAGGAAAGCTGCTGTGAGGAGCCAACTAAATTGAGATAAAAGATGATTGGTTCATGGGTGGCCATGGCCCTGCTTCTTATTTCCTTGCTGTAAGGCAGCGATGTGCTCCCCTGTGGAGCCTTAATTTCTGGTTGTTTGTATGGAGGGTCTTAGCAGTTTCTGGCAAGTTGTTGCCTCCAAAGCGAGACTGAGCCAGTGGAAGAGAGCTGCTCAGCAGCATGCTATAGAAATGCATTATTCTTGACATTGTACAGCAGGGCTCCTGACGGGAAACAAACAGAAGAAGTGGTGCTCCATTAATAGGAAAAATGGGTAACAATATAGTTTTATAGGCCCTGTCATCCCTGGGTCTTACAGGATATTGTAGAGAGAGCCATTAGGTAAAATTAAATAATGTGATGCAAGGATTATGGCCATTTTACAAACAAAAGGTTCACTGAAGAGTTAAGGCAGTGTTTTCAAAAGCCTTTCTCTGTGCTCAGTTTAGTATGTTCTTTAATCTTAATGGTTTGTTATTTGGAGAGGACCGGAAAGTATGTGTGTCTGCATGTATGTAAGTCCAGACTGTCTGGCAAGCGCATCAACAACATGGGGCAATATGGGATTTGCCACTGGCATTGTGTGCCCAACCTTCTTTTTCTGTAAAAGTCAAAATTTGCTCCTCTACAGCTACTATTGAAGGCATGGCAGACTTGAATCAAATGTCAATGTTGAAAAATCAGGCTTAAGTCACAATAAATTTAGACCCCAAATGTGCCAACTGTGTTTGAGAGAAAAAAAAAACAACCCAAAACATAAATGATGCCTTTTTCACTTCAGGGTGCAAGACAAGTACACTGCAATCAAAGTGAATATAACAGTTTTAGCCTCTCCACACTGCTGCCCTAAATGTAAATTGCACCACCTCCTAGATAGATACTACTTTTGATTTTGCCCAATCACTTGATAAAAACATTGATCCATCCATGGCTGAACATCTAATACTGTCCCTTGAACATTTTACTGTGATGTGGGATTACTCGCTGTGTTGTAATTCAGAAGTGCACCATTCTTTGTGAATGTGTGAGTGTTCACGTTGTTCCTGCGTTAAGCCCTCTGTGCATCAGGTTTATGACTCTAATGGTCTTCTCAAAAGAAACACCTCATCAAATGGAGCCAATTGAAAGAGTACCCTCAGCTTTGGAATATTTTTACATTGCTGTGAACATTAATTTTGCTATTTAAATTACCGTTCTATTGTGTTTTATTTTGTCCATAGTACAACAGAGACAAATTCTGCAATTAAACCAGAATAGTTCATTATAGATGACACTAATAATTGAACAGAGACATTGGAAAATATCTCTTCTCCTTTACATCAAAGTGTGCACAAAAATAATTGTCAGAAGGTTATACTGGATATAAAAAGTCACGTTACAGGAAAGGAAGTGCATGAATCCTTAATCTGGATGATGGGAGAACATTGCTGGCAGATACAAAGGCCATTTCAGAGTCCCAAAGTCTAATGAGTGGTGAAAAAGAGTAGAAACTAAAAAAGAAACCTGCTTTTACTATAAACCTATGACAGTGCTATAGGTCTGGCTGAGATATTAGGCCAAGAGTTATAGGGACATTTAATCTTATGTCTGGGGCCAAAAGAGTTGAGGAATATTTATTGTTAGCACTCTTAGATCTAGGCTTCACCTCAGTATTTCTTTCTGATCCTATTCCTGGCAATTAATGTGTAAGAGAGGGACCACATTAATTTTCAGTCCAGAAATAAGTGGTACCTTTGTTCTAATATGTGTAACTTTGGTGCAGCTGGAAAGATAGGAGGGAGAAGGAGACTATCATAGGGAAGGGGGACAGACTATTTTTGGAGGCAAGCTTTAAAATACTTTTTTTTCACTACAGCTAAGAATCACCATTTAGGCCACATTCACATTAAGATATAAGACATAGTATTTCTTCTGCAATTTAAAGTTACCTTTTCTCTCTCTCTGCCCTGCTCTGAACTCTCAGAAATTACCTACAATAGATCCCAGTAAGAGGAAGGAAAATTAACCTGTACATTTTGCTTGAAGTTTGAAGTGCCCACATTAAAAAAAAAAAAAAAAAAAAGGCACAAAGGGATTACATCAGCAGAAATGTTGTTATGGGTAACATTTTCACAAGTGCCCAGCTGGGATACCAGAAGCCCAGTAACAGCTCCTCTGCTTTTGAAGGTGTGATGTTTTGCATCCGTCTGTCCTGGAGGTATGTGGATGGCTTCCACTGACGTGAGCTGCAGCTGCAGAGTGTAAATGAAGGCCTCTGTAATTTATTTCTTACCTAATATTCTAATATTCACAGCTGCAGCCCCAAATTTACCCACAATGACTTTTTTTTTTTTTTCCTAAGACACAGAGCTTTTTCGTGTATCGCTGTACAAATACATTCGCTGGAAATTTCAGGGATTTGGAAGCTGTTTCTGCCTTGGCCACCATCTTGGGCTGTATGGGCAAGCTTCGGCTCTTGAATTTGTGCAGCCCCTTTTAATGGGCATTGCAGTTATTTGCCTCCCAAAGATGTAATGAGGTGTGACCTGTGAATACCTGGGAAAGTATTTGAAGAGAAAAGGCTTCATATAAGTGTAATTTAAAAAATATTATTGTACTGGCCTTCAGAACACCTGAAATACAGGGAATTTGGTATACACTAAAATGAAAAATTAGAGGCAGTAATTCACCACTAGGACTTCCCACTGGTTCCAGGCTGTAATGGAGACAAGACTTAGGCATCTTGCTATTGCACACTTAAATTTTAAACGGTTTTTAAAAGAAAATCTCATGGTAAAAACATCTGATCTGCTTTATGTGATACCCTTGTGTGCAACTAATTGCAGATTTCGGAATTCCTTTTCCTGTCAGAGAATTTTGCAATGGCAGATCTCAAAGCTCTCCACAAAGTTCACAGCTCTTGTTCTGCAGACCAGGGAATGCCTTGGTTTTAAATGCAAAGGGTCACCCAGGGATTCAGGGATTGATGGCTAGGAAGAGAGCTCCTGCCTCCAGAATCCCAGGGGAGCTCTACCCGGGAGACTGTTTTGCTCCTCTGAATGGGAATTTGAAAAACTCCCCAATTAGCATTTGCCTGAGCCCTGCTTCTCGCTCCTTTTCTACTTTCTTACAAGTGTTAATTTGGCTAACATTGTTCAATGATATCTTAAAAATATCTTTGGCACTGGAGGCATTTTTCACTTCACTGTTTTGTTGTCTTTCTCAAGTACTTGCAGTGAGTCCTTCTCTTCATGAGATAACAGCCTTTCTGAGGTCTAATAGTTCAATTCCTAAATATTGTGTCCCTTTTAAAAAACATACCAAAAAGAATACAAAATGCCATGTATGAAACAACATTTTGGAATATAAAGAAGCTTACTTGGATTAGTATTCCATAGTAACATGATTATTTCTCTCAAAACCAGTGCTACTTATGTTCTTTCCTGTTTGAAATGTCCTGCTTTGCATTTTTTTTTAAGTTTATGAAATAATTGGTTTTGCACAGCAATCTACAACAAAAATATTCAGAGACCCCCGTGCATTTCCACCTGATCTGCTACATTTCCTCTCTCCAAAAGAAAAAGACCTTGGATGTTTTAGATACAGCAGTCAGCATCCTTCAAAAGACAAACTTAAAAATTAGCTCTGATGTGATATAACTAAAATGCTGATGGTTCAATTTTTTGCTATTCAGGGTTGACGATAGCTGAAATAAACCAGTTACAGGACTAGAGCTTCTTTCAGTAACACATTTAAACACATGCTTAAATTTGGGCATGCATGTAAGGTCTGAGATTTTTAATATTTTCCTAAATTAGATCTTTAGTTTCCTGGGAGTGTATACACAAGAGATTTCCCTCAGCAATACGGATATTTCTCAGAGCGCTGCCAGTCCAAAGGGGATGTGAGGCTAAAGTTTAGGGGGGGGAGGGGCTCTCAATTCCAATTTCTTGAGGTTTTGCCTTAAGCGTAACTTTGCATCAGGAGGTTGCGTCTCCTTCACTCTGGCTTTCTCTTGTTTGGTTTGGAAGATGTAGCTATGTATTTCCTTAAGTCCTTATTAATGTGGAGAAACATTCTTTTCATGCTCGTAAAAAACAGACGCATCCCAGCCAGGCCCAGAACATATGTGACTGGTTCCATCCTCTTTACAACATATTGCTGTGTGAAATAAGGAACATGAGACAATCATCACTTTCCAGTCTCTCCGGACTGCGATGCCAGATAGAAGGCATCCATCCATTTTCCCTCATCCTTTTTTTAGTTTTTATTCTCCCATACTGATTAAATGTGAATAGCCATTTTATTGCCAATTCTGCTAGCTATGAGTGTGCCTTCTTATGCTGTTAAATAAAATTAAATGAAAGTAGCAGAATCAGGCCCTTTGCTTGCCTATAACTGGGCTGGAGGTTGAAATGCTTTGCCATTCCCTTTTTTTATCTTGTTAATAAATAAGACACGTAATTCTTTCATTTAATAATTTTGATGTTGGGGTTTGATGGTGATGACATTCTAAGAATCCAGAAGGAATTAGTCATTTTGCAGTGCCAAAGCTCACTGTGCATGGGAGGGTGCTACTAGTGATGTGAAAAAAAAACCCCACAACAAACCAGGCAGCAACATTTTTACGCCTTTTTTTTTTTATGCCTTTTTTTTTTGCTTTAATATAATGTGGTATATTGACTGTAAATGATCATATCTCTGGCTACACAAGAAGAATGGACTCAGGTGTTCTCACAGGAAAAAATCTCTCTGTAAAGATTCACATTTTTTCTGTTTCACTTTTTCTGTTTCTCATTGTTAAAGCAGAACCACACTTTAAAAAGCTTTGGACATACAGCTGCACATACATAAAAACCACACCTAACTTGCATCCATAATTTACCTTTGTAAATCATGTTGTTATTTGCACATGTAGTTGCCCAGTTTACATATGCACCTATAGGGCTCTGCTTCTGCACCTTTGAAATAAATAGGAGCTTTGCCATTGAATTTGGTGAGTACTAGATAAAATCCTGTATGTACAGATTAGACATCCAGTTTCTCATGCCTTTCGTGTCTCATGATCTTGGAAATAAAAGCCCGATTTGGATGCACTGGGCAGCTGGATGCATTATCCAATATTTGTCCCTGAATGAACAGTCGTTCTCTTAACCAGGAGGAGATGTCTAGGTCTGGCTTAGTGACAGTAAAGACAAAAAAATTTTTACCTTTCCTTCATTGGTTCGAACCAGGAGTGATGGAATAGATTTAGCAAGACACGTAAAATACATTGAAAGTTGAAAAGAATTAGGTTTGCAGTACAGGAATAGGATATGACTCTGAAGAGTCTGTTCTTTATTTCCCTCCCTTTCTTCCTGATTTATTTACTGACTTCTGGGCAAACTTGTTTGCCATGTGGTGCAAGTCAAAATGAAACCGATGAATTTCCCTGACTGCTTGGGGTAGGTACCTACTGTCAGAAAATCTGCAGAACTTTTAGAATTAGCAGACACACAAAATGTTTATCTCACTTGTTAGCTTGGTAAAAGCCCACTGACATTCTGAAATCACAGCAGCGAGCTGTAAATGATGTGTGAAATGAAAAGGCTTTGCTCACCCAGCAAACACAGAGAAAAAAACGAGGAAGCTGTGCCATTCTGCCTGGGCCTGCTGGAAAGGAGGAAAACAGGTGTGATACAAGAAGAATTAAGCCCAGAATATACCAAAAAATACATCATTTGATATCACTTGATATCATTTTTCTATGCATTTTTGTCCTTTCTGTCTTGTTCTATTTCTTTTTGTATGGAGAGCTGCGTCGAGTGCGAACCACTGTGCAAAGCCGAGTGGTTCTGGTTTGTGTGACTTGCATGAAGTTTTAAATTTGAAATTATCATTGATTTGTGCATTGTGTTCCAGTCTGTTCTACTGCATCAGGCGCTTTGTTTTGTTTCTGTCCACGTCTCTGTGTTTTAGTGGGAAACAGTTTCAGCAGGGAGCCTGTGATAGAAAAGCTGCCTAGGAAAACGCATGCTGGTTCAAGGGCAGGATCATCTGTCCTTCCCGCTTTCAACCTTCTGAATTTCTGAGAAGGAAGAGGAAGCATATTGGGGGTGGATTAGAAACTTGAATGAGACTCAAATCAAAGGATGGGTCACACTATTAGGTTAGAGAGAGGCATACATTTTGAAGAGTGTACCCTGGCAGAGGAGCCAGATGCTGAATCCATTGTGGCTATCACCACTCTAATGGGAAAAAGGAAGAGAAAGGGAGAAAGGGATAAGGTGAGAACTGTAGGCTCTCCTTACCACTGGCTGCTCGTGTGTGCCGACAGGGACCACACATCTCTGGCCCTGCCGAAGTTAACTTGGTTTCCAAACCATCTGCCATCCCTACCCTCCATACTTATTGGCTTAACCCCACTGAACACATGTGGCCCTGCACATGCTGGAATAAAGAGACACAGACTGTTACGTGACTGCTCCATTTCAATATTGATCCAGGACAGTATGAACACATCACTGGAGTGGTAGCTGTGGCTTGACACTGTGCGAGGGTGGTAGCAGGGCTTCTGGATGGGATCTAGCTTGCACTGCCCAATTCCAAGCGTGAGGAGGGCAGACATGTGGCTGCCTCTCCATGTAAATCTACTTTAAATAGTGCGTTGTCAGGCACTGTAAGATTTCTAACCCTTTGCCTAAAGATGCTAAATAGCTATACCTGTCCCAGGATCCAAGATTTGAATTGGGACGTTTTCATTATAATAACTTTTATTTAAAAAAAAAAAAAACAAACCAAGATGCTCTGTTGCAATGGTTCCTAGCAGTACAGTTTACAATATTTTTTTTGCTGTGTTTTGGCTTGTTACTGTAAAATACTGTGACAGATGGAGCATCATCTGTCAACAATTCCTATCTGACACACAGTAGAAATTATTGCTATAATGAAATTATTGATCCTGTATCTTTACATTAAGGAGCAAGGAGGATCTTATACTAGACTGAATAAAATCAAAAGCAGTCTGGTTTAGGATCCAAAGAAGATTTTACTCTAGGAAGACCCTTAGTGACTGGAGGTGGAAAAGATTTTAGTCTTGGCAGACACAGCTACGTAAAAGCTAATTTCTCTAAGCTGTCTTACTGCTTTCTATGATATGTCAACACTAGTATGGATATATCCATGAATCTTTCGTGTGTGTTTTTCAGGCAGATAAGAACTAGGGAAGATGTAAGATTTTTTTGTGTTCAGTGTCTTCTCTTTGCTGGGAGCCAACGTACTTCTCCACAGAAGATCTTAGAGTGAGGGGAGAGCCTGACTAGCCAGGCTTCTAGTCAGGAGAATCATGAGAGACAAAAACATCATGAAAAACAATTAACAAAAAAGATTTGGGTTTCCAGGAGTTGGCTGGCACAGATAGGGATGTGGCACTAATGTGGCAGTAATTATAGTGCTAATGCCCTCTTATTAGTACTTAAACCCAGGATGCTTCTGCGTTTTAATGACCAGTGGCTTTTATCACTGATTTGCTACATCATTTGCTAATACTCTTGCTGTAAGTAGTTACTCTGGAGAAACGAGAAAGGGCTAAGCTGACATGATAAGAAGGAAGGAAATGTGGGGATGTGGCTCTTACCAATGGTGGTCCTTTTGCATAAATGTGCCTCCTTAGGTTGACCTTAGTACTGGAGAGGACAGCTTGTCTGAGCACAGGAGAAGGCAGCCAATGTCAGCCAGTAGGTAAAATGTCTTCTTGTTAGTATCCTGAAAGCATTAGAGAGCTGAGTGGGAAGACTCAGGCTGTTCTCCATTAATTTTTGCTCCATTTGTGTGATATTTAAGGGTTTGTACAGGTTATAGCTGAACGAGCCCATTCCTTAAAGCTACTTTGCCTAGTCCTTGTAAGAAGTGACCATTCTTATCCCTTCAGCAAATAGTGGTGGGTTTTGGAGCTTCATGGGATTATCCCCAGAGAAAATATGCCTCCTGAACATCTTCAGCCTTGAGCTGAAGCACCTGTAAACCTTGATCTAAAAATCTTAACCACATGGTTTTCTTAGGGCATTTCTTATTATGGCTTTTTGCTGGGTCAGAAATACAAAGAAATAATTAATTTTTCTCTGCTTCCTGGTTAAACTAGAAGGATGCAGGCTGTTTACTTTTTACTGAAAAAAGTTCAGCCACATTTATGGACAGTGATTTGGATTGATTCTTATTTTTTTTCAAACCTGCCTGACCATTTCCAACAGTGAAAGGGAAACACTGTTCATTAGGTGATTAAAAAAAGTTTAGAGTGGCTTGGAACTGCACTGAGGTGGATTTTCCTGCCAGACAGTCTATTAGTAAATGCTTTTATGGGACTCTTCACTCTTCCAGAGTGAATAAGTCATGCATCCACAGTCTTGCAAAGCAATCATCTGTGAATTGTACATGAAGAAATGTAGGGGAAGCATGTGTGGTGTGTGTTCCAATGGGACTATTCCCTAGCCACCACTTGCTTTGGAAATTGTATTAAAAAATACAATTGTTGGTCATTAGGGTTAGCCTTGCAAAGCAGGCATGACAGCATTAGCAGGAAATGCTTCCTTGATTTCAATTATAATGCATAAATTATACTCTTCTTCTGTCTTATCCTTGCAACGTTCAACAACGGCATTTCCATCTCGGTCTGGGGAATAGGATTTTGCACATGGTATAACTTCCATTGCCTTAAATAAGGCCTCCCCAGTTTTATCGCTGAGCACTCACAATCTTCATTATTACAGTTCAGCCAGCAGAAATTAGTTGTATTTAGATCCCAGTAGGCCATAGGATGCATGCAGCTTTGAGATTTGGCTTCCATTTAGCCTTGGGAAGAAGTCTTAAAGCTTGATGATTGAATTACAAGAACTACTCACACCCCTCTGCCAACATTAGAGTAAAAAGCAGAGCTTTCCTGGGGTGTGCGAAGCAGGGAAAAGAAAGATGGGACTAATCATTCCTTGTTATAAGACTGAAGCATCTATGGTAAAATCCAGTTCCTCTGAGTTGCTTTCATCTGGCAAAATCATTGCATGGAAAAAGAGGTTGAGATAATTACATAGTGGAGGTCAGCTTATTGTTTATAGTGGTTTATTCATGAAGCACAAGTACAGAGCTTGCTGATCTTGTTGTCCACACGTGAGACTTTATCTGCCTTTATCTGAAACATTTATAGTATTTCTCTGGCTGGCTTGGGTAGCAAGAACTGTGAAGCCTCCTTGAGCATGGGCTTCAGCCATGGAAATACGTGTGTAGGGTAACCCTCTCATGCTCTTGGAAAGTCACTTTGCTTAGTACCTAGACCAGTTACTTCTGCCTTTGCTATGATCCTACCTCCAGTGATGGTGTAAAACCAGCTCAAAAGTATTAATGAGCATCAATTTTCTAGTTTTTCAATTTATTGTGTAAAATGAGTATTTTACACTTTTGTATTGAAACATTTCTCTGTGTGTGTGTACGCGTTTGCATTAAAGGGTTGTGCTGCCTTGCCTGTGTTTACCACATATCTGCTTGGTTAATATATCTCAGTTGAAATGCCTGTGTGAATGGAAAGAGAAGTTACTTGATGTTGTCTCTAAAGAAGGCTAAAATTATAGCTCCAGAAAAAGAATTTAAAGTGTTCAAAATGGCAAGAAAAACTGATCTGATGTTGAAAAAATACAAGACCGTGAGTTTTCTTCCAAAGAAGAAAACCACTTACCACTTAGAAATCTGCGATTCACATCTTTTAACTATGTCATTATTTGGAATTTTTCCATATTTATGTCCTAATCAGTTCTTTCCTTTTCCTCAGAGGAAGCAGCAGTTTTCCAAATTTGGTCCTGAACTTTTGAAAGCCTTCATGTGCATTATAGAAACGGCTAATCCAGAGAAAACTGTTGCCTGCTTTTCTGTTTCCATGTGTTCACAATTTCAACATTGGAGGAAACGCACCTAGTGAAACATTAACACTGAAAGCTTTACACAGTGGAGCATTGACTTCAAATCATTTTAAGCTCTAGCCTGAATAAAAAAGTTGTTTTCAAGGATAAATACTTGAGAGTTCATATTATGAGTTTACCTTCTTGTTAACTCAGATAGTAGAGACAGATATTCCTTGTGATCATGAAAGAATAGGAGGCAGAGTATTCCTTTTAGATTTTAGAAGGCCAGAAAGCTTAGTTGTGCCATGCCATCCAACAGGTGCTGACCTGTAAGTCAAGGATTGTCATGACTGAAACATTTGAATGCTGAAATAACCCAAACTGGCTTTTCATCCCCATTCTTCATAGGCGGGCAGTCCTGTTTGAATTGGTTTTGTCTGCAAGCATCTGTCTTTCTGAATGTCCTTTTGCTACAGAAGAGAAGGAAGTTTATGGTGTGTTCAAGGAGCCTGTTAACTACTGTATGATGTACAAACTGAGGAAAATTTTTTCAGTATTTTACATTCAAAAGGCACCTTCTGTTTTTCTCTGCTCACTGTGAAAACGTGAACTCTGAATTAAGAAGCAGCACTATTATTATACCAAGCCTACTGGTGGGTAAACTAAGGCAGTAAATGCTGTGAAATCATGATCTCAGCTGGGAACAAAATCCAGGAACAAGAAAAAATCTGTGCTTAGAAGACCAGAAATATTTCCCATTGCCCATTCCACTGTATCAACTGAATATATAAGAGTGCAGCGTTTTCCTTCCCTTCACAATTTCTGATGATAGACTAATGAGTAACATGTGTATCATAAAACAAGTTTAGACCTTATTTAAAAAATAGTTGAGCACTAACTTCATGTCAGGATTTGAAGACATGAGTGACTGGGTCTGGGAATCTATTTTGTATCCCAGGTCTGCACAAAACCTTCCCCATGTGTGCAAAACAATTGGGGGCTTCTCCTTGTCACTGCTTTCTTGCTGTTGTTCCATCAAGCTCCCACTTGATGGCTACAATTGGTGTGACAGAGAGTGAAGTTATTCTACATTGTATGCCACTATTTACGAGTGGCTTGGGATATGATTTTGCACTTGAATGTGGTGTGTGCGCCTTCAGCTAATAAGCAAGTGTTTGGCTCTGAAAGGTCTTAATGCTTTTCACAACCAGCGACCATAAGTAATGGTCACTGATGCACAGAATCCAACTGTTTGCTCAGCTGTTTCCTTTTATTATGAACATTGTATTTTCCATTCTGACTATGCAGAGCATCTTTATGATTTCCAACGTGCCCTGTTAATCTGGGAGTAAACACGCATATTGGAGACCCCAGGGCAGAGATACCCCCATACGCACATCCCTCCTCTTGGAAACATAGAGAGCGAGTCCAGCAATGCCATAGTTGCATGTTGCCTGGAATTGAGATGACCTGCTGTTCCACTCTTTTTGAACTTTTTCTCTTCAAGTACTGGGTTAGATCAAGCCTGTAAACAAGGCATAGTATCTTACAGAAAAAGGCTGTGGCTCTCTTGAAAATTATATGGGCAGATGAAATATCGCTCTGTATCCTTCAATAATGGGACTGTGCTGTTTATTCACTTCACCCATCATCATGAAGCCTCAGTCCTAAAACAGCAATACTCCTCTTCCTTATTTCTTAACATTGCGGCATTATTCTAAGTTTTATAATATCTCCTACCATTGCAGTCATACAGAATTCATGTGCTTTTGCCTACAATACACAGAATGGAAGACCTGGAATGAAAATGTAATTAAATCGTATGCAAATAAAAAATGCTGCAGCTGACTTCATAAGAAGGAGACTGTCATATCAAATACCGTATTGTATTTGATTTCAATATTAACTGATAGGATTAGCAGAGATGAAATTTACCTTAGAAAGGTGAGCCTGCCTAGAGTCACTGGTGAGAGGATTTCAGTGGTTTTGCAGGTTTTGCACCCGGGAGCTTTTTTGTTCTTTATCACGGTGCAAAGAGCTATTTCATGGCAGCTGAAGGTTTAACTGCCCTGGTGGTGCCATACCCGTGTTTCCGTCCAGCCTGGTCCAGAGGGTGGCCTGGTGTCTGAATACGGCTGAGGGGACATGTCAGCCTGCTGTCTCTCCCAGTGTATGGGTGGGCAGCCCATGGAGATTGTGTGCCCCAAAACTTGGCTGCTGCCTGCTGTGTACACTGGTGCAATTTTAAGGCATCCTTTTCCTGCACCAACGCTGTACCCTGTAGATAAGGAACAGAGGACGCACAAAACACCTCTCTCCTCTCTCAGTGGACCAGTTAACCATCTCTTCTCTTGTCATCTTGCTCGAGTTTGTCTTTTACAGGGCCCTGAGAACACATGGTATGGCTTACGAGCTGCTTGCACCTCATGTACAGGTCTGCGCACTGTGGCCCTATTTGGCCTTGTGTCACCTGGCTTTTCTGGCCCTGTGGGACAGGGACCTCTCAGCCTGTGCTATCTCCTGGTGCTGCCACGCTCCCAGCTTTACACCCTGGCTCAGGGCATGCTCTTCTGACCTGCTGTGTCCATAAACACTTGAGTGGCTTTGCCTTCTGTGTGAAGTGCCTTGGGAGCCCGGTATGAAAGGTGCTATAGAAATGTAGGTTTGATTTAATTTGGTTTGATTTACAGTTTGAAAAATGAAAATCTTTCTGCAAAGCTAAGACCCCAGTACAATTACTCCAGCTTGCTTCTGCTGCTTGCAAAGCTACTTGCATTCCCTTTTAGATCACTGGGGATTTCCTTGACACATTTACACTCCTGTTCTCAGTAACTCCATACCCAGCCTCACGCTGACGCTTTCTCCTTTTCTCTCTTTTTTTATTTATTAAAATTACCTGCTCCACAGGTATTAAACATAACCAAGCTGTGCAGAATAGAGGCCAGTAATAAAAACATAGACGACTACGTTTTCCCCCGTTATGATCTACGACAGGCACTTACTCCTTTAAAAAACTGCTACACCTTCAGAGCCTGGAGATCTGAAGACCCCAAGCATCAGAGGTTTAAAAAAAGAAATGCAGAAATTTCCCTTCAAATTCCTATATTTCCCAAATTTTCTATCCTTATTTTTGTACTACAGTATCACTCTACTTGATTCTGGGATCCTATACTGGCAGACACTCTACAGACCCGAAGGAGTTGCCCCAGAAACCACACACTTCAGCAGGCAAAAATGTTGACAAGAAAACAGAAGCACAAGAGAGGTGAAGTGATTTGTTCGAGGCCACAGAGCAGCTCACTGGCAGGGCTCACTGTGGAAGACAGGCTTTCTGGTGCCGTATCCACTACAGTTACCTGCCTCTAAATCTCTGAATTCATCTTTTAATCCTTTGGCATTCACAAAGATTAAAAAAAATTACTTTACTGGACTTAAGGAAACCAGATGGTCCCTGAAGTGGAAAATATCAAAGAATACGACCAGCACTTGTAAAATGAAGTTGGCTTAGTTAATGTATTCCTAGCAGGTCATACCTCTGCAAAGAAATATAGTAACCCTGATTCCCTTGCCAGTGTTTCCTAATGTGTGACAGACTTACGGTGAAGGACAGGAGAAAAATGGGAATGATTGTACTCCTTACCACAAAGATTTGCCAGTGCATGATATATAGTAAGAAATGGTGAAACTGCACTCGAACTTTGACCGGTTGAGCACAACTTTGGAATTAAAACAAAGAAGTTGTCTCATGGGTTTAAACAGTGAAGAAGTGTTTTGGGGCACAATATGACCTCTTGGTGGTATAGTAACCAGAATAAAAAGCTCAATAATTAATCTTGCAAAAACGGGGTGCAGTTTTGGCACAGGCAGTTTTTCAGCAGAGGCACTGCACTTCCCAGTGCTGTAACCTCACCCCTTCTCTGCTGACTGATATAAACTAACAAGGCAGAAAGGTACAGCACACGATGGAATAGAGGACTGAGCTGGGTCATCCTTAGATGACACTGACACTGCTTTGAAAGAGTCACTTTGGGAGGGATTCGTCTCATCTGGCTTGTAACAGGCATCAAATCCAGGCTTGTGGTCTGAGGCCCCTCTACAGTAGTGAGGGGACTCTGTCTGCGGAGAGAGAGCCCCTTCAGAGGGCAATTCATCCCATCAGTCTCGGGTTTCCATCTTAGGAAGGGATGAATCCCTCTCTGGAGGGATCCCTTGCTCTCCACTGAGTATAAAGGGAGCCTGGATGACTAGTGCTCTCTTCTAGCTGCCTGGGCTTCCAGGGAGTTACAACTAGGGGAGATCAGTCCCACATCTTCATGTCCTCCTTCATGTTGTCATCAGAAATGGTAAAACCTGCCAGGGGCAGCCTGCCAGTCTGCACTGGTAAGTATTGCACACTTCAGGTTTTAGGAGTATGTCCTATGTCCCTCTTCAAAGTGTCTCTGGAACGCTTTTGGTTCATTCCTGTTGTATCCGTGGGTTTCTTTACAGCCTCAAGGCAGGCTTCTAGGTGGAGGAATATTTTTTTGTGTCAAAACATGATTTCTTGGGGAAACATAAAGAGGACACAGCTGCAACAAAATGGAGAGACAGGTGGGGATGTCTATTTATATTTTTAAAAACTGCAGATGTATGTATGTGTGTACATAGAGCTGCTCAGGTGAGCCAGGATGCATGGATTCATCAAAACCTACATTTTTCAGAACACAATTTGAGATGTACTTGGTTTGATGTTATATTTGTAACCAACCCTATAGTGGTTCTTTTTTTTCTGCTTGGGAAATTTCAAATGTGATATTCGGCTTTGTTTGGAATGAAGGCAGGTTTTTTGGAACAGAATAATTTCCTGCAAAAGAAAATTTGGGCTCTCAAAACCTCCAAAACTCATGTCGATAGTTTTATCCTGCTGCTCTATTCTTAGTGTGCTATTTATGTTCCTTCTCTGTACGCTGTGCATGGCAGGGCCCCATCCTCTTGTCATGCACGTGTCAGGGGAGCCTTGGTTCTGACTGGGAGCTGCAGATACCATCCCATTAAATTTAATAAACAGGAACAGTGGAGGTTCCTGGAGAGACTATGATAAACATTTGACCAAACTTATTCTGTTTTAAATTGTGTCAGCCTTCAAAAAACGGTGTCTTCACTATCTCATCCCTCATGCCTTTCTATCATGTCTCTGTCATGTGCTGAAGTTACCTGTTTGCCTCTCAGCTCACTTTCCTCCCTTTGCCACACTTACAAGGTGGCTGACACCTTTTCTTGTCCTTCACTGACTGACGGCTCCTAAACCAGGCCTGGCTTTCTGTGCTTCTCCCTGGGGAGAACCGCCAGGTTCTCAGAGCATGCATGGGGATACAGGCATCTTCTGCTTTGCAGGTGTCGAGTGGTGTCAGGTGGGTGTAGTGAATCAGAAATAGCCTCTTCAAAAAGAAAATATGCATTGTTCTTATTATTTTATTCAAAAAGGAAAATACATATTTTTTTACAGTTTATAAAAGCACGGTTTTTGTAAAAGCAATAGTGGTCTGTGTACGGTCCCGCTCCTTAACCTTTAATCTTCCCTTCCAGTTTTTTGGAGGTTCTCCCCACCCCACCTCGGGCTAGCATTCTTTCCCTGCTTCCACGTATTCCCTCACCTGCCAAGGAGCTGCATGTGACGGTACATGAGCAATCCTCCTGATGACATCCACTCTCCCCTGCTGTACTCCAGACTCAGGATCCTGCAGTGATTTAGCATCTTTGTTTCTAAGCTTAGCTTAGGAAAGATTAAATCATTCTTAGCGTGAAGACAGCCAGTCTCCAGAAAAGACTTTTTTTTCCCTTCATGTTTTTTTTTTTAATTTTTTTCCCCAGGACTCTCATGTTTGTTACTGTGTAGCCTTTCCTGGTTGCTTCTTTTAACAAGCTGTTTGACTTTGCTGGATGCATTGAGGCAGGAGAATGTGGGCTTACTGGATGCATGAGACTGATTAAAAACGTATGCAGAAAGTCCCTACCTCCCATCTCCTCTCCTGGGGCTAACCGCTGGAAAACCAGGAGACGCCTCCCTTGCAAAGTGAGTTGTGGTAGGTTCATCATTTCAGATGTTGTCTTGCAACAAACCCTAGTCCCTCCCTCTTGCCAACTTCTCTTGCAGCTTTCACCTTTCAGCTTAGTCCCCTATTTTTTTAGGTAGTAGCCACACTGACTCCACCTGTTGGAAATCCCATATACAGGGAAGGGAATCTCCTTGTGCTGTAGCCACTTTCCCATAAATTCACCCATTGTCTCCTCCTCATCCTCTCCTTTCCACACCGACCGTTTCTGCCCCTGAAAATTTCTGACCTGACAGGGGCCTGAAGGAGGCGAGTTACGATGGGATACCCACACTGGAAGACTGGTAAGAGGTTGTATCTGCCACGGTTTTGAATTCAAGACAGCAGTGCCTTTGCTGTGGTGAGAGGAGTTTGTAAAAGCTAACATTAGCCGCATTTACGGAGGTCTTCTTCCCCCGGGAGGACCTTGGACCCAAGCTTCCTTGGGTTTTCAAAGTGCCTGAAACAAGTCTCTGAAGAACCCAGTGGTGGGTGAGAGAAGGTCTGATGTGAGGCACAAAGAGGAGGGGGTCTAAATTATTCCCCTCTGAATGAGCTACCAAACAGAGTTGAAGTAGCAGCTGAGACTTTGGAGAAACCAGTCAAATGTATTGTTCCTTCTCCTGAGGAAAAAAAAAAAGGTGAAAAAAAATCAAGGGCAGCAAAACATTTCCTTTGCTTTGCATATTACAAAAGGCACCAAATGTAGAAAAGAAGAAGAACAAGTAGGCTGATAAGAGATTTCATTTCATCCCCCTCAGGGTGCCAACTTACCAGTGGTAACCTCGTGGTCTGCTGATGTCATTCGCACAAAGCAGTTACTTCTGAAGAGACAGGTTTCCTCAGATTTTACCATCTGAGGAAAAAATAGAGGAAAAAAATTGTTTGAAAGGGAAAAAAATGTTAAGGTGTCTGTGTTTTACCAAAAGCCTTTGTAGGAGGTTATTAACTTCAAAAGAAAACTAAATTTATCATAACTTCTCTCCCCCCTCCCTGTGTTTCTGAAAAGAGCACTTGCTGTGATTGTCTGAGCCATTAAGGGCTCCTGGAAGGGTGACCAAGTCCTGCGCTCCTATGTCTGTGTGCTTACTGATTTATAAACCTCTCTGTAGGTAGAAAGAAGAAGGTGAAATTTCCCCTTTGGTGGCAGATGGGCTCCAAAGGCTAGAATACAATTATTATGCAGACTCTCAACACGTACAAAATGGGAAGAAAAATCTACCTCTAAGATCTGTACAAGGGAAACTTTCTTCTCAAGCTCTCAAGGGAGCAGAGACTTCATCACCCCAAACTTTTTCTTCTTTTTGAACAATGATTCCTGGAAAGAAAGACACGGTTTAAAAGTATTTTCCAGAGGTAAGCCATGGATGCCACCTGTTCATTTTGAATGTTAGCCCAGGATCTACACAAACCTGCTGCACTATCCATGTACCCGTGTGACATTTTGAAGAAAAACTTTAAAGTGTCTGCGCTGTGGGACTGGCAGAGGGGAGATTTGTGTTTTCTCTTGCATTGTGCTAAAACCTGTAATCTGAAGGAGACAGGAAGGTAGCTGAACTGCTCACGCCGTTGCTGGTGCAAGAGAGCTAATCTGGCATGAAGCAGAAGGTGGAAGATTTTATAAAAAGCTCCTGCCATGTGGTAGTGGTTTCTGGTGCCCAAACACGCATTTCCTATCAGTGTGATATGTGCTGGCTTTATCTTCAAGGAAACCTTCTCCTCCTGAGCAGGTCTGCTTGCTGCTCCCATCTGTATGAACCTGATCCTTACGTTCCCTGGCAATGCCACGGTTTGGCAAAGCTCGCCTCTTCTCCTCCCAGCCCTTTTGCAGCAGGTAGGCTTGTATTTGGTGGCCGGTGACCTTCTCGGGAGGCACAGGTTTAAGATTACCCAGCCATTGCCTAGCGACTCTGATGGAAACAGCGCTGGGTTCACTGCTGGCAGGGGGGCAGGTTGTCCCGCTCGCTCTGCTCGGGCAGACTCATCTGGGTGCTGTTGGCAAGGCTGGGTTTGGCGCTGTAAAGGTCCCGCCGTACGAGGTGAAGCTTCAGGCAGTTTCGGGGCGAACCAACGCTCAGCTGTGCCTGACCTGGCGAGCGTGGGGTGGGAAAATTCGGGAAGATTTTCCTAGGGACAGGGGCGTTTCAGCTTGGACGCGTGGCTGCCAGCCAGCGCCGTGAGCACCGCCAGCTACTCGGGAGAGGACGTGCAAGGGCAGGAGACCAAACTGGCTGGGGCTGGTGGGAAGCAGGTCCCGTGGCGGCCAGGGGGGACGGCAGGGTAGCTGCTGTGCTGCTCGCCCCCCGTGGGCACCCTGCAGCGGGCAGGGGGACAGCGGGGGGAGTGTGGAAAACAAAATAAACTCTGTGCACCGGTTTGTGCTCGCCCCCGCTCCAGCATGCACCCCAGGTAATTCCAGCGGTGTTACTGGATGGGTACTGGTGCAAGTGGCAGCCCAGCTGGACTCGGTGTTTTTTGTGACACTAAAGTAATAGCGGTACTTAAGAAATGGGTAGTTAAAAAGTGCACATATCCCTGAAGTAACCTTAGCTGCAAAATAAGTCACTTAATTAGCATACAGTAGATACTTATTGTTAAGTGAGAATGCCATCCGCTCCTGCAGGGATTTGAGTTAAACATGATGATTGATAAATTGTTATATTCACACAGTGTCACTCAGTGATATAATCATGGCTTTTGTAAATATTTAGTCAAGAGAGCAATCCAGCTGTTCCCAGCCAGGTTTCATCCAGTGTCAGCCAATGTTCAGTGCTGCTGATTTATTTCATGTGTTGCTTAAGCCTTGAGTAAGATCACATTTTTATGAGTCTCGAAATACCTATGGTAATAAATAGTGAGAGTGCCGGAGCTAATGACAACAGCAGAAATAATTATACGGAAAGATATTGCTCAGGGTCCAGAATATGGCCAACTACTTAACTATTTGTAGTTTTTCGGGACAACTGCTTAGCAGCTTTTGTCTAGATTTACAGCAAGGCAGCCCTCACCAGATGCCATTGAAAAGGGAAGCCAAACAGGAACCATTTTTCAGAAGGACACTGGCATCTCCCAAAGCTTGACTTAGCTGTTGACAGAGGGCTGAAGTTTAAAGCAGTGCTGGGCAAGGAATGGAAATTCTGTTTTCCAACGGATTTCAAGATTTTGAAATTTACCTTAGGTTCGATTTAGAATGAAAGTCCCAAACTTTGAAATTCCTCCTGACAGAAGAGGGTTCTAGGAAGGATTCACTCTGACTAAACTGTGCTGGTTTTGCACGGCACTAGAATGTAAAATATACAAACATGTTTAAAAGGAGAAGTAATTTTAAAATGAGAAGTCATTTTAAGATGAAACACTGACACTGTTAGCTCTGAAGGTGTCCAAATTTGACATATTCACAGTGTTGGAGCCTTCTTGTGTTTTTGCCCTAAAACACTTTTCTGCAAAATTTTGTGAGGCATTTCGGTTTTAATGAATCTACATTTTCTGGTATCTGTTCTCTGACCGTGTTCTTGTTTGAAGAAACACCCATGCAACTTTTCCTCACTCATCTGTCTCACTTTTATTTTGGGAACTCTTCAGGAATAGCTTTTGTTCTCATGTCAGTTCTTTGTTGAGGAACTGTCTGTTGTGATGTCCTACCCCCAAGACTTGGAAGTGATTCATAAAAAAAGAAAGTTTAAAAAAGATGACACCCAGTTTGGGTTGTGTTGCGTATTTGAGATAGCATGCTTCACCCACAGGACAAGATGGTAGTTGCTGAATTTAACTTATTCTCAGTAAAGAACCTCTTCAGTGACCCATATAGGCACCTCTTACTGACAGCAGAGGAACAAATTATCTTTACTGCCAAAGTTTTATTTGCAGAAAATTCAGCTTTCTGTTCGCTCTTTGCAATTTATGTTCCTTCTTGTTCAGAAGCAGGTTGTAATTACAGGGTGTTTCTAATTTTCCAGAGAACGTGGATGTTTCGAAAAGAAATACAGTATTAATAGCGGTGGGGTAAGTGTCTACAAGAAGGTAAGCTTAGATCAATACACACACAGCCTTTTACTAACTTGGATCTTAAAGCAGGGGAGGAGGACGACACACTCCAGGAAGGGAAGCAAAGTCTAGGAGGTGCCTGAAAGCAACTGTAGCTCACTGACAGAATGAGGTGAGGTCGTCCTGCAGCACCACAGACGGAGCGAAGCAGAGACTTTTTATTCGTTGAGTGCATGGAAACATCTGAGGCAAAGGAAAAGCTATTTCAAATGGGCATTAGCATGCCTGTTGGCACTCTCAGGCTGATATCAAGGGCGCCCTTGAGCTCAGAGCCAAGTGGAGGTACACCCCTTGAGAACCCAAGGTGACAAAGTGCAGGTGGAAATGCTGTTCAAATGTATATTTAATGGACATGGGGATAAGCTGTGCTCCAGCCAGTGAAGGTAAGAAAGAAAAAAAAGCGCACAAAAACCCTCTAACAATATCTCATGGTCGATAGCACTAATGGGAAGTAGAACTTCGAAGCCAATAGAATTGCTGTAAAGCCAACAAATTCAGCTGCAGAAATGAGTGGATGACTAGCAATTTTTAAACCCACTGCCCAGTGGGTCATGTGTGTTACCCTTTGTGCCTGAAGCATGGGGGAGGTAGAGCAATTACAGCCGCCTGCTACAGAGTCCAGCTCAGGTTGTGTGGATTTGTTTGTTTTTTCTCTCTAGGTCTTCATTCTGATTTTTGTGGTGGCTAAAGGGGAGTTTTCCAAATCAGTACTGAAGTAGAAGTTTCTATTCTGCCATTTTCTGGCAATAATCATCATTTTCCAGTAATGAAAGCAACAGGGAGAATACTTCAAACTTTCATTGTCAGCAACTATATTTAAAATGCTAATGTTAGTTGCCTTAGCCATATTTATTTGGTTCTCATGAAGACCCCTTCATGCAGTTGCAGAAGTTTCTGGGTATTATAAACCAGTTCTTGCTTCTGTGTAGAATCTGAGAGTTTGGGTTTTATGATTTGCTCTTTCTTATTCCCATCCAGGCATGCTGTGAAGTCTTCCCACTCACTTGGGTTTTGCGGGCTAATATTTACCAAGGCTGGCATTCATCTCACCTAACTGTAGTTATTCAAAAATTACGTGGTTATCTGAGCGAGTTGTCTGGGCCGCCTCTGTAGTCAGCGGTGAGACTCGGGCAGGGTGATTCATTCCATCCTCCCAGGTATCACCCTCTGGAGGTGCCTGAGCCTCCACAGGGAGACAGATGGCTAAGGTTAGGTGAGGTGAACCTCAACCCCAGTGCTCAGCAATAACTGCTTGGCGTGTGCCCAGGACACCTGGGGTTCCCTGGGGAAATCACCCATCCTAATGCTAGTTAGAACTCGCACCTTTTAACATCCAGAATTAAAGGAGTTCATGTGCTTTCTTTTGGTCCAGTGTACTTGTAGGTTTTGCGTGTGATAGGGAAGACTTTGCCCTATGTTTGACCTACTTACTTACACACAAATACAGCCTTAAATTACATATTCAATATTTTTATACATCTGCAGTCTGTGTGAACATGCACATATTTTCTGCATAATAATATTCAAATATATGGTTCTCTATGATATTTTATTATTAAAGTGCTGGCAATATGCTCAAAGCTTTACAAAATACAGATAAAGGCAATTCCTGTCAGAAGGTGGTTGTAACAAAGATGAACATTAGATTCATAGGGAGTGAGAGACCAGAAGGTTCTGGCTTCGCTGTTTGTTTTTTAGCCTCATTTCCTTAGAAAATTAGGCTTCTGTGTTGCACTCTGGGTGAGGTGAGGTGTGTAGCCGTCCTCTCAGTGACTTTTGGACCGGTTGGGCAGCTTCAGCCAAATATAACCAAAGAGCAGGTAGTATCAAGAGACAAAGCTCTCTGAAAAAAGGCAGCTGTTTAGAAGAGAGCGTGCCCTCGCTGAGGAACAGGTACAGTGCAAGTCAGTACTGGGCGCTAGAGGATCTACACAGGAATCTGATGCGGAAATCTGAGTGTGGGAAGAGCATCACCTTTATCTCTGACTCTTCCTTAAGAAGGGAAGATTTTAAGAGTTCTCCCAACCACGGGGACAATGCTCAGTAACTGGGTGAAGGGGCAGTGGAAGACAGAAACAAGAGATGAAGCTGAGGGTTGGTAGAATGAAAGTGTGAAAACGAAGAGGAATTTAGTATTCCTACAGGACTTTGCCATTTTCCATGTGCAGAAATACCTACCAATTCTATTCAATACTAAAATAAAATTAAAAAATTTTTTTCTTAGGTATTTTGTTCTTGGCTAGTCTTAGCTGGCAAGGGCATCTCTGATTAGCTGTGCGTTGTGCATTTCTGCCTTGTGCTCTGGGACAGATCTCAGTGGCTTTGTAGGAAGAAGTAAACCACCCTCATCTGCTCTGACATTGTTTTCAAGGTACAGTTTTATCAGCTTATGAGAAGAGCTTCTAGGTATGAATGTCGGTAAAAGCAGAGGAAAGAATTTGTCGGCCAAATAGGTCAGTTCCTGGCCTGGGCGTTCCTGTGAATACAGTTTTATCAACACGCTTTGTCAACTACAGGCAGACACAGGGTGCAAATAGTTTCCAGCCCTCTCTGCTGATGGTAAGAATTAGAAGTACCTTTATCAGATATGGAACATGCCTCTGATGCCCATGAGTTCTGTTTTGATTTTGATGCTGATGCAGACTTCTGTACTAGCTCTTGGCTATTCTGAAGGTGAGGTGAGAGGGACGAGCTTTCTAATTTGAGATTTTCTTACTACATTTCCTTGGTCTTTCTCAGCACAGGGACGGGTAGACTTGGTTTGTTGCACTGGGTGGGTTGAAGCAGGTGCTGTGCTTCTACCCCACGCAGAACCTCAGATGTTCCCCGGGATCCTGGGTCATCCTGTGCAATGCAGGTTGCTCAGGATGACGTGTGCAAATGCTTGGTGGATCTCTTTCCAGCCCAGCTTGTGGCCTTTTAGGCAAACTGTTTACTCTGTCTTGTTGCTATTTTGGACTTTGATTTTTCCCAAGAAGCGTTTCCAGAGAAAACTGAGGGAGAAAGAAGCACCCTGGGAGATGGTGGTGATGGCGAGTGTTTTCAGCATGCTTGCCCACCTGCTCTGCAGCAGTCCCTGGGGTGGTGGAAACTTCCTGATCAGTGGAAGTACTGGTTGGGTTACAGACTGCAGGGAGCAGAAATGTCTGCCACTTTCTTCTACGTTTCCTCTTCCCCCTGCTCATATCTTGAGTGATTAGCAAAGATCATATCACCCAAGACAGGCTGCACTTGCAATTGGTGAGGTGTATCGCTAGTTTTCATCTTGCTCTAAAACATGAGGTACTGGTCACTAGATTTGATTTACAATTAAATGGCAAATCCTACAGTATATTCCCAGGACCTCAGGAGTGATAAGTCATTTGAGTTGTAATTTTAATAGATTGTTATAAATCATTTTTATATTGCCGTAATTGAATAAGGTGCTTTAGAGAAACAGAAGATTGTACATTCCCTGCCCCTAGGAGTTTGCTTGCTAAGTACATCTTGAGGTACAAAAGGTACTTTGTGTAATTTTATGCAGTGCAAGCCCTTGCTACTAATGACAGTACTATAAATGTGGCCCATATCCTGAAACAACTTAATGTGCGCTTAACACTGAGGATTTAGCGTGCCTCCGGATGAGTGTGGTGATTCATGCTGGAGAATACAAAAGGCTGCCTTGTCGGCCGCACCACCTGCCCTTCTGGCAGAGATGGCTGCCCTGCCATCGAGTCAGCAGATGCAAGGGTGTGCTAGCTCCAGCCCCGCTGAAGCTCACAGCCCAGAGAATTAGCTCAGGACTTAGGAACGATGCTGCTAGGTCAGACCAAAGGTCTGTCTAGCCCAGTGTCATCAGTTTTCTGACCAGGGAAAGAGCAGAAGGAATATGGCAAACGCAAGATGGCCCATCCTCTGGCGTATTATCCCAGCTTCTGACAAAGCGTGCTTTAGGGATTTTGTGAGCCAAAGTTTGTTTAATGGGCCAATGGACCTATCTTCCATGAGTTTAAGCCTATCTTCCATGAGTTTACGCTTAAGCTGAAATCAATATAGTTGCAGCATGGTCATATTCCAGCCTGGTTGATTCCATTCTGCGTTTCCAACTTCCCTTGATGCATCTTCAGATAAAGCATTTGTGCCCTAAACCTGTGGTGCAGTGTTGCTAGTGCAATTTCGTAGCAGCTGCATTCCATCCCAGAGATAGGTGCATTTTGGCAGTAAGTGATCCTTACATTTAAATAATCTATAATTTTTTTGGAGCACTTTTTGGGCTTGTAAAAGGTGTTATACAAATCAATGAATAATTTTCACTTACCATTGTTTGTAATATATTCTTAGTCCTCAGCTGAAAATAAAATTTCTTTTCTTATTGATTTTCTTCTTTTATGTTTTGCCAAATTGATTTTTCCTTTTCCTAATGGAGCAGAAACTAACATATCTGGATTTCAGTTGCTTCACCCTTTCTGCTTCAGCATCATTTAGGATATCAGAAGGAATAAAAACAGCTCTAAGGAATAGTATTAATTGATTAACTTCAAGGGAGCTGACACTATTTTAATCCATTTTGAGGGAGAGTGTATCTTTTGGGTTTTTAAATTTGATCAGTGGGTTTGTAGGTGTTCTGTAAACAGGTGTTAAAGAGACAAGTATAAATATCATGTTATGACTTGGGAGGATGAGGTGGGAGAATTAACCAGAGTTTAAGGCAGGCCAGATTGTTGGGTTGCAGAAGAAAGGTTTGGAGCTCTCACTGAAAACGTGGACAGACTTTTGTAGGGTTTTGAAGATGTACTTCCATTTTTGCACACTGTGGCCCCTCTACATTCAGCTGGAACAGCAACAAGGTAAGTATTCTCATGGTATTTTCAGATCAGCTTTGACCAGGAAGAATCACAGTTGTCTTGAAATACCCCATTTCTGTCAAAGTATGAACCTCAAGTGGGGACTTGGTTTTGGACGATGCCGAATGCTCCTTTCCATTTAGGAGATTAAGGGGGCCTTTGAGCATCAGGTAGCTGAGAAACAGCCTGAGAACCTCTGAAATGTTTAGCCTGAAAAGCTTGTGAAAGACAGATTATTCCCCCTCCCCCCCCAATAAATAGTGTTACCTGAAATAAATAGTGTTATTAGGTTCTGAATCAATGTTCATTAAGAAGCTCAACTATGATTGGAGGCTTAATACAGCCAGTGACTACAGAATAGTAGTTCAGGCTACAGTAGAGAAAAATGAGATTAGAAAATACGGAGATAAACTAAATGTTTTTGAATTCATTTGGTCTTCTGAAATTCAACCTTGGATAGTGAGAGCCAGAGAACTGGCTGAAACAATCCCGGAAAGTTCAGTGCTTAGCCCCAGAAGTCATGGAGTACAGGAGAGGTTCTGGAGGACGGAAAAAGGGCAGAGATAGTGTCTATCCATAACAAGGAGAAAAAGCTGAATCCAGGGATTTGTAGTCAAGTCAGCTACCTGCCAATAGATGGAACAAACAATCAAACAATCGATTGTAAGCACCTCGAAGGTAGCGAGGATATGAGCAGAACAGCCATCACAGATTTGTCAGGAGCAAATAATCTGAAACCAATCTCTTTTCCTTCTGAGACAAGGCAACAGACCTTGTGGGTAGGAAAAAAGCAGTGGGTGTCACGTGTCCTGATTGTAATAAGGTTTTTGATGCTGTTTTACAAGGCATAGTGTCATAAGCAACCTGGAGAAACCAGGGCGAGAAGAAACTGTTATCGTAGGTCAGCGCACAGCTGGCTGTCAGGCTGTAGTCAGGGAGCAGTTACCACTGATTAACTGTGAAACTGGAAGAGCATTTTCAGCAGGGTGCTTTGAGATCTGAGCTGGGCCAGAGTGCAGTGTGATGTTTTCATTAACGGGTAGCATGGTGGAAAGCAGAGGGTTGTTGTTTGGTTTGCAAGCTGCGATGGGCTGCGGGCTGGGCGGAGAAGGGGTTCAGAATGCAAAGTGACCTGGAGAAGTAGGAGGAGTGTCCTGGGCAGACCGGAGTGCAGACGGCTGCAAGGCTCTCCTCTGTTGAGGTAGGAACAGTCAATGGCATTAATGCAAGGACAGGAGATGACTGGCCAAGCAGCTGTCCTGAAGAGAAGGATCTGGGTTTTGGAGTGGATCATCTTTAAAGAGGTTACACGTGAAATGTGACTCAGTAGGGTGACACGCTTGTGATCAACTGGAAACATGATCCATGAGAGAAGACTGAACAAATTGGGGTTGACTAAACTAAAGAAGGGAGAAGGAACATGATTAAGTCTTGAAAGGTGACTGAAAAGCAGAAATAAATAATCTGTCCTCTTTGTCTGCTGGGACAAGGGGTAATGGACTTTAACTTCAGTGAGAGACATAGCTTAGATGCCAGCAAGATCCTTCTGCTAGTGATAATTACAAAAAGGGGAAATAGGCTGCTTGGAAGCTTACCAAATGTCCACCCCTGGAGGTTAGACAGATATCAGTCCAGAATAACATGGGTCTAATTCGTCTTGATTTTGGGAGATGGACCAGGTGACCTTCTGAGGGCATTTCAGCTTTAATTTCTTGAACTTAAGAATCTTTAATTTTAATTTCTTTTTCATTTTAGTCCAGATAAGTCTACCCAGTTTATGAAGAGTTAAGATTTTATCTGTTGTTCGGTATCTTACAGGATGTTGTTAGCATTTAGCATCAATTAAAATGGCAAAGTCTTACGATTTTCTCTCCACCTTTGCTCAGCCTTACCCATTACTCTTGAACCAGTTAAATAAATATGGTTTGACGGCAGTCTACTGAATAAATGTTCTTTCTTTCTTTCTCTGTATGTATGTCTGTACATATATAATATCTATATATATATTTGAAATTATGATTCCATTTATCCTAAGTTTCTGGAATTTATTGATTTTTTTAACAGTGTTTAAATTACATCCACTTTTATGGAGACAAATCTGTTGAAGAATTAAACAGCAAAGTTTGCTCCAATCTATAAACATGACAGGGGGATGATTTCCTCTCATTTGCTAAATATACAGCTCCTTAGTCGGAGACATAAATAAGAATGTTGCCTAAGTAGGTCAGATTTGAGCTAGGGCTTTTCAAAAGACATGAAAGCACCCACCGTGAATATACACTTCAAAGCCAGAACCCATTTTTTTGTGCACATTTTGTTCCCGAGAAGTTTTCCATCTGTTCTAATGTCATGGCTTTGCCACAGTGACTTGTCCTCAGACTCTGTATCTCTGGCAACTCATATGCTTTACTTTTTAATGCGGCAGGTAAAGGAGATAATTGGAAGACCTTCAGAGCCAGGGTGGGGAGGGTGGGTGGGAGGGAAGGGGGAATCTTTCACTTCTAAATGGAGACGAAGGACAGACTTCCTCTGCTCCTTGTTGTTAGATAGCTAGTTTGATTGGATGCCAGGAGCTGAAAGGAGGGAGTGTGCATTTTGAAAGGCTTTTCGAGGAGCAAATCTGAAATTAAAAGACAGATAATATTTATAGAGGTTAGTGAAGTTCGCTTCACCCCACTCTCTGTAGCAGTGCAGTTCCAAATTCAGGATTCTTGATGGATTTAAACCCTTTTTCATCAGCAATAGTCCGACATGCTCTGCCTGTCACTTTTTCAAACGGTGCCTTTCTGACTTCTCCACGTAGCTCTGAAAGGGGAGGAAGCTTCCTCACTAATATGTCACTCAACCCACCCACCCAGACACCCACAGCTTGTTTGAAGCCAGCATAGGAAAAAAAAACCCACCACACCACACGCCCTGGATTGTAGCCATGCTGAAGAAAGCGCTTCTTTAAATATCAGTATCAGGGAGTATTGGTCCTAGGGGTGAAACCAGAAATAAAACAGCTACTTATTCATATCTCAAGCCACCCCTCAATCTTACCAAAGAAGCAGAGCTGTGCTTGTACTATTTTACCTGAAAATCAGTGACAGCATCACTGTGTGTTATATTTACACAAGACTTTTTACTTATTTGGACTGTAGAGTGCCCACCACTCACACAGGAACTGCTGGATCACCGCTGGTGCCATGCAACTCATGTTTCCCTACTCATTGTTGAGTTGGTGACACTTCTTCTAATGGCCTGAGGAACAGGAGGGATATCTGGGGCCTGGGGCTCTGCAAGGAGCTGGCTGCTGTGCCATGGCTGATGCAGCAGCACCGAAGATGACACCAAAGGCAGGGAATGGGTTGTGAAGGAAGCAGACGCCAGCAGAAGCGGTGTTTGCTGGGGAAGCAGAAGGGCTGTGGACATAAAGGCCATGTGCATGTGCCTGAGTAAGCCCACAGTGATGGACAGAAGGGCTGAGCTCAACTGTGGGGGCCTGCAGGTCCTAGGACTGTGCCTAGGAGACTTGTGTGAGGCATAGAGAGCCCCTGTGGTGTCTTTTGCATATTGGCCAGCCTCAGTGCCTGGGGAGCGAAACCTCTTTCTAAATGTCTGAAGAAGGTCTTCTGGGGCTATCTGCATCTTCCCACCCTGAGGCTGAAAACCAGCACCCTCATTGCTGTCAACCCTGAGACAAATGGTCCATGTAGTACATCGCCACTCACTCAGGTAGCAACTCTTTTTGGGCAGCACTTGTGTTTGCTGGTCTCTAAGGGGAAGGCAAACTGTCTTTCTTCCTGCATCTCAAAGTGCCATCATGGCACGGTCCTAGCAGACCTGTGAGACACAGTCAAGATTCAGAGCAGGATGGAGTGCCACCTGGGTCACAGCAACACCTGGCAGCAGGCTATGGGAAAACATACCAAAGAAATTAATCTTCTACCCATTACAGAAAGAATAAACAGCGTAAGAATTTGCTTCAAAAGACTCGGCAATTAAGAGCAGAATGAATATGAGTCATCTGTCCAGCAAAAGCTGTGCCAGATGCAGACACAAAGTAATTCTGCATGTTAATACCTCTTATGCAATGCTGGTCCTATGACGGGCAACATTTGCTGTCGGTTTGTGAGGTGGTACATGCACATACATGCATACGCATGAGCTCTGGTGTAATTTGGGGTTGTTCAGTTTGCTGGTCTGCCAGCTGTTCATCTTCGGGCAGTTTTAACACATCTCAAAGTCATTTGGAAGCTTACAAGTTTTGCATCTTGGCCCAGAGATTATCAACATAGGCACTGAGCATAAAGCTGGCTAAAAATTGGGATTTTGGTTTGAAGGAAATGCCACTGTTTTGAAACGTGGTGTGTATTAAAGCAAGCAAAGGACAGAAAGACTGAAGAAATTTCCAGCGGCTCCGCGGGCTCTACCGTTGCTCAGTGGGATGGAGAGGACCGTGGGATGCAGCCCTGCCAGTGGGCTGCTGCCGGCGGCTCCCGAGACCCAGGGCAACTCTGCAGGAGACCCTGAGTGCTGAACCAGCATCCCAAGTGCTAAGGCTCACCTCCAAAAGCTGGAGTAATGTTCCCAGAGAGCTGAGGGGTTGACGGAATACAGGAAAGCAGCAACCGTTTCGGAAGGAATGAATTGGTATTTTCCAGCCAGAAAATTTCTGACCAGCTTTGCTTTAAAAAGCTTTGGTATTAGTCTATTTGTGGAATAGGAAACCTGCTAAATCCTCTCTTTCTGGAATTACCCTGAAGGCCTTAGACATCCTGGTCTCTGAGCGTCAGAGCCTTTGGAGAAATAATGGCCAAAGTACTGGCAGCCCTGGGCTTGCAGGTGATTCCCCAGGTGATCTTTGTAGCCGGTCAGAGAGACCTCGTCTTGATAACAGAGCAGCCCAAAGCACGGAGCTGGGGGCGTTTATACTCCCACCTCACTCTGCTTTGCGGAAGAGTGGCTTGTTGGGCCTTGTGAGGGAGACTGAGGTCCTGGAAGAGAGAGTCAGGCTGTTTTAGTGGAGGTTAAACATGAATTCTGTCCAAAGAGCTGCTAAATATGTGAGCGTGGAGGTACTAAATGTATAAGGTGCCCCAGGCTGCTTGTAACAAGAGTGGTGGCAGTGGTGAGCTTTGTGGTGCTGTAATGTGATTTACTCAGCTGTTTCCCATGATTACCATGAATTCATTTACCAGCAGCTCTCCATGTTGCCCAGATCGGGAAATTTGTATACTTGGGAGTGGGTATGATCCTTGAAATACAGGCCCAGGGTCATGAGGAAAATGCGTGTTGCTGTTCGGATTGTGATCAGTTATGAAGGTGTGAAAGGATGAGAGGTTTTCTTTTTGCTGGCTTGCTAATGGGCGCCTGTGTCTCACCTTCTTCAGGCTACTGCGATGAAAAGACCTGGAAAAGACCAATCCCCCTGAACTGAGGGGTTGAGGATTCATGGGAGGAAAATGAGCTGCCAGCGCTGAAGGCAGCCAGGTTGAGTAGCAGGAGACGGCGATGCTCTACCGCTGCTGGGAGATGGGGAACCAGAGGAGCACAGAGGTCAGTGCTATTAACTCCATGTGTTGTATGTGTTAGTGAGAGCAGGGCTATTTCAAACCGAGCTATTAAGCTTTTTACCATATTTTGCTGATTTTTTTTCATCTTCATTTTTAATAAGGAAGATATGCTTTTGGTGAAGGGCTTGCAAGCTGCCCTAAGAGGGACCGAGTGTCATCACTTCGCACTGATCTCATTGAATCCGAGGAGTCGGTCCCAGTGATAGACTCAGGGGAACAGGACTGGCCTCTCGGGGGTCCACATCTTCCTGCTGCCTTCGCTTGGCTGCTCATCTCACCTGGGAAATCCACGGGCTGTAAGCACGTAGAACGCCAAAGCAGAAAATAAATTCGAACTCCTAAGATGCCCAGCTCTAAAAACTGCCGGCAGCAATGCGTGGTGCAATGATAATTACACTTCCACGACGGCAGCTCTGTTATTTCAACACACGCTGGGCGCTATGGGAGCGCTGGTGCGATGGACGGGAAGCGCCGCTGGAGGGGTGAGGGGGCCGGGGGGGACACACAGGCTGGCGGTGAGACCCCCGGGGCCAGCATCACGGTGGGGGTCTGCAGGCGGGCAGCATCCCCGGGGAGGAGATAAATAAAAGGGCGCTTCGGTGCCTTCTGCTGTGTTCCTCCTGCACCTCCAAATGTCGCAGCTGCTCGGAGAGGCTGGGAAGCAAGAAGTTGGCTTCTCCCGGGTGCTTGCTGTAAACAGCGCGTACAGCAGTGTTGATTATACATCAGCTCGCTGGGCTAACTATAGCACAGTAATTAAAGGGGTGAGAACGCTTTGGAGTACTTTCCGCCACTTGTTGTCTGCGTAATCCCCCTGTGTTTGGCAATAAATAGAACTTTTAAGTTTAATTAATACACACTTGGCTGGCTATCCGTTTAAAAGCATGCTTCGGTGGCCCCAGACGGTACCCACTTTAGGCACGGCGTGGCTGGAAGAGCTGGTGCAGCGCCGGGGAGGGGGCGCAGGGTCGGGGCGAGGGGTGCCAGCCAGCCCTGGAGCAGGGATGCAGGGCTCCGCATCCCAGGGAATGTAGGTCAGTGGGCAATTCCGAGCACGCTCTGACACAAGCACACAGGCGCAGCAAGAGGCGACAAAGTAAATAAACAGCTTTTCTGCTGAATGCCGCGCAGCTTGGGCTATTTTTTTAAAAAAATTACTTCTGAGCGCTGGGTTTCGTAAGCGAGTTCCTCCCAGGCTGGGGTGTCAGAGGGTCAAACGAATCTTGCGAGAGAAACGGCTCTCTCTTTTGCCCCTCAAACTTCTTTTATGTAAGACGGTTCAAGCCACTGATTTTTTTTTTTTATTTATTTTCTTTTTTGGTGAGTTTTGCAGAAACAACAACAACAACAAAATGGTTTGGATCAGATCAAATATACATTCCTTCCCTCCTCCTCCCCTCCTGGGATGGAACAAACAAACAAATCATGCCGTTTAGCACCATTGTGTCATTTGCCCCGAAACGAGCCATTTCATTCTGTGTGCTTTTGGAAAAGCAGAGGCAAGCTAGAATTTCATAAAACTGCCAGAGGACTTGGACTCCCGTCCCAGCTCCAGTGAGCGCCGGGTTATTTATCTGCCGTGGCAGGGTGTCAGCGGGAGCTATTTCGGGCCCCCCTCCCCTTCTCTCCAGAATGCACCCTGGGTTGATGTTGGGAGGATTTTTCTGTGGCTGGCGATGGGTCTGTGCGGGTGAAGGAGTGAGCCGGGCTGCAGCGTGTGCGTGGAGTGAGCCAGGGAGGAGCAGAAGGGAGGGTCAGGGAGGATGGGGAAAAGATTTAACTCGGAGTGGAAAGAGAAGGGGTCGGCAACGAACCAGATCTCCAATCTTGCATCTTCTGCTTGCCTTTTTTTTTTTTCTTTCACTCTCTGTTACTCTTTTTCCACTGCTCTCCCTGCCTCTCCTGGTCCTTTGCCCCATGCCTTCTCACCTCCTGTTCCCAGCTCTTTTTTGGCTTCTCAGCCTTTCCCTCTGGATCAGGTGCTTTGATCCGGGAAGTCGAGTTGGTGTGCTGTGGTGTAAGCTTGATTGCTGGTGCTTCCTGGCGGTGAGCATACGTGCCACTGTGTGTCTTGAGGACCCGGTTGCATGTGAACAGCTCTAATTTTCACAGGGTTTTTAATTTTTTTATTTCTAAGTCTTTGTGTTGAAAAAAAAATGTTTGTTTTTGGAATAGCTCTGCTAGAGAGGATTCACTGGCCTATTCTGCAGGGTGAAGGGTGTCAGAAACATCATTTCTCCTGACTTCGGAGTGGAGTGAAAAGCACACTTGTTGGGTGCAGATAATTTGTCCTATTTTCCATCAGTTTGAGGAAGAGCGGAAGCATTTGCCTACGGAAAACGTTACCCTGCGTTACCTGTAAAGGAGCCCAGGGTGGCTGGCTCAGCTGCAAGCATTGGCCGTGTGGGTCTCCACGTGTACCCAGAGGAGCTCCACGCTCTCTCTGCTTGGCCCGGCCAGCGGCAGTCGGACTAGCAGCAGTGGGTCCAGAAATAAGCAGATTTAATAAAAAAAAGCTTCATGGCATGGTGGCTGAGCCCGTGCTGTGCGAGTAATTAACTTGCTAACCCTGTGGAAGCGCTTCCAAAGATGAACTCCTGTCTTCCGCTCCTGCCCTTCCCGCATTCGGCTTCCTGTGCTGCCCTGGCTTCTGTCCCCTTCCCTGGGAGGACAGCATGGCAATGTCACCACTGTGGGTACAGCAGACAGATGTCACGACTTGTGCCTTTCCTGGCCTGTCACCCTGACCTTCTGCAGCAGCAGATCATCAGCTCCCCCTCACTGAAATGGGGCAGCTCTTTGCTGTGGGAAGACTGCTCCTTTCTTTGAGGCTTTGAGCAACCTGCTCTAGTGGGAGGTGTCCCTGCCCGTGGCAGGGGGGTTGGAACTAGATGATCTCTAAGGTCCCTTCCAACCCAAACCATTCTATGATTCTATGATTCTTCGGGGTTTCCCTGTTATGAACAGCAATCATCCAGCAGTAGCTGTGAGTAAGGACAAGGAGGTGGGTGCTTGTTTGAGCCAGGCTTCCTTTCTTTCATGGCAAGCAGAGCGTTACCTGCTTGCACATCAGGGACCAAAGGCCTAGATGTGCTTCTCTCTTACGGTGTGGGATTCAACAGAGATGTGTGCAAAAAGATGGCTTCTGTTTTCCCAAGTCTTTCTGTTTTTTCCATTTGTGGAAATATCTCGACTTTCATAGTGTGGCTTGAAATGCCTGGCTCTGGCTTTTTGTACCTGCTTTGTAACAACCCCACTTGAGAGGTGAAAAAGGAGGCTCTAAAGCCCAATTCCTAGATTACGACCTGCACATTATTTTAATTTAAACCCACCTCCTGTTACAACAGAGAATCAAGGTGTAAGTGTGTAAAGTGCTTTGGGAGCCCTGTGATAAAAGACCCTATAAAAATATAAATGTAAGCAGATGGCAGTCCCAACCTGCCTGGTAGAAGCAACACACAAGCTCGCAGAAAAGGGTGCAAACTCAACCACTTCCCGGGGTTATCTCTGGCAACGATAAATGTAATCTTTGTCAGAGCTTGCATGTTGCTAATGTAGACCCTTCTATTTCTCACCAAGTCGCCTCAGCCTCAGACACAAGCTAAATCATCTGGATTGCAGCTCCAAGCACGTTCAGACTTTGTGTGCCTGTTTGAAAAGAGGTCCATGACTGCGGCATGACATCAATGGCAAAGCCATGGCCATGGCTGTATCTCAACCACTTTGACATTGATATCTTCAAGCAAGGAAAAGCATAAAAATGGCAAGTCCTTCTTTCCTGTGAGGATGGTGAGGCACTGGAACAGGTTGCCCAGAGAAGCTGTGGATGCCCCATACCTGGAGGTGTTCAAGGCCAGGCTGGATGGGGCTTTGAGCAACCTGGTCTAGTAGGAGGTGGGTTGGAACTGGATGATCTTTAAGGTCTCTTCCAACACAAAACATTCTAAGATTCTATGATTCTAAGATTCTGTGATATAGTATCACTGGTTTGTAGCTAAGATCAGTCTGGGGCATGATGCACAGGAATGGAAAGTGAAATCTAGTGAGTGAGACACGCAGTGACATGTGTTTGCTAAGGAAAAGGGAGAGCTGATCTTTTTCTACTCTTGCCTGTGCTTCTAAACACCATTTTTTCCAAAGGATGGATTTTCTCTTTATCTAACTTGGCTTTTTTCCCTGCTGTGAAATGTTTTGGGTCAGATGATATTTTGCTGGGCTTTAGAAAACTGCTAAGAATTAATTAATCTGTAATTAAATTGATGGGGAAAAGACGTACAGAACTGTTAATAGAATTACATCCTCAAAAGGAACAAAAATAAGACAGTTTCCTTTCATTTCTCTTTTTTACAGTTTGCAGTCTGACAGATTTCTGACCAAGTTCGAGTTTAGACAAAGTGCATGTGGCAAAAGTTGGAAGTGTTGTAATGCTGCCTACTGTGATTTGTATAAACATTTAGGATCCCCTGGAGAGGAATGTAATCCAGG
Organism: Limnodromus scolopaceus; assembly: GCA_028565335.1. Lineage (NCBI taxonomy): Eukaryota > Metazoa > Chordata > Aves > Charadriiformes > Scolopacidae > Limnodromus > Limnodromus scolopaceus. The sequence goes on along the minus strand of JAOXNO010000024.1, from coordinate 56,744,897 downwards.
GTTCCCTGCTTACACAGAAATGCTCAGAACAATATAATATTTGAAAGAAAAGAAACATTTTTAATTGGATTTGTGCTGACTATTTTTGAAATACAAAGAAGACACTTTATCCAGTAAGCTACAGATTTTGTTTGCAGTCACAGGGAATTGGCAGGCCTCAAATTAGCTGCAGGACAGGCCCCGCTGTTGTTCCGTGAGCCCAACAAAATGCAGAGGTTTGAAGGAAAAATACTAATGATAAGAAAAGGCTATAAAATTCAAGCCGCGTGCTTTTCTGAGTTTATGCGAGTTAGGCTAAACGGATCATGTGATTTCCTCATGCATTTCTCAAATGACAAAAAAAAACCAAACCAAAACTGAAGGGAAAAATTGTCAAGTTTGCCTTCCTTCTGGCTGGAGATGTGCTCCGGGCTGGGGCGGTCACGGAGGTGTGCTCTGAGTTGCCCACCTGGGGAGGTGCTGCCAAAGGGTGACTGTGGTTCGCTCTCCAAGACCTGCCCCATCACTCAGAGCCCCTTCTGCCTTTGGGGATCACCGTCCCTGCCATGGGCACCCACCCCACTGTAGCAGCTTGAGCAGGAGAGGGGCAGCCTAGGGCACTGCTCATGTTTTTCATGCCGGGCTGTCTCCCTTTCCTGTTTGTATTGCAGGCCAAGAGAGGAGAGTGCTGTGGTTCGATTACTTTCAAGCAGAATCAGCAGCATCAAAGAAAAGAAAATTGCCCTCCAGAGAGTATATCCAGATTTGCAACATCTCTTGGCTTTTGTAGTAGTAGAAGGACGATGTTAGAGGCTTTTCGTCAAGGTATAAAGCCTGACTTTATTTCCCTTTTCCTTCCCTTTACTTTTTGTCCTTCTTTGCATTGATGATTGGTGAGGTTCATCAGAGATGTCCACAGGTCTGATTTTGTCACATACTGCACTCCCCTCAGCTTCAATAGCAGCTGAAGAATCACCAAACTTAAGGTGAGAATAGGCTTCAGAGAAGGTATATTGCCCTGAAGCAACTAAAAATTCTGTGCCTCTGTAGTTGTTTGCATTTATTATTTCCAAGTATTAAAGAAAATGTTATGTTGTATTGGAAGGAAAAGTTATAAACTCAGGTTCACCCAGCCTATCTTTTGGCACTCAATGGATAGTCCCAAATAAGGAATATTGCTACTCAGGCCTCCTTTTGTGGAACTAGTGAAAGAAATGGGTATCTTCACAGGATAGTTAAAACTGTGTAAGATCTGAGAGCACCTCTGGAGGGGATTGTTTCTTCATTGCTTTGAGTGACTACACACCTAACATGGGTGTCTCATCCAAGTACTTATGTTTAGGAGGGATGAGTATAGGCCATATTCACTGTGATGAGTGAAACCTGGGACAGGACAATTTGTACATGATAAGATCCTGTAATTGCTGTTTAAGGAAGGTACACACTTGGATGCTTCCAGTAACTGTTTGGCAGAGCTGTGAGCACATTAAGGCAGGAGTAAACAGGTAGGAATGATTTTTTTGAGAGACTTGAATAAAGAGGTCTCCTAGAGAAGGGGATTTAAGGTGGGACAAGAAGAAACATGATGGGAAAGAGGACTAAGAGTAAGGGCTTGGAAGTAGGGAAAAGAAAGTTAAGCTGAATACACCTAAGTAACAGTTAAATGCATATGGTCATCGTATCACCTCTTCATTAAAGACCCCAAAGAAAAGTTCTTAAAGAGGAAGACAGTAGCCTCTCTTGTGTCTGGGTGATGGTCCTTTCATTTCCAGGAGGGTGACTGTGAGAACAAAAAGTAGCTGAGATGGGGAAGGAATGCAAGATGGGATGATTCTGCAGGACAGCTTTAGGGGGTGACCATCGTCTCATTTAACATTAGATATCTACAGATGTAGATGGCATGGCTGAGCTAGTTGTCCTGAGCTTCCTTTTTAGCCAAAGGAGAGCAAGTGCTGCTTTTACGTTGCAGTTCAGCTGAGCTATTTCAGATATCTCCTTAAAAGCGCGATGAATCCTGCCTTGCCTGTTTTGATGAAAAAGGAGTTGAGGGAAGTTAACTCCGATGGGGAGTCTACGGGTTATCAGATAGTATCAAGTGATCTGTAAACTTGCATTCACCTCCAAAAAGCTAACAAAACTGCCAAACATTTCTTCTTCCTGCACAAATCTTACTCTTATGTAATCCCAGTAGGACTTTTAGGTGGTGGAGGAGACTTACAAGGCTGATATATTTAAGAAAAGGCTAAATGAGATATTTTTGGTAAATTGCATTTCCTTATTAGTCATCACTTCCCGTTTCATTCTGAGAAACTGCCCTCTTCAGACGTGTTCATTTATTTGGCAGAAGTGCAGATAACTCCAGATGTTGCTGATTCTTTTTCAGTTCATTGCCTTAGGAAATTGCAGTTGCACCTGAGAGAAAATAGAAGCCAACCTGGAAGAAAAAGAAAAGAGATATATAATAGCCTTGCTAGAGGGAAAGGAAAATCAGATTAATTTATATGCTCTGGATGTTCTCTAATTGTTTCCTTAAAGATGAATTAAAAGCCTTTTTATTCACAAAGAGCTGAGTTCAGGGCCTTGTACATCTCCTATTAGAGTTGAAAACATCACTGTGGAGAGTTGCATTTTCTAGCTTCTAGCTTAAGGGTCTACTACTGCAATGGAAAACGGAGCACTAAATGTAGGGATTGGCAAGTCAGTAGATGCGATAATAAGCTTGGACACTGAGGAGCAGTATCCTTGGCTGTTGTAAGTAGGTGTCATCTTCTGACTTCAGCAGAGCTGTGCTTTTTTACCCCAGCTGAAGATGTGGCTCCTTGATTCTTAGATATGGACTGTTGTCATTTTAAATCTGGAAATATAATATGTTATCTACCATGGATTTCACACTTCTGAAGCTTGGTGGAGAACATTCTTGCTGTTCTAATCTACCAAGGATAAAGCCTGGGAAAACATTGAGCATCGAGTTTTTTCGTTCTCTGGGATATGTTTCTTTGCTTACATTCTCTGTTATGTCAACAGAGGGTGACAAGGTTAATGACATACAGACCTTTTCCCCTCCAGGGCAGCAGTTCATCTCTAGTTCGCGCTGCTAGCTACCGAAAGTCATTTCACCTAATAAAAAAAAAATAAAAAAAATACCTCATCCAGTTCATGGCAGGTAAGAATTCACAAGCCTACGGCCACTGGGATGGCGCTTTCCCCGTCACTAAGCGGAGTGAGCAGGCATGGGGGCTGAATAACGTGCCAAACACACTCCTCCGCGGCACCTCTGCGAAGCTGGGCAGACTTTTCTGTCCAGGGCTGGAAGACACCGAGATTTCCAGGCTATTGCCTCTCACCGGAATAACATTCCGTCAAAGATAACTCGCACCTTCCGGTGAAAGTACTTCCAAATAGATAAGTGGAGGAGCGGTGCTCTTTGGAAAGCAGTCCGGTATCGCTTCTGACAGGTACCAGCGGTTGTGATGGAGAGTAAACACCTCGGTCACAGGGTGATGCCAAGCACGCTGGTGCGCACTGGAAGCGAAACCACCGCCCCGCAGCTGAAGGCTGAATCACTGCTGTATCTAATTAGGCACATCAGTTAAGATATGCAAGCCTCCAACTGTCTGAGAAGGGCTGAGATTGCTAATACCAATCTGTTATTGTCCTCGCTGCTCAAAAGAAGTGATGGTTGATAAGATTAAAGAAATAGTATTTTGTGTTAGAGGGGTCAGCAGTTTTCTGGTTGCTTGAGGGGGCAGGGGAAGGAAGGTGGGGCAGGCAGTTAAGTGATGTTACATGTTTTTTCTGATTTGGCCCTCTGAATAACGTCAAGGTAAAGAAAAATAAATTGCTCATATTTAAAGTGTTGGTGAATAACAGCAGCCCCTTGGTTTTCTAATGCGGTGTCATTTGAATTGTATATGTTATTGAATCAGACAAAATATGTATTTATGCATTAGGTTTCTTCAAAATTCCTAGTACGCTTTTTAACAAGATGCAGGAAAAATAAACTGAAATGCCGATCTTTTATTCCTAGGTTGTTTGTGACAGAGAGTCAGCAATGCCCTGTGCTGAACATGATTCATGTAAGGCACAGACAGCGGATACTGAGTTTGAAAGGGGCCTAATCAACAATCTCGGGAATAAAGAAGTATCTTAACTCAAAAATGTTGATGCACAAATGAACATAATTCTCTGTGCGCCGAGTTACTGTTTAGGGGACACTTGTACTGTAGCAACCACATTGAATCCATTCAGTGCCATTCAGAAGCAAATTAAGTTGTAAAATCTCACCGTATGTGTATGTGTGTGTCTAAATATCTGTAGAGAATTTATTTATTTATTTTCTGCTTTGCTTATATTTTTTTCTCTTCCAGTGTACTCAGCTCATCCCTGGAGTCGCTCTATTGAAGTTAACAGTGGGGTATTGAGGAGGTATTTTGCTCTTTTTACTAAATTTTCGGGATAAATCTTCCTGGGACAAGACCACACACAGCTGACAGGAGAGCCGTCTGATCCAGGCGGGGGGGCTCACAGAGGGTGGAGGAAGGTCTGCTCCTCCGACCTGGGGGACCAGATCCAGGCTGGGTTGTGCCTGATACAGCAAGGCAGCAATACAGAAACGATAAAGAAGGTGCATGTCCTGGCCCCTAGGCTGTTAGGGACGACCTGAAGGAGGATGGTGGGAGATGTTCAGGGATGGTACCCCCTGAAAAGTGACAAAGAGCAGTGGGAATGGTGCAGGGGAGGTCAGAGGACCAGGGCAGCTCATCCCATTGGTGGCTGGTTGGACAAGGAGCCTTGGTGCAGCGCCTCTCAGGTGTTTTGTGCTTGAAGGTGAGAAATAAGGGAACACTGAAGAAGGAGGCCAATGAAATTACTCTCACTGTGAAGGCAACAGAGTGGCTCTGTAGTTTAGGCAGTGTTGAGTACTGCAAGTAGCCTCTTCGTTGTGCAAATGAACACAAAAATGCGGTGTCCTCCTGAGAATGAGGGTATGGCTCCAGGTTACTGATCCTTCATCAGTGGATCCAAAGTACCCTCTCCCACTCCTCTGTATCTCAGTGCAAGGGGCTGCTGCCGTACCTGTCCCACTGCTGTTGTGTCCAGGACTGGTGAAAATGAGACGGCTAAGAAAAAAAATAAAATAGCTAGAAGTCCATAGAAAAATAGGTGGATAATAGGAAAAAAGCGCTTCTTTAGAACCAGATCATTTTGTAGCTCTATCTTAGCTGAGCTGGTGCAAAGGAGAGGGGTAATCAATCCTTCCTGGGGAGGGGAGGTGGCAGGGATGAGCGGGGATGGTTGGAACAGAGATGAAAACTTCTTAACCAACGCTGCTGCCAAAGGATTGGAAACATCATAATCCACTCTAAATTGATAGGGATGGGATTCATCTAATGTTGCTAAAAACCAGGTGTGCATATGGACAGTGGTCATGTCTGGAGAGCGAGAGCCTTATCCCCTCCAATAAATCAGCTCCCTGCTGCGGAGCTGCTCGTTCTGTCCTCCGTGAGGGAGCCAAGATGCCCAGCAAACCCAAGCGCCTGACTCTTGGATGGCTAGTGTGAGCTGAGTGCTATCCTTACCCTTTAAATAGTTCATGTATTGTCCAAGTTTACAAGGAAATCCATTAAGTAGCTTGATTATAAACAGATTCTGTAAGCACCTAATGTTGGACCTATTTTAATGACGGAAAAAACCCTCTTGTCTGTAGGTTACATTGTTAAAGAAATATGATCATCCTCCATTTTGTGTCATTATTTGCCAAATATAGTTTCTTGCCAACACTGAAAAATCATGTTCTGCTGGAGGAAATTCCTTAAAGACTTGCCATCTCTCAACATCGCTTCCCTCCTCTATTGTTTCTAGAAGGAATAAAACTGCAGAGCGCTTTAAGCAAAAACAACTACTGCTTTCCTTTGTCACTGGAACATGGCTTAACCTCATCTCTAAGGACAGCTTGCCTTCACTCTCCAGTGGGGGAGAAACCGAAGACATGATACTGGAAAGCTGGAAGACCTTGCCCAAAGAGTCTTTTTATCTAATCTGGCACCATAATTGCTACAGTGACTTTGTCATAATTCTGTGTGTTTACTGGATATAATAACCACATGCAATGAATGTGCTACATGCTATACTGCATATAGTAAAACCAAGGCAGAATTAAGGTTATTTAGGTACCCATTTGAATATCATTTGAAACTATTTCTTGGGTTTAGAATACATGGTTTGGAGATAATTGAACAACCACGTAAAAGACACTGTAAAAGATAAATATGTATTTAGTCATACGGCTATCTTGCTAGAGTTTTTGTCTGGCAATTGTTACAGCACTGTAATACTATAACTCAGCATTATGGTATGTAATATATTATTATTACCTGGCCATTGATCACATGAACTGTTGGCTAGTTCTCCAAGCCAGCTGAAGCTGGTCTTGGTTTCCAAGCGAAATCAATGCAGTAAGCCTCCAGCTGACCAGACTAGCTGTGTTTGATTTATTATAATTACAATAAGGTTGTCTCTTCATAACTGGGGGATTGCTTCTACTTTTCTTTATATCCTGTTTATAAACTAGATTAATTTCATTATCATTTTCTTAACTGGAACAACTACAGGTGCCTTTATTGAACCCTTAGTTGTTGCCTAAGTCTTTTAATAATCCAGCTGCAGAGTTTGTCATCTCCTGCAGGTAGGGAACAAAGGTATGTATTTAAAATAAGTCTGTAGCATTTGTGTGCCACCATGTGAGACAATTTGGAAGGATTTGGTGTCCAGAAAGTGCAGATCACCTGCCTTTTGATGAGGAGGTTTGTCAAAGTGTCCCAAGGTGAGTGTTTAAATCTTGTATGTTACCTTTGAAAAGATAAATCAATCTGTCTGAGTTTACTGACTGTTAATTAATTTATGTGATTCTTTCTTTCCCTTACATTGTGCAGAATAAAAGGGAGAAACTAACTGATTTCCATGTGCCCTTTTTGTGGTTTGAAACTTCTGGGTTTTGTTCCTTTCCCACCCTAGCATCAGCATAAGCTGCGGTATGCAGGTTTCCCCCCTCTTTCTTTCCCATTAGTCGCTCTATTAAATATGTTAATTGTAGTGTCCCAGATTACTGGGAGCTCCTTAAATCAAAGCCATGAGACTTGGTAGCAAGGCGCTTAGCTATGAGCTTTGCCGATGATAACTGCATCATATGAGTATTCATACAGAACTGATTGAGCCCCTGAGGCCAGATGCTAGAGCTGTTTTGTGCTGCTCTGGCACCATAAAGCAAACTTGAACAGAGTTTACAGGTCTGCTTGAAGCCTATTTCCAAGTGAGGAAATGCTGCCATAGCGGCTTTGGTGCTGGTCTATCTTTTGCAAAACCCAGCCCTCGCTGGAAGGAGAGAAACGAAGCTGAAAGATGTAGCCCCAAAGATCTGGCCAGGAGTGTCCATCCCACTCATTGCACATTGAGCTGAGGGGAGCTTGGGTGGTTTCAGGGGCCACTTCTATTTTTAAAGTTACAGACTTGGAGAGGCCTATGAGAAGCTTTTGTAATATAACAACAACAACAACAATTAAAGATATAGAAATTATCATTATTATTACTACACAGTCAGAACCAACATTTCGTGGTGCTTGGTACTGTACAAACATATTGCGCCTGAAGAAACTTGCTCCGACAGCTTTAAAATTTCCCTCTCTGTGCATCTCTGATCCTGTTTGCAGCTTTTCCCAAGGTATATTTGCTGAGATGGGCTGGTACATGCTATGTCTTAAAGCAGGTACAAAAGAGCTTTATTTGTACAGTCTGTCATTTCAAGCTGGAAGAATTCAGTATCTGTCTCACTGCCTTTGCCGTATGCAGTTGGGTTTTCTCCTTCCCCTCTGTAATTCTTCTGGGGACGCTGCATAATAAAAGTCTCAACTTAATCAAGAAACATTCAACATGTGGCACGGCAAGAGAGAGCGTCGGGACATAAAAGCGGAAAGCAAACAAACAAGCAGACCCTTGTGATGTCAGACTAATAAGACGTTCGCTGCTGTGCTCGCCGGCTTTCTGGTGTGTGCACTGCTTCTCCCGTACAACATTGTTCTGGGCTTTGTTTCCATCGGCTGCTCAGCCCGAGAGGGTTTGCCGCTGCCGGGGGCGGGGGGGGGGAGCTGCTGGGACACCAGCAGGTGTCTGAATAATTGGAACCAAAATTCTTGTAGGAAGAAGCAGTTCATGGAAACAAAAGCCCTGTTCTTAGATTAGAAAAGTTAAAAAAAAAATAAAAAAAATAAAAATTCATCATTTTCCAGGGCCATTAGCAGCATCAAATCTTCCTCTCTCTTACTTAGCGATAAAATTAAGACGCACGGGAAGGAGCAATCGTTCCAGGTTGGAGCCTGTAGGAAACGGGGGCTCTTTGTGGCACAGGGACCAATACTCGACGCCTGGGCTGGCACCACAAAACGATGCTGTGATTTGTCACACCTGGCACGTGGAAAGCCACTGCCGGACCGGGGGCCATCCCTGCCCCCATTCCAGGCACAGTCGTAGCGTTTTTTAAAGCCCTGTTTCCCACACCTTTTTCAAAAGCAAAGATTGGCTGCTACAGCAGGAACCGGCTGCTCAGGCACAGATGGATGTGGGTGTCTTTTGCTGCTTGGGCACCCAGTAGCACCAAGTAGTCCAAAAGGATGTCATTGCTGGGGGCCAACGCAGCAACTGGGTCCAGATGCCCTGACTGGTGGGGATCCCTCCCCGTAGAGGCGTCCAGCATCTCCAACACCTTCTTCTTTTGGTCCAGGCTGCCTCACTTGGCTGCAACTGCTGTGTTCAGCGTTGCTGCTGGACGCGCCTGGCCAAGCAGATGGAGGGGGACTCTTTCCACTTGGCATAAAATGGATGTGGAGCTGGATGTGGGGGACATCTGTGCTCCAGGCTGTCTCACCTGCTGCCTGGAAGGCTTTGGGAAGGGTGAGAGGAGAGGGCTGAGCTCGTGGATGTGGATGTAGATTGGAACAGTTGAGGAGCAGCTACCTGTAGGGACTTTTGGTGTTGGAGGAAAGACCTGAAACATTTTAAGGTGTCCCTATGAATTAGGCAGCAGCATGTGCCAGTGGGCGCTTGTACCTTGGCCCTGAGAAAGGGCAGCCCGTCCCCTGCAGCAGCAAGCATGGTAGAAGTGTGGTGAGAGGGACCATCCCTGGTCTGGGAGGCATCCTGGGACTGCTGGTGGGAGTGGGCTTTAGTGTTAGCACCCCAGGTGCCTTTCGGAGGAATAAAGACTGCAGCCGTTGTGCATGCAAGGTTTCTTGAGTCCTGGTCTCTGCACTTTAGCCCCAGGGACAAATTAATTCTCCCTTGAATGTGATTTCTCCTTCAAGATCATCTCAGAGTCCTGCACAGTGTGCGAAATGCCAGGAGTCCCACCCCCATAAAAAGCAAGGTAGCAGGATGCGCAACGGTTAAAAACAATCCCCGTGGAAGGATAGCATAAGGTCCTTGCATTTGCAATGGGATGGGGAGGAAAGGGCTTAGTGGCTGAGCGTGTAAGAGCCCCATAGCTTCTCAGATCATTTTGGCATTCAGCACGTTTATGAATAATGAAATAAACTGGTGTGACATGAGGGAATAAGCTGTAAAGTGTCACAAAGCACCAGAAACAAAATCCATCCAAAATGCTTCTTTTCTTCTTGAGGAAAACCTAAAACAACTTTTCTGATTACCTGACAGTCCATTTAATCCCCAGGAAACATTCCTTTGTTACAGTTTCAAGGAGAATTACTTGAAATAATCCTTTGTACAATGCGCTTCGTTCTATTTTAGTTTTAAATCATGTCCCTTTTCTTTTTTGATTTTTTTTTTTAAAAGGGGAAAAAAAAAAAGACGCCTAATCAATGCCTATGGAAGAGCCGAAAGCAAATCTGAGGCTTTCTGGTACAGGGATTGCCTTTGTGAGGAGACCCCTTGCTAAAGAGACCAAGACTGCAGGGGCTGAACAAGAAATAATAATAAAAAAAAACCCTGAAGCCCAAATTGTTGTAATTACGTGGTGCAGACTTGGCTGTCACTGTGTCCCTGGGATGAGGAATGGTCCTCGGCGGGTCTGCGTCACACGTGGGTGCTTTCAGCAGGGCTTTGTGCTGCCAGTGACCCAGATTCAGGAGGAGACCTGAGGTCTCCAGCGTGGAGATCTTCAAGGCTTTTGAGTGACACATGGTCAAGGAGGAGAACTGGGCTTGTCTGTGGCTGCCGCCATCTGCCTGCCCTCCAGCAAAGGTCACTTTCCAGGAAAGAGCCACCTCACCCCTTGGAAAAATGTGGTGGAGTAATGAAGGGAGGAAAGTAAAAGGCAAAAATCTCATAAATAGCACATATTTTGTTCTTTGCATTCTGGAGGCCATGATTTAGTAATTTTAACAAGAAAATGGTATAATCTGGAGCATATTGGGGTCTGTGAGTTTGGCATTTGAATGCTTTCCTCTTGTCTTCTCTCCCCTATTGACTTCTGGGATTCATTTTCTCTTCTGTAATATTGACATAAATCTTATTCACCTCATGGAAATTTGTCAAAAATCACTGTATCCCTATTCCCAGACATCTGAGGGCACTTCGCATGTACAGCCTGAAGGATGCTTTCAGGTGGGATGTCTTGGTGAATGCCAAGGGATATATTTTGGGGAAGGGGGGGTCTGACCGTTCCTCCAGGGTGGGCTCGGAAGATGGTGGCATTTTTTCCCTCACCAGATCTCTTCCCTGAGCGGTCACGCTGTTGGATAGGGACAGAAACGGTGTGCTACTGTCTGTGGTCAAGGTCTGTTTTTCTTCATATCATCCGTGACTCTGCTCTTGGCTGAGCCATGAAACTCACTGCCACCGGGTAGCACAGAAATCAAGTATTTAGTAATAGTACAGGAAAAGCTGGGCCTGTTTCCTGGGTGGGAGCTTTCAGAACTACATTGGGTAGGACAAAAAAAACCCCAACAATCTCCCCCAGATTGATGAATGCCTTCATCCTCCAAGGAAGGGGATGAGCACCAGCTGAGCTGGATCAGGAACTTGAGCTCAGCCTGAAGTGGTTGTGCAGTGGTCTCCTGTGGGGTTTCTCACACCTGGGTCTGCAGCACCAGGTCCTGGGCACATCTGAGAGAAGATACTGGAGTGCATGGTAAGAGGTTGGGGAAGGTTGCTGAATAAGAATCCACTCCCACTCTGGTTCGGCGCAGATCGCATTGGAGGGAAGAGTTAATAACTACTGCCTAGGCCACAGGTTATTCCGTCTTTTCTTCATTCTCATTTTTTTTCACCTTTGCTTTCAGAAAATTCATTGCTTTTTTTCCTCCTGGAGAAAGAAGCTCCTTTTGATCTATAAATAGCTCCACGAGTGAAAGCGATGGGGCAACCTTAAAAATACATTATGAAGACGTCAGTAGTGACTCTGTTGCTAAGGTTGCGTTGAGGTTTCAACTTGAAGCAGGACTAAGGTTCCTTCCTTCACACTCCAGCGATTAGATCCAGTGGTCAGATGGGGCACGGGAGGTCTTCAGAGGACGATTGCCTTTGCTGTGCAGTACTTTAGGGAAACCTTGAACCTGCACCCTTCTTCTGGGATCTGCTTACGCACCGACACGTGTGTTGGGTACTATTTGCTTGCTTTTGGGCATACGGGGTGGCCTCTAGGAGAGATTCGCCTCCCCCAGAACGACCATTTTTTAATACTGAGGATCTGCTTGGCCATGTTGGTGGCATTCCCCGTCACCAGCTGTGCCGGCTGGGACTGGTGCCCAGCGGAGGAGGGAGAGGGAGGGTGGCAGCAGGTTGGGGCAGGGCAGGGGGATGGTGGGGTCTGCAGGGTGGAGTGGGGGACTCGGAGCAACTCTCTGGAGCAGAGCATCCAAAGGAAGAGGGAGAAGGAGGAAGCAGGAAGCTCCGGGGGGGCTGGTGCCTTCACTCCTGGTGCAGGGAGAAGGAGGGGGCACAGGGACAGGGTGATGTAGAGGATGCAGGACTCAGCAAAAATCTAAGTGAGCCACAAACTTTCTGAAACGCCTTCTTTAAAAAAAAAAAAAAGACTCCTGGGAGAGGGAACAGCAGTAAGTACAATGTTATTCTTTAAACAAATATCTTTGGAAATAATATCCTATTTGATTCAAACAGAGCAGGAAAAGAACAACTGAAAAGGCAGTTAACGTGGAATGCACTAAATGCTTGTGTGAAGTTGCCAGCACATTATCCTTGTATCTTTAACCAGGGAGGACTTCACTTGCAGAAATGGCTCTTGACAAAGTTAAGTGGCCCTATATATTGTTTGGGAAATTGCCCTTATTTTGTGCGCTTCTTGTTCCAGTAATGGAACCCATGAGCAGAGGATAATTGCAGCAGTCTCATCTGTCAAATAATATTAGAAGTCAACAGCTATAATCTCAGCCACTTGCTTTACACAGCTTTTCTCTGTATTTTCTGTTCAAATTGTCAGTTGTTACATGTAAGTGTCCCCATTCCCTGTGGCTGATAAAAGTAAAAAGATTTAAGTAAATCAGGAGGAGTGCGGAGACGGGGCTTGGGCAATGGCTCTCGGTGCTAGCACAGTAAATCATATGACAACAGCACACTGGATATGAAAAATTACAGTCTGAGCGTAGTGTTACTTGTTACTATTATTGGCAAGCAGTGCGGCACTGAATGGTTTGGCTTTGCAGGGATTCGGGGAAGCTACTGATTGGTTTTAGCTCGTGTGGGTTTGTGCTTGATGAGCTTGGATTTTAGTTTTGGGAGATGAATGGGTCCCTGAAAACAGGACTCAGCTGAAACCGTCTTCTTATCTGCGGGTCAAATCAAAGCCATTAGAAAATGAATTTGTTGGGGTGATCGTTCAGCTGTTACACTGCAACTCAGCGCACGGTTTCCCCAACGCTCCCTTCACCTCATCATCCTTATTCTCCTTTTCTTCCCCCAGTGCTAGGGAAAGAAATATAGTTACGGTTACGGTGATATAGACTCCCCACACCACCACCTCCTGGCGAGGCTATACCTTTGCTCCTGCCTCCTGGGAAGAAGGAGGAACGCCTCTCCCTCTCTGCACCTCTGCTGCTCACAAAAGGGCACAATCGCTGTTTGTTGTGTTTTTGTGAGCATTTTACAGCTCTGTTAGGAGCTGGATTGAGACTGCCAATGTATTTTTTTATGGCCATTGAATAATTATCAATTTGTTGAAGCTGGATCGTGAAGAGACGAAGCCAAATTCATCCTCCTGGCTGGGAGGGAAGGGGCTCTGTTTGTCGTTACCGTCCCCCTGCGCAGAGAACAGGGTGACTGGTTCCACAAGTAGCCCGCCCTGTGCTTGGCAGCCTCTCCTGCGCTCTGAAGGCAACTCCTCCTGGTTTTACTTAGCGGCACAGGTTACCCGCACTGCTACTGGAATACCCTGAGAAGTGTTTTCAAAGGGCAGACTTGAGGGCCATTGTGATACAGATGTTAAAACTCCAGCTCTCCCTACAGAAACATCTTCCACCCTCAGACTGCCTTGTGTGAGTTCACTTCCCTCCGTGTGTCAGTCTATCGGCTTCCAAACCTGCCAGAGCCGTTGTGCTCTGGATGCACACCCTCCCGTCCTGTCTCTCGCAATAGCTTCCCTGTGTTGAGAAGCCCTTAGCGGTCAGAGCTTTCTCTTGTGTTGCTTTCTTATTGATTGCATCCCGAGGCTGTCGGGAATCCTTGATGTAAAGCCGTATGATGAGTCCCATGTAAAGCTCCGGATACGAAGCTGAGGTGCATCGTTGCCTGCGCTGTGGGACTGAGTCACGGTTGCTCAGGTGCGCCTGTCGTGTCAGCTACCTCCTTCTGCTGGATTTTATCCCTCAGAGCTGACGATGGGGTGATCCCGTCAACCAAGCTCTGTAGCAAGCTTTTTGTCTTTCTTCAGTGCAATATTTGTATGTACGTGGCAATACAGGTCATGATTAATGGGCTCTGCAGTCTCCTTTTTTTAATGTCAGAATAATAAAATATCTGGCTCGTCAGATTGTTTGCCCTGATTGTTCAGCTAAATGCATTTAGCACCAGAGGTAGAGCTAGCATATACGTATATGAATACCATTCTGGCAATTATTGTCAGAAGTGACAGCTGATTGCAGGTATTGGAATGATGCAACTTGTTCAAACTTAATGTTATCTATTATGAACTCTACTTCATGATGATAATAGCTGGAAGGCATTGATTTTGTTTTCTGTTACTTATCTCAAGCCCATACATTTTGCTTGCATTATTGACTTTTCTGATCATTTCATGCATCATCTCTTCAGAAGATGCGTAAATCAATGTTGACTGTGCAATGTATGTTGTTTATTAAGCTGCCGCGTAGGTTTACACCTTGAAGAGAATCATCAAATGCGGTCCACATCACATGCCTTGAATAATTGTTGAGCAGGCCTGGCAAGAGAGGGCAGCCTTGGAGCACGCTGGCGCTGGTGTGGAAGAGTTCAGTTAATTATTTATCTGGGCCACCGTATTTGCATGCCTATATGAATTTTTTATGAAGTTAATTAGCTTTTCAAGATGTTGAATCGGTTCAGCGCTGCAATGATTGCCGCCCGACGCACTTGGGCGAGTTGGTGGCTCGGGGAGAGACGCGTGAGTCGCAGACAGGAAAACAGGCGGTGGGGAAGGCAAACGGATGGGGCGCCTTCCAACGCTTTCAACAGGTGGCCCCTAACGCCGCGAAACCTACCGTGTTGGCGGCCAGCAATGTGAAGACGTAAGGCAGGAAGGGGCTCGGGTTGCACCTCTGTCCCAGGCAGCAGATTGAGACGTTGAGGCTGAAATAAAACTCCACCCACAGAAAACCCAAGGGGGTGGATGGAATGAAGAAGGACTGGGGAAATTAAAACCCATCCCCGTGAGATGGCCCGGGCTGCGCAGCTGCTGCACAGGCTACTCACTCAGAGCTGCTCGTTCAGACCATGCATGGAAAAAACCAGTCATCGTCTCTCTGCACCAGCTGGGGCCACTGCAAAGTCCTAAAAACAGGCTGTGTGTGTGGCAGGATTCGGGGCTGGGAATTCAGCTCTACAGCTGCACTGGGGAGTCCATCCCAGTCAGACATCAGGAGGCAAACGCAGGGCCAGGAACCAGCAATGATGGAGACCGCAGAGGCTGGTGCTATTGCGCAGCATCTGATGGCTGTTTCTTTTACTGCTCAGAGCAAGGCAGGGTGTGATGGGGGGAACTATGACCTGCCCTGGGTTTGTTAGGGCTTCTTTTGGGGCCAGGAGCTGCATCAGGGTAGAGTATAATCCTTAAGCTGTAGGTCTTCTTGTCTACCCCATTGCAAGGCTTTGTGCCAGACTTCAAGCAGGAACGTGGGCGCCTACCCGTTCCTCCATGTACCTTGCAAAAGGGGCCCGGCTGATAAGGAGCTTCTTATGGAGAATGTCCTCCAGAGGTAAGCTCCCTCCCAAAGACTTGGATCTGCTCAGTCTTCTCCACTAGTTCCATTCCTGAGTGTTTGGTGGTGGAACGTACGAGTTTGCATTCTTTTCCTAGAGGTCTCTTTGTCTTGAAACATCGCAGTGTCAGCCACAGCAATAAAATGCACACTGTGACAAAAATAATAATAATATAACGCAAGACCGATAGCATTGTAAAGGAACAGTTACTATATAAAAGATGTACCCATGTCTGATCTTTTCACACATATGGTGATTTATTCAGAGAACAAATATTTTAGCATTTGGAAAGAGCCTCAGCTTTGAATAATATCTCAAATCCAGCTAAAGAGAAAAGAATGTCAAATAGGCCATATAAATCCCATTGAACTAATGTTTTCATAATCTATATTGAAAAAATCTGAGAATAGAAGGGTTTTTTTTTAAAGTGGCTGAGGGTTAGTTATTGAGCTCATTTGGAGAAATGAAATTTTCACAGGTCTAGAAATGACAAAACATAATTGATATCCATGAAGATTAAATGAGATTTGGAGCCAAGTATTGTTCATATTTAAAAGTTAAATAATAATTTGGCCTCCACATCATTAACAATAAGTTTCATCTCCATCTGATTTTATTGTTGGCTGCATAGGTCATTCTCTATTGAACAAAATGGGGAAGAGCAAACCTCATTGGAAACTGAGGGAATAGACCAGAAGGAGATGGGCAGATGAACGAGAGAGATCGTGTTGTTTTGGATGTATTTGTGAGCATAATTTCTCCCTGAAATCCTCATGGAAGTGATTTTTGGCCCAGAACTCAATCAGGGGTACTGTGGTCCATCTAAGCTGCACAAGCCCCTTTACTTCCTTGTATTCAGTACTTTGTCTGTGCTTTTGAAAATACATTTGTGTTCTTTGTGTACTCAATTTTGAGCATGGTTGTTCCTCGTTTTTCGCTTTCAATGGACTCCTTGGAAATTTTCTTAATGAAAACCAAACAAAAGCCCTCACCAAGTGCCTCATGGAGCAGCTCTGTTCCTGCCAACTGACGAGAGAGCCTCCCCACAGTATCTGCTTCTAACACATAGTTTCTTGCCTCTCACACTTCCGTATCTAGAGATGGAGCTTTATTTAGCCACAAGGGTTCTTAGAGAAAAATCTTTGATGAAAAGTTCTCCTTACAGATTGTCCATTCTTTATCATGCTGCAGACTTAGGCGCATGCTGGACTGCGGTCAGATGCTGGAATCGCTGCTTAACGAGACATCCTGCTCAAAATACTCGCTGGCCTGGGTGTTATTTAAACCAGTATGTGAATATACATATATGCATACATAGAGTAATTGGGCAGCTCTTGGGAGGTGCTAGACACCCAAGACCCTTGGTTTCATCCAACTTTTTCTCCCCTGAAGAGTTTCCATGGGTGACGATGGTAACATTTGATTCTTTGACTGCCATTTCTGTCCATAGGTGCTCGGGATCCTTGCTGAAGGACTCAGGGAAAAATTATGCAAAAGATCTTGGATTTTACTCTTAAAGGGAAAAAGGATGACAGGAATGACTACTAGCCAACTAAATGAGATTGCTCCTCAACCATGCTAACTGTGTTCATTTAAAGCTCTTTTGGTGAAACTCTGACCAGGAGTCAGTGAGAGCTGCCACTGAAATCAGTACGACCAGGGTTTAACCTCTAATGTCATCCTCATTTCCCAGACTCATAGGTTGTGTGTCTTATCTCCCAGGTCTGTGTGGATGTCTCAGATGGATATCTGAGCAGCATATAAATCCTAGTGAGGGTCTGTATCTCTTTTCTGTCCTGCAACAATGTAAAAGTCTCTAAGCAAAGGAAATTATTGATTATAGCTGATTACTAGAGACAAAGGGCAGTGTCCTTAATATCCTTAAAATAAGTAGGACATGAGTCGAACGAGTTATTTTTTCTGTAAATTCATATATTCATATTCTCTCAGTTAAATAGATGTATTTTAAGAAATGGTGTCCTGGTTACAAAATCCTATGTCCCAAAAGGTAGAGGACCTCAAACTTTCTCCCACCTTCTCTATTTCTTCCTCAAATGCAATGCCAAATGGGAAATCGCATACCAGCGTGCTAGAAACTAGCTTACTAGTTTCTCATAGCTGGCTGATATTTTTGTCAAACACACACAACTTAAAGCAATAGGGCTTTCAATCTTCTGTAGTCCTACTGTGGGTGTTTTAATATTCCTCTCACCGAATGTACTGTAGGCAGCAGGATAAATGCTTCTGGCTTTAAGGCACACAGAGAGGCAGCTGCATGGGGATTCAGGACGAGAGGTAACTACTCGGTTACCTTACAGTCTGGAGTTTGAAGTGGCCTGAGATGCTCTGTGTACCTGAGACCTGCACAGAGAGCAGCCACTGCATCACCTATAGGAGATCTCTGCCCTTCTGGACTCCCACCTGGAGCCATCGTACTGCCAGGCATCCCAAGTGGCACCAAGTGCCTGTCCTTGATGAACTCAGTTGAGCCCATCACACGCCTGTAGCACCCTTCATATCAACACTGAAATGTGGGTGCCTTAGTCTTGAGCTGTCAGATAAAAAGGCAACTAAAGAAAGACATCCAGGTCTCTACATGGTTGCTGCCACCATGTTGCTCCCCCTGCC
>JAOXNO010000024.1:56715834-56726776 GCA_028565335.1 Limnodromus scolopaceus | reverse complement strand
GTACTCAGACTCGTGGTCTGTGACCTGAGTTTCCTGTTATTTTAATTCCTCCCCTGTTTTCCAGGCAGTTAGTGAGCACAGTCCTCAGGTGGTGTGAATTGGATTAGCTCCAATATTTTAAGCCATCATTTAATTTGTAAATGGATATTTAACTGGTTATTGAATGCTCAGAGGGGCATGGGAAGCTTTGTGTGGACGGTACGTAGGGCTAACTCCATGAAGGCAGAGGCTAGGACAGCACACCGGGACCTGCCCAACCTGTGGGCTGAGCTATCAAGTCACTTGCCAGTATTCACTTATTTATATTTATATTTATTTCCATTTTAGAACCTTGTTCTAAATGGTAACCTTAGTAAGAGAAGTTGAAGAAACTTTGCATTTTACTAGCTTGGATGAAGTCTGCTCTGAAAACTACAAAAATACTGAGCTACCCATATCCATGTCAAAATTGGACTGGGTAGTTGTGAATCACCACGTTTCCATTTCCACGTGGGAGCAAATCTTCTGGTCTGGGAGGCAAAGCCGTATTATACACAGATCATTGCAAAGTAATAGAGATTTTAACATCGCTCCCTATCAGGATGCGTGCTCGGTACTTATCAGAAAACAGCAGGTATTTGATATTTGACAGGTCAGAAAAATGTGTGACAATCCAGAAGGAAAATAATTTCCCTTGATTATGTCTTTTCTGACTGCTGAGTCTGTGAGATTATTCTGTTTATCTATAACCAGGTACAGATTTGAGGAATTCTGTATTTTCCTATACATTTTTTTTTTTTTTTAATGTCCTGTGATCTATACTGATATTGCATAGTGTTGCTCTGGCTCACCCATTTGTTAGATGCCCTGTCACGAACAGGCAATACTTTTTTACTTACAAGCAGCAAAACATTTTGACCTTCTGTACATCTTTAGTGACGTACACGCATACGTGACTGACGCCGCGGGGATGCGAAGGGCATCGGGTGAGCACGCACACGAGAGCCACCTCGCCTGCTCCGGAGGAGAAGACCTCCTGGGCTCTTCCTGCCCTTGGGAGGAGGAGACAGACCAAGCCAAAGCAGACAGGACTGAGAGCCACAGGGAAGCAAACCAGGCAAAGAAGCAGCACAAGGAAGGAGGGATTTTGTTTCCGAGTGTTTACTCTCTGACTGGTACTAAACCTATTTTTGATTTCCTGTCAAAACATCTTCTGATCTGCAACTAGATATTTTTTTCGGGGCGGAGGGGGGGGGGGAAAGAACGCTGACATTTCTACTGGGTGATGGCATCCATTTGAAGTGGAAGTAGGCAGGACACTGGCGCCGTTGTTTTACCAGGCAGCGTGTGTGGGTGGGGGCGGAGGGGGAATTGTGTTCCAGTCTCCTTGCCATCTGCCAGGCACAGCTTTCTGCCACGCAGCTCCACACAGGGATGTTTATTCCACGGGAAGCAATACATACGAAATCTTCTGGTGCACGTGTGCCACCCTTTCAGATTCTTTTCAACACATTTAGCCCCCAGTCCCATAAACAAGTCAGCCTGTGCATAGGTTCTGCTTGTATAAATTGCATTACTACAGAAGAAGGTGGTTTTTTTCTGACTCTAAATAAATATTTGTTTGGAGGATCAGAGTTTCTCAAACTATTACTTTTATCAAAAATTAAAATCTGGAGAGATTGTGTTAGATAGATGACTAGCTGATTATTTTTTTTCCAGGCATTTAGATTTGTGTATTTTAATGGTTATTTATTATTCCAAGATATCTATTCAGCGTTATTACCACTTAAAAACGTGATGAGGGAGACCCAGCTGCAAGATGTTTAAACTATTTCTCTGCTAATAGCTGAAGGACGAGTGCGAGCATCATATATATTTCTGGGCGCGCTGAGGGACAGCGTTCCTGTTGTTATCTCATTTTCTCTTGCTGGAGAAGCTCCTCTGCGGAGCGTTGCTCCCTCACTAGCACGGCTCCGCGGGCGATGCCGGTCGCGGTTCTAGGTTACATGGCAGGGCCCTGGGAGCCACGTGTTCCTTGGCTGATGCCACTCTCCCTCCATGCGTGGCCCAACCACTGCTGTGTCACGGGATGGCTTGTTTCACAGGACACGGGTGGCCCTGGCCACCAGCGTCAGAGGCCTTCTGGTGATGGGGACAGCCCCTTGTGCCGATGCATGCTGCTGGGGACATGGCGTTGGTGGCCTCCCGCTCCACCTCGCTGCCTGATTTCTGCAGACACGGGTGCTGTGGGCAACCCGGGCATCACGACCTCTCCTCTGCGTAATGAAGCTTAGATTTTACTCTGGGGTTTGCTGTGTATCTCTGAGTGGTGCGATGTCAAATCACACCTATTATAGGAAGTAGTCACTGGCACGTAGAAAGGCCCATCAAAATATGTTTATGGAACTATCAAAATAATTTTTTTTTTTAAACTTCCAAAGGAGAATTTTCATTTTTTAATGAAAGATGGGAAAATGTCTTTTTTTCTCAGTCGTCCTGATATCCCTTTCCCCTGAGACCACCCTCATGAAGGCACACTTGCCATCCGCCGTGCAGCCCATCCCAGAGTCTTCCAGTGCATCCAACAAGCTCGTTAACCACGTTACTTCAGCTTCTACTGAAGTTACTAACAATGGTACACTTAACAGTGAAGACACAAGTTATCAATGATGGGTTTATTTACTTAAGTAGCTTCCATTATGAGCATTGTCTACGGACTTAGATGTCACAACACTACATACACAGTTTGAAGTCCTGAGAGATTTTTCTCCTCAAAGATGTCCCAGATTTGGATTTGCAAAGTAGATAATAGTCTTTTCACCTGCCTTGTGTTTGCAAGCAGTTTTTTTAACTTGAGGACATAAATCCCTAAATTGAAAAATTGCTTCCCAAGGAAGTGAAAAAGCTTGTTTCTGTGTTTAGTCCTGCAGAAGCTTTTGGTCATCTACACATTTCCTTGCAAATTATTCTGATCAGCAGCAAGAGTTGTCCGGAGAATTTACCCCTTGTTAGGAGCTATTGGCCAGGAAAATGACCTTTCTTTCCTGCAATCTATAAATTACCTTTTAATGTCATTTGCAATAACCATTAAAGACCAGAAGCAGTTACGGGAGAGATGTATAGGAAGGAAGGTAGTTCGGAAGATGAGCCATCAGTAGACACTGGTCACAGTGCATTCTAAATCCTTTTTGTGTCAGTGGGAAATGAAATCTTTCTGCATAGGAAATAAAAAGAAAGGTAAGTTATGATTAAAAAATTAAAGATCTGTTTAATTAGCTGTACTCATCTTTAGTGATCACCGGAAATGGAAAGGTAGTGAGAGCAGGGGAGATGAAAACTGCTAATTCTTCAAATGCAAGTGAGGAGCTGTGATAAAGCCCAACTTTGTGGTAAGCATTTAAAGGGCCCTTTAATTAGCTTTTCTGGAAAGTTCACTGATGATATGCTGGAATAATGATCCCATATGTTCAAAAATGTCTAGTCATTAGCCAGCATGGTGGCTGAACATACTAATGCATTTGCCTTTTAGACATTTCAAGAGCGGCTGGTGCTGCTGCTGCTGCTGCTGGGGAGGTCAGCCCTTTGTTTCGCTAAATCACATGGTGGCTTTCAGGACTGAATCATTTTCTTAGTCACACTGAGAACATCAGTTCCCAGCAAAGAGAGGAGCACGATCGTGTTCAGAGTGGAAAGGGCAGAGGGTTCAAGAGGGATGGGTTTCGTTTTGTTCTTTTTTTGTTTTCTGTCCTGGCCCTGGTCCACCACAACGTGCAAAGATCTGGAGCAAATTAGCAGAACAAGTGTGAGACTGGCAGCCAACTGTCAATAAACTATCAATAGCATGAAAAACATTTTTATTAACACTCAGGCACTAAAGCACCTTAGATTCTTCTGACAGCTCCTCCCATGTATTCTAAAATAGATGTTCTCACCCCATCTTTTTATAACAGTAATAAACCAGTATCCTGTCTAACAAAGATGGAGACTGGGATGCTGAGACTATGACTTGCTGAGGACAAGAAATCTCTTAGCTGGCAGCTCAACTGTGACGTTACTGACATTCAGTCTTTAAGTATGTGTGCTAGAAGACTTCAAGAATATTCTCTGAAGTTTTTGATATTAATTTACCTGGTCCAGCTCAAGTCAAAGGAAATACTTCTCATTGACTTCATTAGGATTGTATTAAGCTAAGTTAAAAATAAGAAGCAAGGGTAGAGCTTAGCTAAGAAAAATTAACAGGAGAGACATTTCTTCAGATGGGATTTTGGAGCAGTAGGTTTGAAGGCAGAGAAACATAGGAAGGCTGTTCCTGTTGATGTGACTAGAAAAAAACCCTTGTGTTAGCAGTGATGAGACCACATTAAAATAAAAATAAGGGAGTTTTGGACCAATAGAAGACAATGAGGGAGGAATAGGACAAGTAATTCCCGCATTTTCTAAACAACCAAGAGCTCTTCAGCAGACCTGATTTTCAAGAGGCAAGAAAAAAATTGAAAAGAAGTTATATTAAAAAGACTCTCAGGTTTAATATCCCAGAAATAAGCATCTCGCATCAGATTTAAGCTTTGTCCACTCGGGTGGTTTTTTTCATCTTACAATTTTCTTCTTTTAAAGTCTAGAGGACAGAAAAAAATACAGAATCAATAAACATAAAACAGTGTCTTTTTATTGGTGTCTGTTGCAGTGTTTGATGGCATTACAGGAAAAAAGGAAAGGTGTTTCTTAGGATAAAGTCTAACACATTCTTCTTTTTAATCATATTTCCAAGCTAAGGCAGTGTGATTAGCTATTCTCTTTGTCCTATGGCTCCCTCTCCCTGGAACGAAGCGTCTGGGCTCCAAGGGACGTTTTCCTCCACTTATGGTAGAAGAACCCACATCAAGTTCATTTTTTATGACTTCCGTAGTCATGTGTGGATTGTGACAGTGTGGGAGCTGGAGTTAATTTTAACTGAATTGTGGCCTAGAAAATATAGTTTCTTAATAAGCCTGAAGTATACATCAGATCAGAATTTCCATTTCCAAAATTTGGAATGAGTTACTCATCTGTGAAGCTGACAACAGCTTCCATGTTTAAGTGCTAAACAGCTTTTATTGAGCCAACTTTTAGAAGGTGCTAATATCTAGATCCACATGTCTTCTATGTTTGCAATGGCGGATACTCAAAAAGAAGCATAATTTGGCTCAAAATGAGTTGATATAACAAAAAAGTTCACATTCTTTCTATGTCGCTACTGCCTGAAACAGATATAGAGGCAATTTATTCAGAATAAATTATTGCCAGCCTTAGCTAAAATAACTTGCTCTGTGGAGCTTCTTCATGTATGTAACCAAAGGGAGCTGTCTGGTTACATATGTTTTTGCACATCTTTCAGATATATCACACACAAAATCCAGCATTTGGGAATATTGTGTCATCAGTGACACTCTCTAGGGAACTCTGGTTTCGTAAACCAATGAACAGATTACATCCATCCATATATGTAGTTTTTTCATTGGTGACGGGTGCAATATTGATAGTATTCGTCGTTGCAATATTTAATGACAATCTTAATTTAATAATTGATGGCAGTATAGTTTAATGCAAAAAGTTACTTATACATGGGAAGTTGGAAAGTGTTCTTCATTTGGCTTAACTGTTCACGGACACCTTGAGAAGGAAGAAACAAGTGAAATTTCTTGTGAAAAAAATGGAAATTATGGATGAGTCAGTTGAATTGTAATGTGGCGTTACCCACATTTGGATGTGTGAGTTTGGGGCAGGAAACCCAACGTACGTGGGTTGAACGTCCTTTGCTTTTAGCTCACTTATCAGTCCACCCAACCCATCAAGTCTTTGCTCTTTTGGAAACATCAGGCTTTTCAGATGTGACTTTCTGCTGAGCCCACGTATGTTAGAGTCGGGGAATGCAACCGAGGCGCTCCTAACGCACGTTGATGTAAATACCTGGTGAACGGGGTCTGGGGATTTTCAAGGCTTATTTGCAAGGCAGACCACAGTGGAGCAGTTTCCAGCAGGGAAGGTGTAGGCTTTCAAAGTCTTAGGTCGCGGAGTCCAAAAATGACACCTTGCGTTTCTGTACTGTGCTTTGCTAGATGAAAGATGATCTCAGATTCATCCTCAGCAGATGTACGCTGTGCCAGTGCTGGCTTTTGTAAGGAGACTGTTACTCAATGAATTTTCTACGTTTCATCAGAGCAGAGCTGTGGGAAACATCACATGAAAGTAATACGGCATATAAAAGATATTAAAAAGGTGAAAAATATACCTGTGGGAGTTGTCTCATAATTTTATTATCCAAACCTCAAGAATTTGCCAAGCTGGGCTGGAAATCTCAGAAGACTGGCTAGCTCACAAGATTTCCACTGCTTTGCAAAGGAGAAAATAGGGCAAGTGCACATTTTAATTCTGTGCACTTTGTTGCTTCTGTTTCTAGTCTGTAACTGAGCAAAGGAAGTGCAGAGGTATATGAAAATGAAACTGAAGAAGAAAAAGATCTGCTTTTCTAACCGTCCTGGCGCTTGGCCAGGTCCTTTAGGTGATGTAAATCGGGAAAGCTGTGTGGCAGGCTAAGGAGCTGCTTTAGTTTACACGGCATGAGAATCTGGCACGTAGCGTTTGACGGGTTTTTGGAATTTAGATTTTCAGGAGAGACAATGTAAGGCTTTTATTTAAGTACTCAGGTGCAAATATAACCTCAGCTCTTCTTAGTTGTCTGAAAATATCTTTACAAGCAGGCTCAGAGAATTAACGCACAAACTAGCCGGAGGCCCTCCCGTATCAACATTATAGCATCACTTTTGCATAGTCACGCCTATCGTAGTTGTTTGATAACTGCCCCCATAGCCCCCTTTTTAAGCTAAATTCAGCTATAACTGACTAATTAAGCAACTTTGAGACGTATTTCAGAACCTATTGACTAAAAAGTTATATTCTTTCAAAGCTGAAAGTGTTGCCTTAGGGGAATTAAGTCAGCCCTTTAAATTTTTTAGTAGCATAGCTTTCTGCTCAATAGGTTTTGAAATACATCTCAAACTCACTTAATTAGTTATAGTGTATTTTAACACTGGGAAGTGGTTGATTTTCTCCAGGCAGGGACACTAACTAGTAGGGCTTGTTGCAGGTGTGCTCCTTGCACACCAGCCCTGCCGCGGGTGCAGGGAGGCAGAGGATGGTGGGGTGCAAGGAGCTGGCTGTCACTGCTGGGGACAGGGTGGAGGTGTAGGAGACTGAGCTGCTGGTAGAGGCACCTTGTGCGAGGGTGTACATGCGTGCTAGGAGCCCAAGGTCCACCCCCCTAGCTCTCTTGGATGTCTTGACTAGCTGGCCATCAGTAACAATGGCAGCCAAGGCAGCGCTGATGAGATCCCGTTGCTGCAGTGGGTGTTTAAGATAATTTTAGGCTTCGTGGGATATTCTTCTTGGGAAACGTGCAGGATCGCTGCAGGTGCTGTATCGTCTCTGACAGCCCTATCCTCAAATACTGTAGGACAGCTCACATAGCGAGACACCTACGTTTGGACAACTTAATTTTTTCTCTGGCGTGCCTGTACACACCTGAATTTAGTTTGTTTTAATCTGGAGCTGAATCTGATGTGGCAAGCCTGCGCTGTGGTGTGCCTAAGCACGTTGAGCTCCCTGGGCCACCCCAGGCTCAGGAGAGCGCCTGGTTGTCATGGTGGGGCAGCAGAGAGAGCCCTACTGCGTCTGGGCTTGTAAATCTTCCCTCCTTCCAAACAGAAGCAAAGGTGCTCTGCCAGGGTCCTGGTCTTTTCTCTCTGTGCCCTCTAGCCTGAACCCGCAGTGGTGTTCTCCTTCGTCTTTGCATTGGACTACTATTAAGGAGCTGCATGCTCAATTGCCTGTAGATGCTACTTGAAACTTACTGTTTTTACCCTAGAATGGCGAATTCATATAATTGAGCAGCATCCTCTGCCACAAAAATAATCGTTAGAACAGGTGTCCATAGATATCGCATTGCCCTTCAATATCAGGTATCACTCTCTCTGCTTTTATCAGCACAGATAATTTGTTAATGCTCACATTAGCCAGTTCTCTCACTGAAGGCTATTATTAGTCAATAATAGAAACTTAACTTGTCTACTGGATTTGTGGGTACTATTTTCTGAGTCTTGTCTACTGCATTCTTTTTTTCTTCAGAGCTGTTTTTTCTTTTCTAAAATCATGCAGAGACATATTTTGAGAAAGACTTTGACTAACACCTGTTTGACCTGCAGGTTGGAAATCTTTTCTACTGGTTCTGCGCTGCCAGACTGAAACAGTACAAAAATACACACGGACACGGATGATTACTTCTGAGTATTGACGTTAAGGCTTTTTGAGCAGAATTTTAAATTCACCTTCTGAACTTAGGGCTAAAGCAGGGACATAATTGATCTCAGAACTTGCCAGAAATTATTGTCTCTTTCTGTCACTGTTTCAGTTCTTTATTTTTTTCCCCAGTGTTCTTTATTATGTTTTTGAGTCCTTTGGAAGCAAATCTGTGTTTGAGACTGTCCGGGTCCTGTGCATCTAACGTGACACAAGGAATAATTCAAGTACAGCAAGAATAATTTTAAACTTCCCTTCAAATTCAAACAAACACTGCTGTAAATAATTCCAGATAATTTCAATACTCAGCAGTTTTGGAACACTTTAGAATCTGTGCAAAGTCATAGCAAAAGAGGAAGGCAACTCCTCCCTCCCCCATTAATACGGAAAATGTCCTTAAAGAAAGATACATTTCATGAAGTTATTATTTCAGTTACCCAAAACTAAACAAATACCAGTCTAATAAGTATAACTGGAACAAAGCCAACATTAACAAAAATGATATAATACTGTAAGAACCTTAGTCAATACTGAAAGCTGTAATTGGTCTTAAGGATGAAGTCAGGAAAAAAACCCCACCCATTCCTTCTTTTATGACGATTTGATAAAGGAGTAGATGGGAAGTTACTGATGAGTAAAGGAGTGGCTGTGCCAGACCTGGTGGCACTGAGTGGGCTGGTGTGCCTGTGCCAGGATATATTTAAATCTGAGCAAACCTGGAGTGTCCAAAGGCATGGGCAGCCTCCAGTTGCCGTGAGTGCTAACTGGGGTACCTACGTGTGCTACAGCATCGTTCTCAACAAATCTGACCCCTGAGCAGAGCTGCCTGAATTACTTGCTGGGACTGGTTTTGTTTGATGGACTTAATTATTTTTTTTTCCCCTGCTTACAGCTTATCCACAAATGGCTTAGAGGTTTGTTTAGATTTGTTAATATTTTTGTGGGCATAAATATACTGTTAATGAAATAATTAGTTGCTATCATGAGTTGATGGTATACATTTTTTTTTAATATACATTACTCTTCAGGGAAGTCGTGGATGCCCCATCCCTGGAAGTGTTCAAGACCAGGCAGGGTGGCTTTTTGAGCAACCTGCTCTAGTGGGAGGTGTCCCTGCCCATGGCAGGGGGGTTGGAACTCGATGATCTTTAAGGCCCCTTCCAACTCTAACGATTCTATGATTCTATGATTTACGGCACAGAAATAGTCTCTGAACTCTGGTGATACTGCCCCTGCTCCGTTAAGTGGGCAGTCTGCAGTTTATATGCGGTGATCTCTGTCCTGTTCAGGACATTGGGCAGTATTTCTGACCCTCAAGGCAGAATGGTGGGCTCTCATCTGAGACCAAAGGCTACAGCTCCGGCTGGGAGGTCTGTACCATCCACCCCAGCGGTGGCCCATGCCTCCACCCAGATGGAGCTGCTGAGGGGAGAGGCTGCGGTGTAGACCTCAGACTGCAGGAGGTGCCTGGACCATTCTCCTGGGGCAGGGAGAGGCAACAGACCTGCCTGCCAAAGGAGTGCCCAGGTGGCTGAGCTGCAGGAGGTGGTGAGGAGGCTGCCTAGCATCAAGGAGGCTGAGAAGGAGACAGAGAGCTGGTTCTAACCGCAGTCTGTGACCCACAGCCCAAGGCCAGATGACCAAAACCTCCCTTACTGGCACACACAGAAGGGAGGGGGGCCAATAATGCAGAAGAACAGAAGCTTGCAACAGCAAGGACCAGCAGGAGGAAGAGACTTCCCCTGAAGCCTGAGGTGCCCTTGCAGAACTGCTTCACTGCTCTGCAGAGTGACGAGGAAAGACCTGTCACACCAGGAGAGATGCTGGAGCTGAGCAAGGCAGCCCGATCTGCTGCCTGTATGGTAACTAAGAAAAAGTGACGGGTGGTCGTAGCAGGTGACCCTCTTCTGAGAGGTGTGGTGGCACCCATTTGCCTGTCTGATTCCTCCTCTAAGGAAGCGTGCTCCTTACTGGGGGCTCACATCAGGGATGTCATTGAGAGACTACCAAGCCTCGTAACTGTGTTATCTGCTGCTGTTGCTTCATGTGGGCAACAGTGATACTGCCAGGAGCAGGCTGAGGAGCATCAAGAAGGGTTACAAAGCACTGGAAGCAGTGGTAAAAGTCTATGGTAAGGTCTAAAAGGAAGTTTTTTCATCAGCCCTCACAGTCAAAGAGAAGGGATTTGAGAGATTTTGGCCTCTTCAGGCATCTGCTTGGTAGAGTACCATGAGATAAAGACCTGGAGGGAATAGGGGCTCAAGGAAGCTGGTTAATATTCAAGGATCACCTCCTCCAAGCTCAGGAGCAATGCATCTCAACAACAAGGAAGTCAGGCAAAAACACCAGGAGGCCTGCATGGAGGAACAGGGAGCTCTTGGACAAACTCAAACACAAAAAGGAAGCCTACAGAGGGTGGAAGCAAGGACAGGTAGCCTGGGAGGAATACAGAGAAATTGTCCAAGCAGCCAGGGATAAAGTCAGGAAAGCTAAAGCTCAGATAGAGTTTAATCTGACTCGGGATGTCAAGGGCAACAAGAAAAACTCCTAGAGTTATGTCAGTAATAAAAGGAAGAGGAGGAAAAATGAAGGCCCTCTCTGGAAGGAAACAGGAGACCTGGTCACCCAGGAT
>JAOXNO010000024.1:56703653-56715734 GCA_028565335.1 Limnodromus scolopaceus | reverse complement strand
CCAGGAGCAGGCTGAGGAGCATCAAGAAGGGTTACAAAGCACTGGAAGCAGTTGTAAAAGTCTATGGTAAGGTCTAAAAGGTAGTTTTTTCATCAGCCCTCACAGTCAAAGAGAAGGGATTTGAGAGATTTTGGTCTCTTCAGGCATCTGCTTGGTAGAGTACCATGAGATAAAGACCTGGAGGGACTAGGGGTTCAAGGAAGCTGGTTAATATTCAAGGATCACCTTCTCCAAGCTCAGGAGCAATGCATCTCGACAACAAGGAAGTCAGGCAAAAACACCAGGAGGCCTGCATGGAGGAACAGGGAGCCCTTGGACAAACTCAAACACAAAAAGGAAGCCTACAGAGGGTGGAAGCAAAGAGAGGTAGCCTGGGAGGAATACAGAGAAATTGTCCAAGCAGCCAGGGATCAAGTTAGGAAAGCTAAAGCTCAGATAGAGTTTAATCTGACTCGGGATATCAAGGGCAACAAGAAAAACTCCTAGAGTTATGTCAGTAATAAAAGGAAGAGGAGGAAAAATGCAGGCCCTCTCTGGAAGGAAACAGGAGACCTGGTCACCCAGGATATGGAGAAGGCTGAGGTACTCAATGACTTTTTTGCCTCAGCCTTCACTGGCGAGTGCTCTAGCCACACTGCCCAAGGTGCAGAAGGCAAAGGCAGAGACTGGGAGAATGAGGAACTGCCCGCTATATGAGAAGACCAGGTTCAAGATCATCTAAGGAACCTGAAGGTACACAAATCTATGGGACCTGATGAGAGGCATCTCAGGGTCCTGAGGGAACTGGTGAAGTTACCAAGCCACTATCCATCATATTTGAGAAGTTTTGCCAGTCTGTTGAAGTTCCCACTGACTGGAAAAGGGGAAACATAACCCCCACTTTTAAAAAGGAAAAAAGGAAGACCTGGGGAACTACAGGCTGGTCAGTCTCACCTTTGTGCCTGGCAAGATCATGGGTTAGATCGCCCTGGAAACTATGCTAAGGAACATGGAAAATAAGGAGGTGATTGGTGACAGACAATGCGGCTTCACTAAATGCAAACTGTGTCTCACAAATTTGGTGGCCTTCTGCAATAGTGTTACATGGTGTTGGCAGATAAGGGAAGGGCAACTGACATCATCTTCCTGGGCTTGTGCAAGGCATTTGACACTGTCCTACATGACACCCTTGTCTCTAAATTGGAGACACGTGGATCAGATGTATGGACCACTCAGTGGATAAGGAATTTGCTATATGGTCACACTCAAAGAGTTGCAGTCAACTGCTCAATGGCGGTCTCAAGCGGAGACCAATGACATTCCTCAGGGGTCAGTATTGGGACTGATGCTGTTTAACATCTTTAACATTGCCCCATCCCTGGAGGTGTTCAAGGCCAGGCTGGATGGGGCTCTGAGCAACCTGGCCTAGTGAGAGGTGTCCCTGCCCGTGGCAGGGGGCTTGGAACTGGAAGATCTTTAAGGTCCCTTCTGACCCAAACCATTCTATGATATGATTCTATGAGTATGATTTGTTAATGCTTGGGAATGAAGTAATAATTTACAGTGCTGATAATGCTATAGATGGTTGTTCTAACCAGTATATATGAAGTTTTTGCTCTCCATTACTGTCCCACAGCTCTTGGAGTCGTGCCAAACTGCAGGGACACCAGAGAAACAAGCCACTGGGTTTTATTTGGAAAAAAAGGATTACATTTTTAAAAGCTGCTTGTGATTTCTTCACTTCTTGTGAGATCAGACCAAACTGCTTATGAAAAGATACTAGTCGTCAAAGAAACACAGACAGTAAAGATAGGGTTGGGTGTTCCCTATAGCTCTAGGAAGAGGTTGTATTTATGAGTGGAAACCTTTACTATTTTAAAACACCTGTAATGTGCACAGACCTAGAAGTTATTTGTTGTCTTTGGCCAGAGGCTGGCAGTCACAGAGTATTATGAAGGACTGAACGAACTATTCCAAGTTAAAATGTAGTGAACATTGATCTTTTGCTATTTTTCTTCCCCAGAAAGGGTGTTTTCAGCAAGAAAGGAGCCTTTTTTTTGTTGTTTTCAGAAAACACAGATTGATAATACTTAATTTTACCATGTTTCCCCTCCTCTTTCCTTTCAAGTTTGCTTAGGAAAAATTATTTCCATAAATTTTTAATTCCTTTCATAATTTTCCCTGAACAAACAACAATACCCTTTTTTTTACTTATGCTAATAAGTGGAACTCAGTTGTAATGAGGAAAAGCAATATTTGTGTTGCAACAGAGCAAAATTTTAATCTTTTAAAATGATCTAGAAAGTCCAGGAAAAGCAAATGGCCTTCCTTTTATTAATGAATTCTTTCACATGAGCAGATCGGTTATCACGTGCGAATAGTTCTTGTTGGGCTGTGACTTATGACTTCTTCTTCCTGGTCTATGCAGTATATTAACGTATTTCTATCTTTAGGTTGCTGAAATAACGTTCAAGAAGGTGAGCTGGATTTTGTAAACAATACTGGGAGGCTTTTTAAAATTTTATCAAATAATGTTCTGGGCACAAAAATGTGTTCAGGCTGGCTAGATCTTGCCTCACTTCCTTGGAAGCAGTTCAGTGGTAAGCCAGGCTATCACGGCAATCTTTCCCCTCCACCTCTTTCTTTCCAGGAACAGTAGTGAGTGGAATTACAACTATCCCACCACAAACAAACCACTTGCCCTGAGTCAAGGCATATGTACCCAGTATCTGGCTTCAACATAACTCAAGGGTATCTCTTGCCATTGTTTTAGCTTGTTGAGGTATTGGTGGGTTTTTTTGGGGTTGGTCGTAATAGCTAAACCACTGTGGCAAAATATGAATGTAGGAAACCTTATGTCACCTTGTTGTGGGATCTCCAGTCTGTTCTTTCCAGTTCACCCACATCTCTTGCACCCTGCCTCTTTCGTGCTCATCAAGCAGCCCACCCGCTTCTCCAGCACTCCCAGGAGTAGCAGCACCAGGTTATGGACAACCTCCAGCAGATGGAAAATCACTTCCTTTCATCTGCAGCACTGGCCTTGCCCTGCTAAGGGGGTGACCACAGCCTGCTGGTGCCTGGGGGATGGCTCTGGCAGGGTTGGGGAGAGATGCCTCTGCTGCAGGTGGCCCCAGGGAGGTTGGCCACCATGGGCTAACCCTTGTGGTGGCTGGGGAGCCACCAGTGCTGGAGCGGGGCTGCCCCCAGCCCTGAGACTCTGCCAGGGCACCAGGCATGCCCCTCATCTCAGACCTTTTCCCCCACCGTATCTCCAGGTCTAGATCATAAACAGGGTGAGTGTTCAATTAGTTATGCTTTTAATGACATTGTTTTTAACCTACCACAAGTCCTGTATAAATAAACCTAATTAATTGTCCTTTACCTTTATATGTCTGAACAATGTGTCAGGTTTTCCTTTTTCTTTTCCAGACAAAGGGAAAAATGCGTACAAATTTTATGAGTTAGGACTAAATGGCTAAAGTAGATATAATTGGGAGCTGGCAGCCTTTTTGGACTAATTATAGGACACGGTATTTCACTTCCTTGTAACCTGTTCAAATCCAGCCTGGATCAGTGGTAAGAAAGAGCCTGGGATGGCGACCTGCCAGTGTTATAGAGTGCAAAATTAGCAGGCTGCTCCTTATTCCTATTCCTCCTAATGGACAGATGTTGACACAAACACCTTCACCATCCTCACTGGCACCTGCTGGCACCCTTGGACAAGGCACCACCAGCCAGGAGGGATGGTGACTCCCCTCATCTCCCCTTCCCTTCCGGGCTGATCTCTCCCCTGAAGCCCCGTGGACGAGTCTCAGGTTAAGAGAAGCTTTTCCCGTGCGGGATGCAGCCCCTGAAGTGACTTTGCAGAGAGTCAAAACACGCCACACTAGGATGTTAAATGCACCGAATAAAGTCCCCAGTCAGCACGATGCCTAAGGGTATGCCTGGGTTTAAATAAAGTTGTCCAGCAGACATCAAATTAAGCTCACTCCTTAGTACTGTGCTGCTTCCAGGCTGGAAGGAGCAGTTTTAAGTAGTAGACATCTCAGTTATGTGCAGAAGGTTATATGTTTTTTTCTTGCGTGGGTTGTTTTCCCCTTTTGTAAAAGGAGTAAGTAAATATCTTATTTGTTTGGAAAGTAATACTTTGGTTAGGTAATCCATTGTTTTGAAGGATCTTGCTTTTATTAGGGAAAACAGTATCTCTATCTGTCCCGCATAGCTATTTGCAGGACACTTATCTCTGCAGTGTCTGAGAGCCAAGCATGATCATTAAGACTTGTGCAGAACGCTAACATCTTTAAATCCTAAATGAGAACCACATTATGGGATAAGTTCAATTTCATGTCATAGTGGGAAAACTAGAGCCTTGCTGAAGATGAGCTGGGTATTGAATCAAAGCTGTATTAACTTTGTGTGCTGGGATTTTTCCCCCCTCCCTTTTAACTTTCTGTTTATTAGAGACTTTAGACCTTGATAGGTTATAAAGCTTGAGGAGGGGGAAAAAATGATATAATAAAAGCAAGCAGCATCAATAGAGTGGCGAGCAAGAACCACCTGCCACTGCACGAGCTGCTGCCGATGAAGGGCACGAAAAGAACTGATTGACGCCGGCACACAAACACGCGCCCCGACGAGACACAGCAATATAGCTCAATAGCAAAGTTATAGCCTGTGACGAGATGAAAGAATACAGGCTTTAAAAGTAAAACACTTTGTGAACATAAACTCCCCGTATATTGCAGCGAGTCCCCGAGGAGCAACAGTGTGCTCCGTGCCCCCTCCTTCGCTCCCGCTCGCTACAGATCCCGCTCCGCAGGCAGCAGGCAGGTTCAAACAAGGTCAGAGTGTCTGGCTTCTTGGCAGGAGCCATCCTTTCTGCAAACTTAATAAATGGAATCCAGGTGCAGAAGATATTCCTTGCAAATATGTCCTGAATCGCGCCTGCCGTGCTTTCCGTTGCCTGGGCTGTAGCTCCCAGGTTGTATTAGTCCCCTGCTGATCAGAAAGGGGTTTGACAATGACCAGTTGCCAAGAGAAGGAACTTAAATCAAGCATAACAATTAACACATTTCCTAAAAACATACCGAGAATCTAGAACTGCACGCAGCTGCCTAGAGCAGAGGTCTTGAACACCCTGCCCACAGGCTGGAGTTTTACTCCCTTGTGGCCCATATGGCACGCGAAGCTTGAAAACATGCTTACTTTAGAAATAAAATGCTGCTCACCCACCTGGCTGCAAAGCCAACCTATAAAAGCAAGATAAGCATAAAAGACAAAAGAGTTCTCTTCCTTATGTGAAATGAGACCTCTGGGAAAAATTAATTCCTTCCCACTTTTTCCTCCTTTACACTGCACTGCACTGGGGTGTTCACTCTGAAGCCTAACGATGACACAAATGTCTATCAAAGTGACCAGTTTTTGTCAAATGGACTAGGGAATAAGAAAGAAATATATGACTTGAAGAGACCTTCTAAATCAACAAATACAGTTCTCTGCTGTCACTGCTAATAACCTTACTATAGTATGACTGTTTAAGCCTAGTTTCTTTATGGGTTGAGAAAGAAATGAAGCTGCTGAAGAAAAAAGTGGGACTTGCTGATGGAAAGGCAATTCGAAAGCAAGAAAGTTAGGGTTGGAGGAAAGAAACAAACAAGGGAAAAGGAAAGGGGGAGGCTAAAAGCAAAAATAAGCCAACATAGAAACAGTGGGAACAAGTAAGAAGGTATCGAAAAGTGGGAACAAGTAAGCAGGTATCAAAAAATGGGAACAAGTGACCAAAATACTTGAGGCAT
The DNA here is from genome assembly GCA_028565335.1 of Limnodromus scolopaceus. Lineage (NCBI taxonomy): Eukaryota > Metazoa > Chordata > Aves > Charadriiformes > Scolopacidae > Limnodromus > Limnodromus scolopaceus. The sequence goes on along the minus strand of JAOXNO010000024.1, from coordinate 56,709,960 downwards.
AATTTCTCACTGGTGATAATTGGTATGACTTAAATGACTACTGATGACAGCTTTGAGCCTTGCTATTGTGCATGAGACTTATGCCAGTTCTGACTGTAGTGCAACTTCCTCCATAATGTCACTGCTGTTGGATAACAGTTACCACTTCTATAATATACTTAAGGTAGCACAGGGTCATAAATTTCTGCTTCAGCATTAAATTAATCTCTTTATCAATATAAGCATTTGTAGTCATATTACATACGAATTTTCATTTGATGATGTTTGCTCGCTGGAAACACCTTTTACTTGGGGAATTACAAAAAAGTGGTGTTTTATCTTGAGTTTTACTGAATCCAATTTTTAACCGTACATTCGGAGACACAAATAGTGTATTTGCACAGTCACATGCCAGTTGTGTCTAGTTATGGACCACAACTCTGTAAGTGGTGTTATTTCTCTTCCTGACTGGCTAAATCATGCAGGTAGTCAACGTGGGCCAAGTTCTGATTGCAACATACTGCGTTACTTCATCTCTGTGTTGTCCAGCCAAAGAGACAAAGACCCACCATGGGATTTAGGTGACTAGTCCACTCTATATTCAATCGAGACGTTTGCAAGGTACAATTTGATTGGATTTTCATGCCATTTGCAGCTTAAAATCAAACTTTATTATTGGCTCACTCAAATGGCAAATGCATGGAAAGTTATGAGCGACTTTGGATGAGATAAATGAACCTAATAAATTAGTCGTTCAGCTGTGTTATGAAAATTTTTTTTTCCTGGGATGTTTGCTTTCAACTTGCCAAGCAATGCTCCAGCTTTCCATGGTTTTGGGGCAATTTTGAGCAGAGCCTGGCAACAATGCCTAACTCACCAATGGCTTTGTCCTATGCAGAGTGGCTGGGAGGCTGGTCCCAGTGAGCTGACTTTCCTTTGCAAATTGCTCAGGACTTGAAACTGTCTCCTGTCACTGCCCCTCATTTCACATTAACCTTAACTGATGCCCAGAAGGACCTAACTGCAGGGCACTGGAAACAAATGTACCAGAAATCCATCCTTCCACAGTTTTACCACCAGGCATTAGATATATCAGAGATCATTCTATTTAATTTATGAGGTGTGAGAATCAAATAACCTATATAAAAATTTATGTTGTGTCTCAAGATGTCCAATCGAGATTGAAATATGTCTGGTTAACTTCCAAATAAATTGACTCCTCCAGAGTTTTCTCTGAATTTTTCTCCCAGGCTAGAGTATGATTGAGTTTTATAGGTTTAACATTGTGAAGTAGCACCTTAGAGAGAGTAGAGTTGAGACATTTGCCCATACCACAGGCGTATGCTATTGTTTCAGTGCCAGTGAGGGGGACTCACTTTAGAGGGGGTTTATGACTTCGCTTTGTGTGTAATTACTGATTAAAATGGTACCATAGCAATATTTAAAGAGAATCAAGCCCGGTCCGCTAAGGGATAGAGCTAGTGTTGCGGGAAGCATTTGTGGACGAACCCATGCTTTTCAGCCAGCAGAAATTCAGCTGTCATCTTCAGGTTAACTGGGATGGGACAAGAGGAGATGTAATGACACTTTTGACTCATATTCTCCCAGGGAGGTGAACGTGGGGTGCTAACACTTTTGAATCCAGCCAGCCAGAGACCCCTCTCCTCAAAAACATAAGCAAAATGTCTATGAAGGCAAATTGAGGCACTGAGCACCCTCCTCCAGTTTGCTCCTCATGGAGAGCCCTGCAAGCTGCCAGGCCATGGGCCAAGGGAATGTCAGCTTGGTGGGATCCATGGGTCTTTCCCTGGGGCTGGTGCATCAGGCTGTGCTGGCCTTTCATTCCTCTTGCCTGCAACACTAGCGACAAAGCTGAACACGGGACAACTTTGTCCAACCTGGACATACAAAGTGGAAAACTAAAGTCCTTCTGGACATGTGTGTACATTCTCCCTTTGGTGCTTTTTTTTTTTTGGATATATCACCATGCCTTGAGATGTATATGATAGCTCTATTTATGGATGGAAAGCTGGATTTTTGCCTTTATGTGTGTATAATATACTTGAGATGAGGACAGTATGGGGGAGAGCAGGTCCAACACAAGCAATGCTTTGGTAGCGATTGGGGAAGGAGCTGTGTTGGTAAGGGGATGGCTTCAGCAAAGGAATTGGTTGCGTGCACCCTGATTGCGAGACGTCAAGGAGAGGTTAAGCAAAAGTCCATTGCAAATTCTTCAGTATCGCTGAGCCTAAACCCAGCATTTTTAACACTCTTCATCCATCCCTAGCAAACACTTGGGGTGATGTTAATCACACCTCACAAGCTGGCAAAGGAATTTGTGCAAATACTGCACCATCTTCTCGATTGCTTTTTCTTCTGGAAATGGCAAAAGCAAGATTGGAGAATTGGAAGAAGAACTGTGGTCTCACAACCCATTAATTTTTACCCTGAAATCTTTCCTTTACTCTCTGGTAAATCTGCGGCAGAAGTTGTGTTTTACACTTCTGGGAAGGGGAGCAGGGGAGCAGCTTTTCCTTACCTTTCATGTTGTGTGCCTTTTCAGGCTTTGGCACCATGACTTTAATGAATTTTGTAGAGTGTGCAAAACAGCAAAACAGAAGCATCTAAATCTCTGTTCTTTTTGTGAAAATTTACAACTGGCACGATGATTACATTTTCTCAGGGCTGCTAAATCCTGTGGGTGCTCTTGCAAATTATAACATTGACTGCATGTAGTAAATTTGACCCGCGATTTCACCTATGTTTTCCTTTAGTTTGTTTTAATTTCTGCCCCCCCACTTTTCTCCTTTCATCAACTCTTGTTTAAGTTTGCCCTGCCCTTGATTTTTTGCTGGAATAAATCTAGCTCTCTTGGGCTCGGCCTTCATTAGAAAGGAAAAAAAGTTACCTAACATGTCTTACCTAACAGCCCTGTTATTTCCAGTAAAGGTGAGAAAGGTGGTTTTCTTTTCAGGCCTGCCAATTCTTGTCCTTTCTTCTGAGATTGCTTGCCAGCATGGAGATGGCTTTGTGTTGCGAATTCCTCTTTCACAGTTCTGCTCAGAACTGGGTTACGACCACCTTGTTGTACCCAGGTCGCTGCACAGCTATCAATTCAGAAAGACTTCCAGTGACAACCAGCAATGTTTTTTTTTGCTTTGAAGTGTTGATAACAGCTATTGTTGGGTTCTTCCTGTCCTGGGTGAGTTTACATAAATGATCGTGTATGTGTGCGAGACAGCAAAGGGGGAAGAAAACAGATGGAAGAGAAGTACAGTAGTACCGGAGAGCGGGTGAGTCCACAGCACATGGGTACGGGAAATGCGAGGAGAAATAATTAGTGCTGTAATCTGATTTGCTAATAATCCATTTATAAAACAGTTATGATATATACTTGTAGGAATGTGACTGATCATAACGACAAATGATATTACTTCCTCCCCTCCCACTCTGTATTAAGGAACCTTAATTACTTGATGGCTCAAGACTTTGTGGGTGACTCATGCTACAAAGAGTCAGATGCTCACAGCACATAATGGAGCTCTTGAAAAGCTTTCATAACGATGGCGGGCTCCTGCTACCTCCCTCCCATACATCCCTCTTTGCCAAAGAGTTATTAGGTAATTTAAAATAATTAAAAAGGAAATAATTAAAAGATTTTACACACACAGAAATAGCACTTGCAGCTAATTATGTAAGTCTATCACTTCGAACACTGGAACACTATTACCATTATCAGAGAATTGAGTTTGAATTGTGACGGATAATCCTCTAGTCCCATGTTACGCTCTTGCAAGTGGGAGCTGGTTGTCTAGGTTTTTACAGAAGGAAAGAGGTGTGTGGAGCCCATGCTCTAGCCATGGCTCTGCTACAGAGGTTTCTGGTCAGCTTTGTTCCCTACAGACTTTTACCTAATTAAAACAAAGCGGGGAATGAAAACTCCTTCATCTAATCTTAATGTGTTTGCACAGGATGTTTTGCTAAATGCACAGGAGTTCCTGTGTGTTTGCAGCTCCTTGAAGGGTTGAGATGTCAGAGCAACTTCCTGACAGGGGGACTGTAGGCATGGGTTATGTTAAATGAAGTAAGTGACAAAATTATCCCATGGTCTTGCTATCAGTAGCGTGGACATCAGCTCCATAAATATGGTGATAGGGGTATGAAGTAATAATTTATTTCATCGATCAGCAACATAGAGCTACCTTTCATGTGGATAATGGCAGCTGTTTAACGGTGCAAAAAAAATTACATTGTAGTTTTATGGTAAGAAGCTAATATCTTACCCAAATAAAGCCTTTGACACCTTAGGCATTCAGAATCTAATTATTCAGAGTGAAATTTGGTCAAAAAAAGTGAGGCAAACCTCCTTTCACCTTTGAAAAATACCTGTAATACATCATTGCTGCTAATCAGACTGCCCCTAACACTGAACAGCCAACAATAGCCTAATGCTAATCCAAAAGATATGGTGAAACTGTGAAATAGCAGCAGAAAGTCACACTGGTCATTGGATTTTTGGATCTCTTTACTTTTCCTTTTTTTTTTTTTTAATTTTTTTGTGGCTTTTTTGTTGATTTTTCTTTTTTTTTTTCTTTTTTAACTGGAAAGCTGTTGAAAATATTATCTTACTATTTGTTTCATCTTATGTGAAGAAGATACCAAATAGACATTGACCGCCAGAGGATACTTATGATTCGAACAAATGCATCTTTCCATGTATTTTTTTCCATGCCTGAGACAGTGTTCCCAAAGCTACGAGTGAAACGCGGTGCTCAGGAGAAGAAATTCTAGGCTGTGACTTTCAAAAAGGCATTTCTTATTTCGGCTGTCTTCAGCTTTGATTGATTTTTGTCCCCCACAACACCCCTTTGGAAGCAGTGAGCCCAGCTGAATTCTGGTGGGAGCTGCGGACTCTGAAAACATCGCAAAGCATTGAATGCTTAGAACAAAAAGGTTGTTTGAAATGGTGGGATTAGTTCACAGATTAGCAAACCACCTTCACCTGGAGGGGCAGGGGCAGGATGCACAGCTCTCTGCGTGCCCCAGCCCGGCAGGATGCCTCAGGGGGAGCGACAGGGAGCCGTGCCCCCACGCCTGGCAAGGGTAGCAGCAGGGGAGCGAAAAGCACTGGGGCACGAGGCAGCAGCAGATGTGTCTCCCCATGTTTCCAGCTGGACTGGATAGCTGCTCTGGGGCTGCAGCTAATATTCACAGCAACTATTCCACGGTTCAGGGTCTTCCAGATTTGAGAGAGGGCTGAGAGGAGGTCTGGTGGCAGTGCCCTGTAAATTTCTTAGGACACAGCAAAGGCACTTGCAGTTTATAGAATCGTAGAATCACATAATCCTTTAGATTGGAAAAGACCTTTAAGATCATTGAGTCCAAACATTATCCTAACACTGCCGAAACCACCACTAAACCATGTCCCTCATCACCACTTCTACCTGTCTTTTAAATACCTTCAGGGATGGTGACTCAACCACTCCCCTGGGCAGCCTGTTCCAATGCTTGACAACCCTTTTGGTAAAGAAATTTTTCCTAATATCCAATCCAAACCTCCTCTGGTGCAACTATTCCCTTGCCAAAAAAAAAAGGTTCAGGTAAAAAGCTAGTGGGTGTACAGGAGAGAATGTGTGACCTACACACATTCATTTTGATTTGTTTTTGACCTTTCCTTCTCAGTTTCTGGTGGCAGGGACTGGAGGCAAAGCTGGCTTTTTGTGTCTGCATAGTCCTGGTCCCAACTTGGTGCAGGAGCACCTGGGTAGCACTGGTTTTGGTAGCTTTTTCCTCCTACCTGCCCATTCTTCATCCACACTGTGTGATATATAAAACCACTGTGCTGTGGAGCAGATATTGTCTGAGAGGCTGGTTCACTGCAGAGGCTTAACAGGAGGCTGTGTGGAAGAAGGAGACTGGAAGGAAGGGCTGAGCAGTCTGGAGTATCTCTGGACTAGATGATAGCCTTTGGACCAGCCTTTGGACCAGTGAGTGGGGATGAGGTTTCTCTGACCCTCCTCACCCCCAACTGAGTAGATCACAAAACCCATCAGCTTCTGATGTTCCAGAGGGACCTGGACAGCCTTGAGAGGTGGGCTTGTGCAAATTGCATGAAGTTTAACCAAGGCAAGTGCAGGGCTCTGCACCTGGGATGTGGCAATCCCAGGCACAAATACAGGTTGGGCGGAGAATGGCTGGAAAGCAGCCCTGAGGACTTGGGGGTGTTGGTGGATGAGAAGCTTAACACGAGTCGGCAATGTGCACTGGCAGCCCAGAAAGCCAACTGCATCCTGGGCTGCATCAAGAGAAGTGTGGCCAGCAGGTCACA
>JAOXNO010000024.1:56683159-56703553 GCA_028565335.1 Limnodromus scolopaceus | reverse complement strand
GGTGAGGCACTGGAACAGGTTGCCCAGGGAAGTCGTGGCTGCCCCATCCCTGGAGGTGTTGAAGGCCAGGCTGGATGAGGCTTTGAGCAACCTGGTCTAGTGGGAGGCGTCCCTGCCCATGGCAGAGTTTTGGAACTAGATGATCTCTAAGGTCCCTTCCAGCCCAAACCATTCTATGATTCATTCTATGATTCTATGATTCTCTTGGCACTTCCCAGGCTGTGGCCAATGGGCCACTGGTGATCTAGGGAACCACAGACAGCGCTCTGTAAAGACATAGTGAACAGAGTCTTTCACATCACCATTATATAGCTTTTTATTGATAACTGGGAAGTAAAAGTTGCAGTAGTTCATCTGGGAAAAATACCGAGGATTTACTCGAAACTTAACCAGGGAATTAATTCCTTCTTGTTGATACAGAAGTTTCCTAACACAGAAAATTGCCCATGCACTAAGCTGGGACAGAGACCTGCAGTATGCTCCACTTGGCAAAGGGTGGAACGAGCTTGGTTTGGTTCCCAGCTTTCCTTTGTCAAGGTTGCTTCCTCAGGGGTGTTGGCAGAATCCTCCTGACTCCCTTTAGAGGGGTTGGGGTCCCCCTAAAGGCCTGTTCAAAGTAGAAAGCTCATTTAGGCACCCCAAAACGGGCTCTAGAGAAGTTTGTATCTCTCTGTCCCTTGACTGTAGATGAAGCACAGGGAAAGGAAACCAGCTTTTGTGAGCACCTGCACCATTGGCCTCTTTGCTTGTAATATGGGGTAGCAGCATTTTCCTGACATATGAAATGCTTTTTGAGTTATGGATAGATTGTGCTTTCTAAAAGCTAAGCGTTATTATGATCATGCAGTACTTTAGGAGTCGTGTAAGGAGAGGTTGTATTAAATACCATCATTAATGATCTAAAAGAAAAAAGTGAGAAGAGCATGATTACAAAATTCAGAGGATATTGAATTAGGAGGACTTGAGAGAAAATGAGATAATAAAAAGAGACCTAAAGAGATTATAAAGGTAGGCAGGGGTTTTTATAGAAACTGAGATTCATCCCGGAAAACTGCAGGATAATAAATCTGAGGGAAAATAATCTGAAATACATATCTCCAAGAGGAAGAAGAAACCTGGGAAGCAGTAATTCTGAAAGAAGTAAGATGATAATGGATAGCCAACCAAGCCTGAATTTGCAATATCATAAAACTGCAAAATGTCCAATGTAATTTTAAGTTGCAAATGCCAAACTATCATGTCACAAGACTGATAATCTTTTTTTTTTTGCAAACAGCTTATTACAACGGAATGCGGAATGGCTCAAGCAGTTTTCAACTCTGAGCAGCGAGTTTTGATCTCTTTAGTCACTGTGCAGGGTCCTCACTACAACCAATATCCACGTTACGTGTTTCAAGATATTTTCCCAGAACTGGTGAGATGCTATTTTGTTCACGCTACTGTACATGTCACACAGACCCACCATGGTCTTCAATTGCTGTCCACTTGGTTGTGTGAAGCCATGTTGATAACAACCATCACACACTTTCTTTTTTGCTTTTCCTTTTGAGGGAATGGTGCGTGTGTGTGGATGGAGGCTGAAGGGGAGGGAAGGGAAAGATCCTTGCATAGGATCCTGCAAAGACCTGTTACTGGTAATGGGTAGGTTGAAAATCTGCCCTCCACTTGGAATGGGCAGTGGGGAACAAGTGGTGCAATTCATGGTGGTTTAAATTAAAAACTTGCAGTCTGCAATTGAGATGGGCTCAGAGCACACAGGCAGGCTATTATTACACCTCGTCTGAGGAGTGAAAACTCATAAATTTGCAGTAGTTGATGACTTTTGCATTGCCTTCATCATACCCTCAGTTTCTCAGCCCTGGACCAGCAGCTCTCTGTGCTATTTCCATTGAGCCACAGCAGAGCAGAAGACAGAAGAACTTGTTCATGAAAAGTAATGTGATCCCTTACATAATCTGGGCTGAGACTACCGGCCATTTTGCAGACGAATAATGACATAATGAACCTGCTGCAATAGGCGGTGAGAAGCCAGTACAGTAAGCATAGGACAGTCTTGATATGTTCCCAGTAAGAATATTGCCATGGAGGAACTCGGTGGATCAGCTGAGGGAATGTGTTGTTGCATTTGGTTCACGGTGTATTTTTTTAACCACTGAAGTTTTCAGACCCAGGTAGATTATGTTTACAATCTGCCTATTAAATCATCATAAACTTTTAATGCTGGGAATATGACCTGTTCACAAAACCAAATGTAAATAGCAAAGGTTTGGAGTGGTTATTGAAATTGCTGTCAGTGTGAATCATACCGTCTAACCCAAGAAATAAGCTGCTGGATTTAATAAGGTAGAAGTTGTGAAAATGAATATCTCCTCCAAATAAAGCAAAACTAACATTTTACCATCTTCTGACGGTTGAAATTTATGGTGGCAGCTAAGATATGAATGAAAGTTAAATAGTCCTATTAATTTGATTACTTGTTTCCAGAGCCATCAGACATGTGGAAAGTAATATCATGTGGGAAGTGGTGTAAGATTTACACTCGCCTGAGAGAAATCACTGCTCCGTCTATCAGATTTGATAGGTGTCAGAGGGCCTTTTGAAAATGAATAATAAGAGGACTGAATAATAAGAAAGACGCTTAGCTGTTTAAAACTTTTAAACATTTGGATGAATTTTTAAACTAATTAAAACAAAAGTTTAAGTGGAAGTTTTGACATATATCTGGAATATGGTAGAACTGCTTAGCTGAATGTGTGAATTATCTCACACTCACTGGCATTTGTGAGGGGGATTTTTAAGATGTAAAATATTATAGGGCCATTCAAATCAGAGGAAATTGATTTGAGTTTGTGCCTCTATCCTTTTACGATTTCACAGTACAAAAAAACCCAACCGGGTCAGGAACCCGCTGTCCAAGCTTTCATGTGGACCCAAGCCATTTTCCCTATGCAACAACCCTCATAAACGATGCCCCTTCAATTTATTTTATGTTAAAATTTGCTAAGCAATTAAATGTAATAAAGTCCTCCTGGCCAGGGCAGCGCAATGGGCCCCAACTGCTGTAGCGGTGGTCACAAAACCGTGCTGAGGAAGGGTCTGTTTCTTGCCTCGCTGATGCTGATGGCAGAACTCCTCTTTGACTTCAGCGGGAGCGGTGTGAAACCGCTTAAAAAAAGCAAAGGAGGCTTAAAAAGAAATAACCGTCCTGAACTAGCGAAGGGGCACTTTTCGCATTGCATTTTTGTGCCGCCTTCTGTTGGGGGGAATCCTTTCCCCCACCAGCCCGTGGAAGTCATGCCTCGCGACGAGGAGCTCCAGGGCACTGTGGTGGGAGAGCTGCCGGGGAAGCAGAGCGATGCAAAACAAAGCCCCGTTCAGAGCCCGTGTTTCCCATGAAGCAGCAGCACTTGCTGTTCAGCCTGGCACAGAACGGGGGCTGGATTAATCTCTTATTCTTCATTTGAAAGGCTCTGTATTAAAAGACTAAGGTTTAGGATTTTACATCCATTTAACACCTGGCTAAGAACTGGGGGTATGTGTTCAGATATTAATGTGACTAAAAAGATATATGCTCGGGTTAAGGTTATTTCAAAAAAAGAAGCTCTGTCATTAATAATTTTTGGTCAGGAGCTCTGCCCGTCATCAGGAGATAAATCAGCTTGCAGCAGCTGTGACAGCTCTTTAAGTCTGAGGCCCGAACAGCTTAATTGGGGAAATGATCAATTCTAAGATGCATAGTCAAGATGACATCCTTGGTGCAGTAAATTCTTTCAGGAATGAACATGAATAAAATGAATATATTTATGGAACAGTGATGTAATTCAGAATCTCGGCTGTTAGGGAGCCTATGCATCTTCATTCCTTCTCTGCCCTGTAGCAATTTTCCAAGGCTCCAACCTCAGATAACTGTGAATGGTCTGAAAACTGCCCTAGGTGAATGTGGATTTTATAAGAATGAAGAGTCTTTCCAAATACTATGAATGAATAAAAAGTCCGCATTTTCCAGTGAGTATTATGAGTCAACTGTACTTATTTTTTCTACATATGGGGTAAACATAAGTCCTCAAAAACTCTTGAATTAATGATTTATTCATCTGAGGTCACTTTGAAAAAGAAATATTGATTCACCTGTTGGGAAAAATGTGCTTGCTTCAAGGTCCTACCAGACTGCTCTCCTTCTCTGCTCATCTTCCCACCAAGGAGAGCATCCTGCTGTATGTCCTGCTGCTGTCTGTACGTGCCTTGCCCAGCAAGGTAAATTTGTGGGGTCGGTCATGTCTAGGCAGAACTGAGTGAATAATGAAAACAATTCCATCACATGATTTATTTAAAGGGTGCGTGGAATTCCTGAGCGGAAAATTTGGATGAGCATCTCAGGGCTCCTTGGGGATGAGGCCCCAGGACTGCTCTCTAGTTAGGAGCATCTCCCCAGTGGTCGGGGGACTGGGGAGGGTGGTGGGTGCAATGGGAGAGGGATGGTATTCAGCAGCAGATCAGGCAAGTCCTGTGGTGGGCAATGGGACACAGGAGAAGGACCCTGCCTGTGCAGAAATGACACGATAAAGAGACTCACATGTGGCACTGGGGATGCTGAAAAAGAAAAATATTTGCGTGGAGTGCTGGGCTGGCCCCTCAGTCCTGCTGTCCCGGGGGCCTCGCTGGGACTTCTGCAGTTTGTAACATGCCCTGCTATGGCACCCAGGGAGTTTCAAAGGGGCGTGATTTGTTACAGGGAACAACTAATGATCTGGCAAGTTTTCCTCTGGACGCTGTCATTACATTATTCAGACACCGGTGGCACGTGCTGCTGGCTGGAATTTACTTTGCAAGGGAGGACGGCTCCCATCTGCTTGTGTGTATTGCTGTGATTTCAAATCCTGCCCGCACCGAGTGCTTTTTTCCCCTGACGAGAGTTATCAGGCATGAGACACACCAGCAGCCCGGGAGGGGTGCCTGATCTCAGAGGCAGGGCTCAGGCAAGGAGGGAACCAGAGCAGGGGCAGGACATGGTCAGGGGTGGAGGGGTTATTGCTGCTGCCCAGGGAGGATGTGGGTGGGCTGGAGGTGGTTGCCCACAGTTCACTTCTGCTGCTGCTGGTGCTGTAGAAGACCAAGTGCTTTGCAAGCTGTCAGTGTTGCTTTTGGCAGGGGGGAGTGCCGGGCACCCACCACAGATATGGACTCTGGAGCCCGCTAGGGGTGTATCAAGCAATTTTGGTTTTCGATTAGGTTATTTTAATTCTTACAATTTGCCACGTGCCTGCACATATTCCCAGGGATGACAAAACGCCACAGTAGCCATCCCTAAGTTATCACTGGTGACTTTATGGCTTCAGGTTATGTGAAGAGCATCCATTCACACACAGGTTCTTGATTAACCCTGCAGGATCCCACTGAGTTGTTACAGTGCATAAAGCAAGAGGCCACGTGAAAAGCGCTTTCATATTGACATGAAGCAAGGCAGACCAAGTGCTCTTACCGTCTGTTTTGTCAAAATAATTTTAATGCCGAAGTTTAAGCCACATATAGCATAAATATTTCCCAGCTAGCAGGCAGTGTTCATGAAGCACATACTGGAGTGCGTGACTCAGACCATCAAAAGCAAAACTTTAACCATGAACTGTGTGAACCCGAAGGAAAAACCTCCGGTTAAGCTAATATAACGTATTGGAAGAGACTTGGATACCTTCCCATCCGTGCTGCACTTTAATGAAATCTGTCCTCTCCCACTCTGAATGTATGTGTGCGTGTGAGTGTGTACTTAATAGATATAGTGCAGCAAACTCCCCAGGATTAGCTAATGAAAATAGCACTGTAAAATGAATTGAGCAAATCGATGCAGCTGGAATTTTGAGCACTGTGACAAATGCACCAACCCGAAACTCCCCTCTTCCGTTGCAGCCAATATTTTATGTGCAAGTACGTGTTGCACACTTCTAAAATGAGAGTACTATTTGTAAATTAAAACTGACTGGAGCCAGATGCATGTGCTTAGGGAAGCAAAGGAGAAGGAGGACCACTTCACGTAGTGGAAGATGGGACTGCCCTTGGGAGCTCTGGGTCACACTTGCCCTTACAAGGAAGCCCCAAAGAGACCCTCCCGAGTGATGCTTTTGTAAGGAACTAGGTCCAAATGTGAAGTAACACAGGAGCTGAGGGAGCTGGGAATTTTTCCAGGGTCCTCATTTTTGGACCCCTCTGAGGCTGCCAGCCCAGTTGTGAGACCACCGAGGCAGGAGGGAAAGTTACCTGCAAAAAGAAAAGGCTGTGGACGGGCCAAAACCCCCAACCTGGGGGCCTTATGTAGTCTCACTCTCTGGGGCTTCATAAACACATCCCCCTGTTCCCTCCAATGCTGCAGGAACCCTTGCTCTGGGGAGTGCAAAGGATGTTTAAACTCACTCCATTTCAGGAGGAATTTTTCATCTTTCACACCGGATAAGTGAAACAATTTGAAACATGAATGTCATAATTAAGTCGAATTATTTTACCATACTTTTGCCTTCATTAGACATTGTGTTTGTAATAATTGCTGTAATCAACCATACGGTTAGTATTAACTCCTTAACTACATGGGGGCAGATGATCCCTGCAGGAGGAATAGGTGACTTCCAGGTCTGGAGATGTTCTGCTGAGTCCTGTCACTCCAGAGAGCAGGTGGGGTTTGGCTCTCCTTCACCTCTCACACAGGAACAGGAGGGCAAGATTTCAGACACCTTAACAGAAGTGTGAGGTGAGTTTGTAGAACAACTTCTCCTTTGTGCGTTAGCACTTATGTTTATCCACATGACCAGTTCCACACTTGTGCCATCAACTGTAACTTCAAGGAGCCACTACTAGCATCTGAGTGTGTAATGATGGGGTCTACCAACTAATTCTCTTTTCCCTGGCTTGCTAATAATTCTGTCATCTTATTGCTAATGATTCCACTCTCAAATTATTTTTTACAGTTATATTATATAAAAAAAAATCCAGATTAAATACACTGTAATTGCTGAGGATTGTAGGATATATGTTAATTTTTCTTTTGTAGTGTGCCAGGCTGCCAGAATCAGTTAATCAAGTGTTTTATCTTTCTGTGTAACATTTGCAATGTAAAATACTTACTGAGTAACATCTCACCCGACCCAGTATTAGCTGCCTTGTATTTTCACTGATCTCACCGTAAGTGGACTTTGGTTGGCTATAGGGCAAAATCTATTCTTACTGCTGCTTTCCACCCAAATGTTTAACTGGTATGTTGATTTCTTCATTTAGTTTCCTTTGTGCTGTTTCCAAGAAAGCAAAGAAAGAAATGTATTCACTCATAGAGCCAACGGTGATGACAATCAGATTTAATCCATGACGCCCTCAGAAGCTTCTTTAGTGGATGTGCAGCAGGTTTGTTCAAAAGCTTTTGCAGCTTCATGGTGGGATTGGTGGTCAAAGCCAGTAAAAGAGGGGATGAAAAATCATCGCAGTCCCAACTGACCTTAGCTGCAGTTTGGTCAGGTCCAGGCAGAGAGCCCTTTCCCCAAACATCCAGTGCCTGCTGAGTACAGCTCTCACTGGTGATGAGGGGAAAAGGTGTCCTTGTGCTGATGAACACCTAACATACACAGTTGGCTGGAGCTAATAAGGAATGATTTTAAGCTTTGCATGTCGAGCCTGCACTTCAGATGCAGAAGTGGGGCGATGGGCCCTTTGTTACAAGGGAGGGAGCTTTGTCTCCCTTGTGATTTGTTTCCTTCCCCTACACAACAGCATCCTTCTGATGCAGACAGGGGGAGGTTTCAAAATCCTGGGAACTGAAAACTGCCTCCTGCTTGCCTCTTGTCCCTGTGGCACAATCTGAGACTGTCCTGAGCTGCAGGAGGTGACAATGCATGACCCCATCAAATGATGTTCTTTTTTTGCCAACGGAAAGGGTTTTTGGGGGGATTCAGCTTATCACTAGGATGAATCGTGATGTTAACTTTACAGTAGGTTAAGAATTTTCTCCCTTGATGGTCCTATTCCTTTCCAAGCTTGGGGAGGCAAGGAGGACAGCATAGAGAGGGATACCTATCTGAATGGTATCTGCATGCATCCTCTCTTTTAGTTAATGAGAGTGACACCAGCATTTGGGCAAGAGGGATTAACTTTTTAAGTAAGCTTTGACAAGCCATCCACAGAATTAAAATTGGTGACTTCCAAGATTTTTTTTTTGCCCCAGACATAAGCTAATGTTTTCTTCTGGATAATTCTTTGAGAAAACAGAGGGTGAAGAGGGCTGCTGTAAACAGGCTGCTTCCCAAATCCCTCCTTTGTGATTTTTTGTGATTTGTAGACAAAGTAAGTGGGACCTGTATCCATCACGGGAAGGAAAATGAAGAAATTTGTTCTGTAGTGGATATGATGTAGGGGATATATTAATGCTACTAATTGCAAAGGTAATGAGTAGAATGGGGACTCCTTTTCATGGGGACACAAGTGGGGAAGGCATGCTTATTCAAGTGTATCAGGATAAAATCTTGAACACGGACAGTCTGAAAGGCAACAGAAAATCTGAGGCCGAATGCTCAGTGCAGCCTTTGGAAGCAGGTTTGTATATAACAAAACATACAAAGCCCTACCAAGCATGGAATAACCACTTCATCATTTTAAATGAGGGCTATAAAAAATTACAGTCAGCACATAATAGGTGTTTTGCACCCATGCTAAGTACTGCCAAGAAAATAGTTATTCAAGTAAATCAATAAAGTATCATTCCTTTCCAAGGTCTTCCTGTCCCAGTCCCTGAACCTCTCATTTCGGAGGAGTACTGAAACCTGTTCAAGATTTATTTTGATGAAAGTAAGTATCTCTGCATTATCAGGCAGTAAAGAAGTTGTTTACTACTACTCCAGGAGTGTTGAAAAATCCCACTGAATACATACATGTATTGTAGCTATCATAAAAATGTCTACTGGCTATTGGAGCCCCCAAATTGAATTTTTTTTCTTTCCAGAAAACAAAGAGTTCAGCCCGAGACCTAGAAATTGCTTCATAAGAAAACCATCTGTGTTGAGAGAGATGGACGGAGGTATTCTGTCACATACACAGTTCAAGTTTGGTATAAAACATTTCTATTCATATTCTGTTAGCAAATAATCTTGGGCTGAGGTAGCAGCACCTGTTCTGGGTTCGTTTCCTATAAATCAGTCTAGATGTTTAATATGTTCCTCATTACCGGAGCATTTGAAAACCAGCAATACACCTGAAAACCAATTTGCTGGCATAAATGTTCCCACAAAGTGGTGAATTTTCAGCTCACACTGTCAATTATTGGCAGGAAGCAAATTTTGACTTGGCCCTTGTCAAGGTTAATACAATTCGCAGTCATACTGCTCCAATCAAGCTCTGAAAATGCGGTGTGTGGGATACACCATTGCAAGAGTTGGAATTCCCAATTTTTTAACACATGCAGACAAATTCTTCGCACAGGAACTGCATATATAAAACGATTTTGTGAAAAAATTCAAATAGCAAAGACATTGAAGAAAATCTTCATCTGTTCGCAAAACGTGTGAATGGGAGAAAAGCTGACTCAGCTCCTGGGTGTGAAAGGCTTGCCCTGCTCTGAGGGATGTTGCGCCAAGTAGTTGGCAGAGCAATGCCACAAAGGGGAAAATGCCTCGCACTTTGGGGATTTGCCCCAGAAAGAAACCAGAGTGACAGCCCCTGCTCTGCTCTTGAACCTGAGACAGCTTTGGGGGAGTCAGAAGGCAAGGAGGAGGAGTGTTGACCTGCTTGGTGTAGGGGAGTGGCAGACAGGTTTCTCATCCCTGTGTCACCTCCTGGCAGCCATGAGCTCCTGAGGGGAGGCGCCAAGTGACCAGGCTTTGTGGACCTCTAGCACCTTACTAGGTCTCCAGGGGCTGCAGGTGTCTTCCTGTTGAGGGATTGAGCATTTAGAATGAGATTCAGCTTTGATTTAGTCATCTAAAGGTTACATGTCAGTTTGAAGCTACTCATTTAGGCTTCCTGCAGACAGCAACTTCTTAAGCCTTGACTTGAAGCCTTGACTTTATCTGGATGGGTTTTCTCAAGATCCCAATGAAGGAACGTGATTTTGTGGGGATGTGGAGAAGACCAGACTTCAGCAAGTCTGAAATCATTAACATTTTAGCCTGCATGGATGTCCTTTGGGATAGGGGCAAAGTTGCAGCACTTGGAGCTAAGATGAATGAAGGAGTGTAAAAGTCCTGCTCATCATTGGAAGGAGACAGGCACTGTTTCTGTGTGCCTTGTGCTTGTGAGCAGGATGGGTCAGGTTTTAGCATCAGATTATGCGAGCAGCAGGTAATGGTGGCAGTTCAAAAAATCCAGGGCATCTCTTGTGTCTGCATCTGGGTGGTCTCACTAGCAGAGAGAGGAGGGTAAAGGGGAGGTGAAAGTGCCAGGAAAAAGCAGACTTGCCATTGGAATTGAGAGTGGTTCATCTACTGCCTTTCACTCATAACAGCTGGTGATTCTCTTTTCCAGACCTGGCACAACACTGACTCTTCTCCATTATCCTCCTTCTCCCAGATGGAAAACATAATTGGTGAGACACTGGAACAGGCCGCCCAGAGCAGTTGTGGATGCTCCGTTGCTAGAAGCGTTCAAGGCCAGGTTGGAGGCAGGAGGGTTGGAACTAGATGATCTTTAAGATCCCTTCCAACTCTAACCATTCTATGATACTATCAATATTCTTGCATTGCCTGGGTATGGTCTTTTTTTTAGTCAACTGAAATACTGGGTTCAGAGCAAATGTTAGTGATGCTTTTAATGTTCTATGTCCTTTGCTTAACTCCAAATTCTTCCTTTTTTTGCTAAACTTACAAATAAACCCAGTGTCCTTGGTTAAGTTCTTCATTTTTACATCCTGAATAAGCCTCTCTTACTGATGTCTACTTTTATATTTCTATGTACAAATCTATCAAGACCATCAAGAAATGGTTTCCCAAACAGAATTTATTGCAAAGCTGATTATGTATTAATATATACAAATGACAAATCTAAAACACAATGTCAAAAAGCAAGAAAATGCAATCAAGAATTTATTATTCTCCCATTACTATTCAGCTGGGAAAATAGCTGCTCTACTTTACCAGAATAACTTCCCCCTCCCAAACCTCACACCCAACCCAGGTTTTTTAAGTAAGTGCCACAGAATTATTTGTAATAAAATACTTTAATATATAATAATATCAGAAGTTCACCATAATTTATCTACCTATTTTTCTCACTTCTATATTCCAGGTAGGCTTATTATAAAAATTTATTATCACACATATACATTGCGTACGTGCACATGTGTCTCTAAACTTACTGGTCCATTTTACAGATGGAATAAACATCTTCTGAATTTCATAACCTTGCATCTTGTTCTCTTTTATACCCATTTTTCCAACATTGTATATAAGGTTTCTTCTAGACGATATTCACATAAGTGCCTCTTCCCAGGAATTGCTCTATCCCAAGCCTCAATTTAATATTTTTTTTTTTTTTGTGATTAAAACCCAGTAATTTGAATAAAATGCGTTTGAGAAAAAAAATCTAATACTTTACTTTTTCCCTTGGAAGGTGACAATGTGTCAATGTCTTATCTACCATATAGTCTCATTTTTGACCTCAGGGAGTAACTGTTCATTGGACCTTTTCACCTGAAGGACTCGTGCTGACCATTTTGTTACCCCTCACGTGGTGAGCCCCTCATGAGGAGGTATGGGAAAAGAATTATGTGTTGCAATGTCTTTGCTTAGCAACACCTCTGCACATTGTGTATGGACACCATTATATTTGCTTGCCAGATTTTGCTAATTTTGGATGTATTTTGGATCTGGCAACTCCTAGATGTCTATATAGGAAGTGGTGAAACATCTCCATTTGCAGTGGAAAAGTCTTTACTTTTGGGAAGTCCATGGCAGCTGTACCCCTATTTTTTTGTCATCAGAAGTTGGTTCACTGCCCTGTTGTCTGAGGGATATGGTGGTTTGGGACAATAGGAACAACAGGAGCAAAATGGTTGATATACACATGCACACAGGTGCCCATGTGGGCGCACACACATTGTATAGCATACATCATATACTATACATATACTTGTATATATTACTATCTACTAGTAACATGCGTGTGCATGTGTGTGTGTATTCGTGCACATGCACACCTACACTTACAACTGAACTCTGTGAAGCACTCTGGGCATAATACAGAAATGATCTCTGTGTCTTTCACAGATGCAATCACTCTACAAGCACATACAAGAAGTCATTATAATAGTTTTTCTATTTATGGAGAAATGTGTAGCTAAAATGTAGGAAAATTATTGTTCTCCACATTCTCACTTTTTTATTGAAGAAACAAATCACACAGTAAATTACATCTGATTTGCATGAAATGTTGCACACACCTAGAGCTCAACATGAACCTGGGAAAAGACATTGTTTTAATTCCATAGCCTTTATAGCCCCGTTTGTTTGTTTCTTCTTTTTTTTTTTTTTTCTTTCTATTTTTTTTTTTAATATAAATTTCTGAGCTATAATTCTTATTTGGCTTCTCTCGTATTTGATAGGCCCTCCTGGGTATAATTTAACATCTGAAAATTGCCATGGTGGGTGAGGAAAGAGTATTGCCCATTGCCCAAGAGGAGGTGGAGGAGAGGCAGTGGGCAGAATGTGCCTGCCCTGTGGCAATGATGGATGCAGCCCCTGCTGGGAGCTACTGCCACTTGCTGTGGAGATGTTCAGAGGGAAGAGAGGCTCCTGGGGGAGTACTGAAACAACCTGGTTGCATGAGCTGTTTGGCCCAGCCCCCGGACAACATGCTGAAGGTTTTGGCCTCTTCTTGTCTTCTAGTTTTATGCCTTCATCCCTCTGGATGTCACCAGTGAGGTGAAGACCACTGATTTCTGAATCACATCCCTCCCTGGGGTGTTTGGAAGCTGTAGAGCAGCCCCTACATGCACATAAACTGGAGAACAAACCTGGACCAGGTCCAGAAGGGTGATATGGTCGGTGTGGCAGTAACAGGGTAAATAGAGCCCTTGCATATACAGTCCGAAGAAATCAGTCCAAAGCCCAGTCTGAGAGCCATCAACAAGACCTGAGTAGGACTGAGTGAAAATTTGCTATCCAGTGGAAAACTGGATTTTTGATGAAGTACCCCTTTATTTTTTGCAATGAGTGTGTACTTTCCATAGAAATTCCAATGTTTTCTCTAAGAAGCATATGCTTAAATAAAAAAAAAACATTTTTGGTGGAGATACTCTGCCAAATGGTAGGGGAAGTGCAGGAGAGGGGAAAGGCAGAAGCCCAGTAGGGCAATAAAAATCCTTTAGCCTTTATTACCATTTTTGCCTTCTTCTTCTTCCTTAAGTCCACATCTGACAGTGCTTCCTCGGAGGGGGAGGTCAGTTGATTTTTGTTTTCTCCTGTCAGCTAAACTGTTTCCTGGCTGAGTTTAAGGTTGCTGTGATTCACCATTCATTCTCTTGAAAAAAAGCCCAATACCTCAGGAATCTCCCAACATGCGAGGCACAATCTGATGAGAGAGCTCAAGTCACAGGAGGAGAGCGTGCGGTGTTAGGTCTGCGCTCCACATTAAAGTAGTTTGGGTTTGAGTCATGATTTTCCCATGGTTAATTGTTGCTGCAAGCTCCCAGTTTGCTAGACCATGGGTTCTTCAGAAAAAAATGTTTTAAGGAGTGCAGCAAAAAAAAACAAAAGTGGAAAATGTATTTCAGCTAGGTTAAATAAGCAGTGGTACGAAGGGCAAACTGGGAGGATGTAAACACAAGAGAAGGAGGATTTTGTTTTCTAATTCAGAGAAGTACTTAACTGAAAGTCTTAAATGATATCCTGGATGAGAGTCTTGGTAAGGTATATAAGGCATACAGTTGTAGGATAAAACTGGATAAATAAATAGCTGCTCAAAGAGTCTTTCTCTTGGGGTTTTCAAAAAAGGACTGCTTATATCATAACCCTTGCAAAAACACAAAAGCAGCTTGTACAAGTTAATAATGATGCTTTAGCTCCCTGTGTTTTCCTGGGGGGGATCCACGGCAAGTGCAGGTTACCTTGGCTTAGCACCACTTAAGGTATGGGTTCTTCTGCCCTCTGAGGGCGATGGGCCACCGCAGTGCTGGTGCTGTGGCTGTTTCTCTGAGTGCCATTGTCCCAGGAGGCCAAATCTGTCCCCTGGCCAGCCTTGGTGTGCAATGCCTCACAGTCAGCCATATCTTAAACACATAACACCTTTTTCTTTCATATGGATTTTATCCAAGGGAACTTGTCCGCTTGGTTTGTACGTGAAAGTCTTGAGCTCATTTTTGAGAAAGAGGTAGAGCGAGGGAGGAAGGGAGAGAGAGGATAGCTCCCTGTCCTACCTTAAAAGTTTTTAACCAGGTATTCTATACTCCTTTCTTAATGTTGCTGAAAGCTTACTGTATTGTGCTGGAAAAACTGTTTAGTATGCTCAAGGACTCAGAAACTAATCTCAAAGTCTAGCCTTGAAGGGTGTGATCTATTGCAATTAGAAATGTATTGCTTTGCAATTACTATTACCACTTGCTTTTACCTGCAGGCATAGAAATAAATACCTGTTGCCTGTGGATATTTATACCCTCTAAATTCCTGCAAAGAAGTCAGTCCTAATTTCAGCAGCTCTGCTGGGGTGAAGCTGATGCCTCTAACTATCCCTTGCATCTGCTGAAAAGTACCGCAAGCAACCACATCTGGGTTGTAACGACGATCACACAATTATTGTCACCTGTCTGTAGCAAAAAGTTAGAAAATAAGCCTATTTAGAACACCAATCTGATCTGGAAAGTCTAGGATTGCTGCAATAACCTAATTTTGGACATATTATGTGTTTTCTTCACTTGGAGAATATTAATGCCCAAGCACCTTTTTCATTATTCTCTCTTTAGCATTTCTGAAGAATGATGTCAGAGTTACCGTGTATCATCCCTTGCTCTTGCATATGATAACCAGCTGTCATCAGAACTGTATTTGTGGATCCATCAGAAATTAATAAGTATTAATTAATTAACAGATAGGCATGATGACATCACTGTTCAGGTGTCTGCTGTCTCAGGAGTGGTGGGTCACTCAGATCCTTTCTGTGTTGGACACTCCTTGAGCGGCATGTCCAGAGGGTGGTTTAACAAGGCTGCAAGGGAAGCCTCTTCACCATACACCTGTCCTGATCCAGCAGAGAGAAAGGCTGCAGGAACACGGTGTAGTTGGAACTCAGCTCTGCCCTACTTAGCAGCTTGGTGGGAAGGAGGCCAAGGAGGTGACTAAAGTCAGGTCTATGCCCGACTTGCGTGACAGTGAAGGCACATGATTGGTATGAAGCTCATAGAGTGTTTGTGTGTCTTTGCTCTTCTGTTATTGGTTTCTCCGTGGGCTGAATGGAGTTTTGAGGCTATAGGCTTAAATGGGGGAACAAAACTGATCTAGGTTAAAAATATCCCCTCCTCCTCTTTGTTCTTGCTTTTTCTGCAAGCTTGGGTAAGCTCATCATCCAAAGTCACCATGTGCTCCCTCACACTGCCAGGGCAATTTTGGGGACAACTATCTGTGTGTGTGTATGGGAGCACAGAAGATTCTTTGATCCCTGAGCCCTCCTGAAGGCAACCACCACGGATCAGACTTTTCCCTCTCCCACTGGTGTAAGTCTAGAGCAAGTCTATCACAGTCGGCAAAGGCTGGCCAAGCAGAAAGCTGAAATTATCCTGTGTCGGAAGCTGCAGGATCTGACAGGACTTTTCAGACCCCATGCAGGGGCTGTTTAACCACCTAAAAGCAGATGGTGGCATTTGCCGAGGAGCTGCTTGTAAGTGAAATGACTCTCTCAGCCCCTGCCTGGACTGAGGGCTGCCAGAAGAGACCCAAGACAGAGCAAGTACACTTGTTGGGATTTGTTTGTGGGAAGGAAACCCATTATTCAGCACATGTTGGGGGTTCATGCTGGGGATCAAAGTGTCTTGTGAGCAGTTAGTTTGTGCGGAGATGAGGGAGTTCACCTTTAAAACAAGATATAAAGGGGGGGATATAGAATTTGCTTTGCTACTTACGGTGAGTTAAGGGGGATGGCATTTTCTGACTATTGCTCGCTAACCAGAAACCACGAGGAAATGAAATTGAGCAATAAGGGACTGCTGTGTGCGCCATATACTTGTCTGGTTAGTGTGCGATGCCAGATTGAGGAGCGGCTTGATGCAGATGCTCACCACAGAAACATTTTGAAGGAATGATTTGATGAATTTCACTGCCTCGTCTAGTCATTATCTCTTGCAGCTACAAACTCTCCAGCAAAACCTTTGAACTGCAGATAAGAGTGGCAGCATATATTTTATAAAAAGGAAATTAATAAGATTTTTAAAGTAAAATTTGATACCGTATCTTTTGCAAACCTATTCCTTTAGTGGGTTGTAGGCCTTACTGGAACCAAGCTCAGCTTTTACGTTCTATCTGTTTAGGGTGCTCACTGGTAACAAAGGATAGAAACAGGTGCTTCTCAAATTGTGCCTTATAAATCCCACAGATATAAAGATATATATCTGTTCCTATTGGACTTCACAGACATATGTACGCCTTCACCACAGCGTTGCTTAGATCCCATATAGCAATAGAGTTTATGTCATTGTTTGAGGAAGGAACATAGTGCTGTAAGTTGTACATACCACAAAGCAGACTGAAATTTCTTTTGGACAGTAGCAAGAGAGATTTCCTGCTGATGGGTGAATGTAGAAGATACGAGCACAAAAGCAAGGTTAATGCTGGTGATACACACACTTTCACCCTTCTTGCTCAGTTAATGAGATCCTGCTGGGTTTTCCAAGGAGGCTGAATATTTCCACAGGCCATCCCTTGAAGTGGCCTGCTGTCCTGTGGGTTCCCAGGGCCCCCCACAAATGGGGAGAGAGGCAAAATCCCTGCTCATTTTGAGAGCTGGGAGAACCAGGGGAAGGTAAGTCCATCTACTTCTTGCTTGGCTCTTCACCCTCTCCCATTTTTCTCCTCTCTTCTGAATGACACAAAATTACCTCCTGCCCCGTGCAAGGCAGGGATTGCTACACATCACTGCAACCACCCATCACTCCCAGCAGTGCCATTTACTTGACACTTACATATACAAGATAGCTGTAGGGATTGAAGCTTTGCTTGGCTTGCAACATTACTCATCAGCAAAGAGAAAAACCTGCCACATATCCCACAATGCTGAAGTCTGCTCCTCGGTTTTGTATAAACAATTCTCACATTATTGCATCCTCTCACACATGATTGTCTGAAGCACTTAAGTAATATGAAATTATCATCAATACAGCTGTCACAGGTGAAAAAAGCCTACAGCGTGTTTATGATGCAGTTCAAGCTAGTCATTGATTTCTGGACCTACTGTAGCCCTACAGGGCATATCTCAAAGCCAAGTGATGTCCTTGAGAGCTGGATTTTGTACCTGAATTTCTGGATGAGGTAGAAGGAGTGGTTTAAAACCTTTGCATGACTTGACTCACAAGCCTGACTTCTCCCGTTGACATGTCCCTTGCAAACAGGTGATTCTGATGTGCCATGAGTTTGGGTATCTGAAGGCCATATAAATAGATTGGATATCCGGGACTTCTTTGATACTAGGATGGTGAACTGGGGTGTGGTCTACCCTGCCCCAGTTTGCCAGAACACTTATTTCTCTGAAGTTATTTCCTTCTAGACAGAAGAGCTCAGTAAAGTTTCAGAACCACACATTTTGGAAAAAAAATGGAACATTTTTTGGAAAAAAAATGTTCTTGGACTTGCAGGCACATAAAGTTGGTCTACCAGGTAGTCATACCTGGCTCTCTTGCTGGGCTCAGTCTGGGCAATTTGCAAAATATTTCTCATTAGCAGGAGAATTATTACTGTCTGTAGCTTTTTGGTGTGGAACTGGAGTTGCAAGATGTGAATTGGCATGCCAAAGTCAACCAACCCCACCCTTGGAAAATAATTTTGGATCATAGGCCAGTCAGTTCTTCGGCAAAACCACACCTCTTCTTATGTAGAGATCTGAATACAACACTGAGGTCTTGGTAGGTGGGACTTGTCATGTACTCCCAGTGCCAGCAAAATGTGACCAAGACCGGAACAATATTGGATTTGTTGACTATTCTTGTTCTGGCTGAAAATCCCAATCGTATGTCTGTTCCTTCCAACTTGGAAAGGCTTCTTCCAGTGGAAGCTGTTTCCAGGAGACATAACTTCTTTTCCTACCTGGACTATTAGGGAAAATGCCAAAAGATGGTTCTTTCACCCACTGCTGAACACCCTGTCTGTGGATGAGGTTTTATGGACAGAAAATAATGGCAGGGATTAAGAAACATGGATAGTATTCCCTGCTGTCACTGACTCCAGGGCACTGTTTTTCTTCTCTGGGCTTCAACACCTTCATTTGTAGGAGACCAAATTATACTGATCCACTTCTGTAAAATATTTTGAGATCCTTAGCTGCATTTTATGTTTCATTATTTTTCTGCTGTTCCTAATCCTTTGACACTAAATTATGAGAGGGAAATGAAACAAGCAAATAATATATAGACTTATTTTCCTTGACTATGAAAAGATACATACATTTTCAGTGGACATATGGACTCCATCCTTTTGTTCAGAATGGAGAAAAATAGTTCTCTCAATGGGATTGCTAGGAAACAACAGCTCATACTCTGTCCTCAGTTACAGGCTTTGTAGTGAAACTCTGGTTTAACGCTTTTCTAGTCTGGAGAACACATACTATGATCAGAGTTGCCAAAAAAGAGGTAAAGTGTACAGCATAAATATTTTAAAAAGTCTGCTTCTTAAAATTATGTACAAA
This sequence comes from Limnodromus scolopaceus, assembly GCA_028565335.1. Lineage (NCBI taxonomy): Eukaryota > Metazoa > Chordata > Aves > Charadriiformes > Scolopacidae > Limnodromus > Limnodromus scolopaceus. The sequence continues at coordinate 56,684,716 of JAOXNO010000024.1, read as the reverse complement.
GGGTTTGGTCTAGCTTTTGGGTGTTCTTTAATTATTTTTTTCACCACCTTCTAAGCATTTTTAATTGTTAGTTTTATCTGCCCATTTTCTTTGCTCCCATGGATTAAAAGTGGAGAGGAAAAAGGAACAGAGAAGCCCCAAAACTGGAAAAGTGAAAAATTGTTTTACTTGACAAACCCAAAAAATTATAAAATGAAAAATGTACAAGGAATAATTTATTTCTGGGGAGAGAGTAATTTTTCATGTTGAAAAGTTTCAGATAAAACTTTGGCTTGCTCTAACGATGTCGAAAGCACTGAAAACCATCCCCCCAAGTCACAGCACAGGCATACACAGAGCCTTGCAGTATCATTTCTGCAGGATAATTAACATTCTGCTTAACAGAAGCCAGCGCGGTGAGGTCAGGTTTCAAAGTGGGAAGCAAGGGTAGGCCCCTGAAATTGTGTATATGGGTTAGCTGTAACCAGCCTAGCGAGCTATAAGGTTCTGTTATTCCTTTAACCCTTTACTGATGAATGTATTTGGCTCGTTGCAGAAGTAAAGGGACCATTTCTGAACAGAATATAGCACTCATGTACCTTTCTCTTTTCCACTGTTTTCAAAACAGACACTGTGTTGGTTCTGCTGCTCATGGTCAACTAGATGTACTCTACTCTGTGTAGGTGTATATATCTGTAGATTTCTTTATTTTAAGATGCTGTGGTTTCTCCCCCTCTTTTAACTCTTAAAAAAGTTAAAAACCTATCTTTTCAGATTGGCTTGCTTTTGCTGCAAAGCAAGGGCTTGTTCCTAGTGTCTCTCTGCTGCCATAATATTCTCGTGCTTCTACCTGTAAGAAGATTTGTGGTAATCGGTATTGCCTTTAGAAAAGAAGGATGTTTTAATGTTAATACATTATTTTTCTCTTCTGGCAAGAGATATTCCATTTCTCATTCCACCACACGTTTCATGTGTGACCATGAGTAAATACTTTGGTCCAGACTCCCACAAGTCTAGTGAAGCGGCTATCACCTGCAAAGGTCTGTCTTCTTGTCTTCTTCTCTCAGTTCCTCTTAGGCTAAGCAGTATGTAAGCAGATAAAGGATTTTTATTAAAATGCATGTCTTACAGGCAGCAAGGCCCTCGTATTATGCTGTGTTGGGGAGTCACAGAAGCTGAAATTTGTCCTCCTGAGCTCTAATGTCGGGGTGCAGGTTTCTGTGAATGTTTTCATCTTTCACAGTGCTTCCAGATGGTGAAATGTTGTGGAGTGCAGTTGGAAAAAGGGGTTGGTTTCCTGACGTCACATTTGTTATGCATTCTCCTGGCCACTTCCTAGTCCGTCAGCAGTTCTGGTTTGGACAGCAAAAGTTTGTAGTTAGTAGAGAAATTCTGCTAATAATCATAGAATCATATAGTCATAGAATCATATAGGGTTGGAAGGGACCTCTGGAGATCATCTAGTCCAACCCCCGCACCAGAGCGGGCCTACTTAGAGCAGGTTGCACAGGAACTTGTCCAGGCAGGTTTTGAATGTCTCCAGAGAAGGAGATTCCACCACCTCCCTGGGCAGCCTGT
>JAOXNO010000024.1:56649219-56683059 GCA_028565335.1 Limnodromus scolopaceus | reverse complement strand
CATCCGGACCCATGGACTTGTGGATGTCCAGCCTTCTTAACTGATCTCTAACTTGGTCCTCCTCCACCAAGGGAAGACCTTCCTTAGTCCAGACTAAGCATGAAATCATCATGCTTTCAAGAGATATATTCCTAGAAGAAGCAATGACAGGGGAGAGGGTGTGGGGCAAGTTACAAATGAACATTAGTGGCTCCGTTAAAGTTACACAAAATTAACAGAAATTAGATCTCTAGTTACTGAAGAGAGTCTTCTGTACTGAGATAGCTATTAAAATAGAACAATCAGAGATTATAGTACATGAGAACCTTTTTAATTGTTAATTTGCCCACTTCAAAATGACCATACAGTGAAATCTCTGTCTTTTTAAATAACATTGTTTTCCTTAAAATTGGTTTGCCTTTTCAGCGTTATCTTTCTGAGAGCACTGTGGTGATATTGTTGGGAATTATCTATCCCACACTGAGGGGAGCCTATCTGAAGCTAACACAGTCCTTGCAAAGTGCAAGGTAATTAACCATTCTCCTCCCCCTATTTATCTTGATTTTTGCTTCCATCTAGTTGTTTTTCACGCTTGTAAAGTGTAATTTGCATAGAGTTTTAGCACTTTCTTCCTACACAGCCCCTCACTCTCCGTTCTCTCCTTCCATAACATTGCAGTAATCTGAGTGTGAATTATCTCAGAGTAAGGGTGGGTGAACTGTTCTGCCTGAGCACAGCAACACTGAAGACAATGGAGCACAGCATCAGCGACTGACACAATTCTTTCTTATAGAGACGTTTTGTATGCTAATGAACCTCTGATGGCAAGACCAGACTTTTTTTTTTGCTGCTAATTCTGGCAATATCTATCTCTAATTTCCACCCACAAGGATCTTCAGAGTAAAAGAGTGAGCAAAGAATGATGCTGAGCACTAATGTGACTCTCTTCTTGGCTGCACTCCTATGTTTTGCCCACAGCCAGGAAAATACAGCCTCTAGACCAAAGCACTTGGCACCTGGTATTTCCTTTCAAGAGCTTCTATGAGCCAGGCTCCTTTCACCACTGGATTCCTCTCAGGAACTTCTCTTTAAAGCAGTCACTTCTTCCTTTGTAATTAACCCACAAGGCACATCAGCGTAGCCAGGAAACATTGACCTAATAGGTTTAAGTGATGATGGTCAAGACCAAGCAGCTACCATGAAATAGTAATGTTCAAGACCAGTAAAAAGGGGCTTTGTTGCATTTTTTGTGCTTTACGCAATGTAAAATGACGGAAACACAGAGGTACAGAGAGATTCAGATAACCGTATTTACACACTCCGTGTCACATGCAAGGCATGACTTTGCTGAGTAGCTTTGCAGAAGGTTGAACACTCAGAACAATTGTTCCCAGCCTGCTCTCTTAGCTTGAAATCTGTAGCTTTCATTTCAGATCCAAAGAAGGGTATATGAGAGCCATAGTTTGTCTGTTTTTCCCAACTAGGTCAGCTGGTTTAATTAGAGACGCTGTGTCTCCCTCCACGGCTTACTTCCCTAGGCTACTCAACTGTTTGAATAGATAATCCCAATTCCTAATAATTACAGCTTCAATATTATATATTTTGCTGAGATAACTCTTTCAACTGAAAATTTAGAGGATCTTCAGCTGCCAGTTACATCCTTTTGTATTAGTCCCCTGTCGCGAGACATGGTCTGGCTTGTTTTTTCTCCCCTTGCTGTGTGCCCCGCACAGCTTTTCCTAGCAAAGCCAAAGTATTGGTCTACAGAGGTGTGATTCTACACCAAACCAGCCGGGCTGGTGGGACCACTGTGGGGATTCATGTGTTTTTGTTTAAAAACAGGTTAAGGCAGTTTGACCGGTGGCTCTACATTTGCAGGTGCAAGTTAATCTGATATTAGCCAAGTTTCAACTGATTTAATAATGTTCATACCCAAAGCTGGTTTAATTAAATTGGATTTAGACCAGGGCGTAAGAGGGGACATGTTGGTTTGGTTATTAATCAAAGAAGAAGGAGCCAGCAGCTCTATCTCTCCTCCATTCCAAGCCCTCCAACAGATTAGTGATGTGACCTTGGGCAGATCTCCTGGCATGTTTTTTGCCTTGCTCTCCGCGGCCTGGATATAATCAATTTCTCAGAATAGATGCAGTACTGAACTCACAGGCGTCTGTGAAACTCAATTCCCTGCATGCGGAAGGGGTTTTGGCAGCTGCTGGGGAGCGCAGCTCCGCGGGGAAGGGGCAGGGTTTGCCTGCCGCCTGACTCAGCTCCCCGCAGGGCGATGGCTGCCAGGAGTCGTAGGTGCTGCCATCCATCGCAGCGATGGAAACTTGCACTCACCATAAACTGGAGAGTGCACGGGCATGCATTTGAGATGGCTGGGATGGTCCCAGCCAGGGGTTTGCCCTCCATTTGCCAATACGAATGGGAAGTACATCCAATAGATTACCTTTTTTTTTTTTTTTTTTTGGGTGGGGGAAAAAGATCCTCTTTGAGAAATCAGCCTTCTCCCTGTTTTGCCTCCGTGTGTGGAACAGCTGTAACAATATGCCTGGCACTTGCAGGGAGCAAAGGGTGGAGAAATCACAGCTCTGCTAAATTACAGCAAGTGCTGCTCTCAGGCAAACACAGGAAGGGCTGTTCCTGTGCTCCTGCCATGGGCATGGCTGTGCAAAGCCATCTGCCTCCCTGCTGCCCCACTGCCAGCAGAGCACCTCCTGCTGAAGGCCTGCTCCCACACACCACTCTACGTGGGAAGTATAGTCTTGTTGACTTCTTGGCCAAAACCATATAGCCATCTGCTGCTGCTGTTGACTGATCCAGCATTGCTGCCTTCCCTTTTCCCAGTCAATCCTTCATGGAAAGTGTAAAAGTCCTCAGTAGTTAACTGTTCATCTGTGTCCTAGTGTGGCTTTGGTGTGGCTTTGCTGGGTGCTTCTGCTTCACATTTCCATTTCTGCTTAATGCTATTCTGGTTTACACTCTGGTTTGTTTCGCCAAGACAAATGGTGGCTTTAAAAGTAATGGAAGCAACCTACAGGCTCAGGGTAATTACTGTGGTTTTGTTAGGGTCATATTTTGGTGCACACAGTACTGTGTCATCAGTCTTGCTTTGAAACATCAAAAGGAATCTAGGGAGAAGAATTGCAGTGCCTTTCATTTTTTTCCCCTCAGAACTGATAGCGAGAAGAGATTCACATTTCTTAATTGTCTGCACTGGTCCAGCATGAGCTTCTTGATCAGAACCCCTCCATAAATCAGATACTCTAGCCTCACACAGGGGTATTCCAAAAATGGTGGGAAGTGAGAAAACTAAGATATGACTCTCTGCTCAGAGCCCACTCATGGGTTTATTTAATGGATGGGAGTTTGCGCACAATTAACTAATTATGAGCAAAAGTCAGCGCTTGGGGTGAAGAGCAGGCCTTCGAAAATAAGTACTCAGCCTCATTTGAAGGGCAAATGCTTGACACTCAACACGAACTTAAGCAGGAACCGACTTTCAAAGGGAAAAATGTCTGTCACATTTAAGTCTACACACATACTCTCTTCAATATTTGGGATTCTAAGCTCTTTGAAGGCAGTCTCTTCACTTCCCCACAAAGCACTTTTTTGTTCACCTTCGCAGTAATTTTCTCTCTTCCCTCTCCCCCCCTCCACCCCCAGTCCCCTTAATGTTACAAAAGAATTTGCTTCTGGGATGAGATTTTGCTTGCTGAGTTTCAGCCCCAAATTATATTTTACAGATGACTTTGAAATTCCCTGTAAGTGCGCTCTCATTATTGGATGTCTTTGATACAACTTTAAATACAGCTGTGCAGACATTGCTGCTATTAGTGCTGGGAAAATATAAAACCTACACAGAGAAAGAAATAGTCAGAGCCAAAAAGCCCTGTGATAGATAAAAGCAGGGGTATGTTTCAGATATGGGACCCCAGCCTTGTAAACATTGTGAAGTTCTCCAAATTAACGACTTTACACAATATTCTTAGGGGAGTTTTAATCAGAACGTGTTGTGCAGTGGCTCATTCTGAATGTATCCTGGGGATTGTTACCCTACTCTGGTGCTGCTGTGCCTTCTTTTCCCCCCTTTTTTTTCTTTTTTTTTCTTTTCTTTTTTTTTTTTTTTCCCCACAACTTTCCTCTCTCCTGGAGATCAGTACAGCAAAAGAAGAGAAGATACCAAACAAGAGAAGGCCAATCAAGGCAGTATCGTCCTGGATAAGAGTCACACTTAAAGCATGTTGACTACAAGCTATTGCAAACCAGATAGATATGTTTTTCAACAGACTGGAGGACCAGTTCGCATTGGAGGGAAATACTGGGCATGCAAAGAGAATGCGGGTGTTGCAACTGAGAGTAGAAACTCATTATCACTAACGTTTCATCCAACAAGTCAAGGCTTTTTTGTATTTTTCAGATGCCTCAAATGCCTCTTCCCAGGGGTCAAAGTGAAAGGGCTCAAGTCACCCAGAGGTGGAATCTACTTCCCCAACAGTTACACCAGGATGGACAATGGCTCATCATCCCTCACATTTACAGATGGCAGCCCTACATATTTGGAGATGTGCACAGGTTTCCTGGGCAGAAGGGCCCAGCAGAAATTGCCCGTGACTCCATGCACCCTGACACAACTCGTGACAAACTCCGCTCTGCCCAGGACTGTGGGGCCTCTCCTGGGTAAGGCTGCCAATGTGGTGGATGAGCACTCTCACAAGACCAGGAGACCATCACCAGGGCTTTTGTTTGTTGCCCCAGTTTTGCTGCAGAATGGAAGGGGGAGGTTTTTGGCTTTGACCTTTTTTGCATACCATAAAACTTTCCTGCTCATATCCCTCACCATTTCTGAGTATCCTCATATAAGAAGTACTTTGAGATTATGCTCCCAGCATGGAAAATAAGAAAAATAACAGACTTTGGAAGGGTTTTTTTATAGGGTTTTGTGATTAGGGATTTTTGAGAGGCAAATACTTCCAGTAGGCTGGAAGTTTCTGTGGTGTGCATGTGCAAAAGGACCTGTCAAAAATGCAGAGTTCCTTTACATGAAACTCTTCTTGGCTGATTTGGTCTATCAACAGGGTATGTTGTACTGATCCTCGAGGAGCAGGAGGAGCTAAGTGTTTCTGAAATCCTCCTGCTGTGCCATTTTGAAAAGTAGTATTCATGTAATGTGTACTGTGGATCTCTTATCGTTGAGCCATTGTTCTGAATATTTCTGAAATCCTCATGCTGTGTTGTTTTGAGAAGAGGTATTCACGTACCACAGATTGCTCAGTGCTGAGCCATTGCTTTGCCATGTCAGAGATTGTAGAAAGAAGGAAATGACAATATGGCTAGCATTGGTAGAGAAAATGCTATTAAAACTCATCAGAAGGAGGATTGAGGGGCCCTTACTGAGATATTATTTGATCAATTGGGATGCATGTGGATTAACAGAGAGATGATCCTGTCTTAATAAGATGATAATATTTTTATTTTAAGGCAAGAGTGCAACGAACTGACAAGAGGAAGCGAGAGATATAATTTACACAGGTTTCATGATGCTTTTGCGACAGCAACAAACACAAAAAGTCTAATGTGTGTGTGTCACCTGTATGGCACAGGCGGTCATGTGTTTGAGTGGATTAAGGGGTGGCCTCAATACAGACAACAGAGAGAACATACTGCTTTGGTGTGACCTGAATGGAGGAACAGAAAATTACATGGATGAGAATTGGACTAGATTTGTTCCTCTTATTCATGTTATTTTTCTGAGGCCTGAAGAAGATGAAAATACTATAAAGCAAAAATATTCGCAGATAATGCAGAAACAGGGACCACTGCCAGTACAAAGAAGCTACATACGTGTATGAAAAGATGAATGACCTAGATAAAAATAAAGTAGCAAGGAGCTGGACAAAACAGGACCAGACTCTGAAAAATCATATTATGCAGAAATGCAGTTCAGGAAAACGTAGTTCATGAGTAGCAGAAGAAATCTGAAGCAGAAGGATTAAAACAAGCGCATAGATGTCCAGAAATTTACAGAGATCTTTATAAACTGTACATAAATAGTGGATTTAAGTACCAAGAACTTCCCCCCCTTTAGTACTGCAGAGACCATACTTGTACTTTCATCCTTATTTCTGATCACCTGATTTTAAAGAATTATTACAGTGATAGATAAATACATAGCAAGAGCAAGCAGAATAATTCAGGGGTTGGCAGGTACTAGTTGTCCCAAATAAACCAAAGAAATTAGGGCTGTACTCAGTGAAAGAGGAGACCGAGAGGTGAGATCACTTTCCTCCATGAAGTTCTTGAGGGAATAGAAAGAATAGCTGATAGCAGACAATTTGAATTTGTGTCAAATACAAGAAGCAGAGGGCACAAATTAAAGTTTTGCATTATATGGAGGGAGTTCCCGCAAGGAATTTGGTTTAGAATTCCTTTATGCAGGGAGCAGATAATATACAAGATGCTGAAAAGTGCACTGTGCTATACAAAAAGCCCAATGGGAACACAAATTTTTACTGCTGCGTCCCCCAAAGCCACATCTTTGTTTGAAGAGTGCTTTAAAGATAGCACTATTCTTCTAGAGAATACAGGAGAGGGCTATAAGAAAAAATAACCTATCTCATCCTCGTGAGAATAGTCAAAGTGTTTCTCCTGGATTATTGGTAGCATTTTTGGAGAGGCTGGATGTCTGAGTCCTTTTGAAAATTTCAGCTGTGAAGGAATTGTTTCCTGGAAGAATCAGTGAAGCAGCTTTGAAATTTCCCAGGACTGGAGCTGAAATTATGAGACCCCTTTGGGATGTAGGACTGAGAAGACTGAATTTCTGCTTTGACGTAGTTTTTGCAAGTTTTAAAGGATTAATAATACTGCAGCAGTGGAGATAAAAGGCACGTGATAAAGTCTGTAAGACACAAGTGAAATGTGGCATTATTTGAATGAGTATAAAAAACCTATTCAGATGATACATAAGAATATATTTATTGGGGGTAGACATGATGGTGCAATGGATGCAGATGCACTCAAGTGAGCAGTGGACGAAAATCTGAAGTTTAATAAGAGGAAAGTCCTGATCCCCCACACCATGCTCTTCCTTCCCTCCCTCTCCTATGAGTTAAGTGAAATAAATCTAGAGTATTGACTTATTGAAAATAAACAGATTCTTAACTTTTCTTCTCCAATGAATTGTGTCGAGAATTCTGTATGTGAAGAAAACACTTATAAAGGCTCTGACATAAAGAAATGTGTTTGGCTTCTCTTCTGCCCCTTTTCATTAGGGGTCCTGTGGGCTTCCAGCATCTGAAGGACTCCTTGACCTGTCAGTGACATCTGCCAGCATATTACATCTCAGCCTTGCACAGAAACTGCTTGCAAGACAGTCTGAATCCAAACCTCAGAAGCAGACCAGCAGTTGTAAATGAGTCTTTCATGCAAAATATAAAAGAACTAAACCTATTACTGTACGCATCCAAAAAATGTAGGCTGTAACCCTTTGATGTCTGCAGCTTGGTTTTTTCCCTTTTTTCCCTCAGAGCGAATGCACCATTGAGCATCACTTGCTGACACAGAGATTCAAATGCATGGAGAAAGACAAACAGAAAGGCACCTGATCCAGACATTTACAGCATAGTGTGTATACTGCTGTACACTGAATTATTTTTACATAGGTAATTAATAATAGAGAAACAATGTAGTGACAGTGTGAGTCCCAGGGGAGAAAATTGTCAGCCTATTTATTCATTTATTCTTTTCTAACTAAATTGATGGGATAGTCTGATGCCTTCCTGGATTCCACACGGATGATGAAACTGCAAACAAGTTTCATTTAAATAACAGGCAAATCTTCCAATTAGTCAAAGACTAATTCTTATGCCTTGAAATGATGAACTGCACGTACTGTGGCCTCTGTCAGTCTGAGGGGGAAAAAGCTGCCCAACAAAAACCCAAAGACGTTGTGATCTGAACATCTTAGGCACCAATTCAAATAAATTAATCTATCCTGATTTACCAAGAGTCTGTAACTGTCTTCTGGATTCCAAGGTTCATGTTAAATGGGATATCACTAATTCTTTCATATAAACTCATCTTTTAGCTACTGGGGAGTTTAAGGGAACTAAATTTTGCACAGTTCTCAGGAGTATGCGGAGGACACCACTGGATTCTGCTCTCTTATGCATGGCTGTGTCAGTCTGCTGTGTGGTTTACGCTTTCAGAGATTCTGCTCTGCACAGCAGCTGAAATCCCAGTTTCAGTGGGGGAAGCATTTTGAAAATAACAAATTGCTGTTAATCTGAAAAGAAGCAAACGGCCAAAGAACCCAAACACGAAGCAAATATCCCATGGCTATTTCTGTCATGAGGCAGATATTCCTGCATGTTAAAAGGAAGGTCCCAAACTGTGTTTTTTAAAGTGAAAAAAGGAGTTGTTTTTTTTTTTTTTTTTCTTTTTTTGGCTTAACCTTTGTCTCAGATTTCATGTCTTTATTTTGGCACCTGTTTGTTTTTTGTAACTTAAGGATTACCTCTGTTTCTATGTTCTTGCATGTTTTTTAATGCAAGCTGCCGGCTGGCATACGTGTGGAGCAAGAATCCCCAGAGCACAGTGAGTAAAGAATGATTTTTGCAATAGCTAGCTACAGCTGAATCATGATAAATCATACTATTTCATTGAATTTATCTTCTGAATATTAAATTTAAGAAGCTGTGTCATGTTGAAATATTGAAATATCTCCAATGTAATCCACAGTTATCCATTGTTGGGAGTTTTGAGGGGGAAAGGGCAGTGAGGGAAAAGGTTGGCTGGCATTAGATAACTAATAATCTGCACAAGCTCTCGGAGCTGGCAGCAGAGCCACAGTCTCCACACTGGTTTCAGCCTGGGAGCGATTGACACTCCCTGTACCAGCTATTTGGCTGGGACTTAAATATGTCACTTGGCACGGCGAGTTGATAAAAGCCCTGTTATTTTCCAGGCTGAGAGCTAAGCAAGACTGCAGCCTTCCTAAACCATTACACAGTGCTTATAAGGAATTGTTGGTTTATGTGAAGTAATTTAATCAACCTGATCATTAGATGAATTTGCTACTTCCACACTTTATTCTAATTGTGTTTGTTTATATGCATATTACACTTTTGCCCAGCTATTTAGTTCTAATTAATAAATTGGAAACAAGCATGTTACGAATGTCTGCTTCCCAAAGAGCACCTTCCTGAAATGGAGGAGCCTGCAGGGAAAACCAGCAGGATGGTGAGACCAGAGGGCGTTCTCCAGAGCCATTCTTGCAGACTGCAGAAACCTGGGGCCTGAGCCAGAAAATCCACCGTCCGTTGAAGGCCTGGCATCTAAAGCTAATGCATTTCCCCTCATAAGTCTGTGTATATCTCATCACTTAGCTCTGCATTATTTTTACAGAGATTGTTAACATTTGGGGCATGAGCATTATTGAGAACAGTAAAACACTTACTCTTGATCTAGAGGAAAATGTCAAGGAGGCATAACTCGTGCCCCTTTGCTGTACCTGGTCTCGGGATCCTTTTCTTTCCTTGTTCCCCTATTGCAGGACTATTTGTGGCTGCACCGTCCATCACATCTGACTTCATTTACAAGCTGGTGGACAAAGTAAGCCCCTCCCGTGGAGCCCATCGTATAGGGTTTTGTTGTGAGACCTGCAAACTCAAGATATTTTTTGCGGAGAAAATGTTGTTTCTAGACTAAGTCTTTTCAGGCTGAAATAAATAATAATCTCATTTTTGTTCTATCAGTGTGCCTTTCATATGCACACAGCTTTTGTCATCTTCCTGAGTAGGGAGGTATCCTATAACTGAGAGATGAACTGAGTATTGTTATTTCCCTGTTGCCAAGCCAGTAGAATTTTATATGCCATTTATTGAAGTAAGACTGCTGCTTGGCACAGCTTTGCAGCACAATGGTCTTCTCTAGCTGTTGTCAGTCGGAAGGTGCCAACTTTGAAGGAAGCCAGACTGGTGCTTAAATGCACAAGAGGAGGAGCTTCCTAGTGCAGGGATACATTGCTAAATATGACCAAGAAAAGATTTCTTCAGAGTTTTCAAGAGCATGTACTTCCCTCCACCTCCTTTTTTACTGGGATGAAGTAAAAATATTTTGAAAGAAAAATCTGAGATGCTACACATAGACACAGCCTTTGGAAATAGTGCCTGGTCCTTAAGATGCTCCCCCAGAAAGCACCTAAGAGAGGTGCACCTGGGAATCCCTTCTTGCTTAGGGTCACCCACCACACAGCATGTAAAGACCAAGATCCCTGGATCTGAATAAGGACCTCAGTCTCACTGGCTTATAGGAGGAGGAAGCTTTGCTCTCCTTCTCTTTTGCTTTGACTAAAAGTCCCATGCTGCTTGAAACTTGCACATTTGTTCCCATTAAAAATTTCAACATTGAACTTGTGGGAAAAACTTCTACCAGAAAAACCCCTGTTAAGGTTAAATACTAGTTTAAGTCTTACCAATTCTACAATCCTTCTCTGTTTTAGCAGATGTTGGTGTTTTTAAAGTTGTTTTTTACTGTGGTTTTTTTAATGTGTTTTAAGTTTATTTAATTTGGAGAAAAAGACGGCTGTTGCAGGGAATGGCATTAGTCATAGAGGAAGAGATTATATGGAAGCTGTAGCACTAAAGTTCTTGAAGAAGGACCAAGAAAGGAGAGGCAGCATATAGTTCAAGAGGTCTGAAAAAGAAAGAGAAGATGACTTAATGAAAAACTCTCGGTGCATTCAAAAATAATTGAACTAAAATGCACTCTGCATTAGCGTGTAAACTGTGTACCACCATCTCTGGATTTTAGTGACTTGAGATCTTAAGGAGTTAAATCTTTTTCTGCACTGTTTACTGTTTTTCTGCCCCACAGTGGGTTATTTTTTTAATGTCAGATCTACATTGACACTTACATCAAAAAGCCAGTGATTCAACTTGATAGATCAGCTACTGTGAAGGGGTAGGGGTTGGTAACTGACCCTACTATTGAGATATATGATGCTTATTTAGAGAAATGACATATATTCTTGATGAGATGCACAGGTGTAAGCTGCACACTTCTCATTCAAGGTTACTTACAAAAAAGAAGGAAAAGAAGCTGGGTTTATTCTTCTTCCCTTCTTTCTTTTATTTAAGATAGAAAATGCAGTGTTTTCTGCCTTAGAAATACTATGTACTGTGGGTGAGCGAGAGAACAGATGAACTGTGATACCACTTGACATTTACGCGGGAACAGTTCAGCAGGGATAATAGTTCTAGTGAGCTGATGGTGGAATTTGGGCTTCTTTTTTTCATCCGCACAAATACAACCTCAGTTCATATATTCAGAGGATAAGACGTCACTCCTGCAATTAGGAGATTTCCCATTACTTCTTGCAATATTTCAAAAAGGTAACTTGTAGGAAATAACACTCTCCTCATGTGTTTGCGTGATTCTAACTATTTGAAAGACAGCCAAGAAAGAGATCCATAAGCTCCAATAATATCTTAGACAGGTGAAAAGGCAAGGTAGAAGGGCTTCATAAACCAAGCCTGAAGACAAATTGTAGGTGATAAAACTCGTCTGCAAAGGGACATTCTTCAGTGTGCTTGAATAGGAATTCTTCATTATCTATTTCAATGAAAAATGTTGATTTACTAAAAGAATTTCAGAAAATGAGCTGTTTCGTTTCAGTGAATTATTTGTTAATAAATCACACGTGCAATAAGAAATATCTGCTTTACTGTTTACAAAAGTGATAAACATTGAATTTTTTCAGTCAGAAACTACTTTCTCTTTTAAAATTTAATTTAATTTACATAGAAAAGAGAAACTAGGTCAGATGAAACATTTCAGTTGAACAAACCCCATTTTTTGGGCTGTTTCATTTTGCAAGAAGAGGTTCTTTGCAATCTACACTATTCTCTGATTCTATGATATTTCATTTTTGAGGCTGGAAAAATAATTGAAATATCAAATCTTTATGGATATGAAAACTATTTGCTGCCTACCCCTGCTTTCTAATAATGTCTTGATAGCTCTCTCAGAAAGCTTACAAATAAGCAAATTTCTCTACATTTCTTTGTGACAGAGAGAAACTCGGTAACCTGACTAAAGATATATAATTTGTTGTTTCTTTTTCCCCCTGACCTCCTTTGTGAAGAACTGTGGCATGATGTTCAACTTACAGTTTTCAGTAGCAAAGAAAAGGACAAATGCTGGAAATACACATTAAAACTCTCCATGGTAGCTGAAAAAGAGTCTGAAAAACTCTAGCCCAGTTTGCTTTCCATTTGTGACTATTTTGTATATTATTTTTTCATTGTGCCTATTTCTGACAGTCTTTAAAAGGCTCACATGAAAAGTCTTCATGGAGAAGCATGAAAGACATCTGTAGCAGGAAAAAAAAAAAAAAAAAGAAACTAAGAAAATATGCTTGGGTACCAGAAAGCTGGAGTGAAGAGCAACCTTTGTCAAGGTTTGGGGTTTGGGTGAATATACCTATATAATTCAGGTACTAAGAAATATTTTTTTTTTTTTTCTGAAAGAACAGACTGTGACAGCAGTTTTTTTGATGTCTAGTTAGTCCTTCACGCTTTTCCAAGCTGAGGGAAGAGATCTGAAAAACTTCAAGAAAGTTCCTCAGGGAGTAGAAACCTGAAGAATCTTCTAGAGACAGTAGATACTTTATTTGTTTGACTTGGTTTGGTTTCTGCCCCTTGCTATTAAAACTGAACACTCAACCCTACTGTTTAGCTAGAAAGAGGTGATTTCCATCAAGAAATGACTCGCTAATTCTTTATTAGTAAATTATGCCGCCATCGCACCAGGCCATTGGAGAGAGTAGCTCTGATTTCAGCGTAGCTTGCCAGTGTGACTAAATGAAACAAGGGGATTTAGAACAGGTTGATGTGACCTCCTCTAAATTTACTCAGGTTATTTGCAAGCCCACTGCAGTTCACCACCTATGGTTATTCATTAATCAGATACTTATAAATATGCAAGAAATGGAGTGGGAACTTCAATCTAAGCAACCCATCTGCAAGAACCTATAATTAGGGCTACCATATTTCTGAAAGATGTCAGACCTGCTGAGCATGTGTACCCCAGGTGGATGTGTGTTAGACCTACCAGATGATTGTAAACCCTAGGCAAACGTACAAAAATCTTGAAATATGTGCAGAATGATCAGAGCATGTCTGGGAAAACCCATTTATCTATTATAGTGGCCCTAACAACAATGCTTCACATCAGGGCATTATTGGCAAAACCAATAGTATTTTCATGAGAAGATACGTCGAGTTTCAGTCTGCACACGAGATTGACCAAGTGGCTGGGTCTATTCACGAGAAGCTGAGATTTTTGAATCCCACCATTTCTTGCAAGAAGACAAGGAGGACTTGTGAATCACCTGAGGCGCTGATTTGGAATCGGTCACAATAGCCACCGGAGGCAATCACCGGGGTTAACAGGAAAGCACGTGGCAAATTCCGGAGTGCTGGGATTTAGACCTAGACGATAAGAGCAAGGAAATGCCTTGGATTCTCTCTGTTCTGAATTTTTTATTTGTAAAAATGAAAATGATCCTTCAAAACTCGACAGTAGCTTTTAATGTTCATTTCACACTCAAACTGCTGTTAATTGTGACTGTTCAGCAGGTATGTGTTAATATTAATTTAATGCTTCTGAACTTGCTTAGAATGTTTGTACTGTAGACAGTGTTGAATAGCTTGTATCTTGTTTTTGATATTTAAGTCTCCTTCCTGATTCTTCAGCAGAATGAAAATTGGGCTTGTGGTTTCTTCCGCAGTGCTTCTGCAATACAGTTGTTATTACAAATGATGCCACTTTAGGCAGGATAGACACAAGCAAACTGTAAGCTCAGAATTGCCCATTGTAATCAAATTGGCTATTTTCCAAACAATTCACAGCCTCCCTACCAGTGTGACCTTTCAGAGCCCTGCACTCAGCAAAATAGGGGTATATTACCTTTCATGCACTACTGTTCATTTTCAGGAGAAAGCTGGGATTATTGTTCAAATTCTGTTCAATTACACCTGAGCACATCATTGTTTTCAGGGGGAGGGCACAAACGACTCGGGTCAGCATTTGGTACAGAGATGTGGCTAGCATTACACACAGCCGGGCAGAAAGGGAAAGGGTTAAAGGCACACAGCGCAATAAATACACGACAAACTGAATGCCTAGGAAAAGAATGGATGCCATCTCCCAGTTAGTCCAGTTATTCTCAGCTAGCCTTGATGATGGTTTCCAGAGGCATAATTGGACATAATGTATATGTTGGGCAGGAGCTGGGGGCGGAGGAGACAGAGAAGATAACTCCTTTAACAAGTTTATCTGTTACCTAAACAGGTAAAAGAGCAAACGAGATCTGGAGTTAGGGATCCTTTAAATTGGGGTACTTGGGCTCTGCGTCATTTCCACTTTTTCTCCCCCAGTTTATAGCTGCTCTTAGAAATCTTTGGGTTTATATAGATACTTAAAAAAAAATAAAATCCAAACAACGATAGATTGCCCAGTAGAAAATTATTTATATGCAAACTCCTGCCTAAGCATAATTTTTCTTGAGATGACATCTGCTTTAAAAACACAACACAATTTCATCTCAGATGTAAAAGTAACACCCTCCCCCTAATTTTTTTTATTTTCTTGCTGACACCAAGAGATACAGAACTTGCTGACGGTACGTGGCTGATAGCTGTATCAGTCAATCCTAAATAGTCTATAAATCCACGTACAGTGTAAAATAGCATTGATTTATGTAATTGGGATTTTTTAGCAATACAATTTTGTGTAATTTTGTTTGTTTTTCCCTATCCAGAACCGGCTTCCCTAGTGAATCTGGAAACAGTCTCTGATTGTACAGAGCCACTATTTATTCCGCCCTCGTGCTTCCCTTGAGTGTAAGTTATGATATATCAGCATTGTCTTTGAGGTCTACCGAATCTTTGGATATGCAATACACTGAAGAGTGGAGACGGAATGAAGTTGAAAGGATTCATGAATAAAATGTAAGTGGATGATACTTCAAACTAAAGCAGAAATACTGCACTGCCTAAATGGAGAGAAATTGCTCCTTTTGCTCAAGCAGGAGCAGTAACAGTAACAATAAGCTAGGATTATTGTGGCCTTTGGTCTCGGGCTCCGTTGTTATCAGAGAGTGGCACACAGCAGCTACTGAAACATTTTCTTTCCACACGACAGCTGCAGCTGAACTTTGGTGAGGAAAATAAATACCCAACTGGGTACAGAGTCTTATAGATCCGTGAGAGAAACTTTGCCAACTCTGAGTGATCTCACACAACCTGCTGCACCTACAAAAATAAATAAGGTTTTCAATCCAAAATTCTTGATAAATGGGAAGCACCGTTCTCCCCCTGGCATTGTCAATTTTCTCTCCTTTTTCAGGGAACTTGATTATTCACACTCAGTATATAAACATACTGCATGAGGTAAATAGGTACCAAGGCTAGTGCTGTTTTTGAACATAGATCATCATTTTACTTACTCCCTTACATCATTTAACTCTGTTCCGGTGACCCTGGGACCTGGTAATACACACTGCAACCAATAACCATAACTCCATGATCCGTATAGAATACATGAAGGATGGTGGCAAGCATATAATTTATTACCTTCTGTAGTGCTGTGTTATTATTATGTGACTGTTATAGCATTCATAGTTTGACAGATTCCTATTAGCCAGTCAGTCAGAGTATGTAGTGTATTATTTTACCAATACCTGATGCATATCAATATAGCAGGTGAACACCGCTATAAAAGAACAGCTGAATTGGCTTGGATGGCGTAATCTCCCATCCTGAGTTCTCACCTGAAACACCAGTTTAAGCTGACGGATACTTTTGTAAGTATGAGAAAAGTCTGGGTAACTTTCTTCCCTGCCTTGTCCTGAATCCCTGAAAGGAAGTGTCAAAATAGTACAAGAGGTTATTTTCACCGTACTCCCATTCCAACAGCAGAAGCAAAAATTGCAAGAAATCTTGTACTGTGAGACAACCTGTTCTCACAAGATTTCCAGCCCATTAACTCAAGAATCAGATTGTTTGGATTAGGTTTGCACAAACAGCCAAGCTTTTCAGGTGCTTATCCAAAAGGCATTGAACCAAATCTTTTGAGGTTTCCCCACATACTTAATATATTATGCAAATATTGACTATATGCAGAGACAAGAAAAAGATGGAGAAAATCTCCTTGTCCGGGACAAGCAGAATTAGTTCTTGCTGGACAAGTAAATCTGTCATGCTTTCTGCTGGCTGGACAAAAACGGCAAGAGGGAGTGAAGACACAGACAGACAGTGCTGGGAGACCGAGGGTCACCAAGGGGGTGAGGAAGCCTGGAGCTAGAAAGCAGTGAGCTGCTGGAGGCTGGGAAGAGGAGATGAAGCTGCATATAGCCATGAAACTGCCTGTCAAACTATGGGAAATACAGAGCTTATATATGAAAAGGATCTGAGCAGGGGGAGCTGTGATGCTGGGGAGCGGAGCTGGGTAACACAACCCCTATGCCAGTTTGTGGCCAGAGCTCAGCTCACAGCTGGTGGCCTTGGTATGGACCATAGTGGAGCTGAGCATGGGGGTGTCAGTCCTCCAAGGGATGGACACTGCTGCCACTCTCCTGGGCTCAGAATAGCTGGCTGGAGCCTGCTAAATCCCTGTTTGTACACTTCCTCCTCCTGCATTTCTAAAAGAGAGAAAGAGTAGATCAGCCTGTAATGTTTATCTCAGGATTGTGGGGTATAATATTCTGACTAGGTGAAATGCATTTAAAGAGTCTCAATCAAAATTTAAGAAACTACATAGGGAAAAATGCAAGTTATCCAGATTTTTTATCTGTAATTTCCGTTGCACCGGCAACCTGACACAACATGTTGCATTTAATTCGACTGTGCTGTCAGTTTTTACTAGGAATGTAATCAATATGATCAAACAAATTTTAATCAAGGTGTCTGAAACAAAGTATTCAATATTATATAGATTCTTACCCGATGCATTACAACAGTATGTTAACAAGCTGATATGAAGTCTAAATCTTTAAGGTGAAAACAGCCTGACTGCTAAGAAGACTGTGAGTCCTGCCTCACCCAGTGAATGATTGTCAGCAGCACAGAGAGAAGGGGTTGTATATTATGTAGTCCTACTGATCCTGCTTCTGAGGGGTAATACAATAAGAAAGTACCGGCACAGCTGTATCTGCTCATGATTTCATGAATGGTCAAGCAAATAAAGCAGGATACTTTATATTTCCTCATGATGAACTGCTAAGCAAAGATCAAGGGCTACAGAGAGGCTCTTTTTTGACTTGACTAAAGGAAATTTCTGCAGGCACTTAAAATGCTGGTGGAAGGAAAACAGAGTTGTACACACTTATGGGAGTCAAAACGCTACTTGCAATTCCGAGCTTCTCTCCACCTTGCTTTAGACATTTACGTGGTAATCATTTAGGGATTACAGTCACCGTAGGATCCCTTTATACTCTGTCAAGAGAAATAGGCATTTTTAGGGAGAGATTCGTTTGACTGGTTTTAGGTGTCTTCTTTAGGCTAGGATGATTTGTGACCTTATATTTATTATTCTCATCAATGACTATCAGGTTCAGCAAAAGTGACTACACTTATGGTGATGTTTAGTCAGAATCTCTCTCTCTCTCTTTCACCATAGACGTTAACATTTTTTCTCATTGTATCTTGCTTCAGTTATGGCATTACAAATGCATGAAGGTTTTGCATGAAGGTACTCAAATTTTTGAAATAAACTTACAAGAGAGGCTTTGTTTTCTCAGCGTACAATGGGAAGCTTGGCCAACTGTTTCACATCTTCCCTAAGGAATAAAGGGTCATTTTTTGATAAGTTCTGCCAAGATGGGGTGACTAGCAGAAATTGTGCAAGTTACCCTGTCTTCTTCCACAGAACATCCATTTGAGAGGAATGTGAGTGGGATGTTCCTCAGCGTAAGTCTCTTCTATATACTTGATGCCAATTAAAACCTTGTTCCTCAGTGGCACGCCATCAATTTTGCATTTTGATACCCCAGCAGAAAGACCAAGGGAACATGTGGACAGAAGAGTAGATCATTATCACAGTGTCCCCAGTGAATCCCTGTGTGAGAGGAGGCACCTCTGAGTGGAACAGTGCTGTCGGTGGTATCAGCAGTGCCACCCTAGAGTGGCTGCCCTCCCTCTGCCATAGACATGGGAACTCACAGAAGTTACTTTCAGAAGAGATTTCAGCACAGGCTACCTACTGGAGCAGATATTCAGAGTCCCTGGAAGACCTGTACACTGAGTAGCTTCACTAATAACTCTGTTAATTATATGGAGCCTGGTGGGTTCTAGCTGACTTTTCTGTGGCTGCACCTTCATAGACAGACAAGGCATACCCTGCAACAGTGAAGCTGAGCTAGACAGCTCACGTGTGCTGTGCTCTCAAAGCAACTGAGAGATTTTAAAGTAGTGATGTTTGTCCCAGTGATGTGTTGTTGATACTAAGCTAAGTGTGTCTCAGGAAGCGCAACCCCACAGTAAAGAGGAAGGGAGTCTACTGCATCACTGAACACAGTCCTCTGAAATCTCAGAAAACCACATCTTAGAATCCTTCCATTAGAAGAACCAGCTCCGTCTTAAAAGTATGTTCTCCCACTGCTTTCTGCTCTTTTTGTGCATGAAAGGTACAGGTGCCTGTAAGGAGTCATCATCAAGTGCAGGTACTCAGCAGATTTCCCGCTTCTAGCTCGTGTTCCCTAAATCTCACCACTGCTGAGTGCTTAGAGGAGCCCTTCAGGTTTGGGTTCCCTCAAGGAGGAAGCACATAATTGAAATAGTCTTAAATCAAACACCAAAGGTCCTCAGACAAACAGCAAATACTCCCTTTTTTAATATTTGTTACTGAACCCTTTATGCAACTCTTCATGAGGCTTTTAAGTGTCTCTTTGGGGATGCCCTTATCTCTTCACTGAACGTGTGAGGATGTTAATTTTGGATTAATTAATTAATCAATTAATGCTGGGACTTAGTATGTATTTGCAGGTGCTGTAATGTTTAACATAGACATGCCGAGTAGGCAGTCTGGGTTTGCTCTTTTTCACTTAGTGCTCTTCATAACTGTTGTGGAAACCAAGGATGGAGAAATTGAGTCTAGATTTTTCAGTCTCCATCATAAAGATTATGGTTTCAACCAAGACAGAACAGGTGCAGAGCAATAAATTGGCACTTAATTATTTGTTCCTATTGCAAAATATATGTCTTAGATCTAAGAAAAGCTTACTGGGAATTTTTCAATCTGATCCTCATTTGTATGGAAACATGTTCCTCAAGAGTGAAAACTAAAAAATGTAGTTTTCTTCAAAATAGTTCTTTCTTTTTCCCCAAGAAAGTTTTTGTGTAGATCAGTTAATATAAAACTGAAACTTTACATTTGCTGAAGGAGCCAGCAATATTTATTCTGAGTCAGTACAACAGCCCTTCTCTCATGGGAAGGATTCAGGGCCAAATGTCACATCCATGATGCGGTGCTGAGTAGGAATTACAGGGCTGTGGCTCACATAACATATCCTTTCCACCAAGCAAAATGAACCATGTCAGTGTGGGAAGGATAAATGGCAATCTTTGGCTGTCATGCACTAGGATCTTATTATAGACACAGAGATAATGAAACTAATGTATCCTGAGGCAGTGTTACTTAAAAGAGTATCAGAACAGGAGAATGTGCGCTGAATTTCATTTACTGAGACTTTTTTTCTGGTATGTTTGGGGCTAAGTTTCAGCAAACAATACAGACCCCTGGTCTTTCAGAAGCGAAGCGATGTTTGGACAGCTGGTAACAGGATAAGGCTACACAGGGTTTGCCCACCTCAGTCAATCCTTCACTGAGACAAGCAAAATAGAAGATAGGCTGGAAAGAACCAAACCCCATACAAGTTTTCCACAAAACATTTTTATCTGTTAAGCAAATGGTAGAGAGGATGGGAACAACTGATCTGGAAACTAATAAGGTCAACTGATGCAATTTTTGAAGATGATCAGATATGACAGATATGAAGCTCCTCTTTTAATTTATGGAGAGTATGTACGTTTGGTTTTAGGTACATTCTCGGGTATGAGACATTGCCTTATGCCTGTTGCCTCCTGACAGACCAGTGTTTTCACAGAGCTGGTTGGGACGCCTGCATTTATTTCATGACCAGATGTATAAGCAATCTGTAGGCTGGACTTTAATGTCTGAGTGGGTACACCATCTCTCTCCAGCAGCTGACAACTTTTTGTTATGTACAGGAAGCATGCTAATCCCCATAATTAGTAAACTTCTGGGGTCAATGCAGGTGAAGAGGTTTCATACAATTTTTAAGTTAACTCACGATATTTTCTTCATCTTCTGCCCACCTTTATTTTATTTCCTCTCACAATAGCTACTTGGCATAACTTCCTCCTTATGCCTCAAATGCTATGCTGTCACTGGCAGTTATAAAGGGAATGAAAGAATCTGAAAGGAAAATTTCCATATGGGAAACCTTTCCTAGCAGGGTATGTTTTCATTTGATTGGATCCAGGAAAGTAGCTTGAGACATTTAGAAGTAGACCCATCTTATTCTGTTGAAACTTTGAAGTTTTTATGATCCCAGGAGTTAAAAAAAAAACTATGTAAAGCCCTGTGCACATTGGTCTACATGACATTTACTATCTGTATTAAACTGCTACTCAGAAACCTCAGCAAGGACTGACTTCTGTTATGCCGGGCACGCTTCAAATATATAAAAGGTGAGTCCTCTCTCCAGAGTCTAAGCTTTCCATCTGACTGGCTTACTACCATACTATAATAGTCCTGTCTCTGGCATGCTGATTTGTGGCCTTGATCAAATCACTTGTCCTTTTACTTGCTTAAAAAAAACCCCAAATCCTGCACTTGAACGCATTGTAAGTCAACAGAGCCATTCAGACATGCACAGGAGGTGTGTAGGACCGAAACCTTAGGCCATGCAAACAACATCCTCTTCATGAGAAGCCTCATGTTCCCAGCTGGGCCACTCTGTCCTTCTGCCAGGCACACCTATTCTGCTTCATCTTCTGGCTGAGCTCCTTGGGTACGAGCTTCCTGCTTCATTTAAATTAAAATGAGACGTGCTAAAAACCCCTCAATCTCTAAACCCTAGTATTTAAGCTACCTAGTGTCTTTGGGCTGATTCAGATTTGGGAAAAAGCACAAGGTGAGTTCAGTTAGCAGATCTGACTGGGTGACAAACTAGATAAGGTGGCATGGATGACAGCCAGGTTGGCATAGAGTGGGATGCAAACCTTTGAATTTGACCTATTTGCACCTGAGACCATGAACACCCTGCCTTCTCCTGTTAAATCCTGTTATTAATAAATAACTCCTGTTATTTCTGCAGTTTGAGCTACATGCTTGGCACTGAAATTTAAGGATGCTCGTTCTTGTCTCTGCAGACCAATAGCCTTAAATTTTGGAGATGTGTAATTTAAACACATTGAGTATTCCAGATGACAGGTCAAAACTGGCCTACTGTAGTCAACTCTATGTTGTTGTTAAGAATTATCCCAAGAAAGGAGGATATTTGGGTAAAGGTGAGGAGCAGAGTTGTGGATGCAGAAGGAAGAACTGGAAATGTTAGCAGCAAATGCAAAAAACATTTGGTTTGAGTAGCAAATGCTCAGCTAGAATGAGCAGCAGTGGAAATAACAACTGTGAAAGACAACCTTAAATTTGATAAGGAAGGAACGTATGTGATGGGAAAACATGGGCCATGGAGCAAGACAGATGACTGCAGCAGCTGAGCTGTGAATAAGGTGGAGCAGAGGAAGAGTGCTGCCGGGAATCCTCAGTGGAAGAGAAGGCTGTACTGCCAGAGCTCTGGACAAGCCTCTGGGTGGGAATGCATAAACATTCAGAAATGGGAGAAGGAAAGATGGAATAGGAGTCACTGAGCACTTGGATACTGAAGAGATTAAGGATACCATAATAACTAAAAAAAAATTGTGTGACGATAGGAAAGGCTTCTCAAAAACATACCTGTCTAGAGAGCGGATAGCTACTTACATCCTGTGTTTTTTTCGGTCTTTGCCATATAACACATTTTTCTTCACAACCCAGAGAAGAACTGACTTCTGCAGCAGTTCAACATGGTTTGAAAGAGGCCTCTGAGGATGTAGGCTAAAAGCGTATCCAAAAACTTCCAGCACAACATGTACCTGTGGGTACCTCTCATCTTTCACAGATATTTGACTAATTGCACTTATTTATTAATCTGAAATGTAAAGTGTACAAGAAGACATTGTACATCCCCACTTTAAGGTGTTCTCTCAACCTTCCCTGAAGGTCTACCCAGCAGAGATCCTGAATGCTTGCAATTTGTCAAGGATTCGATAATTGGAAGGAAAGGGTGGCTTTGGGCACGTATGTCCCTTCCCTCCCTCCCTTTCCCGAGCGTTGTGATCTTGTTTAGCTTTGTACTGTCATGACAGCTTCTTCTGTACTTGCTAGGGTTCAACTTGTATCTTCTGATGGTGCTGCAGAAGGTATTCTTGTCACCTTGAGCACTTTCCACTCTTTCCTCATGCTGACTGCTGTTTCCATGGAAGTCTAAGATGTGTTTTATTCAAAGTATAATTTGTAGAATGTTTGCTTAGAACAGAGGAAGGGAAAAATAACTTCTTCAAGGCAGAGTGAAAGAAAATATACTCTAAATTTAAAAAACATCACTCTCCCTCTAAACCTTAATCCCTGGCTCTACAGAATCCCCAATTAATACCAGTTCTGTTTAGGACAGAAGTGTTCAATGACAACACGAAGGAAGACATGTCAGGTCACAAATGCAGAACATGAAATATTTCCACTCTTGTTAATTATGACCCAGCCTTACCAAAAAACAGATGGAAGTGCTTTCAAAGCTTTGTGCGTGTGCCCGTGTGTGCGCGCATATGTATGTCTGTCTTAGGAATGGCTAATTCAAATCAAACTTGGGATTCTAGTCAAGACAACAGCTTCACTGCCTGAACCAGCTTGTTTCTGTACTCTTATCATTACCAAAAAGAAGGAAAACTGCAATCAAGTTTCATTCAACTCCAAAGAAAAAGAATAAATCCCACATTTTCGCATAACAGCCCCCTCTGCAATACTTGCCTATATGACAAACATATGGAGAGGCACATACTCGGCTTGATTCTGCTTGAAATTTCACAACTAACTGTAGCATCTGTAGCTCGAGCAATGCAGATAGATAAACCCTCAATCAACCTCTTCCCTTTCCCCATCTCCTTGTTACAGGGCTACAGGGTCAAACTTTATTTATGCATAATAGGCAGAGAGATCCATCTGCTTATGTGGGGTCGTGCAACACTAGCTGTAGGTGCTGAGGAGCACCGCTGTGCTCCGTATCCTCACCAGCTATAGTGGATTATCCAAAAGGCAGTGGTGTCTACACCCATTCCTTCAGCTCAGCCATGCCTGAGAGTGTTTTAAGTACTGCAGGAACGTAACTCTGGTCTAAAACCAACTCTTTCGCAAGACCTTGCTGTGTAGTTCATTACAATGAAGTGTCAGGAATTCAAAGGGAGGAACACGTGACAACAGAAGTAGGTGCCTCCAGACTGTAACGGCAGTGCTGCTAATTGGGACACTTGCAAAACAGTGTCATTATGTGTCATTGCTTTTTACTATCCCCCAGAAACACTTCCAGAAAAATATAAAATGCTAATCTGATTTTTTTCCTAGTTTACAGCGGTTTTACAGGAGGCTGCCTCTCTTGTCCCTCAGATTGGATATTGTTCAGAAGCCTTTACAGACAACAACTATTTTCTTGGACCACTGACATGGGGACACAGTCATTAAGCAAAAATAAAACAAAGCAATCCCAGATGCAATGGAATGAACAGTTAAAAGGCAGGAAGGTAACATATGTGCTTCTCTGCCTTGCCCCAACTGGGTGACACTCTAATAGGTTTCTTATTCTGCTTTCTTCTGCTAAGAGACTGGAAGACATATGTCACTTTTCCACCTTAACTGTGCATTTTCTAGTTTGTTTGGATTTATGTCATAACCTTAATGGGATTTAAATGGAATTTTTATATGTGAATAATACTCTGCATTAATGCAAGAACTTTAGGTTGCCGTGCTACCAGTTTGATTTGCATAAAGGTTTTTAAATATAAAAGAAGAATAGCCAGGCTATTGTAGATGGCAAAGTGAAAAAAAAAAAAAAGACACTGGTATAACAGTAAGGGGAAGAGACTACTCCCCCCAAAATGCTGGCTTTTGAAAGGGTTAATTCTCTGACTCTTAGGTACAAGTGTGTGTAAGAGAAAAGCCTGGAGGTCATGCCAGTCATGAATATTTAGTTGGTGGAGGGTCAAGGCCAGATTAAATGGTGAAACAGCCAGGTCAATGTCATAGGTTTATACTTTACCATAAAGCATTTTCTTTTCTAGTGTACTGTTTGTGATCTGTAAATGTAAATTGCCTGTGCCGACGTGTAGCTCACACGACAGTTACACACATCCCTCTCAGCACACTTTGGTGTGCAGAAGTGTCTGCTTCCTGTAAGTATATGCTATATTGTAGATTTTGGGAGATTATCTATAAATTATAATGCCAGTAAAGAGTCTGTGTCTTAGATTGAAAAATGTGCTTTAATCAATTACGTATTACTTATGTTTAATATATAGAATGTTGTCCCTCTGTTTCAAAGTCCTGGTTCACCTTTGAGTATACCGATTAGGAGAATACTTACCTCCTTTATATTATTATTTTTTTCAGAAGGGGAATCTGGGGCACAGAGAGTTCAAAAGATTTGTCCTGACAGATTTTTTGTGGCAGTGCTGGGAGTAGCACTGCAGCTTTTCTGACTCTTGGTCCTTTACTTTAAACAAAACATCATCCTTTTGGTTTCCAAGCCTGAAGTGTGTGCGAGCAGCTCTGAGTTACTGATGGTAGTGCAGTCAGTGAACTTTCCTGCTGGCATGTTTTTCATTCTTAGTGTACCATTATTATTTTTAAATGAATTATGTATATAACATGCTTGGTGTACAGACTACTCTGCATGTGAATAATAAAGCACAGTCTCTGCTTTGAGGAGCTGACAGTCTAAGGGCTTGATCCAGTAAACAGTTATTCCTGGGTGATTTGCTTAGCTTACTATCATGACTAATCTGTTGATCTGGCCCCAAACTAATTAGATAACTTGACAAATAAGAACAATAGGACACGCTGGGTAGTGCAGGAGGGAAGGGATGAGACACAACAGTACATAAAGATTTAGGAAGAAAGAGGATAAACACAAGCTGGTTTGGATTTGATTCACTTCTCTGTGGCAGTGTCTGCATGGAAATGTTGCAAAGGATGAAGCTTGGGCCCTGGAATCAAGTATGTCAGGTTTCATCCAAACCTTACATCTTGCTGGGTGTTCAGCCTGTCCTTGTGGCAGGTGAGAGCCTTATCTTGACCTGATTATTTTCCTTTGTGATCCATCTCTGCAGTTAGTTCTGGAAGGGTCTTCTTGATGATCTTTTGAAAGGAGGTGAGATTGAATATGCATTTATAAGTCTGAAGAACATTGGAGTGGGCTGAGTCAAACCGTGCTGTCTGCAAGCACCCAGCTGACTGTCCAGGATAGTCCAATGTTCAAGGAGAGGAAGGCTTATGCTTCTTGAAAATGAGTTATCTCCCTGCCCACAGGGAACAGAACTGCAGCAGCCAGGTGTACATATGACCTTCATGTGAAAAAAGCTTTATCAGGGAATGATACTTCTTTGGAGTCTGGTCCTGGCTCTTTCTGTCTATCTGCTGCAGAAGCAGAATATGCAGTGCCAGGGTGCCAAGCGACTGACCTTGTGCTCTTGACTGGGAGTCCTGCAAGGGCAAGGGTCCAAACACTAAATTTGAGTTCTGAGATTTCATCTGTTGGTACAAATGAGCACAGAGCACATTATCAGGGTTGAGGCCTGAATAAGCACTGTTTGTGTATGGTTAGTGGAGTGTGTATGTATGTGGAGTAGTAATATTTAGTTTACACTTGAATATCCTGTTTATATCACTGTAGGTGATGCTTGGCCACCGCTGACCTTGTTTGCCTGGGCTCTGCATTTAAAGGCTGCGGTGAGTTATTAAGACCTTGAGAGGGAAAAAAAAAAAAGCACCTTTTTTTTTTGTCTTGGAGGTGAACCAGAGCATATTATCAGTGGAGCTGGGGCTGAGAAGGACAGAACAGAAATACCTGCAACTGGCTTTGGAAGCCCTTGACAGATAGACTTAGTAATATAATGCTTATAGGCACCCTTGAAGCAGTTTTTCGGTACCTGGCTTCTGTTTGCATTTTCCATGAGATCTAGGCTAAGGGGTCTTGAAAAGAAAAGTCCACTTATAAGCATGGAGAAAATGATTGTCTCAAATGATTATCCATGGCGCTCACTTCACCAACTGCTGCTTGCAGTGTGGAAAGGGCCACAGGTGGCCCAGGAAAAATAAAGTGGTATTTATTCAACTGACCACTGTGCTGGAAAAGGGATAGATATATTTCACTAACTTGGTCCCAGAGGGAAAACTTTTCTTTAATGCAGAGGCAGGTCAATTCTATTCTTGCCCTAATGGAGAAGTAAGTGAGGAAATGAAACAAAATGTGGAAAAATGTCTTAGTGCTAGGCAAAATAAAAACTTGATTGTAAAAGTCTCAACACAAAGCTTGTTTGCCATCATAATTTTTTTCTTTCTCACATCTAGTACTTGTAGAAAAATATTTCTTTATGCTTTTACATCACATGAAACTAAAACATCCCACTACAGGTGTCTATTTTATTTCCTTTCTATTTCTTTTTAAAGGGAAATACATATATCTCAAAATCTGCAGGGATAAAAGTTTAATTATGTCTTAGTTGCTTGCTGTGATTTCGAAATCAGTGCTTTAGTCTGAATAAGCACTTGGTGGGTTATAAAATGACACGATGA
Organism: Limnodromus scolopaceus; assembly: GCA_028565335.1. Taxonomy (NCBI): domain Eukaryota; kingdom Metazoa; phylum Chordata; class Aves; order Charadriiformes; family Scolopacidae; genus Limnodromus; species Limnodromus scolopaceus. The sequence goes on along the minus strand of JAOXNO010000024.1, from coordinate 56,656,113 downwards.
ATATTTCTATTTCTTATGTTAAAATCTAGGTTTTGTAAGGTAATTGGCAATAATGGAGTTGACACTGGATTAACAGAGGTGACCTGAAGTTGATATGAGGAAGGAGATTTTTTTTTAAAGAAAGGAACGAATGAAATGGAAAAAAAAAAAGGAACACACTGTGGAAGAAAATATACTTGCACCAGTAAGGACTCATCCACTCATGTTTTGCATGCCAATAGAGCTGCAGATAAAGATATATGAACAAGCTAAAACCCACATAAGCATTTTTCATCCTGGTAGAATTTTGTGAAGATAAGGATGCTGGACTTGTAGAAATATCGGTTTCTATAAAAAATAAACTGACGCAGAAATAATAGTTTAGACACAGTTCATGTGAATGGATCAGTCCTAAGAACTACAGCCTTCACTCCCTGATGAAAATGGCAGATGAAAGTGTAGGTCAGCACCAAAATTCTGGGGAGTATCTGGACCCCGGGAGAAGAGGGACAGAAAGCCAGGACAGATCTGAGGAGACACAGTGATATTACTAATGGGTGGTAGCTAGACAGATAAAATGGGGCCTGACATGGGTGATTTAGGTAGAAATTGGCTCACAGAGTCTCAGTGGATCTGATGGCAGGGTCTACCTCTAGAAACGTTCTCATTTTGTGACCTCCCAGTAGGGGCTGAGATGGTCTATGTAGAATACACATGTATGTTTCTATCATATCATGCATTTGTAGTGTTCCACAGTGAACCCAAATCCTGCAGAGTGCCTCCACTGCTCCTGCCAAATCCTTAATTAATTAACAAGTCTTTCTTTGAATGTGAATTTTCACAAGGGGTTTTTCAAAGCATGCTTCTGAGCTTGTGAATGGGCCGCTCACATTGCCTCCCTTGCAGGTACCCTCCTCAGAGAGACAGAAATAGGGATGAGAGTGTTCAGAAAGATTTCTTTACCCTGAGAGATGGTACTTCCATGTCAGGAATCAGAGAGGATTTTTTTACCCATGAGTTCCTAGATGCTTTTCAGCCCTGAACTTAACTAAAAACGTATTTTAAAGACAGAAATAATCTCTGTGACTCCAGAGTAGGAAAACCAAAATCTCTAGGACTAGGAACCACTGCCCAGAAAGGGTGGGAATCATCTGTACCACACACTACAAGTCTTGTTCTAGCTCCAGATAAAAACTGGAGAAATGCACTGGCTTCGCATACACTTGTATAACCATTTGCTTTGTCTCTGATTTTCCATCAGAGTAACTGGCGTTTGGCAGCTCTCTGTTAGTGCGTTCCTTCCTATGATAGAGGTTGACTCAGATGGACTGGGAAATGCAAAGATCGAAGGCTGTGAGACTTGCATCTGACCAGAAAGCTTTTAGAGTTTAGCTTCCTGCTGAGTAATACTGATATATGAAGAATCAATTGTGCTAACTGCTTTAGGGGAAAATGTCTAATCACTACCTCAAACATTTCCCTCTTGACAGGGGTAGAGACTTTCTTGTAAAAACTGAGGGAGAAAACAGGAGGGGGAGCAAGATAGTAACACTCTAAAAAAACATTTTGAAGAGAAGAGTTTTTTGCTAGCCATGGTAAGTACTGTAATACTTCTCTCAGATCTCTGTAACTCTTCTGTAACACAAACAAATTCAACTTCAAATCAGTCTCCACTAGATGGAAACCAGTTTTCTTGTAATGTCCTGTGTGTCTGATCTCCAGTTTATCTATATAAACATATTTTTATCTTGCATCTTCTGTTTTGATCTTTAAGATTCACTGACAACCATTTACCTAATGACTGTGTATGAGCAGTGTAGCACAACATTCAGGGCGGGCTGTTAAGGGAGGCAGTCAGAGTGGTGTGTGCATACCCATCCTACCAACCCATTCAGGGTAATAGGTGGCAATGTGGATATCCCAAGTGTTCTTTTGTTAGGATATTTTTATTAAGTTGTCTTTATTAAGTAGTGGTGTTTTACAATAACAGCAATAATATGGCTTCTTTTTTTTTTTTTTTCTGAAGGGTTTGGAGGAGATATGACAGCAATGAAAAGAGCTGAAATAAGAAAGAGTGTTGTAGGATCCCAGGACCACTTGACTGCTAGAACAGAAATATAGAGTTGGCTCATCCAAGAGAGCAAAGTGGCTTCAGTCAAGCAGTGACAATTTGTGCCAGCTGGGGATTTCCTACTTCCTGGTAGCCCTTTGTTTTGGGTTGTGCATTTACATATTTGGCTTTTGTGTGTTTACCGAATTGTGTATGGGAGGATGCATAAACTGGGCAAAGAAGAAGAGAAATCACTTGATAAGGGCCATGGGAGGGAGTGTTACAGAGGGTCACAGAGGTTTCAGCTCTGCTTGCTTTTTCTCACAGCGTCCTCTTTACATCGTCTTTGCATCCTTGCTGGTTCCTGTAGTTGAGCTGTAGGTTTGTAATGTCTATTTTAGGGCTGATTTAGTGCTAGCAACAGGAAGTTTTGTGTGCTTGTGGAGTTTGAATGAATCTTGGGATTTGGTGCAGAATTACTATAACAACCATAAAGAAGAAATACTATAAATAATATATTCAGCATAGTTCATGGGTCAGTCTAAAAAATATGATTTTCTTTTTCATCAGTTTTTCTAGCTGCTGTTAGAAAGGTCTTAAGGTGGAAAAAAATCTCCTTGCAGTTGACCACTGGGTTATGGCCAGATTTCTTTCTCATTTAGCATTTCAGTGCCATACAAAATGATAGAGTTATTGTTAACCAGTTCGCGTTGACTCCTCTTACTTCATCTCCTCTGTGTCTGTGTTTCTGGCATGTTATATGGTCTCCTGTCTAACACATCGGTCAAGCTGCAGACATGTATTGGAGTTTCGAATCATTTTTATGAGCTCAGTGATTACATTATGCTCTTAGAAATGGATATATCGAGAATATAGAAATAAAAATAGATGCATCAAGAAAGTAAAGGCAAACATAAAAGGAAGAGCGGAGCCATTTGACACTGAGGAATGGAGAGTCATAGTTTCTGGGGTATATTTGATGGCTTGAGTTGCACATGGATTGCTTGAAGACAAGATTTTCCTACCTGATTGCTCTGAATTGATGCTGAAATAAGTGGGACAAACTACTTTCCCTTGGAATGGTGAATATGGTAGTGTTTAGAGAACTTTTAATAAGGATGCAATTCAGACCTTAGTAGGTGTATAGGTACGAGGTGAGGTATGCTAGATGTTAATCTGTTTGGCCCTTCTAATGAAGTCAGGTTAACTCAAGGTCTTGTGCCTCTCAAAGGAACTTTGGGCCAAATGGTGTGCACCAACATACACCAGTTTTGATCAAATTAGTCCTGTGATTTACAATCAGTTTTAATTCTGATAGTTGGAGAGGTTTTTTGTTTGTTTGCTTGTGGTTTATTTTTATTTTTAAAGTATGTAATTCTTGCATTTGGGGTTTTTGTGAAACTCAAAATGGGAAAAAACATTCAATCAGAATCTCTGAGTTTCAGGAAAATTTTTTAGAGCTTTAGTTAAAACCTCACAACATGTAAAACTATAAAGTTATATCAAGAATGATCTGGTCAGGGCATTTTTTGTGGACATGACCAATATGAAAAACATGCTTTCATAACCCAAATGCCAGTTAAATGGGCAGTGAAAAGAGTCATAGTTTATGTTTGAATTCTGGTAAGCCAGTATCAAAAGGATAGGTCTTATGTTGCTGATCAAAAATAATCAAGGAATATATCTTCTCTTCTAATTCCTAGAAGTCAATTATGTGATTCCTTACAATCATGTCAGGTACTGTTACAGAAAGCTGAGCTATTGTGACTATTCCCGACCTGTTTGATGTTACTGGGCACCCCGCCAAACTCTCCTTTCTGTATGCCAAGATGGTAATTATTGACACTTCATAGGGAAAGGGTTTCAAGGAACTCACATTGATATTTCTTCCACAGTCAGAAACTGGAAATGCCACTCCACCAAAGAGATCTTGAAATCCTTGGGGATTGTATTCCTGGACTGAACGAAGACTAGAGAGCACTGAGACAGTTAACCTCAGGCGGACAAAACAAGGCTAGTGTGAAGATGCCTGGAGTGGAATTCGGGCAGTACTATTTGAAGAGAATAAATCTGGTGAGGAGGAGTGGGAGTGGGTGAGAAAACTTTGTACGTGCAACGTGTTGTTTTTTAGGATTGAAGGTGCATTATGAATCAGAACTAGTGCTCAGGCAGGGACTGAGAGGCTTGGTTCTACATCTCAGGAGTAAGTCACAGAGTGAGGGTAGGTGGCACCATGCACTGGGAAGATTGAAGCCATCACTTGCTGTGCTTTCAAGGTTTTATACCACATCTGTCTGTGGCATTTGACTGCTTATCTTGGGTTTTCCTCACAGTCCCATGAGCGAAATCAACACTGTTGTAGACGAGGTTTTTATGGTGAAGGAGAGATGTCTCACAGAGTGAGCAGATTTTAGACCATGATATGAAGATTCTGGTAATTCTGATCCCTCTCAGATGTGAATTTTAGCACTGACACTAGAGGATATACTAGACTCCTCTCCTGCTTGTGTTAAATGTGTGTTCCACTACTGAGACTGACAGCTTCACAGAGGGGTGTGGAAGTTTATGTAGATTGACATTAAGAGTTCATACTTGGCCAGCCATGAGCCTTAGTGATTATGACTTCTCTCCTGCACTGTTATTTGAATGCTTCAGATACTTGTGTGTGGTTGTCGCGTCCTGCCCCCTGCTCGCTGCTTTGTCAAGCTCCATGTGCTTAACAAGATGCTTAACTTGTGTTAATCTTTCCTCATGTATCCCCATGTGTGTCACTTGTAATGCTAGCAAGTAAGTCCATAAAAAGCAGAAGTTACAAAGTTTGAATTCCTACTGATTTTTGTTTTGCACTTGGGTCTGCTGTTTTCTATTAAAAATTGAACTCTTATTTCAGTCTCTTTCTTGGTTAGGATTTCAAGAAGATCTCTCTCAACTTGCCTGCCAATTCCCAAAGACATTTATGCAATTTTCAAATTTGTTTAAAGTTACTCAGTGTGTTCAAAAGTTACTGAGGAGGGGAAACAAACTGACAGACAGATAGACAGGAGGCTGAAGAGAGCCAGCGAGTTGTATAAGTCTTATTTCTTTAAGAAACCCATAGAAAAATGGCAGAAGGAAAAAATTATGTGGTAGCTGTTAAATTTATATGAGAGCTCTTGCATTCTCAGTGCAAAGCGCAGGTTCATCTTCATTGCAGCCCTAGCTCAAGTAGCTGCACTGAAGCTGTACCATTGCAGGACAGTTTAACTCAAAGCTCAGACCAAAGAATAAGAAAGACTTAATATAAATAATTAACAACTCCATGTTTGAAGATAAGCTAAAACTGGTGATGATTTAGACCAGAAAGTGCAGCTTTACCTGTGGTGGCTCAGGAGCTGGCTGCCATGCAGCTCAGGTGCCAGTGCAGTGTGATGGGGAGGGTCAGCTGGGGACAAGGGAACCCTGTCAGCACCCCAAAAGCCAACCCCCCCCCCCCGCCTCTGCAGCCGTATGCCAGCAGCTCGGGTTGTGTGCTGTCAGCAGCAGTGTTTGTATTAGCACAGGATAGTCAAGTCCTCGCTGCTTTATGAGCTGGAAGGTCAGCCACACTTGAGCTTCAATCTACCATCCCCTGCCCTCCATTAAGTTAGCTGCCTGGAGCTTAAAGCACAGTTTAATCTGTGATAGAAACTTATGGGAGTCTGCTCAGGGGCAACACTCAAGCTATACCTCAAACTAATTCGACAATCCCCACGAGACAGCAGAGGTTTCTTAAGGAAGACACCAGATGCCAAGAATGTGTCTATGCAGCCCAGAATAGCTCTTTATGGTGCCATAGCAGGAGGCTGAAAAATTCATAGGACTGGCCCAGGGATGTCTGTGGTGGGAGGGAACTGGTTTACTGAAAGGGACCTTGTATGTTGTTATTTGAATGTAACAAATGAGTGTTTAGTAATCATTGTTATTAATACTAATAGCAACTATATTACTGTAGTTTAAAAGCCTCATTTACCAACTCTGTGAAAAATTCTTACAAAAAAGCAGACAAGGGAGAGAGAAAGGTGGTGACACTGTCACTGCAGAAATGATGCCCAAAGGGACAAAAGCCTATGATGTCTGTGGTGCATGTCTGGCTTGGTCCTGAGCCCAGAGATTGACTTGACAAGCTGCTTGGCTGGCCTCTGGTCCATCCTGAAGAGCAGACAGTTGCATCCTCAGCAAGGAGGTGGTAAGAAACGGCTCCTTAAGCCACCCCTCAGCTGTTAGTTACCTTCTCACACTTGCCTTCACTCAGCCTGACATCTAACAGGCTGGCTTAAGTCCTTGGTGGTGGTCTAACTAATCCGTCTGACTTTGCCCCAAAATGAGAGAAGGGCTAGCACTCAGTCTGGCGAAGTGGAGAAACTTTTTGGGAAGGTGCTTTCTGCTCAGCTCTCAGCCTTCCCTGGGCTGTTTGCTCAAGCCACAGCAAGGTCTCAGCTTCACCTCGCTTTCCTGGGAGCTCCCTGGGCTGCCATGCTGGGAACAGGGTGCCAACCCCCAGTTGGAGGAGTTTCGGTGGGATGGACATTGAGTCACTGTGCAAGCCTAGACCAAGTCCCTGCCCAAGGTGCCACGGGACATGTCTGCTGGAGAGGTTATAGAAAAGGCCACAAAGATGGTTAAGGGCCTGGAACATCTCTTCTACAAGGAGAGGCTGAGGGACTTGGGTCTTTTTAGGCTTGAGAAGAGAAGACTTAGGGGGGATCTAATCAATGCTTATAAATACTTAAAGGGAGGGTACCAGGAGGAAGTGGCTGGTCTTTTTTTCAGTGGTGCCCAGTGACAGGATAAGAGGAAATGGGCACAAACAAGTATAAGAAGTTCCACCTAAACATGAGGAGGAACTT
>JAOXNO010000024.1:56619978-56639539 GCA_028565335.1 Limnodromus scolopaceus | reverse complement strand
CAGTGCCTCACCACCCTCACAGGAAAGAATTTCTTTCTGGTGTTTAATCTAAATCTCCCCTCTTCCAATTTAAAACCATTTTAATTCTTTAGGTTCTTTTCATGTTAGTAGTTCTTCTGAGAACTGAAGGCCTGTCTGAACGTGCCCAGACATTGCAACATGTCCTGTGCAGGGCAGTCATTTGGAAAACTAAGGTTGGCTGCTACGAAGAGTCCTGAACAGGAAAACACAGGTGAGAAGGGCTCTGCAGCAATTATAACTCAAGTTTTTTCACCCACAAATCAGAGAAGGGAGACAGTAATGTTGCACCGTTGTCTACCTACAGGTAGATAAAATCTTCCACGTTTGGATTCTACTGAGTGAATTTAGAGCTTGTCAATTTTGCAGTGCTGTTGTTTTCTTTATTTTAACAATAAAATGTAAATTATTCCTACTGCAAAGTGACTCCAACTCTACCAGGCACCTTTTGTCTAAAGCTTGTATAACAGCGGCTCTCATTTTTGAAAAACAAATTAAGTTATCTCAACTTATTTTGTGGGAGTACAAATGTGTTCTCCAGGCAGTTGATAGGCAAAGTCCTGATTCAATGGGGTTGCAGAAGATGATTATGGAAGAAGAGTGTATGGATCCCATGTACACAGTAAAAAATTGACTCCAAACAAAGGCTGATGGAATAGGCTTGCAATTCAGATTTCTGAAGGAGGGTATTCAGACTCAAACAGAGACAGAAAAGAACTGAGCTGTTTATTATCCACTGTTCCTCTAATGAAAACATGGTCAATGGAAGGTAATGAATGTTACTAACCTTCAGGTGAAGAGTCAGAGAAGACTCCTCCTCTGTGCATGTTTTGCCTGAAGCCAGGGTTGCATTCTTCCCTGTTAATGTGAATTGTTGAGGAAAAGAAGGTGCAATACTCACCAGTACAAGGTACACAGCCCCAGCATGGAGCAGGATTCAGCGTGTGCATGGCATAAGAGCTCTGAAGGACGAAGCAAATAAAAAGGGTTTCAGCCCAGTGCAGAAACAAGACAGATCTAGCCCTGGACAAGAGTAAGTGAGAATCTGCTAAGAGCTGGGGAACAGAAATAAGAAACTAATTTTCATTCAACTGCAAATAACAACATCTTTACCTTCATGATGCAGTGCAGCTGGTGTTACAGTCCTTTGGTCCAGTCTGTTTTGGATGGGGGGACAGGAAGAGAAAGAGAAAGGAAAAAAACCCACACTTATCTAAATTCTGTGGAAACTTTGGAAATGCCTGAGTAGATGAGTACATTGTCCTGAGATACTGCTGGGTGTGCAATAGCAAATGAAAACTTTACTTCAGGGCTTTTAAAAACTACAGATGTTATTGTTTTCAATCCAAAGGTGCACAAGAAAGACTCGCAAAACTGTCAATGTCACACTCAATTACTAGACAGAAGAAGAGAGAAGTACCTTACTCTGCGCTAACATCCTCAGCCCCTTTGTATCTCTCCTCATTTGAAGCACTTTACTTAGCGATGAAAGTGCCACTTATATCTGAATCAAAGAGTTGCAGAAGAGCCCTTTGGAAAGCAATGAACTCAGACTTACTCAAGATGATCGGACAACACTGGCCCTTCTTTCCCCATCCTTTAGGCTTCAGGCTAATAGCAGTGATTGCATCTTCAAGCAGTCCGGGTTTTTCAGATGGAGATGGAAGGAGGACATGACAATATTAGTAGATGCATGGCTTGCGGGAGTGGAAAGGATTTCAGTGTTTTCTTGACATATTTTTATTTTTTAAGGAAAGATTAGCTCTACAAATTCCATAGATTTTTAGCGGACACCCGAATCTTGCAGTTTTCTTTTTATTTGTGCTTGCGGAACATGCCCTTTAGTGTGATTAAGGAATAATTGGATTCATTTTGAATTGTGGTAAATGGCATGGCATTTTTTTCATGGAGTTTCTGGTTCTGCAATTACACTTCTGCAGCACTGTCTAGCAGTCACGAAAGATTAGCCGTGTTTTCTTCTTCTGCCACGTAGTTCTCTAATCTGTCTGGAACACAAATAGATCAAGAAGTGCAGCTTTGTAGATTGTATCAAATGCTTCTGTGTGTTGCTTTGTGACTGTTGGGTCATTCTTGGATACATAGGGTTGACATATATCTCTATAAGAATTATTTCCGGAAAATATGTTCTGCACACTGTCAGAGAGGTGTTCTCTTTCTTCCTTTTAACTTCAAATTTCATAATTAGAACAAGATGAACAATAGCATCCTCTCACAGAAGAATAAAGATGTGCTCGACTCCCTTTCTACTGCCTTTGAAAGATGAATAAATGGGTATTTTCTGCAGCCTTGCTTAATCTTCAGTTCCTCTTCACACCTTGCTCCATTTTTGAGTATTTCAATAGGGATGCGTGAACTGCTTAGATAAGAGCCAACTCCAGAAAGAACTTCAAAAGAAAAAAGATGAGGCCAGGCAGCCCAGAGAATTCCTTTGGAACACAAAATGCGGGTGTACTTAGTACAAGGTACCGGTGGTGACCTTTGTTTTGTTATAATTTTACTTTTCACGTGCATCCATCTTCCTTCCTTCCTTGCTTTCTCTCTTCTTCTCGCCCTTCTCTCCCTTCCCTCCTTCCTCTCTTTTCCTCCCTTCTTTCCTTTCCTTTCCCTCTCTTCCCATCCTTCTGGGAGGGTGCAAGATACTTTAAGATGATCACACATCTGTGGTAGAAGAAGCTGTTTCCCATCTATCTTATGTCTATACATTTTCAGAGGAGTACAAGCTTGCACATTACTTACGCTGTTGTTTCCGTTCTGGGGCATGGGGGATTTAGCAGAGTGACTCTCATTGCTGTTAATGGGATTTGTTCAGCTAAAATCTTGTGCAAGCCAAGCCTTTTCAAAAGAGAGAATTTCTTTAGAAGTACAGATAGATCTGGTTAAAGATTCTTTTGATGAGATATAAGGCAAGATCTTACAGCATATCTAACAATTAAAGAACGTGGAAAACTTTTCACCAGGTAAAAGTGTTAATCTCACCATTATAGCTGTATTTCCATTTGGTTAATTACTTCCTGCTGTGCAAAATTCTTCCTATAATTCCACTTAAAGGTATTTTTTATGGTTGTCTAGAATGACTGTGCAATGTTATTGCATGATTTTTAAAGCTGAACTCCTCAATTATCAGAAAAAATATTTGCCAAGTAAATGTTTCCATGAAAATCATCATTATCCCTCAAGTGATTTATTCCATGAGCAGTATTTGCAGAGCTATGCAGCTGGTTGGTTACTACAAAAAGAAAAATTACTCTAATAAATTAGTTGAGAAAAAAGGTAAAAATTAATTAAGATAATGTATATGTTGGATAATATTTGTCCAGCTGTTGTTTGAAGGCTATCGCCTTTCATTTTGGTGGGCTTACATACTGGCAAAGCAATCCCTATATAAATAGTTCTGAGTTTATCCTGTGATCTGCCATCCATACTTGAAAAATGCCGTATAAATGATCATTATTATGATTGTAAATCAAACCCTATTTTCATTTGGAGTAAAATATAATGGCATTTGAACAAGCAAGGCAGCGGGGCTGTAGATGAATTGAGTGCCATGTGGTCTGACATGTGTAGTTTGAGATAAAGCCCAGGTTGTTCGGAGTCTGGGAATAAGTGCCTGGCCTGTTGGAGGCAATTGTACTTTTCGTAAAGCACCCAAGTCTCTCTAAAATTAGAGATAGCGCAATTACAAATCATTACATGGAATTTAGCAAGTTCAGTGAACAATGCTTTCAACAATCATGTCTCTCAAGACTTTTTTGGGTTTTTTTGAGATGTTTCATTGCATTGGTAACAATAAGAAACAGATTACAAGACTTCTGTTCATCCTGTCCTAAAACGTACTATATAACTTATTTTATCACAATTAAATAGCACAGTTTTCAACCCAAACAACAGGAAAGATTTTGCTGTAAGTCTTCAGTAGTTTTTCCAATTAGAAATGAGTAGGAATTGCAATGTAACTGGACGTTCTTTTTGTCTAAACTTAGGCATATGAGCATATGATCTATTAAAAAAAAATATAAATCAGATTCAGAGTACTCAGCACTTTTGGGGCTCATAGTACTACCACAATATCACGAATAATGCAGACATATAAGCTGAAAGGGGAAACATTTTAAAATAGTTGAAAAATGTTGAGTTTATTTTGAATTATGAATATGAATTCAAATACCTGACAAAGAGCTGAGGGACAAGTTACCTATTCAATAATCCTGAATCTTCTCTTCCTTGAGTCTTTTGAAGGGTAGCAATGAAACATTTGGGAAAACTTTTTAAAGCCTAAATGGGCAAAGGTGAAAGGAAAGTAAAGGTGAAAGAAAAAAGAACTAGTGGAGAGGAGAACAAAAAGAGTAATTGCGCACACAAATCTCAGGTCTTTTTCTTTTCTTAGAAACTTGTTTGAAACAGTTGACCTGAAATGATGGTGAGGTGATTAAATAGAGGGATGCCTCAGACATTAATGTCTGTTTGTATTAAAGGAAAATGATTCAGAGACCTTACAAATATGCAGGCAATCAGAAGAGAAACAGCTGAATTTCAGGGTTGATAAATACAAGATAGAGCACCTTCAAATGCTCACAGGCAGTGCTGGATTCACTACCATCACTAGGAAAAAAGAGCAGGGAATCACTGTAGAGAGCCCAGTAAAACATCTTAGTGTGATGTAATACCTTGAAATGTAGATAAAACATTAGAGTAATACAGAAAAACGCAAACCCATTGTATATATCAATGGTATATCCTCAGCTAGGCTGCTACATTCATTTTTTGTCATCCCATCTGAGAAAGGTAACAGAAGAAGCTTAAACACATGAAATGTAGGCAAAGCAAATTCAAAAAAATTAACAAACGAGCAGAAAAGGTGAAAATACAAAAATGCTTTTAAAGGAACACAAATCTTTGAAACTGCATGTTGTGGTGATACTTTTGGAAGGAAATATGTGTTAAAAGAAAATCAAACAGCAAATCACTGACGGTGGCAGCAGTCACAAAACTGGAGCATCTGAATGACTAAATGCTTTGTCAAGTGGGAGGATGAGGACTGTTAGCAGTCCTCAGGTATTGATGAAGCCTCTGTTATTTCTTTTCAAAACAAAATGAAAGCAACAAAGAATAAAGGAACTCTACCGCAAATATAATTCACTTGCTGTTTTCCCCTATGTGTTCTGTAGTGTTTCACAGAAGACCATTATCCTAAAACACTGTAACATTCAGCTTGCTGGAGGCTGGGGCACAACCACAGCAAGACATACTCTTTCCTCTTCAGACTGATGAAAACCTGATGAAGAACATTTTCCATAAAGCTCCTGCTATCCCTCACCCCTTATGTGCAGATGTCAGGAAAACCAGAGGCTGAAATATCTTCCTATGACAATAGAGAACAGCAAAATTTTGTTTCCCTCCACTTACGCTTGGACTTGATCCCACTCCAACTGATTGCAGTTATGTGCTTGCAGATGACTGAAATAGGAATAAATTCTGTTTGTTGAGCAAAACTTTTCCATCAATGTGAAATTCTCTAATGATTGAAATCCACAGAATTATATAGGAGTTACACTCACAGAAATTTTGACTCCAAATCTGTGAATTCCTCAGCCTGTTGTTTGCCTCTCTTTTCTTTCTGATAGTAAAGGGCTGAAGGATTTTTATGTGCTATTTAGTCTTGCATTTGGTAACTCATTTTTTTTCTGTATGGAAATTAACTGTAATGGTTTGTGTGTTTATTTGTCTCACAGCTAACATACTTGTCTCAGCATCTCCAGCCTTTTATAAGGAAGACAATATCTTCTCAAGCAAGCATTGCAATGTTAATTCACAGGCAATACCAGGTACTTATATGAAACAGAGTTGAAACATAGAATTTCTGCCACCCTTGCTCCTGCTTGGAGTTACAGACTCTTGCTCCAAGGGCCTGACATAGCAGTGCATCTGGGAATATTTCAAAATTTCCATCATAAAATATGAAACTTCTGTATTTGAACAATGTCTCCCAAGGATTCAAGTCTGGCTCCACTAAAGTTTACCTCCCAAAAGTTAGGGCATATACTAAATAGATTCAAGCAAGCAGCTATTTAAAATTGATTAGGAATAATTGTTCAGAGATGAAACGTTTTTTTTTCAGAATGTTTGTTTTGGAATTATTGTTCTCTCTCCCATCACTCACGCTTAAAATATTCAAAACCCTGGTGAAGGGTGTGAGATAAGATGGCTCAATTCAAACTGGAACAGATACAAAAAGGATGGGAAGAACCAGGATGTGGTAGGTGGGATTTTATTTTTTTATGTGTGTTTTGTTTGGGGTTTTGTTTTTATTTTTGTTTTTGTGTATGTGTTTGTTTGATTTGGTTCGGTTTTTGTGTGGTTTTTTTACCCTCCAATTTGGGTACATATTTGGCAGGATAAACTCAGTTTACCAAACACAAAGAGAGAAGAATTGCAGTCATTCTAATATTGCGCAGTTCTCAAAAATAGGTCTCTGGTAGAAGATATCTTTTTATACAGTTTGATTTTCTATGGCAGAACTACAGTATCACTGTGTCTCTAGGCTACTGCTTTATCACTAGCACATTAATCCTGCCAAATGTCTGTTATATATTGTGCCATGGAAACTCTGATGAGAGAAAATACACTGAGCACAACTTTTTGCATCCTTTTCCCAAGCTCTTGACCCTGGTAGCCTATGAGTTAGTTGAAATGATTGAAACATACAGGTAAAGGAAATCAAGATTCTGAGCACCTCCTGAGGGCTGGCAGTGAGACACTTTTTTTTTTCTTTTCAGTTAAAGTCCAGCCTATTGTAGAAGTTTTCTTAGAAGCTACCAAATAAGTGGTGATATAGGAAAGATACAAACCCCATTTAATGAGATTAATGCATGTAATTTCCTTGAAAACTGCTAAACTAGCCTCTGGACAAGGAAGGAAGCCTTCTCCACCTTGTCCATAAAGAGCCGAGTGATGGCACGGTCTAGGAGAGGGTGATGGAGTCACCAAACAGTGCGATGTGCCCTAGCTGCCACTCTTTGCGTTCCAGTTTCTTCTCTGAGTCAGATGTATGACAGTGGTTATTTTGTCACATGCGTATTTCCTTCTTACTGTACTTAGTGAAGCTGAAGTTGTGGTGGGTAGCACAGGCGCTGCTGGGAAGCTGTGGGCCACAGGGAGGGGGTGTCCTTGTATAGGTGGGACACTCCCCAGGCCATGGTCGCAACTGTGTGGTGCTACCAGCAGCAGAGCAGCTGCTCCCCACCCCAGGACTCTGCCCCATACATGAAATGCTACAGGTTGACAAAGGGCGCTGCCGTTGCTTGTTTTCCGTGGTGACAAGAGTTCTTGAGTTTATTTTACACACACACGTACACACAAAGGCTCTTCAGTAAGGAGGTGCTTGAGGAACCAGCTGCAGGGCTGTCAGGAGTCCCTTACAGCCAAACTGAAAGATGGGTAGGTGTTTTCTCTGCTTCTGAGGGTGCTTTCTCTCCTTTCTGAATCCTGCTAAATCTTCCTGTCTTATAAAGAATATTCTCCCTGGAGACCATAAAGACACTTCAGAAGAGAGTGCTTTCCCCCCTCCTTTTGAATGCAGTAGATTTCACCAAGGATGAGGAATTTTCTAAAGACCTTCTCTCTTTTTACATTCAAATTACATGGGGGTTGAACTGTGCGCTGTGCTAGCGATATAGCCAGTCTGCTTTGCTTTTGGGTGGAAAGTGTAGCTTTCCAGCAAGAACATTCTGTTTGTTTGTCAAGTGGAATTGCTCCTTCCTAGCCCAGGGTTATGAGAAAGCATTTTTGTTTAAATGGGGAAACAAATGAATAGTTTCTGTAGCCTTCAACTCACAGAATTCCAGTTTAAGGTTTATCACAAATGTATAGGGGAAGTGGTGTTTGCCGAATGCCCCTTGTTAAAACATTGGCAGCTCATCACAAATTCAGGAAGATGCCAGATGTCTCACTTAGTGTAAAAACATAGTGAGTCTGAGAACTGTGGATAATTTCCAGCATGTGCTGTTAGATACTAAGAGAATTTTTTTTTTAAGTTGGTCATGCTTTTTTTTTTTTTTTTACTAAAGCATACAGAGAGGAGGTACAGAGAGGAGGTACAGAGAAGGAGCCTGAAACTGAAGTTATCTTCCCCTTTAAAACCAGCACACACTGATTTTTAGACCCCTTTAGAAGTCAGTGATGCACTTTGCACTTCTGGGAAGTGGCATTCCCATTCACTTATGATCTGAAAGGCAGGTCTGAATTCAGACCCTCACTTTGTATACAATGAAGCTTTCCACAAGTACAACTTCAGATTCCTCCTGCATGGGAAAAACTCGTGTTTTGGTAAAACTGACCTTGTAACGTCCATCGCGGTTGGGTCCCAGTGACCAGGGCACTGGGTATTAACCCAAGGACGAAAGAAAGGCAAAGCACAGTTACGCTCCTGGTGACTTTTTGTTCAGTTATTACCTGTTGAAGTAGTTGTAACCAATGTAAGTTCAAGCAAACTCAGGACTGACAGGTTTTTCAGAGATCAAGGTGATGTTATTCTGCCATTGACTCTTTGATCAGGGTCTGACGCTACTGAACTTCAACCTGACTCAAGGGAATATGCAAACATTTCACTACTGAACCTGAGTGTGATCAGGAAAACAGATCTTGCAAATTGGTGTGTACATCTATATCTGCACTGAGAATACAGAAGAGTATATCTGATGTAAAAGATAAATGTGTGGACTTTTTAATGGTAGAAATTCTATAAAATAACATATAAAATTGGGAAGCTGATACGAGCTACATAATGTCACAGATCTGGTTGGGTTACGCTGGACAAAATTATTTTGCCTCACATTTACAGAACCCAGATTTGAAGAAAAATAATTATCAACAATTTATTGTAGACTTTATTCTTCCTCTTCTTTTTAGTGGATATTACCCTTTTGGCTGCAAGCTAGGTGACTGAGAGCTAATAGTTTGGATACTGCCTAGTTAAGCCATTCTGCCTGTGAATGTGCTTATTCTATTAATGGGGCGACAGTGAACAGGGAGCCAAACACCTGCAGCTTTAAGGGACTTACTAGTTTTCTTTTGGAGAAAGAAAAGAGACTCTGGTAATGTCATTAATGAGATTTTCACTGAATTTTTTTACACTATGATTTTAAATGCTCCATGTCTGTTTTTTAAGAGAGGTTCCACATTCTACAGCAAGCGTATGAAAGCTGTGCACAGAAAGTTATTTGACATTACTGCTCTCTACTCATACTTCAAAAGGTTGTGGGTTTTTTTTCCAGCTCCAATGCTTCCAGACCTGTCTTTGGAAAAGTCTCAGATGCTTTTGTGTGGTGCAATGGTCACACCCAGTGGCCAGTTGGGTTAATCACATATGTGTATTCCCTATGGATATCTGAGGCAGTTTGTTCCAGGAATTTCTTATGTACTGTGACAGCTTGGATCTAACTCGATAGCAGGAAAGCAATGTATGTCCACCTTCACCTCAAGGTTTGTTCCCAAAAGTCCCTGGCTGATCAAAACGAAGATCCAGACCATTCATGAAATGAATAGCAAAGAGCTGATGAAACCCCCATGGAGTCTGACATTCTTAAAATTAGGACCTTTGACTATAATGAGCTGGTGTTTTAAAAAGAATGATTCAAGGACAGGCTGAAACAACCCCCCCTGTACTTTTCCTTAGTTTAAATTCAGCTTTCTTTTAACTGTGGAAAGCCTGAAACATTTGAACATATGCCCGTTTCTTCTTTTTTTGGCATTATCAAGGTAATTTGAAAAAAAAAAGACCATTTTTCTTTCCTATAAATGAAAAATGTATGGAAGTACCATGGATAAATCAAAAGAGATGCATAGATATAACCCCCCTCCTTTTGCTCCCAGACTAACTATAGCATCCTCTATTAGCATCACGATGACACTAATGTTTTTTTTCTCTCAATATAGACCATTTTGTCAAGGTCCCTGTTTTCAATTAGTGTCAGCAAATGACACATGGGTGGGAATACTACTGGCATGTTCAGGGGAGGTAGCATTGCGGATGCTGATTTTGGGGTGGGGGATGGGAGAAGCAAGTTTCAATGGGGAATAGAGACTGTTCTCCTTATAAACCTTTGCTTTAATGCTCCCAAGGACACAGATGTTAGTTCCCTTCCATTGAACATATGAAGTGGTCTCCTCTAAAGCCCTGCATGGCATGGTAGGGTTCACTTACATGGAGTGTCAAGCCATTTAACAATCAAATAGCTAAATCTGCATTACCTAACTTTGTAGGTCTTGCCTCAAATGTTTTAAAATGTTTCCTCAAAGCCATAAATAACTGGGTTTTTTTTCAGCCTCTTACCAACTCCCTCATTTTCTTTGGAACAGGCAATAACTGTCAATATCTACACATTTCTCTTCTTCTATCTACAGCATCTTCTACTCAATTCCGCTTGCATTTTTTCCCCCCCAGAAACTGGAGAAGTTGCTCCACACTTATGAAAAGTTCTGCTCCAGCTTCAGCATTGTTGGCTGGGTGCTGGATGCTGGTATCTGCAGGACCTGGACCAAGTCTTTCGTGATGTTTTTCTGCTGAGAAACTTCTATACATTTCCTGGTCAAGATGCAGACTTTGGATACTGGATTTGAATGTACTGACAGTAGTCTTGCTTTATTCACTTCTCCCTCACACACATTTCACATATAGTCCACAATCCTCCAGGGCTCCCCAGGACACGTTAGACAAAGCAGAAAAGACATTCATCACAAATATATTTTTTAAGAACTTTGAATTCTTTTTCCTTGGTGAAATTTCCTTTTGTGCTTATCTCACTGAAAAAATCCCAGCATCGTGGACATTCAGAACGTGATTCCACAAATTCTCATCTCAACTGAGACAGCCAATCTGGAGTCAACACAGGACGAATTCTAAGGTCGCTGCAGTGAGTTGGGAGGTTTTATGTCAGGAACCTCCCCTCAAAACACATGCACTAAAATATTACAGCTATTTCTGTACTGGATTTTCTTGTACCCCACTGCCTGGAGACTTTCAGTGCAGAAGTTTGTGCTTGCTTTTCATTTTTGCTTCGCAGGTCACATTTAAATGAAACTTCCACACTGGATCAAGCTTGACAAAAAAGAAAAGAAGTTGGCCTTAAGAAAAGAAGTTGGCCTACTTTTTGTCTGAGTTCTCTTGTTGGTTGTTTGAAGATGTAGGTGATATAAAGGGACTCTTTCGCCCCAAATTCAGATTATATTCAAGAGTAAACAAAACATTTAGGAAAAAAACCAACCCTGAATTTAGTGAAAGTTTTTGTGATTCAATAAAAATAAGAAAACTTAAGTCAAAAAAATTCAAATGCAAATCCTTTCCTGTGTTACAAAATAGTGCTGGTGCAGGGAATCACATAGGAAAACTTTGTGTAAACAAAATGAAACCATCGATGCTGTCTTCTCTGACTAAACCGAGGGAAGTTAAAAAAATGTTTACCTACTTCTGCTGTGTTGATATAATCCCATTTAAAGCTCCAGCTGATATGTAGGTCTATTTACGTGAAATCCCAACTCTTATTTAATGATTAATAAGCAGTGGTGAAAAATTAAATTATTTGTAAAGTTCTTGCTAGTTTCAATGACCTTATGTAGGAGTAAATAAATAAAAAAAGGAGTAAATAGAAGACATGCCTGTACGTGTTGCACTGTTAAATAATGTCTCCTTCGCTTTATGTTTCCAAAATAGATACGATATGTTGTTTTGAAGGGGGCTGACCCATTCCTATTGCAAGTGTGAAATCAGATTTAGTGGAGAAATATCCAGTTACCCGAGGCCCCCACGCTTTGTGATGGAGACGGAACAAGGAGTCCCTCTGAGCTGCCCCCGTTTTCAGCTATGACAAGGTCCAGCAGGTGAGGAAGGAATGAGTGAAGCCCAGCACTTCATCTGTTGCTCAGAGGAGTGTGTGTGCTGCACATGCCATAAGATCTGGGGTCAGGCCATGGAGCTCTGCATAACCCCACTTTTCATCTCCTTTCCTTGTGGCCACCCCAAAATATTTCTTCCTTTTAGGGAGGAAACGATGGACCAGAAGTTCTACAGCGAAGAGTTATTTACCTCATGTTTCCCCAGGGCTGACAGTGAGCACAAGGAGTTACTGCCCATACAGAGATTCCCCAGCATGGACTTTCTGCATGTGCAGTGACAGGATCGATGCTGTTATGGTCTGTGAAGCTGAAGGTCCACCAATAATGAGAGTGTATTACTTCTGCTGAGAGCACAGCCATCGTGATTGCAGGGGGGATTAAAATCCTGTCAGGTCTGAATCCAAAATGAGGTCAGTGGGAGATTTCTGAGGCATACCCTTCGATCCATGCTTCAAGGTCTGTCGAGGGTGCACTCAGGTGTGCCGAGGTTTGATGCACTCTGGTGCCTCCTGAAGTAGCTATGCCATCGCAGAGGAATGGTGTTGGTATTAAATATCCCATCTGGAAGCAGTTCTCCCTCCTCGTCCCCAGAATTATACAGGGTGCAAAGGATTCAGCGCAGGGGTTGTAGAAGGCAAGACCTTTATATAAGCATTGAGTCTCTAACTTAAATGCCACTGGGAAAGCTTGGGCATCTTTACTCCTGTCTCCCACTCAGACCAGGCTCATCTTTTTTATGCTAAGGGCATGACAGTGCATCACTGGCATTAACGCTGTCAAATGTCTGACGTAACGCATAAGCATGATTGCATGAAGTAATTAAATGGCAACTTCCTGAACTCATTTAGCTTTTTCCTCTGCAATACATCAGTAAATAAATGTTGCACTTACTGCATGCAGCACCTTCAGCTGATCCAAACTGAACCAGACCAAGTGACCTCCTCCCCTAAAATGGAAATTAAGCCACATGATGCCCCTGTGCTGTTTGCCACACAGCAGCTTCTCTTACTTGGATCAAGTTTGTTCCTATCACTTTGAATGCAAGAAGCCGTTGATCATTTCATCCATGTGACTACAAGGGTGACTGTCACAGCTTGCAAAGCATATGGTAGTTCTTGCAATATCAATAATAATCTCTAAGTAATGCAACTTTGGGTTGTAGTCATCTTTTATTATCACTCCAGTCTTCCAGTAGCTTCCTCCTGTCTCTCTCTTTTAGAATTTTTGTCTTTCATTATTAAATAAAACTGTCTATACCCAGTGATTACATTATCAAGGATTACCTACTGAAAGGGATCAAAACTGATCAAAATAAAGGCTGAGTTATTCTGAATAAATTTTACTTATTTTGAGGGGCTTCATCAAATTAATTAGAGGATGAAATTAAACAATAAGCGGGAAATGTAGCAGGCATTTTGCAGCTGGGGACACTGAAATTTAACGAGAAAATAGGGACTTATTGCAGGTTTGCCGTATGGACTAAAACAGAACTGGAATTTTCTCCTTGAAGGTTAAGTGCATCTCTTACAGATTCCAAGTGGAGTGGAGCTTATAAACTGTTTATTTAAAATCTGTGGATGGGAATGAAACACTTTTTGTTGTCATTTTAAAGTCAGATTCTATTAAATATGGAATAAGATCTACTGTAACTATAGCAGGTAATTTTTCTTTAGACGTATCAAAGTATTCAGTTCCCACACTGAAGTGAATTCAATATTGAGGATATTCACAGCATTCCTTACAATTTCTGTAAGATCTGTTGAAATCACTCTTTCTTCTAAATGAGATGCCTTGCACACTGTCTGCCTGTTACAGGGTATTGATAACATCTGTTTACTAATCTGAGAGCAACATCCAATGACTCCAGAGAATGTGACAGATTTGAATGGCTGTCATGTTAAGTCAGGTGGCAGAGTGACTGACTGGTCAGCTAATGAAAACAACATGGGTTTACAGGCAAAAGGAAATGGGACAGCAGCAAATGTGGGGAACTGGCTACTTATAGTGCATGTTATTCTGGGAATGAAAGAGTGAACCTAAAGGTACAGAAATCATTGAAATGTGTGTGGTTTGGGCTGCACTGGTCACCGCAATGAATGGCAGATGCTCTCCCCCACCCCTCTCTCCAGGGAGAGGAGGAAGAAAGAGAAAAAAGACTTATGAGTTTAAAAGAAAACTAAAATACTTTAATGAAAATATTAATAAAATAATAAAAAGAATGTAATGAAATATATACAATATACACAAAACCATATTAAGCTCCCAGGATGATAATCACATCACCAGCAGGCAGTGGGGAAGTCCCAGACTCAACTCAGCGACGGATGGGAGCTGGATTCCAGATCTGGATTTAGGAATACACAGGTTGGGATCAAAGGCAAACAAAGACAGAGTCCTCCTCCGACACTGGCCATTGAAGAAAGAGGGCTGACCCTCTGATCCCTCAGCTTTTATACTGAGCGTGATGCAAATAGGATGGAATACCCAGTTGATCGGTTTTGGGTCACCTGTCCTGTCCCCTCCTTGCAGATGTGACCCCTCTGTTTTTCTGCTTCTGACACTCCAATGGGGCATATAACGAAGTTAGCTGACCTTGGTTGTTACAGTATTAAGTATAAGCAAGAGCCTCTCTGCATACCATTCCTTGGCATAAATTAGAAACAATCAGATCTTATCACTCTGGAAGAG
The DNA here is from genome assembly GCA_028565335.1 of Limnodromus scolopaceus. Classification (NCBI taxonomy): domain Eukaryota; kingdom Metazoa; phylum Chordata; class Aves; order Charadriiformes; family Scolopacidae; genus Limnodromus; species Limnodromus scolopaceus. Next base: position 56,624,926 of record JAOXNO010000024.1, on the reverse strand, counting down.
GACTGTATCTGTTAATTTCAGAGAGTTTAGTTAAATAGAAGAAGTTTAACTCAAAAGAAAAATTACTGAACAGAAAATTTGTTGTGTTTTACCTCAGACCAGGACAAAATGTATTCAAGTTTTTGTTCAGTGACTCAAGTTGGAGAGTCTTTGAGTTTTGAGACTCCGAGTAAAGCGATTTCCTTGAGTTGTTTAAGGGAGGGGTAGAGCACTGCCATATTTAATTAGTGAAGTCCTTTCCATTTGTTTCCTGGACAGGTGAGTTTCACAGCCTTGTGTCTACCTGTGCATTAGCTGGCAGGGATGCAGACCTTGCATTCTGCTGCCTTGCTGGGACAGTAATCAGAGTACTTTCACCTTGGAAGAACAAGATTAAAATCATCTCCAAGGCAGCTGGTTTGCTGGTCTACCCTTAAGTGTGTCCATCAATGGAAATATCTCACTTTCAACTTGCCAAGGTAGTCCTAGAACAATGTGATGGAACAGTGGATACTTCGGAAGGGAAATGATTCAGTTTTCTTTGGGCTGGTGAAAGTAAATTTGCCTAATCACACTGGGTGTCTGTGTGAGCCTGGAGAAGCTGACCTTGAGGGGAGCCCACATTCTCTTCTGCAAAAGATGGTGAGGGGCCCGGTGTCTCTGTATGATCTTTTAGGCTGCTGTAAGGATAAAACTGGGTAAAAATGCACTTCTGGCTAAAATAATTTTTAAAGAGGGAGTCTGATTGTGCCTGGCTCTTGTGTGGGTACAAAATGAAGAGGGAAGGCATAATGTTCTTTCTCTGTGCTCTTCCCACAGAATCAGACTTATCGCATCTCACTTAGGTATCTCAAAGTGATATCTGTTCAGATCTGAAAAAGTTATCCCGAGCTTCTTTTATAGTCAATGGAGAGAAACTAGAAGGTGTTTTTCTTCTTCAGATAAATCATATAATCTTAACAGGTGGTCCAAAATGGGCAAAACAGATCACCCTGTGAATTTGTGTTCTTCTTGCCATTAAGTATAAAGACTAGAATAACTCAGATTCAGGTAACTAATTTTTAAGCATGAAATACATAACAGCAATAAGGATCAACTCTTGCCCTGTTTCATTATTCTGGAAGATGGAGGTCTCCAGAAGGGTTCAGTTTAATAGAATAATATTTCTGTAGCTGTATTTTTGTTGACAGGTACCTGGTCCACAGTCCAAGGGAGTTGGACTTCACTGTTGGTAGGTGAGTTGAGACATAGGTCAACAAACTAAAGTGTGTAGGCTTGCAAATGCTGCTTGATTTCAGTGGAAAATAAGCTCAATGAGTTTGAGCCCAACTGTTATGTTGTCACAAATCCAGCTCTTGGTCATCTCTAAATTTTTCCAGTAATATCAGAGTGATTTTTAAAGCTGAACTGAGTCAGAAAAGCTTCCTCGTGTAGCTGAGAAGAGATAACACAACTGAATTCATAAAGCCCCATAATATTTGCCTACCTAGAAAAGACACATTTCTTAGACCAACTTTAAATTAGGTACTAAGAAAAGATACCCATCTCTTCTTTTTTTTCCCCCTTGCTATTGTTCACTCGTGAATATGTAACACAGCATAACATTCTCAAACTATAATCTGCTCAACATTATCTAATTGCATCTGTCATTTTACTCTGCAATAAAATACTTCTGGGGAAAAAGAAATATGGAACTTAGCACTTGAGCTACTTTTTTAAAAATTGCTTCTGATTTTAAACATGTAGCAATGACATTTACCTGCTAAAATTTAAAAAGCAAAAACAATCTGCATGTTATCAAGCTCATATGTAGTTATCATCAGTAGCTCATATGATACAATGTGGGTATACCTTGTTCAAGTCATTCTTAGGGCAGAGAGGCTCTTATATGAGAACTGAGCTAGGGTCTATATCTCTATTTTTGACATATTCTTTAATTGGTCTATGGACTGCCTGTTTGGTGTTGTTTAATTATTGTTCCTCTGAATGTGCTAATTGCACTTTGGCTGTATAACTTGTAAATGGGAGGGATGCCAACATATTCACTAAGTAACATCTTTGTGCTATCCATGCCAGCTTCCCAGAAAAATACATCCAAGATGGCTATTGATCCTTTTTCTTGTGCTTTTACAGCTTAATCCCCCTTCATTCTTTTTCCTTTTTTTTTTCCTGATTCTCAAGCTGATAGTCTGTGAAAGCGATTTCCTTCAGCAGATCCCACGCCAGCAGCAGGCCAGCTTGTTGCAGCTTTCTGTGTCACTCGCGGTCTCTACTTTCTTACCTTTCTCCTCTCTGCCCTTTTGCCTTTGTATAGCTCCTTCCTGCTGCAACAGAATGAGAGTAGGAAAAGTCTATTACTGCTTGATGGTTGGCATTCTCAAGTTGCGCAGAAAGTATTAGGCATGAATTTGTTACTGCCTTCAAAAACCATGGGAGCCTCTACACAGACTTGTCTCCTAAAATTCAACAACAAAGACAGCCTTGCCTTGTATGTGCTTACATAAAAAGCAAACAGCGGGGATTAATTACTTTAGACAGCTAAATAAATATTTATTTCCCATAATACTCTTCAAAAATATCTGTCACTGTTTCACTACCTAACAATGGCTGGTAGCGACAAGTGGGATCTTTTTCAATGGAAGTTGCTTTTTAATGAGTGTTTTTCGAGTAGGAGGTTTAATCCGATGCTGCTTTTGGAGCAATGCCTGGCCTATCCCAGTACAAACTCTCTCTGATTAACAAAAGACCTAATTTTTAAACTGATCTAGCTCAGCTGATGCTAGTTGATTCTTTTATTTAACTCAGGCTTGTTTATGAGTCAATTAGCATTTAAACTGAGCTCCCAGCCTTCGTATAAACTCCCAGCCACCTAAACCAAACAAAACAGCCCTTTCTCCTGCTTCTAGGGGCCACTAAGCACCTATACAATATCCTGCTGTAGCATTCTTATGTTGCCAGGGCTTAGGGAATTAATCTAGTCATTTTGGCTGAGATGCATCCAGGCTAAAATTAGATTAGGTACCTTCCTCAGAGTAGGCGCTCCCCTGTAAGTGTCCCTGCTGCCTTCCCTGGGAGAGACCTCCTACTGGGAGTGGTGGGGCAGATGGTGAGCCACAGCACACCTAAAATGGCCTGAAATCAGTCCACTCATACACTTTCCTGAGGTTGCTCTCCTCTTTCTACTGTGTTATGCAGTAAATCCCTTTTTATTTCCTCCTGAACTCTCTTTCTGTGCTTTTTCACTTGGTTGCTGTCCCCTGGGATGCGAGGTCTCTGTTGGCTGGGTGAAGAAGAGGACATGGGTGTTGCTCAGTCCTGAGCTTGCTGAGCTGAGGAAACACTGTCCTGAAGGCTGTCCCATGGCTCCCACTTGTGACATCTCTCTGCTGTTACCTCTCCCAGCACCATTCGTCAGCTTCTGCATCCTCACCTCCCATGCTACCTCCCTGTTGCTTCCCCTCTTCCCTAGGGGTGGGTGATCCCTCAACTCCTACAAGGCACGATGGGCACTGGGCCTGCATTGTAGAGGGTGCAGCATGCCACAAAAATGGTGTTGAGCACCTCTGGCATGTGGGGTGGACACCGTGCCTCCAGAGTGGCATTAGCATCAGTACCATACCTTAAGGATGCCGAGGGCCTGCTTAGCTGTGGTGTGGGTCTGGCGGTGAGTGCTGTCACAATATTGCCATGAAACAGGTGGCAAACACCTGAAGAAGGTGAGATGCAATGGCCCAAGGAGGCAGGCATTAAGTAGAGAGAAGTAAGTAGAAAACAAGGGTGTCCAGTTAAGATCCTTTGTGTAGGCTGACTGCTGAAATCATGTCAAGATGGGCTGATGGGGACTGTCCCTGGACCATGGATTGAAACAGATGTGATGTGCAAGATGAATGGTTGTTTTTAAAGTGTTTATGGAGAAACTGCTCATCTCTACTTGTGGTAAAGTACTACCTGTGCCTCATCTGGAGTCCCACACCTGGGGTGTGGGACTTTTTGCAGACTTTTTGTCTGCAAAATGGATCTGTGGCCCACAAAATGGAGCCATTACCTGTGACATTCATGGGCCCACGTTCTGTGATGTTGTTTCTGCATAGTCTTAAGACTAGGATTAAAGATGCTATTAATTGCAGGAGATGAGCTTTCAAGCAGAAACTCTGCATGGTTCAATTCTGGCCCCCATGCCACAGGCGAAGGGCATGAATTGTTCTGTTTATTTTCTAGTGGCTCTGATGAGCTTCGTCAAGGTGCAGCAAGCACTCTGCTGGCTCTTCTCAGGTGCCAGAATCCTCACACATACCTAGAGGATGGTGGTGACACTGCCAATGTGTGAAAGGATGTTCCTGTCGTAGACACTATCCCATGCTTTGATATAGGGGCTAAATTTTGTGATGATTGCTTCACTGGTGAGGCAGAGACCTGAACCATGGACTTCTAGTCTTGGAGTGCGGTATCTAGGTAGTGCCTTCCTACTCCTTCCTCCACAGTGTGTAGAGACAGCACACATGGAGATGAATGTTTTTGTTGTCAAATTTTCCTAACCTGCACTTACCATCTTTCACTCTATCTTTTCACAGTACTTTCCTGCTCCCTTGTCTGGGTTATTAGTTAACTGTTCCTGGGGTGCATCAAACACAGCATAGCCAGCTGGTCAGAAGAGGTGATTATCCCATTGTATTCAGAGTTGGTGTGGCCTTACCTTGAGTAATGTGTGCGGTTCTGGTCCCACAGGTTAAGAAGGACGTGAAGGTCCCTGAACACATCCAGAGGAGGACAACAACGCTGGTGAAAGGGCTGGAAGGGATGTCCTGTAATCCAGTTGGTGCCCGGTCACGAGTGGTGTCCCACAGGGCTCGGTACTGGGGCCGGTTCTCTTCAACATCTTCAGCAATGATCTGGACAAGGGGATCGAATGCACCCTCAGCAAATTTGCAGACGACACCAAGCTGGGTGGGAGTGTCGACCTGCTGGAGGG
>JAOXNO010000024.1:56567730-56612237 GCA_028565335.1 Limnodromus scolopaceus | reverse complement strand
CTAATATCCAATCTAAATCTGCTTTTCTTCAGTTTAAACCCATTGCCCCTCGTCCTGTCACTACAGGCCTTTATAAAGAGGCTCTCCCCAGCCTTCCTGTAGGCCCCCCTCAAGTACTGGAAGGCTGCTATTAGGTCTCCCCAGAGCCTCCTCTTCTCCAGGCTGAACCATCCCAGCTCCCTCAGCCTGTCCTTGTAGCAGAGGTGCTCCAACCCCTGATTGCTACAACCCCCGATCATCCTTGTGGTCCTCCTCTGGACCCACTCCATCAGGTCCATGTCTTTCCTATATTGAGGGCTCCAGACCTCTAGGTGAGGTCTCACCAGAGCAAAGTAAAGTGGAAGAATCACCTCTCTGGACCTGCTATCTTCTGGAGTTATATTACAGTTAAAAACATCACAATCTACTTCAACATTAAAATTAATTTTCATTAAGTTTTTACGCACATGAATATCATTGGCTTGGAATAAAGGAGAGAAACTCTTTTTCTCTGTTCCTTTCCAAAACATAGGCTCCTCTGTACCAACAGGACTAAAGGAACAACACACATACGACTCAAACTCAGAAGCAGAAGATAAAAAATACTGCAGCTTGCTGTGTCTTCTCAGAAATTCAGAGCAGTGCAAAAGAATCTCCAGGCAACTATTTCGTTAAAAGAGCAAACCCTGAAGCTGCTTCTGCATGTAAGGCTGAAATGTCACATCTGTTGTTGGTTGATTAGCAGCCAAAGAAAGATGCAGAGCTCTCTTTTTCCTTTTCAAGCCCTTCCGTATAATGGTTGCTCACCTACCATATGAGCCGCTTATATTTTATAAGGTCTCTCACAGAATCGTTATTAATTGTCGTCTTAGAACAGAGTATGGAACAAGGAGACAAGAAGACAAAGTAGCAAAAGGCTAACATGGAACTAAGAACTCCAAAAGAGCTTAAGCTCTCAGAAACAGCACACAAGAAGTGGTCCAGAAAAGATGTATATCTATTTCATGATGGCAGGTGGAAGAGAAAGGTAGCAAAAGGTTGCTATGTGTTCAATACAGCAAAGTGAGAGAGCTGAGATTTGTTTTAAAACCCACAATTGATTTAGGAATTGCAACCTGCCGTAGAAGGTTGACCCTTAGGAAACATGAGGCATGATCCAAGAGATCAGCTACAGGTAAATAAAAGAGTAACACTTCTGAAGGGTTCACAGCGGAGTTGAGACTGAGTCAGAAATAGTTTTTTGGAGGCCTGTGCTAACCTTGCTTTGAGACAAGACTTCAGTGGGCAACAGAGGCCTCAGGCTAGAAGATCTCAACATGAAGCTAGAAAAATTATTCGCATTTTACCTAACTGCACAAAAGAACTAGACCAGACTTCAAGAATACAAAAATGAAAATGAGCAAAATGTTTCTGCAAACCATGGGTGCATAACAACATGCAGATGTGAAGAAAAATGAAAACACAGGAAAAATACTCTACAAAATTCTAATGGAGTTTGGGAGAAGTCATACAAATAAGTGTGAATGATGTGAAAGAAAAAATAAATTTAAGCATTATTTTGTGCTAAGACAGAGCTGCTATATTTCCGTAAAGCAGAACCTTTTTGGAAAAAATGACCTGTGCCTGCAAAAAATGCACATATCTTCAATGTAAGTCAGAATCCCTTTCAGTACAAGAGACAGCTAGCTCTTAACACAAGAATATTGTCTTGAACAGAAATTGACTTCTCACTACTCTGAATTTAGAGAGATGTAAGACTCTAAACTAGGTGGGAAAAGCCGTATCCGAAGCTTCAAAAAACTGAAAATAAATAAGCAGGTACATATAACTTTGTTCCACAGATGAGGAAATGGTGCTTTTTCACTGTGAGCTTGATGGAAACAGCCGCTTTAGGAGACACACTTTATAACTGCTGTCACAAATGGAGTACCTACTCTCGTGCTGCAATCATCTTCGACCTACTGACTGTTGCCGGAGTACATTCCTTGGAAGGACAGCAACTTGTAAGCTGGGAGATCATTTTCCAGATGGTTTTAATGTTGTCAAAGAAAGCCAACAAAAACATGAAGTAAGAATGACTGAATCAGTTGTCCTATCGTAGATGTTCCTAGAAATCTCTCTCTGGAGCTGAAATGAAAACTTGGAAGAGTTATTTTGGCCAAGATAGATACAATGGAAACTATCAGAAAGCTTCCAAAATTAGTTTTTTCCACAATAATTATGAAAAAGAAAGATGAGTACTTCCCTGTGGCTGGCAGTCTGAGCAACTAGCAAAGCATGTAAAAAAGGGAAAAAATCCCTAGCCAGGGAATGGTTTCTGGGGACCAGTGGATGCTTCAGCTGTATTCAGACAGGGTCCTCTAGAAAAAAAAAGACTTACATCTGTGCACTTTTAATGCACCATTTAGAAGGCTCCAGTTTACTACGTTATTTGGGAAATGCTTTTTAAAATCTCAAGTATTACCCACAAATAAACAATAAATGACATGAAACCATGAGGAGAAGATGAGGAGGAAAAGAATAGAAAAATGTTGCAATCGTAGACTCTGGTAAGCTCCTGGAAGGGATTCAAATTAGGAAGTTGAAGTGCAGAAGACAAAAATGGGAGTTCAAGGTTAAAGAAGTAACCAATCTAGGAAAATGTGGCAGGGAAATAATAGAAGACTTAGCAGAGGATACAAATAGCTCTGATTGCTAATACATCCCTACACGTACAAAAGAAGACATGAAGAAACCTAAAGAAAAGGCATATTTTGTTGGGGAGTTTCTATTCAAACAGCTCTAAAGCATTTAAACTGCTATCTGAAGGTCTTTAGTGTGTAAAAATGCATAATGGGCATGGAGTGGTAATCACAACAGGGACTTCCTGAATCTCAAATAGTTGATAAAGAAGGAACCTGTCCTCAGAGCGTATGATAATAAGCACCAAACAGAGCTGGCAGTTGATGCTTCTAAGAAAGGCCTTGGGGCAGCACTTTTAACAAGGAACGGTGATCACTGGAGACCTATGGCATATGCTTCTGGAGACCTAACTGGAACAGCATGTCAGCATGCACAAAAAGAATCGGAGGCTCTGTCTTTAGTCCGTGCATGCAAAAAATGTTCATTGTTTTTGTATGGAATACCAGTGCAGGCAGGAACTGATCACAAGCCATTAGTGGCAGTTGCTGAAAAGGGCTTTGCAGGCAGATCTCCTAGATTGCAAAGTCTGGTATGACTTACAACTCATATAAATCTGGAAAAGGCTTACATAGAGCAGATATTCTGTCCAGAGCTTTCAACAGAACTGAAGCAGTGCAGACACAGAGCCTCATGTGCATGCAAAACTTGTTAAGAATTTTTTTTCCTTCTCAGACAGGATGTCACTGTGAAGACATGTCACTGCAGAAAGCCAAAATACTAGATAAAACATTTCAGAAGGTAATATAAGCTATGAGTCTGACTAACTGGACAGCACTTACTGGTCCTCAAACAATTTTGAAAGCGCATTTTATATAATAGAGAGTATGTTTTCAGAGGATGCTAAACTGCCTCCCAAAACTTCAGTTTTGGTGCTAATAGAATGCATGCACGATATCTCTGTATGAAGAAAATGCAAAATGTATTATATTATACCTAGAAATATTAGATATGGATCGATGTGGGCAAAAACGCCAAAGCATGAAAAAACCAGCGAATTTCAGAAATTTTGGTAAATTTAAAAAAACAACAACTGTGGTAATTCCAGAAATTTAAGATTCATGCTCCACAGCTGAAAGAAATTTATTTATGTTTGCTGTAAAAAAAAAAAATTCACATTTTTTTCTGATCATTATTCCTGGTATCCAGAAATAACATTGCTGCAGGAGTCATCTGTTGATCTCACATACAAAGATGGTATTTGTCTGCCATAGCACACAACCCATGATTATGTCAGATAATGGACCACAATTTGATTACTAGGAATTTAGATATTTTCTAAAAGAGTTTTAAACACATTACTTCTGGTTTGGGATATCCACAGTCTGATGGCAGTGTGGGAAGACCGCTTAAACAATCTGTTAAGTTCTAATCATATGACAATTAAGAATTCTTTAATACCAGAGCAGTGCTCTGGTTACTGAAGCACATTCACCAGCAAACTTGGATTAAGACTGTCCTACGGTATAGTCAATGATGTAAAAGTGAGGGATGCATAACTGCTGTGAAAAAATGAAATAGAGAATTTTAGAGGGGAAGTTGGACTAGATGATCTCTAGAGGTCCCTTCCAACTCTGACAATTCCGTGGTTCCATAATTTACTGTATTAACAAATGAGAGGAACGAAATCTTTGCAATCCAAGACAACTAGACTGCATTTAATGGAAATATATTTAATGGCACAAAGAACTGCTGTTATGAGGAGTTGCTCCTCTCTGATGAGGCAATTACTGAGCAAGCATGGATCTGCTGGACAAAGAGGAGACATCGCGCCTTCTTCCCTTTGTGGGAAGAGGTGGACACCAAATCTTAAAAGCAAGTAAAAAGGAGCCCATAAGCCAGATAGCATTGATGGAATGGACCCGACAGAGAGGGTAAAACCATGGCTTGTCTCAAAAAGCCATGAACTAAAGGAGGCCAGTGCAGATACTGTGGATGTATGTGTTACACTTTAAGTAGCACTTTCTTTTTCTTTTCACTTTGGAAGGGAGGAAAAATGAAGGTAACTGATGAGTTTAGAGTGTAACATGCCCTAGGGGGCTGTGATTGGGAGTAGCAGTTGAGAAAGAAAGTGAAAGAGGCAGAGACAGACTCATTTTAATAGTCTTAGAAAAGACCCATCACATGATAAGCTCTGACACAGAGTGGCTATGCACATACTGCTATAATTATGCCTGTTAATCTGCAATGAGATTATTAATAGTAGGAAGAGCTAACACTAGTAATGTGTTTTTCAGGTTTACACTGGACAGAAGGGCATCAAAACAACATTGATCTTCTTGGTGGTAGAAGATAAAAAGCTTCTTTGGACTTCAGCTGATGTGTGATCAGGAAATCTGGAGCGAGCAGATTTGCAAAAATGGACTTGACATTCTGAGAGAAGAGAGAGGGCGTAGAACAAAGAGATCAAAATATACTTCAAGAAAGGGCAGTTTTGAGGGAAAGTGAGAGAAATGGTGGGGATTTTTATGTCGATCTGTGCTGGGCTGAAATCCAGTGAAGTTAAACTCCAGGTCCTTGAAAAATGGCAAGGACATAACTAAAAGCAACTCAAGTGGCCTTTTGTGTTTTGGAGCAACTGTTGCGAGGTGGGAAGGCATTAGTAATCCGTCCCCATAGCTTTCTTTTTATCTTTGGGAAACTTGTAGAAGGCAGCAGTCTGGATGCATCTCTAGAGACAGCTTAACTTTCACAATGAACAGTTTAACAGAAGTGACAGCTTAGGTAAAATAGTGGGGGAAAATAAACCCAGAAAGGAAAGTGTCTGCATTCTGTGGGTGGGAAAGAGTACAGAATTTTCCCAGTGTCTGTGGATGTCTCTTTTAGCCATGAAACGTCTGCAGTCATTGGTGTTTTGCCTTCAAATCAATGGATTTTGCTCTTTTGTCAGGCAGGTTTTAACCTCCCAGTCTTAGTGGCACTGCTTCTGATTTACAGAGATGTAGGAAGACAGAGGAGGCACTTTCCTGACTCACTCCTGATTGATAATGTAGAAAAGCACTCTATATCATGGTCACCAAACAGAAGAAGAATTTTTTAGCAATATTGCTTTTTCTCTAAATTACAGCAAATAAGAATGGCCACAGCTTTTCATATAGTTATTGCACATGCATTCATTCAATTTTTTTTTTAAGTAGGTATTTTATGCCTTGGGGTCCAATTTATAATTTCTAATCAGAGAAAGGAAAAATAAGGGAACTTATTATGAGATGCTTGTTGGAGCTAAGAAAACTTTTCATATGGAGATGATATAGCAGTGCTGGGAAACATTCAGCAACTCAACAGAAATCCTGGACTGTTGCTGTGCATGTAGTTTTGTGTATGAGTCATTTAGTGTGTGCACGCACATACATATATAGATGTGTGTCTGTGTACCTATTTATTTTGCTTTGCCTGTATTACTCTTCTGTTTTGTATAATTAAATGGAAGTAGCACACTCTATGTGGTATTTCCTGATAATGCCTACAAACAAGGTGGGCAAATTTCAAGAGAGAGACGGGTGAATTGCCATTTCTTTATACCGTAGTTTTCAGTTTCTTCATGTTTTTTACTGGCATCCTACCCTTTAGAACTAGTTTCACCTACATGAGATGCTAGATTAAGCCTCAGGGCTTGCAGTCATGCTCCTTTGACCAAAGTGGATCTCCTCATTATAACGAGGTATTTTGCAGGCCTTTCTCCAGGAAAGGGATGTGGACGCATCTGTTCCTCACACACAAAAGTACTATTTCTTGCTCCAATACTGGGATCTTTGAAAAGCAGCTCTCACTGTGACAAATAGTGCAGTGAGAAAATGGTTCATTGTCTCTTAATTTTTGAGCCTAAATAAGGTACAAAGGTACCACAAAGCAAAGAGAAAATGGCAACATACACCTCCATGCTCTTCTCTTCTGAATGTGGCAGACAAACCTTGTAACTCTCATCTACAATTCAATAAGGAGATATTACAGCCCCCACCTGAAAATTAAAAAATCATAACCTAGTGATGGAAGGGGAGTAGAAACACACCTGTGTCCTTGTTGCTAAAAGATCTATGAAAAGGCTTTATTTAGCATATTTCTGCTTCCTGTGATGTACCTTGCAGGCTCTAAACAGTGATTTCAGAAGAGGAAAGCAGAAGCCTTCCTTGGAGTCTTTATGTGTGTCTTTCTCCTGTCCACAGAGCAGCTCTCTGCATGCTAACTAATGCCACAAAAGAGGTGGGGGCTCTGTAAAGATCATTCTGGTTTCTATTGTTCTCCGTAGTCACAGGAAAATGAACACAGCCTCTCAAAAAGTTCCCTCCCACGGGAAGATACTCAAGGAGAGAAAATTGCTATGAATTTGCCCTCTACTTCAGACACTTACTTGCTCACACAGTTCTAAAGTTGTCAAATGTATTTATACATATAAAATAGCAAATGTTTGATAGTGCCTTTCGTCCCCCGGGGACGAGATCATCTGCATATTGCCGACGGGGCTTTAGGCACTGCGTAGGCACGAGCGTTACATGACAACAGCCGGCACATCCATCTAGCGCGGGGCCCGAGAAGGTCAGTCCGCATGCGATAGGACGGACTCGGATGGAGCTACGGCTTCATGGCCAGCAGCAAGAGAGCTGAACTGCTCTGCAGATGTTGTGGTCTGAGGCGTTTAGGGAGCAGCTGCACCCTGCTCTGGATTCTGTGACTGGCTCCTAGAAAGCCAGCACAGCAATGCTTGTCTTTCTAAGAGAAATAAGTGCAAAAAAAAAAAAAAATCATCTCTGCTTTTTGTTCCCAGTGACCAGAGGAGACAGTTAATTTTCTGTCCATCATTCTTTTTTCTTTCTTTCTTTTTTTTTTTTATTTCTCTGAAAGTGACATAATGTTCTTAGAAACTGACTGGGCAAAGAAACACCACTGAAAATCAGAATTTGATGAGGTGGAAGAAAGGGAGAAATTATGTTTCTAGAGATTTGCAAAAAGCTCTGCCCCTTCCTGTTGCCGTTATGGCCCGACATGTCTCTCTAAAGCCACAGGCAAACTCTGTAGAAGAACTCACTAGTCACACCTACCTGGTAGGTACCCTGCCACCATGGGGAATACAGAGACCTGCTATGGGCTCCTGGTGCTGCTCATGTGCTTGAGAGAGGTCCACCAAGGAGAACAGTTCAGGAGATAGCCCTGGCACCAATCCTATGATATCCTAGGGGTGACTGGACAGTAACTTTCCTTTTAAATGAAGCAGGAAACTGAATGTCTCCATATGATATTAACAGGGACCAGAGCCCTTCGCAGATCTAAATTAGCATAGCTTAGTTAATTTTAGTGTTGCTACCATGATTTTCAGCAGAAATTTCAGTCTTGAAAAGTATTGTCTTGTGTTTGGATTAAGGCTAAAGTAAAATATTCTTTGTGCCTCAGGTCATGCCTTGAAGGAATATGAAGGAAACAAAGAGGAAAAGCCGGATTGTAGGATTCTACTTTGGATAGATTTGCACCCAGCTACAAAAATGAAAACCCAGGAGTCCACAATAAAGCAAACACCTGCGTAACAAAAATGTGCTGAAAAAGGCCGTATTAAACAGCACCAAGTACGTCACTGAAGGCCAAAAAGAGAAGAAGGAGAAACCTCAGCCCTAACTGGCAGCAAATAAAAGGTTGTTAACCACATGGAGATCTGTCTTTGGGCACTGCCAAATTGAAAACTGAATGGAACACAATTTTGAAGATTATAACTGGAGAGATGATTAGAGGCATGGGGGAAGCTTTTTCAAGGACTTACTAAGGAAATGGGATTGTAATTAGAAAAGGAAATGGAATCAAGAGAAGATTTCTAAAAGGTGAACAGAAAAGGCTTTTGTAAATAGTAAAAACACATGTTAAGAAGCCAAACTGACAACACAATGTTGGTGTGAGTTCACTTGTAATTTTTAGCCTGCAAATGATAGAGAAGTGCATTTTAAATCTAATTACTTGAAAATTTGTTTCCCTTTCACAGCTCTCTCAGAAGTGGTGTGTAAGATTCCATGTTTGCCATGAGAAAATGGAAATGATCTCTTGGCCCTTGAGTGCCCTGATGCAGCCCACATTGCCGATGTGCTTAGTTCCACATGTGCATTTCCCCGCTGATTTCTCTTATTTGAATATGAACACTGGCAAGACTGGAACACTGAGCAAGCACTGAGCTTTCTTTTAAGTCCAGGTTCCTCCTTTAAAGACAATTTAAAGAGAAGAAAACATATCTGAGACTCTGTTAGATGTATTTGTAATGAAATACTATGTACGTAGTTCCTTAGACAACAGCCAACCAGAACACCAGCTGGCCCTGAAGGTCTAAATTAAGAGGTAACGAAGACAGGTAGGGGCAAACCACAGCTTCTGAACAGTTCAAGAGCTGGTCTTCCTTGAGATCTCCACCACACGGTTAGCACAGGGCCTTTCCTCACTGAAGCTTCCCAGGTGAAGGGGAAAGGAGACCACAGGGGACACTGAGGCTGAAATCCCCACTGTCATTTGGGGTGCAACAGAGCCCCTAGCAAGCCCTGTCCAGTGTGAGCCTTGGGTTGATCCACCAGTTCCTTCTAGTCTGTGATTAAGACCAGCAGCTTGGGGAATCAAAATCTGACCCTCACATTTGTCTGTGTACCAACCAGAAAAAAAAATAGCAAATGGGTTTCCATGACTTTGTCCTGGTGAAATTTAGTGGTCTGTGGAGTCTGTTTGGGGTGCCTGCCCTGTAACAAAAGACAGCTTCAGGGATCTGCAAGCTGGAGAATTACTTACTAAGGAAGTCGAGGTGACTGTAGTCCATGTTCCTGTGAAGATTGGGACCAGTACTGGTCATGGGAGTGTTTGTTATAGGGACGAAGGGCAAACCCCATTGATAAAATCCCAAGAGCATGTCCAGTTCATACTTGGTGAACTCCCATGGCCTCGTCCCAAACTTGGCTTTTCAGATAATGATGGTGCAACATTTCTTATCAGAGAGCAAATCAGTATTATTCACCCAGGTACATCTTGCAGAATCCTTTTCCCCAGGCAGATGTAGAAACCTGTTGTTTCATTGCACAGTGAAAAGGTGGTGGAAGAAGGGGATTTTATGCTTCCTGGCTTCAGATGACATCTCTCTGTATCAGCTCACTGCAGATTACTAAGGTACACTTGGGATAAATTAAGCAACTGAAGTGTGTAGACCCGTCCACAGCAAACACATTGCCTTGTGGGGTGCATTTGCGGACAATATGATTATTGTTTGAGTTAAAAAAAGAATAAAAAAGGCTGCTTTTGTATTTGCTATATCCTGCCTTTGGGGTGGGGAAAACTTCATAATCTGGTGAGTTGAACACAAGAGCAGATGTTGGGAGGTTTAGGATCTGCGTGGCCTTATCCGTGGCCTACTTTGGGCATGTCTGGCCGTGAATGCTGACCTTGGCTGGCGGTATCAGAGCAGCTCTGAACAGCCTGCGTGTCTACAATGTCTAGTGCTGTACCTCGCAGAGATACTAATTGGGTCCTGGAAGCAATATAGGTATGGCAGCATGTTGCTGTGTCAAGCTAATTAGCGGTGCTT
Organism: Limnodromus scolopaceus; assembly: GCA_028565335.1. Taxonomy (NCBI): domain Eukaryota; kingdom Metazoa; phylum Chordata; class Aves; order Charadriiformes; family Scolopacidae; genus Limnodromus; species Limnodromus scolopaceus. The sequence goes on along the minus strand of JAOXNO010000024.1, from coordinate 56,602,045 downwards.
CTAACGAGCGCAGGTGCAGTAGCAGGTTGACATGGCTCTGGTGCTTCCTGTTCAGAACTAGCCCGGCTGCCTCTGCCCAGAGCTCTGCACAATGGCAGAGCTGTCACCTTTCTCACGCTGGGAAGCACCGTTAACCTCTCTGGGCAAAACTTAGGTGGATTTGAAGCGAGTGGAAGATTTTCTTACATCCATATATGCGACGCCTCGGATTCTCCGTCTGTGAAGTTGGGCATAATGAAACGCATCTGCCTTTGCAAATCGCTGAAAACCTACAAATGAAAAGTGCTCCATGATGTCAGTATTAGGATACCTTTAAATTCTTATTCTTTATGATAATTCTTTTGCTTGCTATATAACACACGTGCTGAGGCAGAGGTCATGAATTTCAACCTGCCAGAAAACCCCAAAAAGACGCCAGGTAGAAAAACCTCAGAAGGAGAAGTAAAAAGGCACTGAGCACTGAACAAAATATGAGCTGAGTTTGTATTATTTATACAGTTTTGTATTCTGACTACTGCTGAGCACATGAAAGTTGAATATTCCCTGTGCCTTAGAACAGGGAGAAAGTAAGAGCAGAAACTGAAGCAGGATGGTTGGAGGTGCAGGTGGGAGAATAATTTATAATGGATAATTTATTCAACAAATTTTTCCTCTTATCTCTTCACAAATTATTCTAAAACAGATTGCTGTTTTCTCAAATTCACTTGTTATGTGAAATTATTTACTGAACAATTCTTTTAAGTTGTTTGTGAATTTAAATTGTAGAAAGTTGGTATGCTTTTGATTTGACAAAAAGGCTCCAGAGAGCACGCTTTGGTGAGCTGACAGGAGGGATGCTGTGCCTTCCCTGGTCCCCATCTGCTTCTACAGAGCTCCATGAAGGTTTGGGTCCTTCTTCAGTGGGGTGCCTTCCCAGAAAGGAGTTGAATCAGCATTTTTGGCACCAAGTCCAAATTCTGGACCATGTTGTTTCTTAATATTCTGCCAACCTAGGGGGAACAACGCTTTTAACTCTTCACAGGAGTGACCCCAAAAGCATCCTACCTGAAAGATTGCTTATTTTTCCTGCCATTTCATCTGCTGTGACAGAAGCGTAACCTCCCTTTCCCCCCAGGCTGTGCCTTCCCAAAGCCCTTCAGTCTTTTCAGCCACAGCCACACCCCCCCCAGTCACTCTGGTCTCCCTCATTGACCCTTTACCCTTATGAATAATTGTTTGAGGAGGTTTCTGAGGCCCCTGGGGACCAGATACTGGTCTGATGATCCTGGAGAAAGCATTTGAATAAAAAGGTTTTCTGCCTTTTCAACTAAATGAAAGTCATTCCTTCCCTTATGCTACAATATGAGAAGAAGATGCTGTAGCGGAGGCACTAGCCATGTGGCTAGCCCACATGCCAGGTGGCTATTTTGTCACTGCGCCATCAACGCTCGTGTCCCCGTCCCCAAAAAACAAGAACAGTTGTGCCCGTGCTGGCCTGAGGGTGAAGCTGATTTTCAGCAGTTGCAGGGAGGGTAGGAAGGTCTTCCTGTGTACGCACGATTAATGATCCATCTGCAGAACGTGCCAGTTGCTTTCCTTTGCGTAGGATGGTAAGAGATCAATTAGCGCAAGAAAGTTCACAGCCCACTTAAGAAGCAATATTCCCCTTTTATCTCATCTCCTTCTCAGGTTTCTACCCTTTTACAGCTGTGTGGCTGGTGTGCTAAATGCTAATGTGAAAGTACTTCATCCAGTGCCAAGCAGACATTCTTGTGGAAATGAATTCTCTCCCTTCTCACTTTCGTCTACTACTTTCTCACCTCCCCACCTGGTTGATCAGATTGTCCCTTGGTATTTAGGGACAATCCTTGAGGTACTTGGCCAGCCGCCCATGTCTGTGACCAGCCCAATGCTTTACCCGCTTAGTTCAGAGCAGGTTTGCTGCAGTCTCTTTATTTTTTCCAGGCAGGCAAGGAATTAAATAGCCTTTTTTGATCACAAAAAGAGGTAAGTGTTTGGTATTTGATCAGCAGCTTAAATGAGTGAATAGACTTTGCTGGATAAAATACTCAGCAGGTTTTGGGGTGGTTTTTTTTTCCCTTTCAGTCATTCACATTTGTTTGTGATTTCCCTCTGCCCTTTTAAAACCAGCTCTTCTTGGTGATTATTGGTCTAATTGTATCTAGTCTATTTAGGTTCTTATATTAAGCTCATCACTGTGGTGTCTGAACATCAGATCAATGGCATGTAATTACAGTCACACAGAGCACAATCAACAATTATCAGTGATCACTTTTCAGATCTTGCAACAAAGAAACGCTATCTGAGATGTTGCTGCAGGATTTCAGATTTCCAAATATTTGCACTTCTAATTAAGCAGATGGAAGACCTGCTGGTAATGAGAAAGCAGGTCTCAGAACTTCTTCCATAGCTAATTTCTGCCCAGACCAAAATAAATTATGCTGCAACAATTCTTTTCCAAGGTAAATAACACAACACACCACTTGGCAAAGTGCCTCACAACAACAACAACAACAAAAAAACCCAGAGAAGTGTTTAAAGGTATTGCACTCAGTGGGAGATTTTCACACCACAGTAATAAATGCAACACAGCAAAAACCTACAGCGAGCAGAAGGGAATGCCTTCTTATCTAACTGCTCTGGAGGATATTTGCTGATCAATCCTATGAAAGGATGATATGCTTCTGTGTGTGTCCAGGGGATGAAATAACAAGCCTGAAGGCAATAATGCTCTCATATCATGTTTGAGAATTTTACAAATACAGCATGAGGCTCTGTGACTCAGTCTGAATGGAATTTTTCTTAGCACATGAATTTTACATGATATTTCGATACCAGCTCTTTTGGGCAGTTTTCCTAACACAGTGCAATGTTAGTTTTCAGGTGCTTTTTTATCATATTGGTAAATACCGTGACACATTTTATGAAATGTGTGAGGAAGGCTAGCAAACCTGAAAATTTGAAAATTACAAGGATATTTGATTTGTCTCTTTTCTACTTCTGCAAACTTTCTGATGCTTTTTTTTTTTCCTTGTAAGGTAGAAATTAAAAGCATCAAAGAAAAAAAACCTGTTTAGTGAGTCTTTGAATGCATTTTGTTTCTTCTTTTTTTTTTCTTTTTTTTTTTTTTCTCATGGTCTCTCCTTAGCCTTTAAATTCTGCTTCTGGTTAAACAAATATCCTCATGTTCCAGATTAATTAAAAAAAAATAAAATGGGTAGCTTTTTTGCTTTTTAGCAACAACAAAAATCCATTTCTTTTTGTTGTTTCCAAATCTCTAAAAGCAACAATTCTTGTAATTATCAAATTTCCATATAGAAAACTGGTATGCATGTGGGGGTGTAACAGCACAATCTGATATTCTTGTAACACCAGTTTTCTATAAATAGGGAAATCTGTTATTTATCATTGGAACTATTCATTAAAATAAAAAAATATATACAGTATGGGCATCTGTTCCTAGATCTTTGGTTGACTGACAGTTTTTAATCCATCTAGCTAATGCTAAGTGGAACTTGCTGGAATCTCAGTCTTTTCAAGAGGTCTTTTCAACTTATTCCTTATGTGTTCTTATGCCCTTTCTCATGATCTTTGGAAATGTATTTGTTTTTTAAAGTTTGACTCCTGGAGTCAGGTGAGTACATGGAAATTGCAATGTTTATTAAAAAAAAAAAAAAAGGTTTCATTGTACAGAGGAAAGCTGAAAATGAGATTCTGTTAGGGTTCAAAAGGAGTGTAAGCAGAATTTAAAAAAATTATTTTTTTTAAAGACGTGATTTTTAAGCTATTGAGCCGGTCTGGCCAAAGGTTTTTGCATACTTGGGTTTTGCATCAATTTAAATAATTTACTATTTTTTGTATCTGTAGCTGTTGAAATCTATGCTGCAGCATTACATATTATTAGCTCTATGATAGGGGCTACATCACTTCAGCATGTTTACCACTGTTATTTTAAGCATAAAACATCCACTCTTAGCAATTAAGGCACATGAGGTCAATGAGCATAGGACATGTATGTGTTTTACCTCCACATCTTAAATCATCACATTAACATTGTGTCTGGGATTTTCATTGCTGTTTTGTCAAAGAACAGCCAGCACCTCACCAGTGGAGCAGCACTTACGTGGCAGCCAAATCCAGGTGAAAACTGGCAAAATATTATAGAACATTTTTATACGCTGCAATTATTTGTCACGTCCGGATACTTTTAAGGCTTCCACCCTACATTTGTCCTTTTAGTTTCTTCGGCGGGTGTATCTAAAACTGCCTGGACTAATGGTTTTCACTGGTGTGAATTTGCAGACAGACTGGGAGAGAATTTGTCCCTCCTCCTCTCTCCTGTTGATTTACGTGGATGGGGGTTTGATCGCTTTCTGTTGTCAGCATTTGTTTTCTTTTCTACTTGAGGCATATCTTATGTGTAGAGTAATAAATAACATAATTCCAGCTCTTATGACTTCAGATGGCACAGTGCCCTCTGCTCGAACTCTTTGGAGAGGGAAATACTCCAGCTTACCGTCAGAGTTTCATTTGCAAGCTTTACTTCACCTTAGCCTTATTTTAAAAATTTCAAAGCTTTGCCTCCACAAATCAGGTTAAACTGTACATTACAAGGGAACTGCTTGACCTTGAAGCAATCCTTTTTGAGGCAGAGGTGACGAAGGGGTTGGCAGGCGGGATTTATTGCGCTCTGAGGAATGCAGAGGGAGCACATGAACATAAATATACAGAGAAACAGGAGCGGGAATCGCAGATGGATCTGGCAGATAAGACTTGGGCCTGTATCTGTAAGTAGGTCAAAAGTGTGATGGTATCATCTCCAATGGAAATACAATTTGAAATCTTGTTTGGATGGTATATGATGCCAGACAAGCTTCATTGGACAGATAAAACATTATCGCCATTATTCTGGCAAGACTGCAGAGTAAGTAGGGCACTCAACATATATTATAGGCTTGAGAAGTCTGGGGCAAAATGTGTAAGGTAACTGGAAATATTGCACAGAAAACACTCTTACTCAACAGTCCCAAAGCTGGGGGGTGGGGGGGGGGCTGTGGGATAAAGGGCCTGAAGGGCTGGCTGCTCACTGAGGTCGGAGGAGGTAAAAGGAGGCTGGTGGCAGGGCTACGTGCCCACTTAGGAATTATGCCGATGTGACACATCTGGGCTGACTACCCTGGTCCTCGTTCCCCAAAGCACGAGGAAGAGAAGAGAAGTAGAAAGGGTTGGATGTTGTTAGCTGGTAGCCTGCTCCCAAGGGAATGAAGTATGGGTGACGGTGGCTTACATTTGTAAAAAAAGGTGAGAGTCTCCTTCTTACGGGTGTTTAGGAGATGTGCTTACATGCACACCTAGGAAAATAACCTGTGTCTGCTGGATATGATTTTCCAGTGCATTCCCTGGACTAATTATTTGGCATTACTGTAATGAACACTTTCAGTGCTCTAGCGCCTTTCTTGCTGGATGAATGCAGTGAAAGTCAGAATGCTTTATTTTTATTTTTTCCAGTAAGCCCTTGCTTTTTAATAAGTTCTTGCCAGGTAGAAGCCCCAGACAAGCCCTTCCCACTCCCATCCTGATTCTTCTCCCGTGTGCTGGCAGCCCACCTCTGTCTTTTGCAACTCTCTGATCCCTCCTTGGTCTACAACTCTGTCATCCTTCTTTCAAGGTCTTCAGGGCTTCAGCTGGCCCAGAGAGAAAGGGGAACAAAAAAGCGTGCTGAAAACATTGAAAGAGAGGGCTAGAGAATAGAAATGAAAGGAGATGAGTAGGCGTGGGAAAAAGAGACAGAACAAGCACAGCTGAAGAGTCAGAACAGACTACATATTTATTTGCTTTAAAAAGGTAAGTGGTTATGTTTTGAAAAGCTCCTGCTGTTGTTCTTTCCAGCAGTAAAGCATTTTATTTGAGCTTTTATCATTCTCCTGACTCTTTTTTCCTTTCACTCTCTGTATTAAACATTTAGGATGTGACCTTTCAGAACATGGCTGTTGGATTTTTGGGCCCTTAGATGATAGTGACTTATTATGTACATATTTGCATAATGAGTTAATTAGGCATAATAGGTGGTTAAAATTAACTACACTGCACTCTTTTTATAGGAAGTCAGCACAGCTTTCTGCCAGAGTGTCTCCTTAGACACCCTCTTGGGGGCCTGTTAGGATTCCCTGCCCACTTTCAGATGTCACTAACTTCTGGTGATTAATTTGTGAGCTCTGATACATTATATATGCTGTTTATACATATAAAAACCCCTTGCTCCAGAATTTTAGGATTATGCAACAATCTCATTTTATATTTATTAAAAAGGAGAGAAAGATAAATTCAAGTCCACATGATTATAACGAATATTTTGACAATCTCATCAAAATCCATCCGACATGTACTGAAATTAAAGAAAAAATAGAAAAAAGAAAATCCACCTTTGTTATTAATGGTGCACTGCACATAATGTCTTCTGTTCAGGTCCTGTGACAGCCATGTTTCCTGTCCTTCCCATCTGGAGACACAATGCCACTGTGAATGATATTCAAGCTCATGAAGCTTTTTCTTACATCTCTGTCCAATCTGTGATGTCTATTAACCTGTGTAATGTCTATCACTGTGGGCCTGTGCTCCTTGAGGTGCTCCATGTTGACCTCTTACCTCTCCCCGAGCATGGTGGGGTTGATTTCTGACACTGTGTTCATTGGATAAAACAGGACACAACTGATTGCCTAATCTTTAATATTATCTCTGTCCTTTGAAGTTGGCCCTGCTTTCAGAAGAAGGCTAGACCACAGACCTCCGGAGGTCCCTTCACACCTCAATTATTCTATGAATCTCTGATTAATTTTTCTGTGATGTGACAGTGAGTATTGATGCTCCAGCCATTTCAGCAATTGTTGATAGGAGGTAGGCAGCAGACCTAGCTTCTCTGAAACAGAGCTAAAACTCCTATATCACAGTTCACTGTTCCTTTCAAGCATGGTGGGCTTTTTTCACCTTGGAGGATAATCTAGAACAACAGATTTTGCTTCCTTTTCAGATGTGCAGGCTTACTCCATGTTTCTGATAGTATAATGCAGACATATTCCAGCATCTCCCTCATGACATTGCATTTCCAGTGTGCAATGACTTTACATTATGTTCACCTGCTATTATGTTGCTCTCCAGGTGATGTAAGGAGAGCTGTGAATAAGAGGAAATAACTTCAGCTGTAGGTCCCTTCCTCTTTCTGATCATGCACCTTGCTGATTTCCTGCCACCCCTCTCTCCTCCAGGCATGTAAAGCTCCTCTTGAAAGCTCTGGCCGCTGCCCAAGACAGGATGCTAGACTAGATGGAACGATGGTCTACTACATTTAACAAGGTCTAGGTAAGAAATGAATCCAAAGTAGAATTTAGAAAGCAGCCCTAAAGGCACGCTTGCTATTTTTTCTCTATTAAAATCCAGAAAAGGAAACCCTGCTTTTAGTTAATTCTCAGTGTTCAATGTTTTGCACAGCAGGAGAAATAAATGACTAGTAACCAATGCCAGTATGTGCCGCAGAGGAACACAAACACAGTTCTATATGTTTATTTATAGAGCAACTGCTTTCCACAGGCCACTCTCTGGCCTCACAACCAAAGGTAGATGAATCACGTTGTTTCAACACAGTGAAATAATTGAAAAAATATAAACTGGATCACAATTTTTCTTTAAACAGTATATCCCTACAGTTGTTAGCCCCAAATCTGGAACATATGTATGTCTTCTGAATGAAATCTCATGGACAAAAGCAGTTGCCATTGAACAATAATCTGTAGTTGCATAAAAAAGAAACATTTTCCATTCACTGTTGTATAAGTTACATTATGCTAACTTTGCATTACAGGCCCTTTATGGACAGATTAAAAGATATGGTCATTGAGCTGTACAGTTAGTTGTTTAGGCAACCATGGAAAAAGTTCATGAGTGGGACAGGAAGAGATAAAACATCAGATCATTCTTCAATGGCTGTGAGTAAAATGAATGATTTTTATATGCCTGTTATGTTTAATGCAGTGTTCAAGATTTACAGATTTTACTCAACATGGTGGGTTTGGGGATTAGGAGGTTTTTTCCAAAGAATGGCATGGCTACTGAGTGAAGCAAAGACTTTCCACTTTTCTACATGGGAAAAAGTCCAAAGATGAAAAGAGGTGTATAAATTGGGTAATTCCAGCAGAGTACATTGGGGAAGAGTACTCCGTGGAATTTCCATGGAAAGCAAATGCACTGTTGGCAGGATCAGCGAATGGGTGGAAAATTTCTGACAAAAGTTTTTTCACTAAAATGTGTAGATGAACTGAGACAGATTTCTTTTGTAGAATTGTACCACTTCTGATAAAACTTCCACTGCATAAGATTTTCAACAGCAGAGTGAATTTTTTTTGCCCCTTTTTCACCCGAGGGTGATAGAAATAATTCCTTCTGCCCTCCTCAGCACATGTGCTGTTAGGACTCTCATCTGGTACACGTTCCTACTCTAATTCCCGCCTCAGTTATGAACTTTGGTCGTTGGCTTCATACATGATTAAAAGCAGGTCTTCTGCCAGGGCAGTTCCATGTTCCACTTCAAAAAGCATGGAAGAAAGAAGGACTATAGATCAGTGCTTATACAGTTAGTGATGAATTTGAGTCCTTATTCTCCCGTTTCCTAGCTACTATTATTATTATAGAAACCTAGGAGATTTCTGGTTTATCTCAGATATTTTTATTGGGCAGAAAAAGGATTTTTTTCTCCATTAACACTTGAAGAAGTTCCAAAGACATACTGATTGAACAGGATGTCCCAGTGTCCTTTCCTCAGCCCTCTATATAAAGGCATAATAACTCAAGAAAGCCTCTCTGTCCCCCTAGATAAAAGAAGTGAAAGAGAATAATTTGATAACGTGGGTTCAGGTACACACATGCCTCCCTATAGGTGTTTGAAACTGTTCAGAAAATTACGTGCTTGAGAGAGACGGAGGTGTAATGCAGTCAACCGTATCACAGGAAGACAACCCAGAAGACACATTTATGAAGGAAAAAACTGCAGGTAAGAAAAGCAGCTTTGCAGAAATCAACATGGAAACAGAACCTGCTATAATCATCCTGAAAAGGGACAGATGTTGGTGTTACACCCTCAGCTCGTCTGGCCTATTATGTCTGTGAATGCTGAAGCTCACAATGCTTTTCTTCCTCCAATTTCAGAAGTGTCAGACGGGAGACACAGTGCCAGTGAAAAACCTTATACCGATCTCTTGTTAGCTAACTGCGGTGTTTTGTTCCACAGTTACATGTCTGCACAAGCCGTCATTGTGTCAGTCATAATTACCACCTGTTCAGTGGCTCCCTTCAGGTTTCATCACCTTTGCAGTATTAAGCAGCCAGCTGCAGGAAGCAGCGTCGGCTGCCCTGGAGCAGCAACCGTCAGCCTCTGGATTTCAGGGTATAATTGCTGCCTGAGCACAAACAACCTGCCTCCTCCCTGCATAAAACACCCAATCTGCTCCTTTTTTTGGCAGAGTTCAGAGCCCCATCAAACGAATTTTTTTACTTGGGGTAGGAAGATAGACCCTATCTTCTGCAGCGGCAACTCAGTGTGGACTGGAGGGGACTCAGTGCAGCCGTGTGGCTGTGCCGTCATGTGCCACCACGAGAAAATGTGGCCTGGTATAATCCTTATTGGAAAGGGGCACCAGCTTTCCTGTAAATCCCTTTTTACCTATTCTGTAAACTATACGAGCTACCTCTGGCATGGAAGTCTAACTATAACATCCTAGATGCCCCCCAAATGTGGGGACTTCTGAGTAAAAATTTGAAGTAACCCCATCTAAACTTGACTCACTCCTCAAGAGCTACGTTCTGGTGGAAGGGCTGGTGAATGAGTCCTTGTCTAGGCCAGCCGGGCAAAAAGAAATGGAAATGCAAAACTGGGAGGCAGTGGCAGAGCATTCCTATCAGGCTGGTGCATGGTTTCAAATGCCAATTGCCTTTCCTTTCTTCCCATCCTGTTTACCGTCTTTTATAAATTTAGCTTTGGCTGCATGACCCAGACCAGCAGGCCTGCCAACAATCATGTTGCATTTTGTTAACCGCTTATGACTTCTGGACAGTGTGCTGCTGTGATTGTCACACTCTTTCACTTAAACATATGGCACGTGGAGGCACAAATTGCTCCAGCATGCAGCTTTCCATGGTAGATTTTTACACACCAATTGCAGATGCTATTTGAGGCTGCTGAGATTGGCGTGGTCCAATCCTGGAAGCAGTGAAAATCCTCTGCTCTGAGAAGTACCTGGCATGCTGGGTGTCTTAGTCTCAATTAGGAAAGCCAAAGACACTGTCAGACTTCTCTCAATCCAATAGAAACGCTACCAAGCTGGACTAAGTATGAGTATCTTGTTGGAGAGGCAAGAATGACAATAAAAGCTTTAAAGGAGCAGGAGTAAGAGGTGTTGAGAGGCTAACTGAGGATAAAGGAAGCTATTTCATCTGCATCAGGAACAAGGAGGAATTTAGAAATTCAAAAGTTCTGCCAGATTAAGGTCCCCACATTGGGATGTTTGTAGCATATCTGCCAATGCAGCCTATTTGGGTGGGAAATTTTCTGAGGTCCTCCTTGTGTATGAGACTTTCTGAGCTAACTTCAAGAACAAGTTACTACAAGAAAACACAAAAATGTTTTCTTGAAGGAAAAAAAGAAGGAACGGGATAGTGATCATGGTCCCATTCTTTTGATGAGGCAGAACATAGCACAAATTTGAAGGAGGGAAAACCTGGAGGAGAAACAGATTCTAATTTTGTGGAGACATATTGCACTCTTCAAACTCACATATTTTCCACTAGACTTGCTGGATTTGAAATGATGTGAGAAATACAGTAATAAAAATATCCAACTTCACCAAACTCTTTAATGAAGAAGAGTTAATCATGAATCTTTAAGCAAAAAATCTGAGCAGCTGTTACACTTCACCAACTGCTGCTTTTGCTTGTAATAGTGTTTCATACTGCTAAACCGCATTGTAGTGCGTTGACATGAGTAACACTACTTTCGGATCCACTGGAAGCTAGGTTGTGGGAAATCTCAGACTTCTTGGCATTTTGAGCTTCTGAGGGGCTGCGATCCACCAGGATGTGTTGTCATACAGAAAGGGATATGTGTATAAATGGTCACAAATGACACCACTTTTCTTCATTTTCCTTGGCCTCTTGACCTACCTTCAGTCCTGAAATTCTCTCCTTTCCCCATCTTCCTTGCTTACTACTGTATCTTGTCTTGATTTCTTTTGAAAGTCCTTTAAAACAAGGTTAGTTTCATTTTCTAATGTTACTGCAAAAAACTGCTCCTGTCTAAATTTACCTCTTCACAGCCGGCTGGTCTCCTGTCATCCATCCCATGCAAGTACAGTGTTATCCGATTGTCCCACTTTGCTCCCAACTTTGGAACAAGCTATGAGCTTGTTCATCTGTGTTATTTCTCTTGTGAAGTTAGTGGACCAGAGTAGGAATTGACTCAGTACATTGATGGAAGTGGAATGGACTGGAAAAGAAGAAATTAGTGATTAACAATTGCTAAGGTGCCCAACTGATCTAAGTACATTTCATAGTTGAAGAGCCTTGAGCTAAGTATGGACCAGAATCTCAATTGTGAATACTCTGGAAATGTAGGAAAGCTCAAATCTAAATCAAGATTTTGTTATCTGCTCTTTGTTTTTGGAAATATATCAAATCCACTCAATGAAACAAGAAATACACATAAAACATCTGTAGCTTCTGCTACGGGACAGCAGGAAACTGCAACTGAATGTTTCCAAGGATCTTCTTACTTGGTAGTTAATCTGGAGTAGATGGGATATGTACAAAATGTTATTCTAAGCATCTTTTACTTGTTCTTACCAAGAGCACTGTCTGGCTCTGGATGAACAGAAACTGTTTGGAAACAGCTGGTTGTTAGTGGGCCAAACCAAACCTGGACACTGTGGGCTTGACTGTGTGACGTGACTGTGTTTTCACTAAAAGCTCACCAGGATGCTGTGTCAGACAAATGTGCTCCTGCAGTACAGGTGGCAGGAGAGGCTTGGCCATATGGAGAAGTATTGCTGTTTCTGTCACTGCCAAAAGCTGCACTAGATGCCCCACAAAAGAGAAAGAGGATTTGCTGCAGTCTAAGGAGCTTGTTAACTCTGTTGGACATAATATAATGAAAGCAAAAAGGTTTCCCTTCATTAGGAAGAATAGAAACAGAGTCATATTAGGAAAATAGTGGTCAATATTAAGTGAATGATGCAGTTACATGGGGAAGGAGCTATAGGAAGACCTTATCAGTATTGCAGCCAAGATAAAGTAAGTACTTGCCACTGAACCTCTGTCCCCTCTATCTTCTCTGAGCATATCGCCAGCAAGATCATGCCTATTGTCACTCTTACCATGAGTTATGTGATTCTCTCACTTCTGAACTGGGCTCTGGCCTGTGATGCCCTCTGTGTCACTTACAGTTATGCAGTAACTGAATGAATTTGTATCTGCAGGCACAGCAATGAAGAAAGTGACCTGCCACCATTTCAATCCTACCCCCAATCAAAGAGGGATTTATTTCCCAATAGGAGTATAAAATTTAGAGAAAATGGAGTTTCAGGCTTCAGATAGTTGCTGGACATCATCCTGACTCTAAACTTAACCGCACACCAACGATAGCCCTGATGGGCAGACCTGCCCCAGACACCCCTCACACAGTACCACTGCTCAGCAGTTAACTTTCATCAGAGGGAGAAAGCCCATTTTTAAATGTTTTGGAATATGTGGCAGGACTTTCCAGCTCAGCCAAAGCTGTCCAAGGAGTTGAAGGGAAGGTGTGATAATCCTCCCAGAACCTGTGACTCTGCCATTTGCTTGTGCCCACCCTGGTGCCCTGAGGGGAGGTGGCTTGCCAGGGGCAGGTGAGAATGCCTCACAGCCTCTCCACGTAGGTGTGATGAGTTTTCAGATTTCCAGGTGTAACCAGCTCTCTGCTGCTTAGGCCCCAGGCTATGTGTGTTGTCTTAGCCCAAGTGAACCACAGTTCTTCCAAAGAAACTTGTTCACTGATGCTATGACTAAACCGCTGGTGAGCAATGTTGACACATGTACAAATGCTGTTTTGTACCAGTGGTAGAGTACCAGTTACAGCTGGTACCAGTTACAGCTGTGGCATCCCAAGAGGTCATCTAAACTTGGCCTGCTACACCTAATCTACCCCTGACAGACATTTGCGAAGCCTGTTCTTAAGAGCCACCAGAAGTAAAGATCTTGTATCCCCTTCAGGAACTGATTTCTGTGCTAACCTCTCTACTGCTTCCCTAAGGTATTTTAAAATGTTTAATCTAAACTCTTAAGCCAATAATAGCTGCATGGAGAGAATCCAAAAACTGACAACGGGTGTTAATGCCAGTTCAGAAACCTTAAGCTATGGATTGTCCGAGTACAACTGTTTGGTGGTCACACTAGACTGGGCTGGTACCAGGAGAGTGCAAGCAGCAACCTGAAGGCAAAATTACCCATGGCTTTCCAGGAGAAATACAGCTTCCCATCACTCCTATGTGTGCCGAAAAGATTCCTGTGTCAAAGCATGGAGAGAACAAGTGATTTCCTCGCAGCAGTCCACACAGGAATTTTTGAATTGTGTTGCAGCCTGAGGCAATGAGGAAGGGATGTCTTGGATATCCTCTGAGCCCTGCACAGCAGAGGGGAAAGACCTTGTTTGCCAGGAAGGCTAGCTGCTCTGAGGGGCAGACTTGTCCCAATGTGGGGATATTGCTGCTGGTGATTGAATTAGTTCACCTAGAGCTTGCTAGCATGTCTCCACAAGGCACTGTGTAGGACCATGTGTATGGAGGTGTTTAGCAATGTCAGTGTTTTCTGAATCAGCAACCAACCCAGTGGTTTAATCCAAGGAACCTAATTTCCTCACTAGACATAAACACAACCCAAATCTGGTTAGAATTAATTAGGTGAAGTTTGAGCTCTTTTCTTCACCTCCATGGCATTTTCCTGTATTTCCCACAGAGCGCCTCAAGTGTGGTTCCTCTCCCAAGCATTTCTGGGCTGGCAGTCATGCAAGAGACTTTCATGTGCTTTGCAAAGCTTCCCTCTTCCAGCTGGTTGGGAATATGAGGAAAACAGACTGTCTTGAAATAGACTTCTACTTTCCATTCTGACCAAACCCACTGTGTGTTGGGAAGATGGCATTTCCCCGCTCACCTTAAGAATGGCTTTTTGAGAGCTCTGCCTCCTCAGTCATTTGGATTCAGCTTGGCTGAAGCACAGCACAGGGACAATATTTAATACTTCCTTGCTATTTTCTCTAGCTTTGATTCACTGCAGTGTAATTTTGGAAGCTTAATCTAGTTTCATCAGCCATGACTGGAGCTAGAAAACAGGGCAAGTTATCAGAAGATACAGCAGGGAGATAACTAAAGGAAGTTTCATTTGGCACAAATTATCAGGAAATCCTCCCAAAATCAAGCCGTCAAGGAAATGATGGAAGTACACGATTTCACTAAAAACGAACACACACATATACCAAAACACACACACACAAACGCTCAGGCCCTTTCCATCCTCTGAAACTCAGTTTGCTTTTTTTTCTAGGGCTACTACAAATATTTTAATGCATCCTGGCTCCAGTCCAGTCCAGTCCTCTGCAATTGCTGGCAGCCATTTTAAACCATCCCTGTCATAAGTTTTGTGGTAGCGCTCGTTTGTGCTTTTATTTTTATTACGCCTCCATCCAAATCTGGCACTCTGGAGCAGTTCAGGGTCTGCACCCAGATCTGAACAGCTGGCACATCTGCCCCGAATGGGTCTTTATTATTTATTGTCCATGCTGGGGGAGTCCCCAGCAGCTGCCTCCCGAGGAGGGCTCTGCTCCCAGCAAGGAGCAGTTGGTGCTGCCAGCAGCTCACACAGTGAAAGTAAAGGCAGCCCATGCCTGGGGACCAAGAGGAGCCACCACACAAAGGGAAGTTGGGGCGTGAGGTGGCAGTTATCAGTAATACCTTTGCAATGTGATTGCCCGCGGGCATTGAAACTGCTTGATGTTTTTCCAGCCCTCCAGGGGTTGAGTGCTCCCAGCCCTCCTCACAGAAGCCAAGGTCACCTTGCAAGGGGTGCACTGTGGGGATCGGACCCACTGGGCTCTGACTCCATCTCCAGTTTGTCTGTGGTTTAATAGGGTACCATTTTTGGCACACCTCAGTGCATCTAATTGTTGTCACTATTAGAACACAAGGACAAATTGCTGACAAAGAGGGCTGCGTAAAGATGCACTTGGGTGCAATAGCTGTGGCAATATTTCAAACAGCTTCCTATTGTACATCTTCAAGAGAGATGCAAGCACTTGTGCTTTATAATTGTGCGACCATATCGCTGAATATGGATGGCGCTTACAAGTGCTGTGTAACGTGTTGACAACTCTGCACACATAAATATGTATTGTTTTTCAGGCACCACCTGGGCAAAGAGAAAAGTGGAGTTTTTATTTTAATTTCTTTTCCAATGTCTGAGCAAACCGTTACAAGATTTATAAAGAAAAGTGGGAGTCCTAATGACTTAACCAGCAATTCAAGACAAAGCACCTCAGACCTCTAAGTTCAGCTCCCTAAAACATTCCTATCTATGGCTCAGATCCCACCAATTATTCCTTTTTTTTTTTACAGCTATTAGCTCTTGAACTCCCTGGTTTGTTCTCTACTTCTTTTGGGTGACTTTTCAAAATTCAGATCATTCCAAAGTAAAAGCTTTAACCGTCCTTCAAGCCAAGATTCCTCTTTCTTTTTGACATCAAGACTTCTCTCTTTGATAACTTCAAATGCTTCTCCCTCTCTGCAGTGAGTACTTAATTCTCACCAATGGTTTTGCTTTTCTGTCAAACATAGCAGCAGCACCCTGAATGTTGTTTATCTGCTTTGGCCATTGGTTGCTTACTTTGCTTTCTTTTTTTAAACTTTTCAACTAAATAAATGTAAACAACAACACTATTTGTTCAACATTGTTGTGCAGGTTTTTTTTTCCTAATTATGTAAAAATACGCTTGCTTTTTAAACTCAATTAAAGCTTCCTTTATATGTTAGCAGAGCTGCACAACGGAGGTTTTCATCCTGTGCACTGCTTTCTCTGGCTGTGAAACAAATAAAAGCCAAGCTTTTGCATTTCATAACCTTGAAGTTCTCTGAGTAGTTTCACCTCCAGGGCTGGGTAACTGAATGTTTTCAAGCAACTTAGTGAGAAGAATGAAGAGGGGGGTGAAATGGAGGAGAATGCAGCAGTAAACAAGGATATGATTTCAAATTTTCTTGATTTAGACTAAACTGAATAGCAGCAGTAGCCAAAGTAGAGAGAGACTGTATATATACGACAGAACAGTTTTACAATTTAAAATACTTATTGTAGACTTTCAACATGAAAGGGCTAATGCATGTCTCCTTAACATCCCACATTTCGTTAGTGCTTTCCACCCCATGCCATCCCAAATGATATTTGAGTATTGACAAACTGAAAGGAACGTGCACAGAGCATGCTATGCATTGCTGGGGCATGGCTGCAGACGTGATATAATGTGGCAACTGTTCTAACAGTGCTCTGCATTGCTACGCAGCAATTTCAGGGCAGACCTGTGAGAGAGTTTTTATGGAAAAGTAGAGGCACTGAAACGGAGGTAGTGACTCACGAGCGGTGGTGACCTCTGCAGCACTTCTAGGATCGTGGGACAGGAAGAATGTGATTGCCCACATTAAATCATCCCTACCCCCTCTACACATCCAGGGCTTTTTTACTACCACAAGTGGCCAAAAAGCCCTTTCTTTTCCAAATATTCTAACTACTGGGTCCTCTAGTAGTACAGGGACTTTTCGCACTGCCCTGACTCGCTTGCTCTATCAGTATCAAGTCAAAAAAGGTCTGTCACATCTAGAATTACCAGGCAAGTTTACCTTAAAGGCTGTTCCTGCAACAGTTGAACTCATCTGACCTTGCTTAGCTTGTGTTAGTTATAGAATTGCAGAAAAGTGCACACAGAAGTCAATAGGAGACAGCTTTTAAAAAAAAATTGGCAGCTATTTATACCTTCTATATAAAACCTCCGCCCCAGACATGCAGGTAGCCCCTGATTTGATATGAGACATATTTGTGAATTTGTAGAAGAAAGGCTGTGGATTAGGAAAAAAAGCCCAACAGACTTTATTACATAGTGAAGCCGAGATGTTCTTTAAATACATCATGTTAGGTGCTGCAGGGAATGGGGAGAATGTAGGTGTTCCTACTGAGAGAACAGTGGTGAGATACTCTTTCCATTGTTGGAATAAAATCATAACATGCTCTGTGGTATTTACTGCCTGTGTTAAACAAAACCTCTTCTTGACACTCATCATTTGAAATAATTCCTTCTAATTCCAAACCAATTTGTTAGTGACTGTCTTCGTCCCTTGGAGCTGGTGGAGGGTAGCTGTATATCATTAATCTTGTTTCCACAAAAAATGGGGTTTTTTTCCTCTTCTGTTATATGCCTACAGGATAGTGCAGTTACAGATGTAATCTGTAAAATATCAATTTGCAAGCAGAAACTTCAAGCTGCATAAGGGCACAGGGCTCTGTCTATGACTTTAAAACACAAGCCCACTCTTCAAAGAGCTTGAGAAGAAAGGATGGACACTGGTAGGACAAACCATTCATTATTCACTGCAGTTGCAGATGTACACACTGGAAATCAATGGCCAGTGAAATGCACCCTGTGTAGTCCAGAGTTCTTTGCCTATTTATCTCTAGCACATTTATGCACATGGATAAACATTATTACGTTCATTTACAGCTCCTGGATAAGAAGGCACTCTGAAGTTTACAAGATTTGGCTGATGTGCTGTGGCCAGTCTCCCATTTCCTCCAGGAGTTCAGCACATCAGAGAAACAAGGAATAAATTTTATAGTTGGAACTTACATGGCTTCTCATTTAACTGACCTGGAAGATGATGTCTTCTTACAGGTAGGATGAGTCAATCTCCCTCACCAAAGACATCATAATTGTTTCCCTTTTTGTAAGTGCCACAGTCCATGACTTTTCACAGGAGGAAGAATGAGGACTGGGGATCAGTCTTATTTTTACTAATGACCCTGGCAGAAAAAGTAAAGGTGTGCCAATGTATTTTGTTGCTGGTATGAGGCTGAAGGGCATTGTGAGCACAGATAAGGTTTAGATGATAGTATAGAAGAAGCTGAAGACTTTGGTGGTGTGAAAGAAATAGGATGACATTTATAGTACAAAAAGAAGGATCATTTACTTTAGAAGTAACAGAGAAAATTTGTTATATAGGAGTTTATTAGTTAGAAATGACAGAGGGGAAGAAAAACATCTGTGCACTAGACAGTTTACTATGAGTATGTGATGCTATATAGCTATGGAAAGGCAAATGTTGTATGGGATGTCTTCCTCAAAGTATTTCTGATAAGGAATTGTAAGGTATTGATCACTATATCTGCTTTTCATGAATATGAATCTGAACCAGAGCCAGTAAATACCTCTGAGGATGTAAATCCCAGTTTGAAAGAGGAACCAAGTTTGTTCAATCCAAGTACTGGATCAATCTGTGAAGTGCTTTTCATAAGGCCTCTGCCCATTATTTCAATAAATGGGTCAGTGAGGAAGGAGACCCTTTCCACACCTTTTTTCTTCTAATGGTACTGACTAAATGTTCCATAAGAGATCTTGGCTAGGTTCTGAATTTGTTGATTAGCTGGGATGTCCTTTCAAATAAAATGATAATGTTTGCTTATACCAGCTGTGGCAAAACTACTACTTCTGCAGAAGTATCTGCACATGCTTCACAACCTGGGATAGGCTTGGCAGCCTGCTGCCCCATCCCCATGCCAGCCACCTCCTACAGCTTGTTCTAGTTGGTCCCCGTTCCTCCCAGGGCAGTGGGGCTCTCAGCATTTCCCTGACCCCAGCTGAGCACAGCCCAGCAGGGAAGCTCTTGGCTCTGAGAAACTCAGGTTGCTCTGTCACAACCCTACATCTCCAGGACCAGTTCCCTAACGTAGCTGGGGTGAGAGCAAGCCTCAGAGGCACATGAAGAATGCAGGGCTAAACCCACAAAATCTGCACTGAACCCTGTGTCCAGCACCTGTAGATTGAAGGAAGAAGAAAAAGGAAAAGCACTCTCATCAGCTACACATCTGTGAAATGCTGTGATACTGCAGCGATGACCTAAGAATTAAGACAAGCTAAATAGATACCTGTGCTTAAATAGCGGGTATTATATGTGACTTATGTTAAGTGCAATGCACAGTGGTACCCCTGTAAAGGTAAAAGTAGGAAGGATGATTATTATTGTCAAACCATTTAGTCTGTATTCAATGAACGATGATTATAAAGGCTGCCCATTCAGTAATGAGATTCAGACTCCCGTAGTTAATTGATACATGGCAGAGAACATTAAAAGAGATCTTTTTCAGCTCAATCCCACTTTATACTATAGCTGTGCTAAGTTGAATAAAGTTTTCTCTGAGCATTCACATACTGTGAAAAAATCAGTTTGTTTGAATTTGCTTGTAAATTTTCAATGGGAAGAGAAACTGGGCTTGCAGAGTTTGTTGGAAGTGATGGAGTTTTTTAAGACACATGCCTATAAACCTTTATACCACAACATACAGTGATGTTATGGCCTCAAGGTATTTCCCTGGCAGAAAAAAACAATCTTGCCATATTTTAATTCTAGTATGACGTTCATTAGGAAGAATGAATTCTCAGACTTTCCAGGAACAGAGAGCACATGGCAGGAATAAAAAAGAAAAGGAAAAATTAACAAAACAGTTTCTTATGTAATCCTTACTTATTTGCTGGCTGAATATTTACACTTGCTTTTTCTCTCCCTGCACGTATGAATGATGAATTTAACGTGCAGAAAAGCAAAGGCGATTGAGAGCACTCCATGTTGATGGCTAGTATTCATGTGCAGATGACAGCTCTTAGATATAGAGATGATATTAATATTGCTTCACTTTTCCCGGCTCCAACTCCACTCACTCACACTCCTTTAGCCTCTGTCTGCAGTACACAGGCTGCAGTTTATCAAATGGCCCTCCCCTCTCTGAAGGAAAGCTCTGAATTTGCTAGGGTATGAAGGGGTACCAGAGGTATTTTCTTTTGTCATCATTGTAAAACTATGGTCCAATTTAGCTAAACACCTTTGAAAACTGTCCTTTTTTGCTCATACCATGTAATGATTGCCCAGAGATGCCATTTGCCCTGAGCAGGCTGTATCATGGTTTGCCTAGTCCCAGAAGCTGATGTAACTCTGAACACAGGAACGGAGTACAAAGAGCAGTCCCATTGCTGTACCTGATCCTAGTGTCCTGGCCTCAAATGGGATGAAGAAAGGGCCAATGTTTAAAGGAACCGGATGAGAGATTCAGCTGTCTGCGAAGCAGAGGAACAAGGTCCAACTATCAGAGAGGAGGTGTGGGACAGACTAGAAGAGAAAGGGGCACAAGTGAGTCTGCACCTATGAACGTACATATACTCACATAAAAATCAAAAGCAAGCTCAAGGTACTCCAGTCTTAGCCTTCCTCTCTTTTTAGCAAATACCTGTGAAGCTCATTGGCACATTTATATGCTTCTTTTCTGTCCAGCACCCATCTCACAGAGGGATAACAGTCTACTTCTTCCAGGCATCCCACCTAGCTCCAGGGATGGAAGCTAGTATAGGGATGTTGCTTCATTAATATGGTGCCAGAGGATGGAAATTCACTTAATCTCCTCTCCTTGCCTCTCCTCTCTAAAAAAACCACATACTGAAAATAAATTAAATTAAAAGGAACACGAAGATTGAGAAAAATCAATTACTCCAAATTAGCAAATACAGTTCTGAAGGCTGTTAAACCTTAGATCAGTCTCTTTCAGTGCATGCTTTCCGATGTTGTTCTCTCTTATGTCATGACAAGAAATCTAAAAGTGCCACCTTAGCAGCAGAAAAAGGCTTAGTGGAGCCACAGTCATCTTTACATTCTTGCTGACAGTGAATCATTGGATTCAGCCAGCTGAAATCCCCAAGTTCTGTAAAAGGAACCTTTCTTGTGCTTCAAACAAGGGAAAAAATGTCAGGCTGTTGTAGTTTCAAGCACACAATTTTAGCAGGGAGAACTGCATCAAATTTGTCTAAAATCCTGCTGACCTGGTCCTTAGTCCTTCCCAGGAAATAAAATTGTATATAACCTCTTTTTCTCCCCCAAGAGGTTTAAAATTTTTCAGTTAACATTTTTAGCATGAATTTTTAATTCCTTCCTGTTTCCAGCAAAACAGGCAGAGTTAATGAAGTTCTCAACGTCCTGTGGAAAAAGCTGTCAGAGATTTAGTCTTGTTTCTCATATTGTCTGGAATTACAGCAATGTCCAAGGGTGCTCGGTAAGCTCACAGCCCAATGTGCTAAATGCTGTGAAGACGCAGCAGAGACTGCCCCTTGCTAAGGAGCGCTCATCTTCTCCACTTCATGAGCTGTGACTTCCTTACTCACAAGGTACTATAAAAGGACTTACAATATAAATAATGCATCGTCCTAAACTGAAATATAATCAGCAGAAATAAATTTGAATATTAATGCATGAAACGTGTATGTTCATCTCTATTAGCTGTCTACAGCTGTCCCATTTTGCTGAGATCTCAGATACTTTCACCTGCACTACAGAATGGAAGGACCATCAGGGATATATTGCTGTGATCAAAGTAGTCTTAATCACAATACACGCACACCACCTGGGCAGCTATGCTGGAGAACATCAAATCTGGATGCTCTCCTCCACCCCCACCCTCAGCCCCTGCACTGTTTACACCCACTTTCTGCCTATGACAAAATCCCTTCCAGACTGGGGGAATTCACCCAGGTTACCATTGCTACAAAGGAAAGGTCAGGCTCACTTTGTGTGATGTTGGTTGAATGAATGCTGGATCCAACCCCACTTATGTCACCGTCCTTACACCAAAGAAAAAACTATGCTGCTGAAAGACAGACCCTCCTGGGAGCCTAACCTTCATTTTTCAGAGGACGTATTATTCTAGTTGCAGAAAGACAGTCAAACACGACCTATTTAGTCTGGTCGTGTGAAAAACTGGCTTTATATAAAAGCTGTGGACAGAATAAAACACAAGAACTGAAAATAACGATCCTGTTTTTAATATAGGTGCATGAACATCTCCACAGACTTGCACAGCATCAGCCTTGAGTGGAAAAATCACCACGCCAGACATTTTGTGTAAACTGCCCAATCTGTTGCTCTCTTACATTCCTCACACAATCATAAAGCCTATTACCTCCCCAAGGCCATAATCATGATGCTGCTGGACAGAATATTCTGAACTATGAAACGAAAACCTTACAGTAAAAAACAAAGCTAAGGTTGGGGATTCATGACAATAAATCTGGGGCAAAGTCATTCAACCTGTGGTTGTAATTATTCTCTGAAAAAGCAGCACAAACTCATCCATTCTGAGGGAAAGTCTTACAGAGCTCTAGCACTGCTATTGAAAGACCCAAATAGTATTGCCCCTAAGAGATAAAAATATCTACTTGTGCAAAAAAACAGGTTGCCCTGTCACTGTAGATTGATTATGTAAAAGCAGCTATCACCACTGCTGGCTAAATGCAGAAATAATACTCAGCCCCGGAAAGAAAAGGAGTCGCTTTGTTCAGTTTATCGTGCTACTTGGAGAGATATTTTCTAATGATGCTGAATAAGTTGAAAACACAAATCTCACTTAATTTGTAGCTAGAGCTAAACCTAAGCTGGGGTTTATAGCCTGAGTCAATATTCTTCCTCTGTCTTTCTCAGTCTTCCTAAATCAGCAAAGACAGAGACTACCAAGAACATATGGGATGCCAACCAGGACATAATCAGCAAAACACGGGACATTCTGAGCATACAAGGCAGATGATCACTCAGAAAGATGTTGATGTCCTTATGCCTATTCATTTATCTACTTGAATCAAAGGAATGGAGGAGGAGGGGGAATGAGTATTAGGAAGGGGGGAGGGAGTCTAGGCATGATTAACAATAGGTGCGAGACAGGAAGAACTAGATTAAACTGATCCATATGCAAATGATCTGAGTCTGATTGCATCAAACCATGCACAGTTTAATGAGTATGGTAAGATGCCTTTATCTCTGCTTGGATGTGTTCCGAAAAGAAGAACTGCTCCAAGATAAAACACAGTTTAATAAGAAGGTTTTTCATTACGGGGTCGATCTGCATTTGCATTTCTCTCTCTGAGCCACACAGCTTTCCTCAACCTCCATTCCTTTTCAAGAGATTAGTCGGTAAGCACTTATGTATTGTTGACACACACCTTAGGGCATTGCGTACTTAACATGCGTGTGAGTTTTAGCCTGGTCCTTCATGACCTGGATTAGACATTTCAAAATGAAGATTAAGTGACAAACTCTTATTTTCCTGCTTATCTCTTAGCACTCTTTGCTTAGCACTCTTTGCCCTTCTGTTATTTAGAAGCTTTGTAAAATCTTTTCAGTATTCAGACACTGATACAGGGACAGAACTTAGCTTGGGTACTTACAGCATTGTGGGCCAGGCTCAGAACTGCATCACCGCTGCGAGATGGTGATAACTCCAGCTTCCGTGGAGCTAATCTGATTTTATGCTACTGTAGCTGAGGTCTAGCCCTCTATTTCGAAAGTGTATGTTGGTTTCTTCCAGGTGGCTGCCTTTGTACACTGAACAAGGTAGCCAGGCCCTGCCTTGGCTTCACCTGTCTCAGGCTCTGCTTACTGTTACAGGTGCCGGTGAAATGAAATAGAGGCAACCTTTTCCTCCTTGTGCAAGCAAGACAGTGGGAAATCTCCAAGGCTCTCGGGAAGATCATAGGAAAGACAGCTGACCAAGGCACTGGCCTCTGCTCAGATTCCAGCAGCCATGTGGTATAGTAAGTAGTAATCCTTTCATCCAGCTATGATTAAAGCTGCAGTTAGCAAAAGCACTGAATCAGAGCAAGCTGGGAATACCTTATTTTTACTCCAAGTAAGTGCTACAAGTTCCTCCACCTTGAAGAGGTCTGACCTGGCTGGCATGTTTTTTAGAGGCCATCTATGGATACCACATTCTTCCTCACTCAGGGCAAAATTTTTCATTTAAGTGCTGTGCTCTTCTCTGAAGCCTACGTGAATGCTAACATCTGTATTCATATGTACATATTTACACAAGTAATCATCTTGTTGCAGATAGAAAGCATTTCAATCTCAAAGTGTGGACACTGAATATTAAGTCTCCAACTAATGGAGGCAAATAAATACCAATGGCCATCCAAATGCCTTCATGAAGAAGAAATCCCTTTTCACAGCACCTACAATGTGTCTGTGCAACAAGGATCTGTTGAACTAGGCTGGTTAACAATCTACCTTCTCCACCTCAGCTTCAACTGATCGCCTTCATCCTTATATCATGAAAATGAGACATTTTAATTGAAACAAGGCACTTGAACAAAAACATTTCCATTGATTTCAATAGAAATAATCACAAGCCTAAGTGCCTTGCAGATGGGGAATCCAAACCTGTTATTGCATATTCCATCATTATTAACATGAGCCCTTCTTTTCCATCACTGGGCTGCTTCATGTCTATAGGAATTTCTAGGTTTATATCCCTTTGAATACAATGTATGCTTACATCATATCTTCCAATTACTTTGCTTTGAGTCTCACTTCTCTGTCTTTTAGCTTTCTGGCCTCTATGCTGAGGTGTCTGCAGCTTCTTTGCATTTCATCATTATTTCTGGCTCAGCAGCTGCAAAGTCCTTTCTTATCTCAGATTATAGCTTTTTTCCTGTATGTGCTTCTTTACACTTAATGCTACAGCCACACGATTTCTCCTCATAGACCAAGGGTCCCAAAACAGTAGAAGGCTGAAACTTGTCAACCCAGTCATAAAACATAGTTTTGCAAACAGCTAGAAGAGTCCTACTTCTGTCCTAGCTTACTGTTATTTTTCATCATTTATGACACCACAATGCTGAGGGTTCAGAAACAGTTGGGGTAACAGAAAAACTTGGCTTCTGGTGGTAGTCAGCTTATGTTCTCCTGTGCCTGGTGAGAGGATGTGCTCTCGGGGCTTGTGAGAAACCAACATCTGACATCCAGAACCTAACAGGGCTACGTGTGAATGAGGTGGGTTGGAAGCAGGTACACACCTCCTTATCTCTTGGCATGGTCTAGCACCTAATAGGGATAGACGCCAAACCAATACGGGACAAAAAGGTGGTGCCTGTCCCAAAGAGCTTACCATTGAAGTAAAAGTAAATACCGACAGACGAAGGATGCAAAGTGTTAATGGGGGAATGTTCATTGGGGTTAACTTTGGGGAACTAATTTATGTGTCAATGTAATAAGTACCTTGCAGTCAGACTCCTGTGGGGGCATTTCAGAGCCCTCCTGATCATTCTTCAAAAGACCTTGTCTCTCTCTTCAGGGATTAAACAGAGAAATCAGGTTGCTGACATGGTGACTTAAAGTTGGATGCTTAAAATTAAGCAATGCTAATGCTGTGTTTCCTTCACTCCCACCTCCAGTGACAATGGGCATGCGTCTTCAGGTGGCAGTGCCAAAGGGCTGCCAAGCTTCCTTTGAAGGGAAGCATTTTTAAGGTCAGATTTGAAGACAGGGAAGAATACAGCTTTGTGACCGTTACAGGAAGCATAAGTGAAATCACAGAGATAGGTGTTGAGAAGTGTAGTGAGTGGCTGATGGAGGCTGGCATCACCACAGCTATCTGAAGCAGGATATGGAGTGGCTGCAAGAGATTGTGCCTACATCTCAGGCATAGCTTCAACCCTCCTTTGATTAAGTGCCATCAGATGTCTCTTGGAAATTTCTGCTCTACTTAGGCTTAGTCTGGATTGGTATAAACACATGATTTCACACTGGCATGCTTTTTCAGGTGTCTATTGGAAGTAACAAATTCATCATCTTGCAGTGAAACACTTGGGGTGAAATTCTGACCCCTTTGTAAGCCCCTGGTTCACCTTTGGTTTCAGTGACATCAAGGCCCAATGATTCAGTTCTAAACATTTTCGCCTAGATGGGCATCTCAGTTCCAGCGGTGGTCTGGTGTTTCCCTTCCCTCACAGATGGGAAGGATGAGTCTGTCTGATTTCAGTCAGGCCTCTTAGCAGCTACTGTTTCAGTTGTCCACATTTTGTTTTCCCTTTATAAACAGAGGTACCATCATTCACTCTCACTCCAGAGCTGGCCTGAGTATTTAAAACCCTGGTAACTTTTTGAGTGTCAGTTGGGGAATAGGTCTGATGACTATGGTCTGGGATGAGTCAGGACTTCTTGGACTCTGCCAGTGAATTAATGGTGGGAAGCAAAACCATCACAAACATCTGCTCTTAATGCCATCAGAGTTTCACTTCTACCTTGTATGTGTAATTTTATTTTAACATTTTAGTCCCACGTTGTCATTTGTACTTTTGTCCCTAGGTTCAACAGTGGAATCTGTATTGACAGTTGAGAGCAGGTATTTATGTAGGCTTTGAGCCATACCTAAATGATGTTTGATCTCAATGCCATTATCACAGCATAGCTGTCTCTTTCTTCTTCCCAATTCTCTTTCATTCATAAGGCTGAAAGACCTTTTAATCTTCATGCAATTTCCTCTGCAAGGTCTAAATCACCTTGATATTTGGCAACATTGATTCTGTCTTTCCCTTCTTGATTGCTCAATCTTAGGGAATTTCCTGAATAATAAAAATTATGTCCATATATGCAAATGTGGTCATAAGTCCTCTTTCAGCACCTTTGCTCTATTTATCACATCTAATTTCTAGAGGATTTATATTAGTCCAAATGTGTTCTTTAGAGGCCCGATCCAATTTCTGTTTAAGTCAGACTTTTGTAACAGATCTTAATGGTAGCGGGATTTAGCCCAAAGCCTGGTGTATTTAAGTCAGTTTTAATCTGAAGGACCTGTAATAAAACCAATGACTTTGATCTTCTTTCCTGGGAGTGCAACTGAGTCAGAGACTTTCATTTTTATTTTTTAACCTCAGGTAACTGCATGTTAGGTGGGTGACTGTGAGGACAGTCCTCTTATGCACAAGTTTTTCTTTATGTTTAGAATAAAGCATTTGACTTTGGATTAAGAAGTGAGTTATTTTCCTAAGAGGCAAAGCTGGGTATATGTTACATAGAAACCTAACTATAAAAGTAATTATGTATTTCTATTAATGCCCAGTAACCATATGCATGTATATATATATGTGTGTGTATATATATATACAGAGACTGTATAAAAGAATTACCCTCAATGATTTTTTTCTAATAGGACAGTAAAGCCCTCTTCATCCTTACTGGACTCTTTCTTGGGCTGAGTCTTGGTGTCTTTTATAATCTGGGCTTCTCAAATAGCAATTGTGATGAGATTTTTTCCTGACATGCTCATCTATACAGTAGGAAGTGAATGTAGATCAACAAACAGTTACCAAGTGGTAACAACTTTCAGATGCTGTCAACATTGGCTTGATATGAACTGGTGAGTTAAGGTGAGGGAATAACCTACTAACCATAATTTTGAGCCACGAGTGACAAGTCAACAGAATTGCCAGAAAGCTCATCTCTTACAATCACAAATCAGGTGGCCAACAACATCAGTGTTTTAGTCATAATCTGCCTTTGCTTCTCTCTTCGTTTTCCCTTTCCCCTCTGCCCCTGACATGTACGAACACAGAGACTTTCCCCTTTTATAAATACAATGGATGTTGTTGTCAGTTCGGATAAGAGCAAATGCCAGATAGGATGGCAATATTTTCAGTCCTGGCAAATGCAATCATAAGTTCAGTTTATTAATATTGCAACAGTTGCACTAAATGAGATCACTTGGATAACAAAACATTTATCAACAAAACGCTGCCACCTACTGAAGTTTTGCAAACAGCCCAGATGATTGGATAAGATCACAAATTCACTCTGTCACAAGCTTATGGTCTTTGCTGAAATCGTTTTGAGGGAAAAAAAAAGCAAGAATGATAACCAGCAGAACAAGACAAGACATCTCTTTCATGCAGTCTGTTCAGCAAGTGTCAGGGTAAATCCTGGAGAGCGACCTCCAAAGAGGAAAGGAGGTTTGGCTCTTTGTGCTCAGTATGTTGTGGAGTTTTCAAGCACAGTGGCTATGGAACTCTTCCTATCAACTGCTTTAGCTTGCAGCAGCCCATTATAAACTCCCAGTTTTCTTGTTGTGGTGGTCTTCAAAGCTTCTATTCAGCCCATAGTAAACTTGCGAGCTATTGGGGTTGCGTCATCCCAGGTTATAAAGGCTCTGTAAATAAACATAAAAGAAATCTGAGTGATTACAACAAATCTTGTGCATTTTCTGTTACAAGATCTCAATCAATTTAAAACATTCATTATTTCAGTATAGCTCCACCGGGCACGCCCATGAAACAAGGAAAAGTCCTGCACACCATACATAGGAAGAGCTTTACCTACCCATGCTCCATTCCTTTGGTGTGGATCAACAAATGATTAGAGATACACGGGATGAAAAGGCTTTGGATAGGAATTGTTGTGCTCATTTGGAACTGCTGACAGCACTTCTGGAGTGCTGTATCCTAAACTGACTTTTAGGCAAGAATGTGGATCTCATTTCCTACTCTTTTTTTTGAGAACGGCTTTGGGGGTTCAACTGTTAGTTATTGGTAGAAGTATTTAAATGAAATGCAAAAAAAATTATTCATGGTGCAACCTTTTTTTTTTACCATATGAGTAGGAAGGAGTATTTATGTTAATCAAGAAAAGCAAACTCAGAGATTCAAGACAGCATAGTTTAGGAATGACAATCTCATCACAATTATTGCATGCAATGGGTGACCCGTCTTCTCCCTTGCAATACTATTAATGGAATAACAAAATCATGGAATAGTTTGGGTTGGAAGGGACTTTTAAAGGTCACCTATCCACCCTCTCCTGCAATAAGCAGGGATGTCTTCAACTGGATCAGTTGCTCAGAGCCCCGTCCAACCCAACCTTGAATGTTTCCAGGAATGGGGCACCTACCACCTCTCCGGGCAACCCGGGCCAGTGTTTCACCACCCTCATTATAAGAAACTTCTTCCTTATATCTAGTCTAAATCTTCCCTATTTTAGTGTGAAGCTGTTACCCCCTGTCCTATCACAGCATGCCCTGCTAAAATATTTGCCCCATCTTTCCTGCAGGCCCCCTTTAAGTATTGAAAGGCCACAATAAGGTCTCCCCAGAGTCTTCTCTTCTCCAGGCTGAACCCCAACTCTCTCAGCCCGTCCTCATAGGAGAGGTGCTCCAGCCCTCTGATCATCTTTGTTGCCTCCTCTGGACCTGCTCCAACAGGTCCATGTCTTTCCCGTGCTGAAGGCTCCAGAGCTGGATGCAGTTCTCCAGGTGGGGTCTCATGAGAATGGAGTAGAGGGGAAGAATAACCTCCCTCATCCTGCTGGACACACTTCTTTTGATGCACCCCATGATACAGTTGGCTTTCTGGGCTGCAAACACACATTGTTGGCTCATGTCCAGCTTTTCATCCACCAGTGCCCCAAGTCCTTCTTGGCAGGACTGGTCCCTCTGAATGGCATACCATTCCTCAGGTGTGTCAACTACACCACTCAGCTCAGTGTCATCTGCAAGCTTGCTGAGGGTGCACTTGATGCCACTGTCTCTGTCATTGATGAAGATATTGAACAGTACTGGTCCCAGTATGGACCCTGAGGGACACCACTTGTCACTGATCTCCATCTGGACATTGAGTCATTTACCATACCTCTGGATGCAACTATCCTCATCCACCAAACAGTCCACTCGCTTTCAGTTGCTTATTTGTAATAATCAAAAAATTAATGCTTGCCCCTGGAACATCCTCGGATGCTAAAACTATAGGCAACTCACAGGATATGAAAAAGGGACTGCTTTTTAAGACTGGAGTACAACAGAGCATTTGAACATGTGCATAACTTTAAGCATGGGAGTCATTCCATTGAAATAAATAGGACTACTCAAACATTTCTGATTTTGCATGTGCTTCTGTGCTTTGCTAGCTTAGGGGCTAAGAATGGATATGCTTATTTAATACAGTGTTTATCTACTAAGCCTACATTCAGCATTACTGATTCCTTCCCTTTCATCAGACAGAGACAAGGAGTTCTCCATTTTTCTAGCATCCTTCTGGGCCAGTTTCAAACTTTGTTGTGCCTTCCCATGCATTTGCATTTTATATCTGATGTAGAAAATAGCAGCTATGAAGCCAAACCCTGAGTCCTGAGGGAGTAAAGCGGATGACTTGAAAGGAAACACTCAGAGGTTTGTCTAGATTAGGGGACGCGATCGATATTAGTCTGGGGCTTGCTCTTCCTGACCTAATTTTGGACCTTTTTGCATTGGGAAGTAGGATCTCCTTTCTTATTTGAATTTAGCCATTTGCAATTGCCCTTGGGTTCCCCTTCACAACTGTGACCACGTGTATTGACTAACCCTGACCTCATTCTCTCTTCCTAATGCTGGAATTGTCCTTACTGCTGTGGTGCCATGTTTGTGTAGTGCAGGACATGAATATATGCTCACTACCGTACCGGGAAACCCCAACTAGTGACAAAGTAGACCCAGAGTTTTTAACTTGAGTTGGCCACTATGCTTAACTCTTTTACAGTAAAATCTACAATATCTTTTAGTCTTCAGTGGGTTTTTAAACCTGGATTGTTTATGGTGGGTTAGCTATGCTACTCTACCTGTCATGTGTACCCAGTGTCAGTTCCACCACCTTCCTTGCTGTGCAAGCAGGGCAAAACCCTAAATCCCACTGTGGGCCACCTGGAGCTGACATTACCAGATATAAGCCCTGACTGGTTTAGGTAGGCTTGGGCTTTAAGATGCGCTTTGCTGCAGCTGTTCTTCAACACAAAGGAACTTCAAAGGCTTTTGACTCCACTCGGGGACACTGAAGCCAACACATCTGCTAGCTCCTATGGAGATGAAAGCGAGTGTTTAATGCACACCATTGCCCTAACTAGTGTGCAGGTGCAACTTCTGGCTGGAGCTCTTCACATTGGCTTGCCTGTATTTAACTTTTTCTATCAGGATTCATGGTTATTTCTGAGCTCAGAGCTCCTGCCCTATGTCTCAATGACACTGTTCCTCTAACAGCATCTGTAGGGTGCTTCTTTCCCTGGCACTGTGGTGGCAGCTGTGGACTTTCCAGCATCAGACTGACAGGGCAGGCTGCCCCAACCCATAGTCTCAAGTGCAAGGCTAGTATAAATAGTGCATGCTGAGATTTACCTTCATTAGCTGAGCTAATAAAGCAAGATTCCTGGCTATTGAGGCAATATACAAACCTCGGCTTAAATTTTCTTTCAGTTTTGTAAACTCCCAGCCTAGAATAAAGGTCTGAGAGACTTGGAACAGGTTGCCCTTTAGGTCTCTAGGCTAATATGGAGCAGGGTTCAAACACAGACAAAGCAGAAAAAGCAACAAAAATGGGAAATGGCCAATGCATATGGGCTTGGGTGTCGCTTCAGATGAGGGAGAGACCTGGTGGAGGGAAAGGGAAGAAGTGGAGGGGCTTTGGTGGCCTGGAGATTTCTTGGCTTGCTTCAGCTCTGCCTGAGTTCTCATCTTCCCTCAGCTGCTAACCTGGGGAAGGGGTGACTCCTTGCATGGGAGGATGAGGTGCTGGCTGGAGGGAAATAGCTCCCTATGTCTGCATGGTGGTCTCACAGGGTTCTGGAGGATTTTCTGGTTAATGCCTATCAGAAAAGGAAGAGGACGTGTTGATTTTTTATGTCTATCTCTTGCTATATGGTGCCTCTTGATGTGTATTATACCCTGCTTTACACATCAGTGAACTGCATCCCTTTTGTGATAGAAAATGGCCCAGAACAGGCCAAGAGAATACAGGTTTCTGAAGAGAATCTGTTCATAAAGCTAAGAAAGTAGCTCATTGATTTAGGGCTACAGTCCCACCGCAAGCTGCTGAGGACACACTTACCTAGCCCAGGACAGAGCGACTTGAGCTGCTCCCAGGAGCAAGGCAGCTCTGTTGGTGGGGCTCGTCCCTCCTGTGAAATACTGTTCATGGCCACTGTGCTCCCTCATTAGGCACTCCAGGGTGATGTACTGGCCCACCCTGAGGTACATGTGCCCACAAATAGGTATGGAGGCAAACAAACAAGTGTGTGTGTGCAAATAGGCTTTTATGTGCAGTGTGGAGCTAAGCAGGTTTCACCCCTGCAGACTTGTGTGTGCGGTAAGATGGGATGGACCGCAGGGAGAGTTTTGACAAATCATTTTGTGCTGGAGTCTGGGGAGGCACCAG
Source organism: Limnodromus scolopaceus (assembly GCA_028565335.1). Taxonomy (NCBI): domain Eukaryota; kingdom Metazoa; phylum Chordata; class Aves; order Charadriiformes; family Scolopacidae; genus Limnodromus; species Limnodromus scolopaceus. Next base: position 56,569,692 of record JAOXNO010000024.1, on the reverse strand, counting down.
GGTGATGAAATGAGCTCCTACACTCTGGGGTGAGATAAGTCTCCCATGCTGTTAGCAGAAGCTGTGTCTCCCACACACAATTTTTAACCTTCCTTTGATCACTATGCTTTTCTAAACCCCCGGTGGGGTGGAAGGAGCAATCTTGTGGAGCTTCTCACTGGGCAGCACTGGGTGGTGTCAAGATAAATGCCTATGTAAGCTGCCAGCTCTCAGGTTGGAGAAAATCAATGCTTGGTATTACTACAGCAGCAGGTCTGATATCCTGGATGTGTAGAAACAGTCATAGTCTGGAGTAGCAGCTGTCATCTGTGGCCTGTTCAGGCTTCCATGAGGATTCTTCGTACCATGCTTGCTTCTAACTTATGGGATTTATGCACTCTGTAAATGAACACCTGTAGTATGTTGCTATTAATCTGGACATGAAGCCCTGCAAAATTGTTTACTCAGCCCATCCAACCGTGAGCACACTCAGAAACTGCCTACTTGGTATCTCTTACTTCTGGTCTGAGGTAAAGAAAACCTCTGGAAAAGTCACTAACATTCACCTTTTGATGCACAAATGTGCAAACAAAATTTAATGTAAAAAGAATATCATTCTGAGTTTTAGTAGCTAGCCAAGAGAATATATTTTAGAGGATTGTTTTACTCATCCTCAGTGGAAAGAGCTATTTAACATTATAGTCCACCCAGACAGAATTTTTGAAGGCATCGCATCTAGAAATTCTCTCTTGCATCTGACTGACTTGGATGTTTTACAAGTAAAACTTTCTGTATCTGTTAGATATTCTAGTTACACCTATTAAAGGAGTTGGCCACCATGTGAGTAAATTAGCAATGCTTGATAGTTTGCATTTTTACAGTCAACATCTTTACCAGTGAAGACCAGAGCATGATCTTGTTTTTCATATGGATGTTGAGAATGGAGCACACATGTAAATACTGTGTATATGTTTAGCATAGGACATCCTGAGCTTTTCCCATGTGGAGGCAGGGCTTGTGTTGGGGAGAGTTAGGCATGAGAAGCTTGGCTGATTGTGGCTGGTGAGAATAGCTCCTGGGTGGCTGTCACTTGCCCCCTGAGCCGAAAAGCTTTGAAGTGTATGACTACTGAGCAATTAGAGGTTCCCACAAAATTGACAAATAGGTAAAGTTGTACACAGGGTTTGAAATCCAGGAGCACTGTGACATTGCCACAACAGGCACAGCACCCAGCTTCCATGCGCCTCACTAGGGTTGGCCCCCCAGTGTTTCCATAAACTGGCTGCAGGAAATATGGTACCTACAGGGAAAAATCTTTACAAAACCAACTACCTGAGAAACCATCTGAGTTAGCTAGAAGCAAACCAGAAATGACATAGACAACACTTTGCTACATAAGACAGCTTGGCTGACAAGAGGTGGGCTCCTAAGCAGGCCAGGTGACATGTCCCTTTTGTGTGTCTCACTGCCCGGAACTTCTCCTGGAGATGACTACATCTTGAAAACGGCTTCGTTAAATCCAGACTGACTTGCTGCCTCATTTTCAGAGAAGCAGAAAAATATCACAAAACAGACAGCCGTTGGTGGCTACGGCACTCACTGGGCATGTGGGTGTTCAATTCTGCTCTCCACTAGCCATAGTTTTCAGTTCCTGTCGCTCTGGGGAACACCCATAAAGAATGATGCCACTGTCTCAGCATAATGGTACATTTCCTTTAGAAATATGCATGTCTTCTAAATTAGGTGGCTGTGAAGCGGCAGGTTTGATTCTTAAAAGACTGAGTGGAAGGTCTAAAGAAGTAAATAAGAACAAATACCTACCGACTTAAAAGTCCAATTTCCACTTCATCTTCATGAAACATAAGTGGGAACTAAATTGTCTAGATGTTCTAATAAATTTTCCCAATTTTTCCTTCCTTCCTTCCTTCCTTCCTTCCTTCCTTCCTTCCTTCCTTCCTTCCTTCCTTCCTTCCTTCCTTCCTT
>JAOXNO010000024.1:56552594-56567630 GCA_028565335.1 Limnodromus scolopaceus | reverse complement strand
CCTTCCTTCCTTCCTTCCTTCCTTCCTTCCTTCCTTCCTTCCTTCCTTCCTTCCTTCCTTCCTTCCTTCCTTCTTCTCTCCCTCTCTCCCTCTTTGTTTTGCTTTCAAAGGCACACACAAGAACTTCTGAAAATGTCTGTAAATGCTAACCCAAATTTAACTTTTTTAAGAAGCAACAAAACCCTCTTACTGCATGGTCTATCATAGATAAAGGAGATAATCATCTATCATAAATTTTAAGATAAATTACATGCCATGGACATGACTTTTTTATTTCTCATATTATGCATTTTTTCAGGTCCTTTAAGGGGCTTTTAGAATGTGTATAAATTAGCTCCAACTATAATAACTACATCTCCTTTTTAGCAAATGCTTTGATGATGTTACTTAAAATTCCATTTTATTTACCATCAACAAAATGAACAACATCTATATCTATACACCTTTACTGCCGTTTGCACATTCTCATTCCTTTCTGAACAGAGAACAGCAACAAACATGGATATCGATAACCAAAAGCCATTACAGGCAAGATGTATACCTCATTTCTGGAATCACATTACATCACGATAAGTTAATTTCACATTTTCCCTAGAAAGAATAACCAACATTAGCCTGGCCCACACAATTGATTCAGTGTCACTCTGTAACGAAGTCATAGACATCGTTCTGCAGACTGTATCTGTTTCTGTTCATTCGGACAGTTAATCCATAGCAGGTCAAGACTGTGTCTTGCCAAGAACATATGAAATGTCCTAACTGTGGGGTAAAGTTGTTCCTCCATGAGTGCAGAGGTCCACAGTTGGAATGGAGCAGTGGGGAGCGATGGGAGGAAGGGAGGCCGGGGCCTGACTTGCACATCTGTGACTGCAAGGCCCCCCAGCTTTTATAACGCCAGGCAATGAGTGCCTAGGAGTGGCTGAACAAAGGTGCCCAGTTTGCTAATCTGTGGGGAGGGAGATGTGCTATTCTGCCGTTTTCCTCAGAGACCGTTGCTGTGCCCACCTTGCTGTTTGGGGAGGCAGGGTCAACCCATGGCTGCAGAGAAGCCTCAGAGCTCCAAAACCAGCAGCTTTGTTTTTTTTTTTACTGCCTGTAAAATCTCTTCCTGGGGTACGTCAACACAGCACCACTGGCATGACATTGATTTGCACTGATGGTCACACACACTATCCTGTGCATAGGGTTGTGCATGTACCAGTTGTGATTTCAGCTGGATTTCCTGTCTCTTCACGCTAAAAACATTCCAACTTAACTGTACCAACATCCATATTACTTTAGCGAGGCTTTTTTATTTACATGGAGCCCAGTTTTCTCCACTTGGCCCCAGAAGTGTTTGTTCCCATTTCACGAAGCCAGCGCCTAAGTAATCTGTAAGCCAGGACTGTAACTTCCCTGCTCTTTGGCACGTGTTTAAAACTCACACTACACAGATTTAATGCTGGTGGATGGTAAAGAGATTAAATTTTCAAGTGCCAACTCATCACATCAGGTTGACACAACTCCCACTGTGTTGCTGAATTTACTTGAGTCCTTTATTATGGGTGTAGGGAGAGATGGCTGAGGGGAGTTTCAGAAAAATGGTTTATTTACCAAGACAGCAAATAAGGAAATACATGTTTTAAAGTGTAAACTGTCTATTCTGAAAGGTTTGGCGCCGTGCCTTGTGAGCTGTCTGCCCTGTCTGAAAATTACATAACTATGAGTGTAAACTATGTGTGTGTGTGTATTTGTGGTTTTATTATAAGCAGCTCAGAGTGGTGCCTGGGAGACCTAAGCACCAGTGGAATCTGCTGGGTGGAAATAATGTTCGTGCACTTTCTTGTTGATGAGTTAGTAAGCCGCAAATTGCCAGGAGCTCATTAATGGGGCATTCTCAGACCGTGGCTCATGAAGATGGCGAGAATTACGTGCACTTCTGTAAATGTGCCCCCTTCTCGAAGTAACAGCTCATGGGATGGAACCAGCCTTGTAACAGCTCAGTTCACCATTTCTTGGGGATCACTACAGGGTTTCAACTTGTATTCATACTAGAAGCTTAAGGTACAAAAACCTCAATAACCCTGTCCTCCAAACTCTGCCTTCCCCTGCTAACAGCTCACCGTTGGGCTGGGGAGAGATGGTTAAAATGGTGGAACTCCTTTGGTCCCCACTGGGAATAAATACTGTGCTTAGCCAGAGGCCATGATGTAGGCTTTGACTGAGGAAAGCTGCTAGTCAAGTTCATAACTTGCAGATATTGAACACAGTTGCGCCAATAGATGCTCCAGCTCATGCTATACCATTTACAGCATTTGTAAACAATGAAATATAATGCATGTATATCCTGATCCTTCATTAATCAGGAAAAAACAACATTAGAGGAAGCATCAAGGGCCCAGTTCTGCTTTCCAATGTGTACGCACCATAACCCCCATTAATTTGAGATGGAATCACATGGGTGTATCCTGAGGGGGTGATTGCATCCTACATCAGCTACAAGTGACCAAAAAAGGGAAAATAATCGGACTGATACTGGTCATTTGGACAACGTGTATTTGATGTGTCAGTCGTTCCAACCTTCCAGTTACCAGATGTCCGTAAAAATTCATAGCAGGCTATTAAATTTAGCAGATCCCGTCTTAATTAGATTAGCTTCTGCTCAGCATGACAGCAGAGTATTTCACTGATGGAGGATTTATAAAGATTTCTGGTGGGAATTCTTTATGGAAGATACAGTCTTTTATCCAGTGGGATTTACAAATGGAGAGGGGGGAGGGAGGAGAGGAAGCCCTGATAAGGACACACAAACATTGTCATGGCATGTTAAAACATAAATGGGAGCTTTTATTTTATGGATGTTCCCTTTTTATTTCTCTATTGCAATACGGATAGGCGGTGTGAGCGTTTTTTGTGTCCTTGCATTATCAGGCCCAGCTAATATAATGGCATACGGGTGGTGGAAAACTACAAGCAAATTCTTGTTGTCAAATTCCCTCCTAAAACTAGCACCAAAGGAGTACTCAATGTTCAGTTGCCTGTCAGGTCATGAGTTATTTTTTCACCTACAGGAAACAGAACTGTACAGTTTGTCTTGGGCTGGTTTTATGTGCTCCAATCCAGCATCTATCCATCCATTGCCCTTCTTTTTTTAAGGTCACTGCAAAAAAAAAACTCAAACAACAAACCCACTTTCTTATTAATTCTGCCTCTGTCCCAAAGCCAACGATTCTCTGGTTTTCTCTGCACAGGTTTTTATGGAAGATATATACCATTAATGGTGACACTGGTGTCAGTAACAGAACGTGAGCAGCAGCAATGCCTGTGCTCTATTCCCAGTGTGTAGATAACTTCATAAAGGAAAAAAAGGTGGGTGGAGGGGAGGGGAGATCTGGATAATTTTTCTTGTCATTTGATTCACCGTTGAAAAGGTCACTCCCTGTAAGAAGAGACAGTCTTCCCTCTGAGATGTCTGGGGGAGGAGCAGAAATGGCAGAGCCAAAATGGGGGGGACTCCTTGCCACCGAAAGGCTTTTGTGATGTGGCAGAGCAGCCCTTCTGAGCACAAGGGCGTGCAACGCCCAGAGTATGCATGCTGGCGGCTGATAAAAACAGAAAGGGACCATCCTTTGCTCACGCCGCGGGCTGATAGCATTCACATCATACACCGTTTGTTACTAGGCAACTGATTAAATATACGTGCCGGTCCTTCAAGCAGTGCTCGCAATTAATTAACCAAACCATTTTCATTTTGACTGTCTTCCGCCCTCCCCACCACCAACCACCTTCCCAAATGCTGACATCTGACACAAGTGCAAGTGATTTGATGCTCCTCCCGACCTATGGTGTAAGAAAATAAAAACTCTTTGCAGAGTAGATGTGGTCTACACCCAGGCAGTGGACATCTCTGAGCGTCCCTGGTGGGTCTAGTTGGCAGCTGGCACACACAACAGACATTTTGCTTTGCTTTACCAGGGCCAATGTAAACTGAACTGCGAAAATTGCAGGGCAAAGTCCAAAAGAAGTTCTCCCGACAAATCCATTTGAAGTGCCGTCGTATTGAAGGATGGAGGATGGGTCTTCTTACTTGGTTTTAAAACTGGGATTCCTCACCCTTAAAGTACTCATTCTCAAATTTAAAGCCACTCTGCAGCATGCTTAAATGAGTATATTTATATATATCTATGTACATATATATTGTGATAAATATAAATATTTATAAACCTACTAATATATATGCGAGTGACGTTAATGTCCAGATGTCACCAACTCTAAGTGCACACTCCTCTGTGCTACCTATTACACCAGGACCCGAAACCAGACAGTCCCTGCTCTGCTTAACTCACAGTCTAAATAGCAATGACAGGCAAAGCAGAAGAAGGGATCTAGACATCAAAGGTTGTTCAAGGTCATACAGGGGGTCAGTAGCAGGGTTGGGAATAGAAAATGGCTTTTGTTTTGAGATGAGACTTTATAATAAAAAAAACCCAGTGAGTCATCTCACCCCAAATCCTCCCTCTAATTTTGTAATACAGTTGTCATATTAAACTTGTATGAAATAGACTGGAATTACACATGGAAAATGGGTAACTACAAGGATCCTGGAAGATCTGACTGTTCCTATTACACTTGATCAAATGCAACTGTCAGCTGCTTTGGCAGAGATCACCTTTGATGATTAAAAGGAGAGGACTACATTACAAGAGGGTTTGAGCACGAAACCACTCGCTGCAATCCACAATTAAACAGGAGAGGCTATTGTTCTGTTTCTGACTGGGAACAGAGTTACAAATTTATTGGAGTTCACAGGCTTGCTGCAGAGCTTGTCTTTAACAAAATTGTAGCCCCATTCTGTATCAGAGCTTCCTACCCCGCTCAAAACCTCCAGTGCATTAAAGAAGCAATTTAGGGTTTATTTGAAGGGGGAAAAATAGAATGTCGAGTTGTGTTTCTTTCTTCCTTCCTCCCACTGGCTTTCTGCTGGGGAGGGAGGAATTTGAATCAGCAGATTCTCAATGGCACTGTCGCCGATCGGTGCTGGTATAGAATCACTAGAAACGGGTAAGAAGAAAATAATGAAGCACAGACTGACTGACAATTTGAAGGGTTTTTTTTTTTTAACACACTGGCCAGCAGCTGATTTGGTGTGAACTGTCTGTGGAGCCACGCTGCTTTACGCTGCCTGAGCACTGTGCCTTTGAGTCAGAACTGGAATGGTGCCTCTGAAAAAAGCACTTTTTGGATTTGTGACTTTTTTCAATGAAGCTGAGGCCATTTTCCACTCCTAATGGGACTAGGTTATCTTGGTTTGACTCTGGACTGTCCTTTTTGGGGCTGTACTCTGGTGCGAATAAAGGGTTTGTGTTTTTTTACAAACCTTGTGTGAGCTGGGCAAATCTGCACGCTGGCAAAAGTAGCCCCCCTGGCTGCCATCCTGCTTGTCACACATGCCCCTGGCCCATGCTGGTGGCAACCAGGGTGTGGATGGAGGAGCAGGCACAGGTCCGTTATGAGACACGAGATGAAGTCCCCCTTCTCCGAAGGTGGCTGGCTGCTTTCAGCAATCCCATTAGAGCCATGTGCTCCTCTTTAACTTTCACTGTGGCTTTGCTGACCTTTGAATGAGAAAAACATTAGTAAAGAGCAATTTTATGCCCTCATAAAGAGTTATGTGTTACTAGGCAGTAATGGAAGCACAAACCAACCCGGCCAAAAGATCTCAGCCTCCTGCCGCTGCTTTCTTTAATGGTGCTGCTGCATCATTAATCTACCTTGTGCTCGTCGACGGCTGGAAATCCCACCCAGCAGATGTGAAGATCGTTCACAGTGCCAGTACGGGCACTGCTCCTCAGCCCTGCTAATCCGCAAGGGTGGAGGGAGAAAGTCAGAGAACACCTGTATTTCTTGCAGGTTTCTGCATGCTGTTCCTTTCCTCTTATCCCTGTAATGATTTATATTTAATTGACTTGTAATTATACCCACTTTACTTATTTTTTTCCCCCCCTTCTAGTTCATCTCGGTTGCTCCATACCCATATATGGTCTGTCACTAGCCCTGATTTTTTTTTTTCCACCACAATGAGGCAATAAATCCAGTGGGGCTGGACAGGAAACCCAGCTTGCCAAGGAGAGACAGGATGAATATCTCCTAGAGACAGCCAGAGGTTTGATTGCGTATTGTCCATACAGCGTATTTCAAGGAGTGCCCAGGGCAAGCCTGGAAAAACTTTTATGTCTGCAACAGTATTTCTTTCTGGAAAAACAGATTTTAAAAAAAGCCCACTGTGTATTTTTTGCTCTTTTTATGTGTGTGGAATCCATGATATATAGAAGATGGCTTGTTTCAAAATTTCAGCTAGGGCCTGTTTTTTAGAGACAGAAGATAATCGCACAGAAATGCTTCCTTTAGAAAATTTGCTGTCACTGCTCTCCTCAGCTGACTCAACATGGCTGTGTGCTTGCTGCTCGAGTTGGAGATGACTTCTATCATCTTACTGCTCCAAACACCTTCATTAAACACACTGAGCAAGTTTCATTAATATTCTTGGGCTTCCAAGCATGTCTAGGCTCATTCATGTTTATGCTTCACTGCGAACACTGGTGAACTCGCTGATCACACATTCCACCCAGCCGCTTGTTCCTGTAAATGCAGCAGAGATCCTGAGACACTGGGATATTGTATCAAAACTCAGATTAACTCAATAAAATGGCGACTGGTGGCTCACTGATGGCCCCCCAGAGTGACTGCTCTGCATGGCCTGTATGAAAATATGTGTTCTGGATCCTTTTTTAAGGGATCACTTCTGTAAGACTTCTGTGGTATTTGTATTTCAGGAAATGCACTCCAGGCCTTGGAAAAATATTGCAGTAAGAACGCAATGCTGTTCAGATACAACCCTATCTTACTCTGCATGCAATGACACTGGATTGCAGCCTGGCAAACTGGTGCAAAATCTCTATGCTTGAGAAAGAACTTCTTGTTCAATAAGGAGAGGTTACCTTTATTGCTGCTAGTGTAGGTGCAGGGAAAATTCTCAGAAGCAGAATCACTGGTGCCCTATTATAGCTGGTTACATTAATCACTATGTCTTTCGAATTAAGCCACTTAGTGACACAGGGGCTGGTTTGTGAACATTAGCAAAAAGAACTGGATCTTTGGTTGTCAGTACATGGGCAAATAAAATTCCCAGATATTCACAAGCCTGTGAGTACAGCATCATTTAACTGTGCTCTCTTTCTTGCACGCGTACATGGCCACACTCCTTAAGGGTTTGCCAATGCAGTGTAGTGTTGAATTATACAGGCTAACTCTACAAGCTAGCTCTACAAGAATTAGCTTGGGGACTGGAATTAGTCTAACAGGAGTAGCAGGATACATTAGCTCGCATGGCTGAGTTAGCCTGCCTGGCTACCACTATGATTGGATGACTTCTGATACTGAAGCAAAGTCATGAGAGCTATCTCGGGTCTTTCAACGTGATATAGTGGATTGTGGCCCTCTCCTCCCCCCAGCTCCCACCCAGCACAGTGCACTTTGCAGACATAGGCTATGCACACTTGCATTCAAGATCTGGATTCTTAATGGAATAAACTGGCCGAGCTTCACTGTGGAAGTCAGGGGCATAGCTACGTTGATTTACATTGACAGACTCCTGGCCAAGACATTTCGGTCTGTCATTTGTATTTACTGTGCTCTACCAGTCTGGGGGGCTAGTCATACCCTTACTCCTTTTAATGATCGTTCTGCTGCAGTCATCTTTTTTTGGTTTGTTGCAGTTAAGGCCAGCAGGCACTATTATGGTCTTCCAGCCTGGTCTTGCAATGATTTTTAGCTTTAAGGGATAATTTTGAATGGGACTGCAGAAGCAGCAGCTTCCTTCCCCTGCCAGCCGTCAAGGCTCAGTCCCTCACTCTGCCTCCCCCATGTTTCAACCTGCAGAGTGTTATGCTAATTTTGCTTGCAGCTTCAAGTCAGCTGAATTTCCGGCTGGCTTCAACTTAAGCTGTTTTTATTTCAAATAAGGTAAATTACCCGCTTCAGTCCAGGGCTCGGTTTCCAAGCTTCCGTTCTGCCGGTTTTCAGGCTTCACTTCCAGCAGCTCTGCATAATCCCTGCGGAAGGCATGTCCTCCGCTCCTCCCGTGCCAGGGACACGCCGCTCCGCTTGGCTGCTCCCGGCGCTGGAATCCTCCTCTTCCTCCTCCCTCTTCTCTTTGGACTCTTTGGTCTGAAATCAACAGAAGTTATTTTGCACCTTTATTGAACCATCTTCTGCTAAGAGCAGTTCACCAGTCCCTAGACCCTCCTCCCTGTTTCCCTCCAGACTTCACAGAGCCTTTTGCTGCAGAAATGGAAACTGTGCCTGTGACAGTCATCTTCATTAATGACTAGCAACAATTATGCAGTACATCTGATGGGGCTGAGAGCTCCCTAGTAGGCTAATGGTCACCAGCTTGCCTTTCCTGAGGCTCCTGTGGCTTGTGAAAAATTCAGTAGTAACAAGGACATGATGGTAATATCTTACTCCCAGGCTGTGGGAGAAAGCAAAACCAGGAGGACCTGTGGAGGCAAACCTCAATGACTTGCCATGGGACCCAACTGCATACCCGGATTTATCTAGCCATGGAGAGATAGGACCATGGAGAGGTCAACAGCTCTCAGGCCTTCAGCCACCATAGCTCACTGCAGTACATTGCCTGTGTGTGTCTCAGCAACCACTCACTCCCTAACGTCAGAGAGGTCAGCCTTCTCTACCACAGTGCCTGAAAAACCTGAAACAGTCTCTCTCTGAAGGATTACATCCAAATTAATAATCCAGAGAGGTGAAGGAAAGGAGGAGAAATTAAAGCACGGAGAGGTGAGGTGACTTGCTTGTGGTCACATAGCAGATCAAAGCTGGGACATTAGTCTCCCTTATTACACTGAACCCACTAAGTGCCATGTCCCCGTGCAGCAGGTTAGCCTGTGCTCCAGCTTCAAAAACTTCAGCAAGCCAAACATGAACCAAGAAATATCTACCTTCAAGAAAACTGCATGAGGCAACATATTATAGCATAAAGGAATAGCATTTCTTTGCTTGCCTCATGGAAAGCTGACATTTTCTGTGCTGTGCATTGGCATTTCCTGTGATATTGCCACAGGCACAGGACTCAGATGGATTGCTCAGGAGCACATTAAATACTGCTTCATAGATATAACTTTGGACAGGAATCTGTTCTATGCACGTGGGATGGATAGGCAAAGCACTGTCTGATAGAGATGTCATTAGAAGCAGCCAAATATTATTGAGGTGCTCTGCAGAAATCTCTACTCAATATATGTAACCCAATCCTCATTTCTCTATGATTATTCAAATGTAAGCATTCTGATGTTGTTTCACTCCCGTTTTTCAAGACTTACATTTGGCTTGGTTCACCTTTCATACGTGCAGCAATTTCATTTAGGAACACAAGGTAACTGCTCCTGTGGGGGGCTGACCCTCTCCAGCAGCCAGGCTCCCACACAGCTACTTATTCACCCTTGCCCCCACAGCAGGATGGGGGACATAACAGGAACAAGAAAAGCAAGGAAACTTGTTTAACCGGTGAAGGAAAGAGAAAAGGAAAACCACAAGCAATCACTCGCCATCTCCCCCACAAGCAGACAGATGCCCAGCCAGTCTCCGAGCACTGTCTGCCTTGGAAGCCAAAACGCTCCTTTTTCTTCCCCTGCCCCAGTTTTCATTGCTGAGCATGACGCTATACGGCTTGCAACATCCCTTTGGCCAATTCAGATCAGCTGTCTTGGCTGTGTGTCATCCTCCTTAGGTGTCTTGTCCACCTCTTACCTCCTTGCTGCAGGAAGTGGGGACCGAGTGGGAAAAACAGAAAGGTTTGATGCTGTGCAGGCAGCGTTCAGCAATAGCCAAAACGTCGGTGTGTTATCAGGACCGTTTTAGACACAAACCCAAAGCACAGCACCACACAGGCTGCTATGAAGACAGCTAGCTCTGTCCCCACCAGACCCAGTACCTTGCTTAAGGTCCCCTGCCTCAGAGAAGCTTGTGTCTCTGAACCAACAGACTGATGGAGGGGATTATATAGGAAATGTAGGATTCATAGGCACCTCCGGAGGATGGTCCCTCGGATGTGTGTTTGGCTGTCTCCTTTCACTAGTGAGCCATTTCAATACCTAACTTTTAGACAGCTGAAGTGAATTGAGATGACCTTCATTCTTCAGTGATTGACCCTGAGTCTTTCTCCTGTTCTCTCTGTATCGGTGGTTATGTTACACCTATCAATGGGGTTGTTATCTCTCCCATAACAGGAGCTTATAATTTCATGTTTAAATACAGTAATCAAAAATAATTTTAAATGTCCCTTTTTCGTAATTCTTCTCAGCACTCAGTCCCAGAGGTTAGTAACATATTTTATCCTTCTAATATATATTTTTACTGAGTAAGCCTTGATTTTGGATGCCTCTCTGCCTACTGTTAAAAATGACCAAAAGCTTGAGACTGAGCAAAAGCTCTAACCTGTAATAACTGTCAGCCCCAAATAAATATTGATTTTAAGTGTCAATTCTTAGTAAAGATAGATGTCAAAGCCCAACAAACCCAATTATAGTGCAATAAAATATATTTCATAACTCTTGTTTAAAATGTGTGCCAGAGCTTTTATAGTGTAACATGGAAAGACAGAGAATCCACCTGGCCTTTGCGGTACAATATATCTAGAGAGATATTTATTAAATTTATCTGATATATATTGTATCAATATAGCCAAGCGTGTTGTATTTCTGCCATAGTTTACTTTGCCCTTCACTTTTCTGGCTGTTTTAAATGAACTTTTAGTGTTGCTTTCTTCAGCTCGGTTTCAAAACTGCTATCCCTACGCCTGCGTGAGTGTGTGCCCTTCTGCCTTCACTGTGGCCAGTAACCTTTGAGCTAGCTGGCCATTTCTAACCTGTTTGGAAGCAAAAATGTCTCAAACACACTAACTTCCCAGAAGTTTAATCAAACCAGGCAGCTGGTAGTGACCTGCTGAAGGAAACGGTGCGGTATGAGCTCATCTCTTCTAGATAACAGTGAGTCCACATACAAGATAGCTGTCCTGGGTACCTTCAGATCAGAAAAGACTCTGCTGGAGACTCTGTTTGTCCACCCCCGCAGAACCTGAGCACGAGGGACAGAGCCAGAAGAAGCCCAGCCTCGTGGGGTCCTCGGGCAGCTCGTTTCCTTGTTTATCCTTTGTGACAAGGTGGGTTGAACCTGAATGTAATGGCCAAGGCAAAAATAGATCCTTCTGTCTGCTAATGGGACATCACAGGATTATAGTATTTTCTTTTTTTTTTTTTTTTCTAAACTCGTTTTCATACATATTGATGCTTGGTTTCTTTCTCAACCACCACTGTATGGTCAGGGGCCAGTTTCCCTCAGTTGTCTGTACTGGTGCCTGATGTGTTTTGGGATGCTTAAAAGAAATTCAAAACCTTCCCATGTGCATGATTAGTTTTTAGTGTCCTCTACACATCATTCTTCTCTTGCCTGTGTTTAATTTCATCCACTCTCTCAGTTTTCTCCATTTCTTCATCCTCTGCAATTTCTCATGCTTTTCCATTTGACCCGCCTACCTAATTTTGCGTGACACAAACTTTGTCACCTTTGCTCTTTGCCATGGTCTTCAAATCTTTAATAAATATCCCAAGAACATGTCTTATTTTTAATGCCTGGGGCATCCTGCCTGTAACCCCCTTCCATGCTGAGATGGACCATTTGTTCCTCCTCTTTGTTTCCCCTCTCTCAACCGTGGGCTTTCTTTTACCCCCCTATCCACGCAGGACTTTACCTCTCACCTTGTGGTTACTTCATAGCCTCTTCTCAGGAACTTTATCAAAAGCCTTTTGAAAGTCTAAATAAAATATAGCCATTGGACGTCCTTTATCCACTGTTTTCTTAACTCTTTTAAGGGCCTTGAACAGGTTTGAGGTTTCTTCTAAGACAGAGATCATGCTGGTTTGTCCCTATCATATCCCCCTCATCTACTGCTCCTGCTTTATAACCGTCATTAACGATCTCCCCGTACCAGGAGTGTGTTGCTTAAGAACAGAAAGCAGAGGGAGATACTTGTCTGCAGAGACTTTCCCTAACAGCCTTCTAGCTGGTTGGTTTATGTAGCCTCTAAGCCCTGAGGTAAGGAAACAGGAAAACAGATTAATAGACACAGCAATCTCCCCCAAGATACTTTTAGATAAACACAGCCTTGGGCATTTAGAAAGTCGGATTTACTACACCTTAAAAGAGGTTTCAGAAAACCACGGCTGTTTCATTTTAAAGTATGCAGCCAAAGGCGTGCACTTCTTTAATCTTTGCCACTCTTCCCCGATAGACAACCAAAAGCACAGGTCCCAGGGTTTAGAAACAGTTGTGTATAAACTGGAAACAATCTCAGCAAGCCTTTATAACAATGAAGATCTCTTTGGGGGCACTGAAGTGGGTTTGAACTGAAGCCAAAACACATTTCCAGTGCACAAGCTGTACAGAAACAGACACAAATGCACAATTGATATTGGTAGGGTAATAAAATTGCCAACATTTTCCTGGAAAAATGAGAATGCAGACAGTGATGTTTGAAGGTAGGTGGGGTTTTTTTTATGCTCAAAATAGCACTGAAGAGCAAACCCAGACCTTAGTGCTTGGCTCGTGCTGTAGGCCTGGGATCCCAGCTGTGACCCCTGTTGCCTGCAAAGCGGCATTACCAGTGCACTCTGTTCTCATCACTGGTTGTCTGTATCCCAAGGTCCCAACACCTGCTCCAAACTGTTGGTGGGCGTATTGCACGTGCCCAGCTCTGATAACTCAGTGGGAAGTATTTACTTTCCAGAGCCATTGGAATTTTTCATTCATTTCACCTGAGCTAAAAAAAAATCTTTGGAAAAGCATCTTTGCCATTCAGTGTTCATCTCTTTATCTGCACAAAGGCAGGAGCACGTATTTGTTGATTTGCTTCTGACATGGGAAAGAAAGACTCGTACTCCTCGCCACTCTCATCTTGTAATTTTATTTTGTCCTGGAGTCATCCCATTTGCTCCCTCCCCTCCCTTACCCATTTCCCAGCAAACAGGTAAGTACTGTAATCTGAACTTCTCTGACTCCTTAAAAGGCTCCTTTCTCTTAGAGCTTGTGGCCTATGGTGTTTTTTACATATTGATTCACCAACGTTAAGGGTTACTTGGGAAAAGAAGTAGGACTAAGCTCAGCTCTCAATGTTGCTGTGTTGGTGTTTTTTTTAAAAAAATATTGCAATATCCTTATGAGTGGTCTCAGTTCTGCAAGGAACTGCTGGTCCCTCTGGAGATGATGAGGGCTGCTGGAGAACTATAAAACCAGCACTGTTCATAGTCAGAATTGCTAAAATGAGTCCATAGCTCTTGGAACTGCAGCGTTGGGCTGCGATACATAGGGTTCCCTTTTTGTAAGCTGGCTTCTGCCTCAGCTACACCCACCTGCACACGTAAAGGGCACCCACATGTGCAGAAAAAAGCTGCTGACACTGTGTGTTAGGGACTGGGGCTAGCACTTTATTTTGTCTTCCCTTCCATTGTGTCTACACAAGCCTCCCGGGGTACTCCTCCTCCCCAGCATTTTGGATTTGTCTTTTTCTGCACTGCCTGAAGCACAGTTTGCTCACGCTTAGGTGATTTACTAAAGGCTGCATAACTGCTTGGAAATACGCAAGGCTGTTTTTGGCAGTGCTGGTGTAGATATTTCAGTGCCCTGCTTCAGATTGATAGTGTTACGCAGGGAAGAGAAGGCAGCTCTGGAAAATGTTTGAGTTCAAAAGGAAGAAGAAGCTCTTTAATCACTCAGGCTCTCAGGAAACCCAAGACCCAGTGGGACAGTCTCCTCATAGGCGAGACTGTCCCAGAAAATCAGTGGCATTTGAAAGCAAGATCACAGCCAAGGAAGGCGCTGCAGTGCTGGAGAGGGCCCCCGCCAGCGTGAGTGAAATGGCTACTGCCTCTGCTGCAGCCGAAAACTGGCAGGGAGACTTGGGGTTCAGTATTTCAGAAAGAACCGCGTATTTAGCAATGCCGCCTTTTCTGTTTGAAATGTCTGGGAGGGTTTGGATGAGATAATCAGCTTTTAAAACCAGTGTGGCTCAAGGATCTATTTCAAGCCTCCTCAGATTATACTCAGGGCCAGATCCTGCAATTTCTTGCTTGCTTTCTTCTTTCTCTCCCCCTCTCTAAATATATGTATCCTGACTGACTCCTATGAGATTAATTCAACAAGAGCAACTGCTGGATTAGACGTTAATCCCTTTTCCATCCATTTAAATCATCCTGAATGGTGAGGGATTGCGGTGTGTTCCAGCCCTGGCCTACGACTCATTTTATTCTGGCATCTTTTTGTTGGTTTGCATCTGTTTTCTGTCATTTTTTAAATTTTTTTTTTCCTTTGGCAAATTCTCTGGCTTCAGCTGTATTCGTAACTTGCAATCTTACCAATATGGTCTGGCAATGATATCTGTCTTGAGGGGATCACTTTTCCCCCCCTTCTTGCTCCGCAACAGCCAGTTGATTCTTATGAAACATCCTTCTCCCATCCACTTGGCTTTGGCTTTGGCTCAGCAGCTTCGTGGGGTGTGAACTTTGAAAGATCAGCTCAGATTATTCATATTTAAAAACTGCTTGCTTTTTTTTTCTTTTTTTCTTTTTTTTTTTTTTTCCAGCGGTGCCCCACCACACCAGTCACTAGCTCCCACGTACAATAAAAAGGCAGCGCTGCCCAAAAAAGCAGAGGGTGGCCTTGGGCGCTCTAGAAGAGACAGCTACGCAGAAACCTCTTTGGATTCGGGAGGTTCCTCCGGAGAAGCGGAGGTCACCTCCCGGCCACCAAACCCTCCGGGTGTCAGCCCTGAATCCGGGCAACAAGCTTAACTGGCAGCACTTCCCCGCACAACCCGGACCGCGGCGGCGGGGATGGGCGCACCCCCCACCACCCCCCCCCCCAGCCAGCGCACGGAGCACCCCCGACAGCGCAACCCACCCCCGCCACTTTTGGCCCAAAACACTGCGC
>JAOXNO010000024.1:56521349-56552479 GCA_028565335.1 Limnodromus scolopaceus | reverse complement strand
CGGCGGCGGGTTGGGCCGGGCCGCGCCGCCCGCACCAACGCGGGGCGGGGACGCCCTCTGGTGGCGCGGCCCGGCCCGGGACCGGCACCGGGGTGCGGTGGCGGTGCCCCGGCTGGGGGACGGCGTGGAAAGGGGTGTGTGTGTATGTGTGTGTGTTGGCATGGGTGTGGGCGTGGAGGTTCGGGGAGGGTGCGGGTTCGGGTGCGGGTGTGAACGCCACTGCCCGGGGGATCCACTTTGCTGCCTTGTGGTGCAGAAGTGGGCACAGTCCACCCTGTGTTTTAGCCCATCTCTCTCAGCCCCTACGGCCTCTTGAGCCCCTTTGGGGTGAGGAGTGAGGGCTGGTGTCATTTAAGAGGAAATCCAGTCGATCCAGGTTCTCAGCTGGTGTCAAGCGGCCCGTGGCTGGGCTCAGCGAGAGCCCAAGCCCCAGCAGGGCATCCCCCCCGGGATAAGGGATGAGGGGATGGCCTCCGGTCCCCAGTGATCCAGGAGGACCAGGCACTGGAGGTCTGGTCACAGCACGCTGCTTCACGTCTCTCCTCTGGAGGGTCTGCCCGGTGCTTCTTTTCCTTCCAGCCTGAGAGCAGGAGAGGTGCCGCCAAGACCCAGGAACCCCCTGTCTCCTTAGCAGACAATGTAGTAATTAAAACTTGCAGATCATTCATTCCAGTGAGAGGAGATACGGTCATTTTCTCTCTCCTGTTCTCACACATGCCCTACCTAGGTTTGTGTGCTTTTGTTTTGTTGTGTCCTGCTTTTGTGTCCTACTGAAGAAGTTTAGTAAAAGCTGAAAGGTTGGAAGTGTGAGCTGTTGACCTCAAAATTTTACCTGGCTCAGGTCCACTTCTTGTGTATTACTGAGCTAGGGTTGTTCACGCTTAAACACAGTTTTGGATTAACTGGGTCAGCAGGAACCACCTGTATGTCCCTGTATGGGATAAACGTAGTGGATTTCTTTTTTTGGGGGGGCTGCAGAAGAGAAATGTCATATTGGCCCTTCCAGCCACATGTGGGAGGTAGTTGTGGATTTCAGAGCAGGAAGCCTTTCTAGCAAGGAGCTCCTGAAGTAGGGAGGGTGCTCTTTACTATCTGGCGTCAAAAATGTTTTGAAAGTGTTGTTTGCTCATTGTCATTGGTGCCAGCCCAGATCTCCGTTTGCCAGTGCTGGTAGTTTGGCATCACTGATCTAGAGTGAGATCAAACAAGGGGGAATTTGGAGCCAGAGCCTCAGTTTATTTACCCTAGTGTGAGTGAATGGAGAGATGCCAGTGTTAAATGTAGGTAAGCAAATACATAATCTGTCACTTGGACTCATTTTGACACTTAGTAAGAATAACTTCCAATGCATCCTGTTGGACTACACTAAAAAAGCAAAGACTGTGTGCATCTACTGTATCCATAATCTACTAACTAAAGAGGAGGTTTGAAATCCATTAGGAAAGTGAGACATGAATGTTGCCTAACTCCTTATCCCTGTTACCTTGCATCTCTGTAATTTGCCTTCTGTGAAATGTGTTCTTCCCTTCACCAGGAAGAGTAACAACTAGCATATGAAATACCTTAATTCTCATAAATTGTTTATAAGTCAAGTAAATATTGGACGCAGCCAAAATCGTGTCTTAAAATACGTTTCAACACACCAGGTGAACCAACAAACAATATAGAACAACCTAAGACTATCCACGTATTTTTAATATTCTTTTAATATGCATAAGATTTTGTTGTTGTTCCGTGCTGACAGTGTGCTTAGTAACTTGGCACAACAATTTTTTTCTGGGGAAGGTTCATAGAGGATAAACAAGCAACTCGGTCTGTCAGGGGAGCTGGGAGCACCAGTCTTTTCTTCCTGGTGAGTGTGGTCAAGGTATACAGCATCCTATATTTCACTTGTTGCTGATATGTATGTGTAACTGGGCCTCTGTGTTTCACAAACCCAAATGAATTATGTAACTGAAGTTGTTCCATGTTCAAAATTCCAGTTTTTGTTAATTTGTATGAAAGAAGTAGTAGAATTAGTTTTAGCTTGCTTTTTTAAACCGCTCTCTTAGCTTGGATTTGAAGGTATGTCCTGTACAGTCTGCTGCAGGCAACTGGCAACTGTGTTTGCAAGTAGGCAAACATTACCTAACCCTCAGATAATGCTATGTTCAAATGATTTAAATAGTTTGTTTGATTATTCATGTTTTTTTTTTCTGCTGACTTCCACAAATAGTCTATTGAATGAATTTCCTACCAGCTATTGAAACAGTAGCATTTGAGTAAATACTAGACAGTATTTTCACAAGGCCATTTTCTGTTTCAAAAGACTAAGTATTGAAGTAGAAACTTGATTCAAAATGTCTCATTCAGCTAATCAAGGAAAAGAAATATCTGATCTCTTTCTGGTGTTCTGAGTTTCAGCATTATTTTGACTAATCTTGCAATGAATTGCTGCAGACAACGAATAACTCAGACAATAATTTCAAATGAATAACTGAGAAACTCACAACAATGTCTACAGATAAAAGAAAGAACATTTTAATTTAATAAGTTATTCACTGTGAACTATCCACCCAGCCATAGCTGTGCAGTAACTCTTGTTCATAGGGGACTTTGGAGATCATTAGCACCTCACTTGTCTTCCGCGCTCCTTCTGCTTGGCAGCCCTGCAGGATACATGTGGCTTGTTTCACGTCAGACTGGTGGTTAGGTAAGACATCTACAGTGAATGCTTTCCAAGGTTTTCCTTCTATGCTAACAGTTTGTAAAGAGCCTTTCAAAATGCCGTGAAAATGGTTCCATTCCCCATTTGCCCCTGGATAATAAATAGCAGGAGTCCTGCACTTCACTATGTCTCTTCCTCAATTCTTCTCCTGAAGGTCGAGTCCAGTGTTAGAAGCCTGTTTCTCTTGTGTTTCCTTCAGGGCTGAAAATTGTTAACAGGAACTTGATTGCTGCAGTGGAAGTAATTTGGGAGGTAGTGGCTACTTCTGGCTATTTGCTGAGGTAATGATAGAATCATAGAACCGTTCAGGTTGGAAAAGACCCATGGGATCATTGAGTCCAACCATCAACCCCACTCTACAAAGTTCGCCCCTGCAGCGTATCCCCCAACACCACATCTAAACGACTCTTAAATACATTCAGGGATGGTGACTCAACCACCTCCCTGGGCAGCCTATTCCAGTGTCTGACCACTGTCTTTCTTTTTCAATTGTACTAATAGCGTAGCAGCAATGTCCTGCTAAAACTTGAGGTGTTCCTCCGATTTCAGTAGCACTTCCCCCTGTAGAATGAAGGATCTGGCAACAAAAGGCATCGCGTGCTCCAGTCGTTTTATTAGGCTGTGGTGGGGTGACAGTAGCTTTGTTGTGCCTCAGACAGGCTCCATGGGATACTTACAGCTTTCCTCACCTTCAGAGCTGAATGTCTGCTCCCTGCACATACCTCTGACTCTGGGCTTGATTTGGGCTGCCCTGTGCATGAATGTCATGAACATGTTGAATACAACTGAGTCAAGTTGTGGCAAGTGCCTTTGGCAGTTGAAGGTAACAAATCACACTTACTGCTTTTAGGACTTGCATTAGTGACCAGGGACCATGGCCAGAAATGGAACTGTATCATTGTATGAACTATGCAAATATGAAATAAAAAGTTTCATCCTGGTACAATGGCTATAGGCAACTAGTAGTCAGTTCAGATGAAGGGCAGGGTGGTCATAATCAAGACAATTTTTCATTTTAATGAATATCTTCCAGTTGGCTAATCCTATGCATTTTCTTTTTTTTTTTTTGTCCAAAATACGTTTCATATGTTCCTTATATTCTGTAGATACTGTGTAACACGAATTGCTACACTTCTGTCTCACCTTCCAGGTGCTGCCAAAGGCAAATGGCCCGCATCACCAGCATTTTCCCATGGTGGGCTGTGCCTGAAATTGGAGAGAAGAAAAAACTGGAATGAACATCTCAGTGTGACCATGCAGCTTGAGTCACTTGAACCATGTCAGATGGCAAACCGTATTCTTAGTGGTCCTCCTGTGCAGCCAACTTACCTTCCGAAGAGGAAAGAAACCCTTTTTCTCAGGTGGGTGCTTTATCTTTCACCAGGAGGTTTGCTTGGCCTCTTTTGCTCCTCTGACGCCCTTGTTCCCTTGTGGTTTTCGTGTATTCTCTGTGCCAGAATGAAGACGGTTAGGCAAACAAGGTAATCACTGAGGCTTTTATCAGTCAGTTCCTCAAAATTAAACTGAGCAACATTTATCCGGGAAAACATAGCATTGCTCTGCCTGGCGAATTTCCATTACTCTTGCATAATGTGGATACATTTGGCATAGACATACCATGAGGTTCAAGTCTCGGGAAAGGATGCCAAGTAGTCACATCTGCTGGCTTGGGTGCCAGAGCAAACACTCCGCGTTGCCTGAGTCAGGGCTTATGCTTCTCTTGGAGTTCAAAAGACTAGTGGAGGGAAAATTGTTTGCATAAAGGAATTTTAGCTGAATGTTCACATAGCTCTGAGATTTCTTTGTGCTGCTCTGAGGTCTCAGCACTGATTATCACCCAGATAACTGTTCCCCCAACACCAGGATGGCCCTTTCAAGATCAGTGAGACAATATGCTGGGAAAGCACTAGGCTGATAATTTAATGTGGCTTTTATGAGAAAAAGATGTGGAATTCTTGTGTTATATCACTTGTAAGATCCCACCTATTCTTAAGTCATGGTGCATGCAAATGCTTCCTCAGACATCCAAAGAAGTTAAGTTTCCTCATAGTCCCAGGAACACTGCCCCAGTGGGAGGAAATGCTGATAGATTGTTCTCATTCACAGCTGCCTTGTTAAGCTCATATAGACTCATATCCCAAGGAAAACCACCCATTTTTTCCCTCTTCCTTGGGAACAAGAATCTGAGACAACCAATCATTAAACAATTTAATTCCCTACTTGATTTTGTAACTCCTGGGGAATGGCTTGCCTTACAGATAATATCAACATGTTCCAAGGCTAAATGGGGCCTCACATCTCTCTTGACTGCTATTTAATGCATAAATGTGGTTACATTTATAGCACAGTTCAGTATGATAAACTCAGTGCAGACAGTTGATGTTGAGAAAGTAGCTAAATTGTTGTTTTCTTTGCCAGTGGGAATAAAAGATATCCAGTGATGGGGTCATAAAAAACTCTATTCTTCCCCCACCCTGACAACAAAAAAATTGTAAGGGCGTAAGGCTGGAGGAAAGATAAGGCTGGGGCAGTTGTCACAGTCCAAAACAAGATTCCCCCAACTACCTCAAGGCGCGTGTATCAGGGATTACTTTTAAGTTACTCAGAGCAGTTGACTTTCTGTAAGCCAGCTGTAGGGGACACACCAGGTAGACCACTGTTCAACAGACTTCATTATAACAGGGCTGTCCTAAGATTAGCTCCTGCTAATTTTAGGAGGATGAGATAGAGTGTGCATCCTGCACAAGAGACCACATCACAAGCAGCAACATTGCATCGTAGATTTTGAGGGGGAGAGTGAAGGAACATTTGGGCAATTTTCCCTACAGGAGGACTTCCCTAGAACATTTTGTGGATCTTAAGCTGCAGTTTTCCATTCTGCAAACCTATGTCTGCAAAATTTCCTTTATCAGTTAAAGGCACTGATGTTTGTGGAGCATAAGTTTCAGAATCACAAGCACACATTTATCTGAAACAGCCTGAAATTGTTATGTCCAAGTGTTCCTGGTGAAAATGACTGAGTAGCCTTGGAACTGAAAATGAACAGTGCCATCTGAGTCACTCATACCTATCATAACTTCTGCGTGAGCTGGATTTAACACTCACAAAATACATTTTGGAAGTGACACATGGGGTTTGTATCTCATTCAAAAATAATATTTCATTCAGATATTTGATGGTATATATTACTAGAAGCAAGCAGAGACTCCATCCCTGTGATACATTATTTGCTGCAAGCAATTTACGCAGATGTTATTCTTCTTTTCAAAAGGGAAGCCAGCAAGTGTCTTCTGTGGGATATACTTTATTATGAACTCTCTTCAGTGGAGATCAGCACGGATCTCTGATAGAGGCATTTGCCTGTTGTTTAATTCAGGCTTTTTCTGAACTAAAGGAGGGAATAGATGTGGTCAGTGCTTGGAGGCAGATGCAGCCCAATCTTAACGGATGGGAGGAGGAGCAATGTAGCCAGGCAGCTCCTGTCATGGTCAGCTGGCAGCACTAAGGAGGGCTAATGGAGGAGGCTGTGTTACTTTTCTGAATTTTGGTGCTTATTCCTAAGTAAACAGATCCGTGGATGTTGTCAGGAGACTCCTCTGCCTGGCTGACATCTTGCAAAACTCAAGAATGTGATCTGGATCTGAAGCGTTGGGAGTTTCCTCCTGAAGTGAAATACATGTATTAAAATGCCCTGCTTCAACAAAGTATCCGTGAACGAACTGTTTAAAGAAAAGTTTGTATATTAGGCCCCAGTAGCCAAGTTAAGTTTGCAATGAGCTCAGGTCAGGTTGCCCAGGGCTTCATGTGGTTGGGTCTTGAAAACTTCAAAGGATGGAGGCTGCACAATCTTTTCATTTCACGGGGAAATGGTACTTGCAATAGTTTAGTTTGCCACCATCAAATGTGGAAGCTCCACACACCTTCAGCCAGGCCTCTGGTACAACGCTTCTCCCTGCCAACTGTGGAGTTTCTCCATTAGTGAGTTTGCAAGTCATCAAGCTGGTTTGTCGCAGGAAACAGATTCAGTAGAGCAAGGTGGAGATGCAGAGGGAACTGTGGATAGGTTTGGCATCAAAATCTTAATTACTAAAGCTGCACCACTGTATCATGACACCACACCTCTGGACAGTTGAGTCTAGTAATCCAACTGCAAGAGTAATGTGATGTCGTTTGCTTTCTATTCTATCACTGTCTATTCTGAGTCATGATTTTAAAAGACTCTCAATGTTACCTGGAGTTATCATGGACTGCATTAAGAAACTTGGAAGAACTACAGAGTTTTCTATTCACTCCGACAATTTTCCACCTTTCCCATGTCCCACAGAAACCCTACAAACTCCTATACTTGCAAATCACCTTTAAAATCAAACCATTTCATTGTAATTCAGCAATAGTGAAAGTGCTTTTGTATTTACTGTGTTTCATTGCACTAAATAGGATTTAAGTTATTTCTCGTATTCAGAACTACCACATCTACAAAAGGTCTACCAGACAGAAGCCACTTATGGCAAGATCATTTTATCATATGGATGGTCGTGGAGAAAGAGCAAACACAATTCACCTGCAAAACCCCGTTCTCAAAATAATCTTGCAATAAGCTACACTATAAAAGAGCATCCCTAAAAGCAAAAGCCCCCATAAGGACTGTCCCTCAATCATTTCTCTGTACCAGCCTCCTGAGTATGAAATGCCATCATGGCTGAGCATAGAGAAATAAGTGATTTATAACCAAAATGAAGCCTGCAATAGCTAAAGGTCTACACGAGACTGGAGAGTTTGTTTGCTGAGTTTGAGTTACTATGCAAATTCAACAATTAAATCTTCTCTCAGCTCCTGAGGGAATAAGGGGGATTACTAAGGAGAAGGAATTTGACACAACTGGAAAAAAAAAAAGAGGTGAAAATGGAAGGATTCCCTGCAGTTGATCAGTTCTAACCTGCACAGTAGGCATCACAGCAGTTAGTGAGAATTACTACAGAGATTTCCAGGAAGATTTGTACAAAGCAGGAGAAATACAATGAGGAAATATAAAACCTCCACTGTGTAAGTCAACTTTTATTTGTTTGTCTGTTTGCAAAACTGAATTATGAATTTATCTTCAAGGCCTCGAGTGAACTCCACACTTCTTGCTTCTGCATCCAGCCAACTAAAAATAACTAAATAACCTCAGAAAGAAAAAAAAAAAAGCCAACCAAGAGACAACAACCCTCTTTGGTTTGAATGATCTGAGCCTTTTTAATTTATTTTTTTTATTTATTGTTTTTCTGCTATCCCCACTTCCTAAGCTTGGTAGTTTGAACAAGAGACTTCTGTTTTGACAGCTTGTCTCCTGGGTCCCCCACTGAAAAGGCCAAAGCTCCCAGTGAAACAGGAGTAGCTGCCTTTAAACAGGAGACGAGCACTTCTTGCTTTCCCGTACTGCATGCAAATAGAGAGGCTCGGTGCTACCCGGCTTCTGCCAAGCATCCCTCTAACGTGCCTTCTGCGTGGCAATGGCCAGTACAAGTGATCATCCAGCAATGTGTCTTTGAGTGTGTTAATGTCTCTGACCCTGGTCCACTGATCACCCGCTTCGGCGGGGGACTCGTCATCTGTACAAACAGCATTTACAGAGCCCGCAGCCTCCCGGCTGTACGTGACGGGGAGCACTGCTTTGTGCTCTGGCTGTTCAGCAGAGCTCGGTGAAGGGCAGCTGCCCCTTCCATGCTTGTAAGTAACACTTCCATGACAACACCTTCAGCTCATTAGTTTTGTTTGTTTCTTTCTAGAATGGCAGTATATTTTCTAGCTTTTTAAGTGCGCTGAAGAATGGGCCATCATATCTGTTACTAAGCTACCCACGGGGTAATTCAGGAAAAGACTGGAGGTTTTAAAAACAGAGGAGAGATGATCACACGGCAGAAACTATATTTACTCCTCCAACCCCCACCTCACCACCTGATCCATTGCTGTGGTGCCAGAACCAGAGCCCGATACATACATTCATAGTCACACATGCATGAAAATGTGTTTAATAAAGTGAGAAACCCTAAATCCAAATTAACAAAACTTCAAGGAAAGGCAGTCACGATGCTGCCCTCTTCTACGTTGCTGTTTGTTTATTTCTTTGATGAAGAAAAAAACGATGCTGCCTTCTCTTTGCCAAGGGGAAACCAATTAGCCAGTCAACCTCAGAGGGATTGAAGGGGCATGGACTCTATAGGATTTGGGGACCAGATGGGTTATCAGGGTGTTTGTGAAGGTGATCTTTGAGTCAACGTGTGTAGTGGTTTTCCCGGGGCCACACAGAAACTCTGGGCTGCCAAAACACGGGCCACC
Organism: Limnodromus scolopaceus; assembly: GCA_028565335.1. Taxonomy (NCBI): domain Eukaryota; kingdom Metazoa; phylum Chordata; class Aves; order Charadriiformes; family Scolopacidae; genus Limnodromus; species Limnodromus scolopaceus. The sequence continues at coordinate 56,543,454 of JAOXNO010000024.1, read as the reverse complement.
ATCCACATCTCATTTTTGACCTGGCTGTGTCCCCCCAACCAGGGATCTGAAGCTGTAAAATCTGTGCCAGTATGAGATATCAGTGCCATAGCTTCGGAAAAAACTCATAGCCAGTTGGCACAATGAAACATGCCCCAGATTTGCACCCTAGAAGCAAAGAAAAGACAGAAACAGAAATATGCAGAATACATGTGAAGTCTCCATTTAGCCACGTCAAAACCCTTTTCTGATTTCCCAACATACATTTACACTTCTTTTAAAACTGACTTCATACTAGGAATAGGAGGTTGTAATGATGTAAATGTCTGGATTCTGGCAGAATTGATAGGGAAAGCTGATAGAGTCCCTCATGTGTACTAATGGGGGAGAAAAGCCACAAGCAAACCATCATTTTGTTTGTTGCTTTCTGTGCGCTCCTTCAGGTCCAGGTGCACAAGATAGCATCACCCACCAGCTTAGGAAATATAGCTAACTGGCACCACTGAATAACGCTGAGAGTCCTTTTCATACCAAGCAAGGGATTTTCCTCACCTTTCAAGCCAGCCCTGAAAGTGAAACTATAAAGGGAGAACCGTCACCAAAGAGCTGCTGCTAACAGCTATTAAGAATTATCTATGGGTAAAAAAACCCCTATCACTTTATATCAAAGATTATTTTCCTCCCTAAACCTTGTGAAATCTGGCTAAATCTCCAAATCTCTATCGAGAGATTTTTGATAACTTTCACAACACAAATATTTCAAGATACTGCTGTGTGGAAGATCATGCGTGTGCCATGGATATTCCCGTATTTATGTCCTTATCTTGCCAAACTTGAATGGCTCTTTTTTTTCTCCTCCTCTAAAGACTGGACCCTAACTAGACCACGTGGGCAGAGATGAGGAACAGCAACACGACTGTTTTTCTATTTTCTTCTCCCCCCACACATACTTACCCACAGAGAATATGGTCAACTATCACTGATGCCATGAGCTGTGCACGTGAACAGCAGCCGGGCAGATGGAGCAGGCCAGGGAGAAGGATTCATCCAACAGACAAATACATCAGGATTGGTGCAGGGGTGAAGGAGGACAGAGGCGACAGTGCACCTCACCGGGCCCACAGACAGCAGAGAGGAAAGGGTGCACAGCGTGGCTCTCGGTGAAAAGATACTCAGAGTAGAAGGGGGAGAGAAAATAGTGGACCAAGCACAGGCACTTGGCTAAAAGACCACAAAGAAGAGAAAATGTCACCTTCAGGGAGGAGGTGGTTCTGTAAGTGCTGATTCAGGTATAGTCTGAACCAGGGCAGGGAGATATTGAAATGAAAAGGCTCCTGTTTACTTTAACAAATTGCTGTACAATGACAATCTGCTTGGGTCTCTGCCACTTTCTTCCCGGCAGTTTCTCCTGCCTATAACCTGGCTTGTCTTATTCGCAGTGGCAGTTTGGCTCACAAGCCCTCCCTCCTTCTTTGCCAGCTCACCTGCCACCCCAGCCAGCTTTCACAGTAGCCACAAATCCTCCACTGTTCCTGCCTTTTGCTGACAGCAATTTCTGGAGTAAGTACATCTGGTAGCTCAACACTAAAGCCCACGGGCTGTGGCATGCACCGGGTCACACTCCTTTTGTGGGCTTTTCATCAGTCTTCTCCATGTCAGGATGGGAATAAGAAGAAAAGACACAAACTGAGACTGAGATAGGCTAAGGAATGGAAGAAGCCTTCAATGCTTGCTTGCTATAAGCCAGAATGCCCATCCCTTAGTTTTATAAGTATCAGCGTAACTCACAAAATTAGGAAACGGCAAAAAAAATTCCACCCTGAAGCAAATTTTCTCAGTCAAGTTAAACATTTTTCTCTTGAACAGCAGGGTCTATAAAGGAAATGCTGATACAACCTTAACCTTGGCAGCACAAGCACCGGGGCTGTGATAATCAATGTAAAGAGCAGCATCAGTGCTTCCAGCATCGGTAGGAATCCTTGAGAATCTTGCGTAGAGTGGTACAAACAGAACAAAAAAAGGGTCACAACTCAACAAAAAGGGCTTAGGAATTTCCCTTCTTCTGCTGAAGTTCAAAGGCTTCTTTATCTTTCATATGAAAGCAATATGAAAATACAATGCCATTTATCCACAGTCTTAAAGCTGAAGTTCAGTCCTATCTGCATAGTGATCTTGACAGCTTCAGTTCAGAAGAAAGTAGCCATTGTAGATCTTGAGCACATGTGCCACTACATATGTAGAAGCTGTGTGCATGTGTGAGAACAGTTGCAACAGGGACAGCCTGTTATTAGGAAGCAGATATGCTGAGTTTCAGGTTCATGTTACCAGGAGACTCGAAAAAGTTGAAACTCAGCCTAACCAGGCTGCCAATGGCCTCTAATGAAAATTTCCATTTGGAAAGGCTTGATGTTGACTTGGCATGACACCAAACAAGCAGCCTGCTGCAAAATTTTACACCAATTGTATTTCTCCTAATTAAACCCTGTCTGACCTCAGCATTAAGAAACAATTTGTTTCAGGATATAACCAGCACACATAAGCAATTACATTCTGTTTGCCCTATTAGCATTATTTGGCTTCTATGCTTTCCAGTGCTCTTACTGTTGCAAATGTTGCCTGGGAGCCAGAGGTATAGAAAGCGTGGAGTGCTTAAACTTTTTTTGTGGGGTAGGGAGGAAAGGCAGGAGAGGAATGGAAGTTTAAACAGAAAATATCATCTTTTACTCAAACCACAGGCACTCAGAAGAATTGATCAGATGGTGCCTTCAAGTTTTTTCAGGGACAATGGAAGACAGAAGTGAAGTGATTTATGCAAACCATTGAGAACATATATATCAATTTGCTGCAATTTTAAAAAAAATAAAAAAGATGATAAAGTAATTATCTATTATCTCTCCTAGCTGTTATTTTTCATCCAGTTCTCTAACTTCTGTTTCTCACCAGTCAGTTAGAAATAACAGAAAAGACAGACTTTGACATCCCGCCTGTGAAACACTAAAACATAGCCTACCCCTAGCAGGACACAGGATGCACTTGTTGTCTCTGCCTTTCTGACAGCCAGGGGAAGCTGGCTGTGGGAAGACAAGTGATTTGGAGGTGGAGGTGAGAGGTGGGGCCATGCTGCACCTCCAGTGCTGAGGGGCACCTGCAGAGACTTTTCCAGTTTGTTAGGAGTAATTCTCACTGGCAGTTCAGTACTCCTCAGGCACAGAGAGGAGAATTATTTAATACATATGGGATGTGAGACTATAATCTCTGCGTCATGGTTTCTTCACAGGCCAGTGCCCTGGAAGACCTGTCTAGCACAGGACAAATCAGTTACAGTTTGGAGATCTCAACATCTTTAATCCACAATGGGACAGAGCTAATGCGCAAATCGGACCTTTTTTCTTTGCCATTGTGAGACTGAAGAAGACTTTCTAGTGTTCAGATATTCAAGGAACTGACTGGAAAATAGCAGCAAGATGTATTTGTGCCAAGGCCATTAACCCTCCATTCTTGCCAACATCAAATTAAATAAACTGAGAAAACAATTTGCATAACACTGTCACAGCGATATACAGTCGAGGCAACCTTTTGGAAAACTGAGCTTGTGAAGAGGTAGAGTACAGTAGATACAGTTAATGACTACGTGATCAGACCTGCTAGTGGCTGAGCCTGACCTCTGGAAACAAGCTCCGCCGGTCCATGTACAGTTGTGTCAGATTCCTGCGGGACTCAGAAGGACTATGACAATTTTTTGAGAAGAACAGCCTCCTCCTTCGACCTCTGCTGCAAGCTGCTGGTAAGTTTTCCTGGCGATCTTCTAGAGGATGATGAGATCCAGGAATGTACATAAGTGTGTGAACCATTTGAAAGTAGCAACAGCAAAGAACAGCAAAAATAGAGTCTGTGATTGCTGGAGAACATGGAATCATCTGGTGTGAAAATGTATAGAAGTGATCACTTCTGCCACTGCCTGTGCCTGTTCAGGCCCTAAGGATGGAAAGGAAGGAGGCACTTGCTTTTTACAGGCAACTGAACTGTCTGCTTGAGCAGAATGGCAACAGCCACTTCCCTGGCTTGCTTTCACGTGAACTAAGCACATCCAGGAGATGCTCTTGTACCTGTCCTGGCTATCTTTTATGTCCATGTGGCAGCAGAGTACCAGGATGCAGGATGCAGGATTCTCGATCTGAAACTCTGAGACGAGACCCAAGACAGTGTAAGGCACATCTGGGGTCTGAAATCTTTGTGCTGAACAGGCAGAGCTACTTACGGTTGCTTCAGAATTGCTATGGATTAGCTAAAAATGTATATATGGATAATTATCGAAGTATGCTTTAACTTGCGAGATTCTTTCAGCTCTCAAGAAAACATTTAAGGCTGAATAAATACAAATATGCATTTTACACATTGCCTAACTATGCTCATTCTTTTCTATGTATTTGCATATTTAAACAATTGACTGTAAAGAATGTGTTGTGCTGTCCCACATATAAGCCCAAGAGAGCATGGCTAAATCCTATGCAAACTTTTTCAAAGCATAAAGCTTAATTTTATTTAAGTACTAACTCATGTAGTTTAATTTTCTTTCTTTTTTTGATTTTTCTTCCCCATGTCAGTCTCATAAAAAACAAAACAACCACCCAAATACAACGTACCTTTGCACCTGCAAAGTTAAGAAGAAATGCTACAAAAAGAGAAGCTCTCTCTTGGAGCTGTCTGTGAGCATATACAACATGTTCTTTACAGTCCATTGTGTAAATATGAAAATATGTGGAAATGGAATATATTTAGGCAAGTTTTAAAATGCATAATATTTATTCAAGTCTAATAGCTTCTTATTAGGAGTCAATAGAGTCTATCAAGTAAATGGGTATTTCAACCATTTTCAATAGACACATTATTTACTCAATAGACCATAATGATTCTGAAGGAGGCATTAGGGCCTATTATGCAAATCTGTGTGTATTGTAGGTGTATTCAAAAATAGTGAAATTTTGACCCTGGCTGTTCTACAGATCCTGATGCCATGGCCCTTTAGAAAGCAAATTGTGCAGACCTAGTTTGAATGAAATAAAAAGGTTAGAAGTAGCACAGTGGAAATAATAGATTTTTTTGGGTCGGGCTACTGAGCAGAGAATATTTCAGTTCAACTTGAAGCAGTCTTTTTCTCCAGCAAAATTAAAAAAAAAAAAAAGGAAAAAATAATTTTGTCTCAGAAGAAACATTTCCTTTCACACAAAATGTTTTCACTCCTTTTTTATCCAGTAGCTGCACAAATAACTTCATTGCATTTTCAGCTGGTTAGAGCATTCTCCCAGGAGACCTGCAGTGAATAACCTTCTTGACACTGGATGGGAGAGGGAGGAGTTTGAACATGAATTTGGACCTTTGCTAAAATGGCAGTGCCAGTCACCCAGCACTCCTGTTGGTCAGAACTCTGATTTCTTTCCAGCTATACTGCTCACAAATTGTTTCAGGCTGACTGAGAACAATTTTTTTTTTAAAAAGTAATTTACTGCAGAAGAAAACTATAAAAATGGCCCATCTGTACTGCCATGGGGAAATCCTAATAGCACTTGGTAGGTGACCTGATTCAAAACTGATAAGTATTAATGAAGATACTTCATCTGGTTTCGGTGGGGTTTAGCTCTGTGTTCCTTGTTGCATGCCAGATACAAAGGGATTTCTTTAGGGTGACTTATAAGCATCCTAGAGCAGACATATAACTAAAAAAAGATACATCCGACTCTTATGAAACCACGTGAAACTCTCTCAAGTTCAGCTGAAAGTGATAAAACAGGTGTCTTCATTTCTACCAAATATTGAAAAAACAAACATTTTTCTGAAAGAAGAAAGAATATAGGTCCATACCCCACAAATTAACATACAGCAGTGAACCCTGGACTAAGACATCCAGACTAACCTGGGAACCAGAAGTAACATCATAAGAGATTGGACAAAATATTTTGCCCATGTGGCTCTGTAGCTTGCACAAAGTCTCCAAGTACTGGGTGGACACTGCTGCCCAGTGCTTTTGGCTCTCCCCTGGGACTTCGCATTGTCTTGCAAAATAGAGAATGACATAAACATGACATTAAAAAATACCAAATTGACTTTGCTTTCACTTGCAGTGTACTGGAAGGCTGGGAGGTTATTTTGATCTGAATGGTTCCTTTTTCTGGTTTTTTTTTTTTTGGTTGTTTTTTTGGTTTTTGTTTTTTGGTTTTTTTTAATGTTGAAATATTCAAAACCAAACAAATGACCAAATGACTGGATCTGCTTGTGTCAGGAACAGACACATAAAATATCTGTAGAAAAATACCCAGTTATATGCAGCAATGACAATGACTAAGTTAGATTCTTTATAACTGTGTCTAACCAGTATTTTTCAGAAAAGGCACAGTTACAGGTGAGGCAGGGTTTGTAGAAAGAAGCAATATTTCATAGAAAATTGTACTGTTTGGAATTACGTGCACAGAACTAACAGACATGCATTCTCAGTTGTGTACAGCTGGTATATTTGCAGAAAACCAGATGGACTTCTGGGCACTCAGACCCTTCATCGCGTTCTGTTCATCAGAAATTAATTTGCAATTACAGCCCACAGGAGGACCAAGATTGTATGAGTGTGTTATGTTTTACAGTATACTCTTCATATCCTCCTCTGAAGACCATAGAAGGTGAGTTACTTACACCACCACTTACAGCTTCCTTATTTTTAGTAGTGGCAGTGAGCACATCTTCTTCCCAGAATAAGGTTGCTAGTGAATATCAATCCAGGTCTCCGCAAGTCGAGAGCTGCCATTGACAGAAATATGAGCCAAATGACCATCCCATGACAATTGTTATTGCTGGTCTGGAGCTTACAGGTAGGAATGGACAATAAGGCTCAACCAGGAATGAGGGTGAAGATTTGAGTATCTTGACTTTCTAGGCAAAAGAACCATAGTCCTGCTATTCTTATCTGTATTTGTGCTTTATGGTCTCATACCAACAACAACAGAACTTCCTTTTTCTTTCCTTTTTTTTTCTTCTCTTTGGTCTTTGTGGGAAAGAATTATTGAAATTAGTTTTGGGGCAGATGAATACCCTGGGGGTGCTTTGGCCCATTACTTTCTTTTAGACCATTTGCCTTTAACTCTCACTTGAGCTACTGTTCGACAAAGTTAATAGCTGCAAATTCTTCAGGGATGGTTTGTTAAATCATGTCCAAGAAAATAAATATAATGAATGAACAATCTCAGGAGAAAGCCCTGACATTTAAAAAAAAAAAAAGGAAATGAGTCTCAGAAGTATCAAGCCATGAAATAGGCAAAGTACATTAGCAAAAGTGAGATATGTTTTACAGCAATTAGAGGAGGAGATAAAGTCTTCTCCAGGGGACCACACCTGAGCTCTTGAAAGCTCAACCAAAAGTCTGCTGTGTACTGCATCCCAGCATCTGACAGGACAGACCTAAACGTGCTCTGTTCATAACTTCCTTCCCTCTTTCCCAGCATTTCAATGTGCTTTCGCTGCCACTGAATCAATGGACTTTGATATGAGGAAGCTGGAGCATAGCTTTGAACTCCACTGAACCCAATTATATCTGGTCATTTCAGAGAGCTGTGGTGGTGCGACTCTGAACTAGGAGGCAGAGAGGTCATGACAGACTCGAGTGCTGCAGCTGGAGCAGCAAATTCATCCCGTGCTGTGATATTGCAGGTGTTGCGCTCCAGCAAAGAATTGGAAACCTGAATTAAGTGCTGCACTAATTAATAGGAAGGCGTTCTGGCGACTGGTGTCTGGTATGTCCTGGGGTTAATGCCTTTCAATTGTCATGGCACAAGTGGTAAGTTTTATCTCTGAGTGTTCCTGGAGGTGTGTAGGGGATTTAAATCCTTTGCTGAAATGGAGGAAGTCAGTCTTTTTCCCGCTGCCGGTATAGAGCATACCTCTTGTCTTTAACAATGACACTTGCCATTTAATGTTCAAGAGAGGATGAGCATAGCAGGCACCTTAATTTCCTAGGGAAATACGGGGAATACCACATCAAAAAGATATTAGAAAGCAGACTTAGTTTTGCCCGTGGCTTGTGTAATTAAAACCTAGCCTGGTGACAGGGTACTACATACAGAGAGAAAGACACCCTTGGGCAGAGGGCTGCTGAAGTCTTATGCATCACTAAAGTCCTATTTAAGCCTTTTTTTGCTTGGCTTTATTAAAACCAATTTCATTCCTCAGCCCTGAAAATGTACCTGTGAAATGTTTCCGTAGGCCTTCCCCAGTATTGACAGCTTTCAAACACTCATTGCTGATTCTGTTCTCCCAGGGACAAAGCCAGTGAATCTGTCCTAAAAATCTCCACCGCATTAAGGAAGAGCAGCCTCTACCTGGTTCTCATGGCTGCCAGTGACTTCCCTCAAGAAAAGAGGAAGGGACCAAGAAAACCTGCCTTCCAGCTTTTTTGCAGGTGAAAAAAACCCAAGAAACTGCACTTTTCACATGCACACACATCTGTGCTTTAGTCCTCTTTCACATTAAAAGGAAGCAAAAATTCATGTTAATATCTAGCCCTTCCTCCCTAGAATATATTTCCATTACAGATAAATCTTTGCTTTGGATACAGAAGAAATCTTCTAAGACCTGCTCTTGCTTTGTGTTCATGTAACTGGAGTTTGACATTACCCAAATCTCTGCCAAATCCATATTTTTCTTGTACTTGTAGCTACTGTATAAGAAGTTTGGGCTTTTCTTATTGGTCCCTTTTGATTGCTGGGATATTTTCCACTCTTTCTAAATACAATTTTAAAAGCAAGACAAGCCTTCTTGGGATGGGCTCTAACCAATGCCCCTTGGAATTTAAACCCGCTGATTTGTTATAACACATGGTTTTGCAGTTCTGATTATTCCTTGTACTCTTTATGAAAAGCTGCCGCAAAACGATACTGAAAAATGAACTTTTTCACGTTAAAATTGTGTTGAGAAATCTGTGGTAAGAAAGTTGAAATTCCCAGGTTTCTAATAATTCTCTTGATCTTGAGAGGTTTATTTTCAGGTAGTCAAATTGAAAGTGAGAAGTGACTGACTTAAAATGCATATTATGAAAAGACATTCCAAATTTTCAAGATGCAAAACTAAGCCAAGTTCTTGGTTATTTTTAGCTGACACAAAGTTAACAGAAAGTATTTGTAACAGAATTAAGAGAAAATAGTTCCCTCCCAAAATCTCAAAACATAGAAGTGGGGAACTACTGCTTCCCAAATGGTAGAAATAGTCATAAAGGCGTCATCTAAGGTCTGTATTGTTTTCAGCTTTTAAGAAAGCATGAAAGACGCTGAATTTTTAATTCTAAATGGTATTTAAGGTAGAGAGAGTAGCAAATTAAAAATGAACCCCCTGAAGTCCCAGTATTGTACCTCCAGAATTACCACTAAACATGAGTGCTCTTCAGATACTGAGGACTATTTTTCTGTCTTAACATCACATGACTAAAAATTAGTTCTGTTATTTCTAATAACTCTCTCAAACATTGCTCTTTTAAATACCTTTCAGATGTAAACAGATGGTGGCATTCATCTAAGAAAAGTGTACAATGGCCAGAAGCAGAAGTCAACTGCTAACAATGTGAAACTGGACTTTGGTAGTGTTTCATATCTCTCAGGTTACTTACATATTTAAAGATTCCCAGGGCTAGGGCCTCAGCTTTTTTTGCTATAATACCTGAATAAATACCATCTGCAATGCTGCAAAGGTGAGGTAGATTTTGAATCTGGGAAGGTACTTTATATCTTCTGATGTAAGAAAATTAATTAAATTGCTTTAATCAAAGCAATATACCAAATCCAACAGAGTATTAATAACCTCAACCTCAACAGCAAGGCGTTTGATCATGTGGGGTGGGATTTCTTCTGCAAATCACAGAGAAACCTTACTCCAGAGTATTGTCAGGTGCTAATTTTTCCTTCTATGATGATAACATTCAGTGTAGCAGCAGATTAACTTTCAGAGAGGTGGAAACAGATCTGGTTGGTGTTGTTGGCATTGTTATGATCAAGCTGTAGACGCTCTGGTACATTCAGAAAGATTCTGAAAGGGAATTGAACATTTATATTCATTTTTTTTTAATATACAGGATCAACACATTATACTTGTATTCCCCTGTGGGTCTGGAAAAAGACACCTATGGTCCCAGAGAAGTCCACATAGTCCCAGAATGCTATAGAGCATGACATTTTTTTATGAAGATCATCTGTGATTTTTTTTCATCCGTCTGTTTCTGCTGTCCAGTTGATAAAACCAATTACAACTCATTCAATTTACCATTCATATAGTTAGAGTTGACACAGTCAGAGGACAAAACTCCCGCAGGGTGTAAATGCTCTGAAATCAGCATATGAAGAGTATCATTTCAGAATGGTTAGCACCAAGGATACCCACCGAGAAGAAAGAGAATTCCTGTTTGCTCATTTCATTGCCTTCTCTGATGGCTGAACAGGCTATGAGGTCCAAAGGACTTATGAAAATAGAAGCTCCAGGTTCTAGCCCGGGAGCATGTATTGTGAGTGATCTTGTTTCATTCTATATGGTCATGAGAAAAGGTCTTTTCACCCATCTCACCCATCTCAAAGCAAGGTTTAAACTAGCTTCACTAATCTGCCTCGACTCAAACACTGTGTCTTTTTGTTTGCAACAGGTAAAAAGGAAAAATATTGTGTGTAGTCTTCTTCAGGTCATTACTGCAAATATATATATATCTAAAAATTCTGTTGCAAAACTGGTGACTCTTCTCAGCATGTTGTCCTAGTCACTTTTTCTTCAAATTCATCAAAATACATTACCTATAGCTCATTAATTGCTTGACAATGACTGGTCAAATGGGTGCTGCGGTCTTGTTTCTTTTAAACAAACTATTATTTTCTTCTTCCTTTTCAAGGAGGGGAGAGGAGAAGGTAGCTGTTGCCCCTCTCCCTCTGCCAGGAGCTGTGTTTCTCTCACTGGGTAATGAAGCTTCAGCACCATGACAGGGAGCTGCTGGTTGTGGCAATTCCCTTCTTGAGGCACCTCTTAAGCTCTTCACTGGCTTTTTTTGTAGCAGGAGAGCAGTTTCACAGCTGACTTCAGGTGTGCTGTTTGAATACCACTTTCCCAACAATTCAAATGAGTTCATCCATCCTTGACACTTGCACACAAGCACTCTGGAAATGTATTATTTAAAGCCTTCCTTCCTTGGTGTTTCAGAAATAAAGGTGTAAACTTTCTTTAGAGATCTGAGAAAAAAAATATTTCCTTTGCTCTGGCAGGAAGAAGTGAAAGGCCAGCCTTCGAGCTGTGTGTACCCCCAGAGGGCTCTTGTGCCCTGGAAAGGTGAGAATTACTGCAGATGATATTGCCGACTCCCTCTCTGCATCTGAGGACGGTGAAGCCACCGAGGCATGCTGTGCTGATGACACCTTTCCTCTACAGTCGCCAGAGGGACAGTGCAACGTTACCAGAGCAACCACGCGTCCTGCATCACACCTTCTGCTGGGCTGGGGTGGCAGGAGTTGCCTTAAAAGTTTTATCAGGTCTTTTCAAGATTTATGATGCTTCCGTGCCTTCTACTGTTGCCTGCTTGACCAGTTTCTTGTGGTGGGGAGCAAACAAGGAGGCTGAAAAGCACACAGTATGGTAAACATATTTTGAAGGGCATTGTGAAGGGCTGGGGTCTGGAGATTCAGTGTTAAGAGCGTGAGGAAAGCTGGTTGAATCTTGTTTGGATTTTCATCAAATGTGCTTTTTCCTTCTTGCGGAAATGCTTCTCCAGTGGGTGCCCATTTGAAGGAAGGTGTGAAAGAGAGCACTTTTGGGGGCCAAGACTCCTTGTCTCTCAAGGGTGTAAAAATCTCCGGGTTTCTAAGCCAAAGTCTGGGCGTTTCTTTATTCTGCAAGTCAAGAATTTTGCACAATATGAGCCTGTGAAGCCTCTCAAAAGATGGGCTTTTCACTCCATTACAGAATGAAAACAAGTTTGAAAGCTTACGAACTGGAATTGCTGATCTCCAGATAGCAGTACATGATGAGCATTTCCCTTACAAAAAACCCAGATAAATACTCCAGAATATTGCAATAGCAATCCCGAGTGGAGCCGTAAAACCAATGTACAGTGGATGTGTTGGAGCAGAATGGTGACAAACTGCGGTAGTTTAAGGGAAGCATCTGTGCGGGTGGCGGTGTGGAGTACAGACCCAGCCGGTGTGTCACACGCGAGCGGTACCTCTCGTTGGAGCCACGTCTCTGTAAAGCAATAGAAAAGAGCCGAGCTTGTTGAAGCATGGGATGTAAGAACATCTGCCCTTCAAAATGACAGTAATGCATCAGGTAAATGGAGGTGAGCTTGAGCCACATGCTGCATCTGACATAATTAAAGGTGATGGAAAAGAACTGCTGCTGTAATGGGGAGATATGGTTTAATACATCTATCACAAAGGATGTCTTTGTAAGAGGAGTGGAGCAGGAAATAAAGATGCACTAGATTTTTACCAGCAACAGGATTTCCCAGTATGTATTCTGCAGCTTTCATCAGGCATTTGGTAGCACCTGCTGCAAAATGACTGTTATCTCTGGGCATGTTTGAAAAGTTAAGCTACACTTCCATGGATTATGTCAGGTTACATCCTATGGCAAGGGACAAATCACGTGCAATGGCTTAGCCCTCCAACTTCTTGGATGAAATCTTTGGGTAACTGTCAGGACAGTATGAGAAGTTACAGAGAAACCTTAGATCAGTTCAGGAGACAAGGGTCTTGTGGTGTTAGACACCCACCCTGGCCTCATACGACAGACTTCTCCCCAGATCCTATAAGAAAATAAAACAAGGCTTGTGTCAAAATCTTAAATGGAATATGCAAAATAAGAATAATAAAACAGGAGTGACCCGAGTAACAGAGTTTCATGAGGAGAATGTGAAGCACGCAAAAAAAAAAAAAAAAGAAAAAGAAATCAGGCCAGGCAAATGACTGCACAGATTGCAATTTAGATAGAATAAATGCACTAAGACCAGCAAGAAACCCATTTAAATATTCAAGCTGAGAAAGAACCAAGGCATGCACCAGAGTTTTAGTTGCCTCAGTCATTAACCAAGCACAGATTTTAAAGATGTTCAATAAATGGAATTGACAGGTCTTCACAAGACAGTTAATATGGGAATGAAATGACAAATCAGAGTAAAAGGTTACACCCAATTGCTGTGCTGCAGCAGAAGAAATTTTATGTGGTGATCTTACTTCAGGAAAAAGAAAGAAAAAATAAATAAACGGGAAGGAGGCAAGTTAAGAGACAGAGCCTGTATAAAACTTATGCCTTATCTTTGTTATTAGAAATAAAAGATTAACAATCATCCACCGGGCGATGTCACTAAAGCAATGCAAGACATGAGGGAAAGGATCCTTGAAAGAACAGAGGGGCAGCACCAGCTGACTGGAGATTTCAGTGTAAAAGGTATCAGATCCACTATGAACACAGAGAGATCCCCAGGTCCTGGGTGAAACGCTTGACCCAGTGCCATGGCTGATGTGCCATGGAAAATGCAAACCTTGGCACCTTTCTGTCCATGAGGGAAGGACTCAGTAGTACGAAGGGAAAGCCTACAGTGAATCAGGTCTGCAGTTGGCAACATTTGTATCCTTCTCAAGCTAAAATCTGCCAGCGATGGCTTGCTGCGTGGTCTCTGGTCCTCCACGCTTCCCCAGACTGCAGATGCTGGTAAGCCTGCAATGTCCTTCAGGCCTTCCTGGGAATTATTGGTTCCTCCTGGTGGATGGCCAGTGCCATGAAGAACTACGGTGTATCAGAGCCTGGGCAATGGTGTGAGCAACTTGGTGTTGAAAACACAGGGTTTCTTGGCTGAAGCTTTCCAGTGAGAGAGCAGAAGTCTTGCAAGAAGAGCTGGCCGTGAGCTGTGGAGTGGGAGCAGCCAGCCAGCAGGGCTTGGATGTTGAGGTCTCTAGAGTGGCAGATCTGGGAATTCCTGAATGAGAATAACAGTCTTTGCTGACGCTTTTGCTTTTATTGCATTCAGGAAAATGGGCCTTGGGTGAAAATTTCCCTCCCTTTTTGGGGGGGGTGTAAGCAAACAAGATTATTTTAAGATTATGCCAAGAGTACAATTGACTTACGCTGCTGATTTCTTATGCTAATAGAAACAACTCTGCAAGGCTTTGAAACTTTGGCTGATCATTCAGCCAAAATTGCTACTCTATTTTAATAATAAAGACATCTATTGATGACTTTGTTCTGGATTCACTAATCCAATCACAAATGCCTTTTCTCTGTAGTTTCTTTGTACTCATATTTCTTACTCTTTTTTTTTTTTAATATAAAAATAATTGGAAAAGCCTCAATAAATAGATTACAGGAACAGAGAGGATTTCCATTACCATGCAAGTTCTTCCCCTTTTAGCATTTGCATGATGATCATTTAATAGCAGAATACAATTAGGGCAACTAGGGAAAAGCATATGGCTTTGTATTACATGATTCTGCCTTGATTTGCCAATACTGTGAGTGCACAAAACGGACCCACAAAGCTGATTTCACTTGAAAATCCAGGTTGGCCACTGGTGCAGATGTTCCATCAGGACCTTCTGTGAACAGAAATAAATGCATGACTTAGAACTGTTCCAGGCTCTTTTTCTCCTCAAAAAGGAGAGATGAACTGAGGTCAGCTGTTTTATCTATTTTTTTTTTCTGGTAATTTTACAGACAGGATTATTTATAATCCAGTTTTCTGGAAAGAACCAGTTCGTGCTCAGCACTTTAAAAGTTCCCTGGTCTTTTCCCTTCCAAAACCACTGTGTTGCTTTCCACACACAGCCCTCTGCTCTCACTTCTCCTGCTGCCCTGGGCACTGCCTTCTCCTGTTGGGATCATCTGGGTTCCAGCTGCTGTATCCTTATGGATACCTCCTCTTACTGACCCTTTTAGTTCAGTAGATGGGGAGACCTCACTTAAAAAGAGAAGGAAAAATGTGTAGGCCTAACTCTTCGTGCTCAGGTCAGAGGATGTTTGCCAGGCAATTCAGGATGTGATAGTAACGGTCTGGAAACAACAGAAATGGGTCATTTGTGCTATGAATGCTTCACCTCATTCTCTCCTCCCATCTCCCTTCAAACTATCGTCTATACATCTACCATGTCCCCTCTGCATGCAAGGTGCATCCCTGTGTTCCTTCCACCTCCACCCTCCCTACCTGGCTCCAAGTGCAAAACACTGCTTCCGAATTTAAAGACTGCAAGACATACATGGAGATCTGGTCTTTCCCAGATAAGGGACAGACCAGATGTGCCACAGATGTAGAGAAATGAAGATTGCTGCACCCTTGTTACATCCAACAGCAAAGTGCGGACACAAGGAACTGTAGGCCCAACTGTCATTTCCCCTTTCCTTATTTCTATTGTTTTTCACAGTGCTGAACCCCTTTTTCAGGGTGATCCTGATTTGCAAGAATTTAGTCTCATGGGCTGTATTTCTCAACTTGGCAAATTTCTTCTATATTCATGTGCTAAGATTATTTATAAGAACTATAGCAAGTACTATTAATTTCACAGATTGTGACTGCAGCATCCACACAACGGATAGTGTCAGGGTGGGAAAAATAGTTTGGTCCGAAAGCTTAAGAACTAATCATATTTACAGGGAACAACCTAGTAAAGAGGTTTCTGGAAGGGTAAAATTAACATTTTTATGTGCAGATGATATGGAGTGGTAGTGGAAGTAGGGTAGGTAGGACAGGAGAAAAAAGCTTAACTTTTTTTCACTTTGCTTTTGTGATAGTCTTGTTAACAGTGTGGGACTCTTCGCCTTTTAGCGAAGAAGTTTACAAATTTGTGGGAAGTAATTTCACGTAGGCAATATTCTAGTCATATGAGTCTCTATGGTGTTGCCAAAGAACTTGTATTCTAGCAGTCTTCCCTATTCTCGTGCCTGTAGCAGAAGGTGAGCTCTGCTTTATGGAAGGGTGATTTTCAACTTCCTGCAGAGCCATCCCACATCCTCCAGTATTGTTTAAAGGTGAATACAGCTAGTGAAATAAAAATATGTTGCTTTCCCTCTATTGTTCTGGAGAGGAACCCTAGTCCGTGCTCCTGTCTATAGTGACCAGAGCGTCCTTGTGATTCCATTCCTTTTTGTCTCTGCAACACAGTAGCCCATGTCCTCGCATCAGTCTTCATGGTCTCCACCCTTGGTTCCTGATGCCATGCCTATAGCTGCTAAAGGTAATATTAAAAAGGAAAAAAAATTACTCATAATAACTTCTTGCTGCTTACTCTCACTCTTTTTCAGGGTAGGTGCATGTGTGTGCCAGTTGCATCAATTAAATAGCAACCAATTCAGGTACATTTACAGTCTGCCTTTGAAATGCCAGCCCCATACTGTACTTACCAATTAAGCATCAGCAGATTAATGGGATTCATTGTTCTCTTGGGTTAACTCCACCATATTGTCATTAGGTGGATACGCCCTCATGAATCCAAGTCTTCTTTCTGTGAAAGGAAAAGAAAGTGCACGCTCAAAAAGTAGGGCAATTTCTACCAAGCAGAATCAGCTAAGAGGAAAAAAAGAAAAGATAGTCTCCTCCCTCCCACTTTTTTATGTCAGTTGTTGTTTAATTGTTTCTTCGACCCAGTGGTTTAGTGATTTCACATCTATTTAATTAACAGAGAAATGGATAAGGCACACTGAAAAACAAGAAAGGAAGATCAGATAGACAAATGGTCTCTGTAAGTTCACAGTTCTTAAAACAGATGTTCACCTCCGCTGGCTATGGTATATCATTATCTCCAGGAACCCTGAAGAGAAAGCAAAATCCCTCATTACTTATAGGAAAATAGAGCAGGCTTACAGGGCTAAAGAGATACACCAGCCCGTTTCATCAGATCCCACCTTGCTGCTGTTGTGTTTCTCACAGGTCAAGAAGTGTGTGTGTCTGGGGGAGAGCGAGACTACAGGTAAGCATTTCAGATGCCTGCAGAATGAGAGACTATGCAGATGCGATGAAGAGGTGGTGTCTGAAGCCGAAGCAACCAAATGGGTGGGAGGTTGGGGACAACTCCTCCCTTACTTATTTGGTGCAGCAGCAAGGTGGCAATCATCTCTTGGACATCTTACTTTCTTTTTGGACAGGACCCGCTTATTCTTGGAGTGGGGCTGCGCGTTCCCTGCTTGGCTATTCCCTATAGCTGCCTGAGCATCCTGACTCAAGAGTTAGGTAGTGTGTACAGTGGAAAAGCATATTGCCTGTTGCTTTCTTTTCTCTTTCCTTACTATACGTAGCAGACATAAACAGGTAAAATGCCAATCCAGTGCTAAGCGGTCCTCATCCCTCCTACCTGGAAAAATCAATAGTTGTGGGAATTCTCCTGTCCTGGAGGACAAAAACACAGAAAAACTTTGCCCGTGCAGTCAAATCTGCGTGTATAAATGCATGTGTAAATACATGCACAAACCCATCTGTGCCAGCTGGCCACTCTGTCTAACTCCCTGGACCTCGCGTCTGGTTTCTCCACCTGTGGGGCAAGAAATGCTCTCTTCTCCTGGGTAAGCAGTTGTGATGGCAACCATGAAAGAATCCCTTGCAAAATATGGCCTGAACAGTTTGATTACTGGTGCCCCAGATTTAGCTCATCTTGTGATTATGTTTTATTGCTCTTACTGCCTCCACTAGCTTTTAATCACAGCTGAGTATTTCCAATCGGGCTGCCATTTCTGACTGCAAGTGTATTAAAGGAGTATTCAGATTCCTAGATAACAAACGTGTGAGGATTTGCTAGGCAGGAGGCACTAGAGGGACCCTCTGCTTCCCCTCTGGCTCCCACCCTCCCTCTTTGCATCAGAGCCTTGGTAGCGGAAAAGAGATGTTGAAATCAATATAAGAATAAATTGCCACGTGGTCCTTATTGTGGAGACAAGGTTTCTACAGAAAATCCTTGTAATCAGAAAAGAGGGAAGATGAGATTAAACTGATTAAACTGAGAAAGTCAAAAAAGGACAACTTGAAAGATTAGCTCGAGGACGACTGAAAAGCATAATCCTCCATGCATGTTAAGTAGAACAGTCCCTCGCTGTTATCAGCCCCTTCATCTGGTGACCTTCTGTTGCATTAGCACAGAGCTACTTGATCCAAGGCAAATAGTGAAAATTGAAAAGCCAGAATGCCAGTGATTACAACAGGTATCAATATTACTGCAGTGATGGTTTGTTATCATTAGGGAGCTCCATCAGAGCTCATTCTGGAAGCAAAAAGGACAGAAAATAACAAGGCATTACACTTGTGGCCGGCAATAGAAGAAAAGACCTTGTGTTACAATGGAAAAACCTTTTTCATCTGCTTCCACCTCTAAAATTACAGTAGCAGAACAGGAAAAGAGATGGGGGAAGAATTACGGGAAGCTTGTCTGTGTTCTTGTCTCAGGGAACAATCGAGCCTCAGTGGGTCGCACACAGCCGGCGTGTGTTACCCTTTTCTTCTGGAGTAAGAGAAAACAAAAGGTCTGTGTCAGTTTTAGACCTTCAATGATTTTTTTGCTTCACACACCCAACTTTATGGCAAATCCATTCCTGTGCGGTCCCAGCAGCGGCAGCAGCAGCAAGGCTGGTTCCTCTGCAGCCTGGCCAGCATCCTCACAGCTGCACGTCCAAGCTCAGCACGGTGCGGTTCAGGGGCAGCATCTCTTCTTTTCTGCTTTGGAGGTGTAGGTGTAAGGAGGTCTGGAAGAAAAAAACAAGTCTGCTCTAGCTGAGGGCTGTTGAGCCCAGTTACACCACGTCTCTCAACTAATAGAGATGCCCAAAACTGCAATATACTCAGGCACTTCTTTGTCAAAAGCCTGAAAGTCTGCTGTGGGATTCATCTCTGTTGTGATGTTGCTGATGTAAGAGGAGAAGCATGACTCTGAGTCATTTAAATGTTTTGACTGAATCCTAGGTTTGTCACTGAGTTGCTATTTGATTTTTTTCAACCTGCTGCAACTCAGGGCTTCTGTTTCCCCTGCTGCCTTTTGTTGGTCTCTCTCAGTTAAGCAGCATGTTCTGCGGAGGTCAGAATTGTTTCTTACTGGGCACTTGGCAAGTGCTTAAGGGAATGCGACTCCAGTTGGAAATTGATAAAAATACTGTGGTCAACCACCATTAATGGAAAAAGAAAAACAATATATATATTAAAATATTTTTTCAGAATTTAAAAAAAAAACCCACAAAATACCATTTCACATCAAAAGAGCACGAAGCATTAGTTTGACAGCATCAGGCTGAAACATTTTATAAAAACTGGGGGAAAAAAAGGCCCTGCTACTAGTGAAATTCAATCCAGCTCCAGGATCCAGAGAATAGACCCATTTCTGGCAAGGCCCTTTACTATTCATTTGAAAGATCTTATCTGCATGTAGCACTAATGTCAGTAAGAGGAATTGATCACTATAGTTTTACCTTGCCTTTCTTTATGAGAAATGAAAGGAACTCACAACACTTTTGCTCACAGAAAAACTTTGGCCTTCTATCATTAGATTGGGTCAAACCTAATTTAGGCAGAAAGCAGCGGTACTGTTGCCTTGGGAGAGTTCCTACTTCTGCCATACCTGAATTTGTCCTCAGTTGCTTAAGTCTCAATGAAAAGAGGTTTTCAGTTCAGGAGGTAAAGGGATTCATTAGATCTCATTCCCAGAAATGTCTACCTGATTGAGAAAGAGTCCCCTCAGGGGTAATGCTCATAAGCAGGGGGAGGCTGAGGGGCTGAAAAATGACCCATTTTGAAGTTTATCTAATTAGCTTCAAATGTATAAGTTGGGTGTTTTGCTAGATGGATTAGCGTAATTATCTTAGTGCACCTATTCATGCTAGGAATGTCAAAAAATGAGAGAACAGAGAGGCTCAGAAAAAAAATCACAGCGGCTCAGCCTGTTGACTGCCCTGACACAAGAGTAATTGTGCTGCACAGGAAAGAGAGAAGGCTGGAAAAGCACGAGATGAGAGGAGCTGCTCCAAAGACAAAATATTGACAGCTGACCTACAAATAAACTGGGAGGGATCCCCCTCGGCCCAAAATCCCTACATAAAAGTACTACAGAAAAAAATCATCCCATGTGCATGCAGTCACTGCATAAAGACAATATCCTTCGTCATACACCAGCAATTAGATCTGAGGTATTCATTGCAAGCTCTGTATATTTAGTTTTTCCTCTGTATTTAAAATGAGTGAAAGGATTTTTCTTGATCCTGAAAGTGTTTCTTCTGATGGAGAATAGATTACTGTTGTATTGTTTGGTTACATGTTTTTTTGTGATCTGTTGATAAATTAGGTCCCACACATTTCCCGAGATCAGTTATAAACTCCTCTGAAAGACAGTAGGCAGCTATGAAATAGCTTTTCCCAAGAAGGAATTCCAGTTAAAAAAGGAAAAAAAACCCAACCAAACAACAAAAAAAAACAGAAAAAAAAAAGAAGGAAAAAGAAAGAAGGAAAAAGAAAAAAGAAGCAAGAAAAGAAGAAAAATAGGAGTGGGCACAACTTCTGTATTCCTAAGCTTGTGTTTGTACAGGGTTATTGTCTAGGTACACATCTGCTAGGAAATATATCAGGAGATGGGAGAAAAGAACGGCATTGCCAAGTAAACCTGAGAGCAATCAATGATTCCTCCAATCATTTCTTTTTAAACAGTGAGTGCTCCAGTTGTGCGGTTTGTTCCACTGACGGAAATCATACTGCGAAGCTGGGGCTCATGGCCAGACTGCCTCAGTGTCCATGCATCATGCAAAATGCAGTGGCAGCTGGAGTTACTCCTCCACCTTGTAACATGCTTTTTTTTTGCTCCTAACTCCCACTCTCTCCATGCCCCCATCCTGTAGGATTAGCCGACTTTCCAGCTAATGGCATTTCTAAGTGTATCAAGTGTGCAACGTTAATTTCCCCAGCATCTCATTGACTTTTTAGTCAATATTGCTGTGATCCTTTCAGAACAACTCTCCTGTTCGAAGTATTGTAAATGAGTTTAATCACTGGGATGACCTGGTTTCCAGCAGGGCTGCGCACCATTGGCAGCAGTGCAGTCGCCAGGTGATCAGCACCACCTCTGCCCGTTGATTCACCAGGGCTTTGAGTCATGCCTGCAAAGTTTAACCCCAAGACTGAAACACCCTTGCGGGTGTTCAGAATTGACAACATTTTCCCAATGACTTATTTTTGATTTGGAAAAGTCCGTTTCACCAAAATCTAAATTTTTCATGTGAAAAATGTCAATTATGATTTTTTTTTCATGAAAGACCATCTGAGGTCTAAGCATTAGATATTGATCTTACTGGGACAAACCACTTTATTGGTTTGTGAAAGTTATCTAATTTGATTCAATGTATCATTTATAATAGAGCAGGTCACCTTTATCATTACAGCTTCCTCTTATGTTTCCATAATGTGGAAATTGAAAGCATTAAAATCAGCACACAATATTTTTATTTTAATAAAAATGAATGGCTGTGATTTACCTGAAATCACAATTCTTCTTTTTATTGTAATGTTATGTCAGAAAAACCTTATTTTTCCATTTGGAATTTGGAATGTAAACAAAACCCAGAATGTTGGAATTTCAGATCGTTTGAAACCTCCAAGTCCCAACCAGCATTATCTCTATGCTTCTTCTAAAGTCATTTTACACATAGAAGAACTTTCTCCCTTTGTTAATTTTTCCCTGCTGGTTAAAAGGCAAACATTTGTCCCTGAGTCACAGCAGAGGGCAATTAAATGGATTGGAGTCCAGCATTCTGCCCCTAGCCTTTGTTTTTGGCAGAGCAGAGAAGGTAAAGGGAGATGCGTTCTGACGTCTGTGGCATGTGGTGACTGGTGAACTTGCAACTTCACAGCCATGTTCCTTCCTCATGTGTGCTCCTCTGCTGTCAGTTCCTCTCAGCACCCCAGAAAAGTGACTACTGGCACCCTCCAGCTCGAGAAGGAGGGCTCCTCCTGGCTACAGCGGAGAGACATTTGTTCAGAAGAAGTGGATGAGTATATGGGATGGGGTGCATGAAGAAGAGTGTGGCCAGCAGGTCGAGGGAGATTATCCTGCCCCTCTACTCTGCCCTGGTGAGACCCCATCTGGAGTACTGTGTCCAGTTCTGGGCTCCCCAGTTCAAG
>JAOXNO010000024.1:56474901-56512153 GCA_028565335.1 Limnodromus scolopaceus | reverse complement strand
ATGCTTTCCCAGAGGGGCAGCCGGCTCTGGTCGCCCAGAATGAGTCTTTTCCTGTGTGGGAGATTCTTTTTTTTAAGTCCGTAGCTACTTATGCCAAAATGCTTCCTGCTTCGGAGGCTGTGCTAATGCAGGTAAAAAGGGAAAGGTGAAGTGTTACACACTGCTATTACACACTATTTAAACAAATATCCTTTTTTGGAGACCTATGGAGGTTTGATGTTTGGTGTTGTTTTTTTTTTTTTTCGTTTTAAAGACTGAGCAGGCTTTTGGCAGGGGGATAATAAGGACTCCAGAAGGAATTCAACATGATGCTTTTTTATTGTGCTGCCGGGGTTTCATGGGAAAGCCAAGGTTGTGGAAAAAGCTTTTGTTTGTGGTTCACAGTAACACCTATCATCTGCTTGCATGTGGGGCTCCAGTGAGGAGCTACACAAGTGCTTTGTACCAGCCCTACAAAGCAGGGGTAACTTAAAGGGCGAGAGGGTGGGTTGCTACGTCTGTCAGAAAATACTTAGGTAGGAGGCAGCCACCTGAACCATGATTATTTTTGTAACTGATATTCCAAGGGGAAAGAGTTTGTTAGGTCATTTGCAGGGTAGAGGGAGAGGGGAGAGGAGAGGAGAAGACAAGAGTTAGGTGAAAGTCAGCAATTTCAGGATCAGACATCTGAGTTCAAATGCCTACCTCTGGACAGCTATTAGGTACCTTTGTTGGATCTATTCCTAAAACTGAAAGACAAAAACTAGAAGGGTCTGATGTGTGAAGCCAGCCTCAGATATAGAAGTGTTCTTTGGGTTGAACATGCCTGTGCAGGTCCAAATGAGCAATAATGTGGCCCAAAGAGACTGCCTGGCACAGATCTGTCTGTTGCACCTTTCCTGCCGTCTCCCCCCTGAAAGTTAATCGCACATTTTCTTACATTTTGCTATACAGTAACTTCAGAGACTCATTCCTTACTCAGTTTGCACTTCACTTCTTGGTTGTATCTTGTTTCTGTTGTTCTTGTTTTGCTGGCTAAATATTGCAGGAAGACTAATAAATTCAAATAAAATTTCTGATTGGTTTAACATCAGTTTAACTATCTAGAATAATTTAGTGTTATTGGATACTTTATATGATGAGTTCATGATGTTTAGACTAGAAAATAATAAAATGCACTCAATTGATTAGGCTCTTTGTAGGAGTCTAGGAATTAGCATACTGTCTAATGGCAAATAATTTATAATTATCAAGAAGAGCTGATAAACGGGCTCAATGCTATCGACTATCTGACTTGATAACCCTGATCAGCAAGCTTCATTAAAAGAAAAGTCCTACATTGAACATAACCCTATAAAAGCCATGGGATGACTTTAACGCTTTGGCTCTTGAATGGGATGCTGCTGTTTTGACAGACAGTCCCAAAGTGCTGCCTTTAGAGACCAGCACATGCTTCAGATTGAGGGGCATGTTGCTAGGCTGACTGGCACCTCATTCCCAAGTGGAAGTTTTCCCTGCAAGCAAAATCTCTGTTTTGAAATGAAGTAGTCCAGGATATTTATAAAGCACTGGGAGATTTTGGCCTGCATTTCATTAACTACACACGTCAGGGTAGGAAGATGAGTTCTGCAGTTGTATTTGCTATACTCCGTAGACTGTAGTCAGAGATACAGTCTAGTTCCTTTCATGGATTTCTCTGAAGTGACAGCTGTTTGAGCCAAATTTAAGATTGGAGATAACTTGTAGAAGTGTAGGAATGAGTAGATCACAGCTGCTGGGGTGGACCTGTGGCCACTTGATCTTTACTGAACTGGAGGAAGGTGACTAAGCAGGGCTTGCATGGAGAGGGGAAGGTACTGTGTGACAACTGAAAGACGCTGATATGCTCTGGCATCTAAATGGGCTCTTTTGAAGCACATTCCACATCCCCACGGCTCAGTTATGGCTGGCAAGTTCTCATTTAGTTTTGAACTGCCCTTGGCTCTGAGTGATGACATTGAAACAAACTCCTGGTTCTCTCCTTCTGCTGGTGTGGGTCTGGGCACACCAGCTTTCTACTTTGCCCCACACCCTCTAGTCTAGTTAAGTGTTTCACCCAAAAGCAGAGTAAGCAGAGTCTATGGCTGTCAGTGGTGTGTAGCAGATTTGTGACAGCCACAGATTTGGCATTTCAAGTCAAAATACAGCAAACTGATATGTTTTCATGTAAAGTCTTTGGCCTATAGAATGGGATAAAGATGATGAAGGAGCACAAGTCCCTGGAAAGTTGTGGAGCGTAATAAACGCATCCTTTCTTTGCCTATGCTTTTGCTGTTTTCTTTTGGAGTAGCATAGATAGGTATACTGATTTAGGAAGCTAGAAGAACTTGGATTCTTATGCTCTGTTGTTGAAATGTTGAGATATTCAGTTTAAAAATGGACCCTTTGAATGTGTCATCCCTTCTGCCCTTGTTCTGACACAGCAGAACAATTGGTTTGAATGCTTGCCTCTAGCCATGCTCTCTTCAATCATCTACTCAAGGTTTCTTGCAGTCAGATCAAAGAGATGGAGCTTTGCAGAATACCTTTTACGGTTTTGAAGACACTTCTTAGGAGCACCGTGCTCAGCTGACATTTATGTCTGGGCACTTGGCAGACACTAATAGGAAGGGGAATTGCTGGCATGCTATATGCAAAGAAATGGCTGTCTTTCCCATATTTTCACTGCATTTGCTAGGTGTCATATTAGAAAGGCTGGAGCGGTGATGATGGGCTATCTATCAAACCACTACAGCAAATCATGTAGCAGCAAAACTGCTTTGCTAAGAAACAGAACAATTCTCATTGTCAAAAATAAATTTTCATCATTTTTAAGACTGGAATGCAATATTTTGAATGCATCTTATGTGTCATAAGGGCTCAGTCTGAACAAGCGAACAGGGGGGCTGGTTATGTTTCATTCTAAGATCACAAAACTTTGCATGTTTCCGAAAATTAAAAAAATACTT
Organism: Limnodromus scolopaceus; assembly: GCA_028565335.1. Classification (NCBI taxonomy): domain Eukaryota; kingdom Metazoa; phylum Chordata; class Aves; order Charadriiformes; family Scolopacidae; genus Limnodromus; species Limnodromus scolopaceus. Next base: position 56,509,187 of record JAOXNO010000024.1, on the reverse strand, counting down.
CAGAGAAGACACTTTAAACTCACATTGCTCAAACGAGAAATTTAAGGTAAATTGGAGCCCTGAAAATTTCAAATCTCCTTAAATTTGTCTAATTGTGTAGTGCAGTTTAACTCGTACAGCAATTCCTTAAAATATCTTCAAAACAATGCTGACTAGCTTGTTATAGCAGAGAAGAATCTATGGCAATAATATGTACTAATATGTACTAATATACATAATGTACTAATGATAGTATTAGTACAAACCACTACTGTTTTGGCTGGATTCAAATACCTAAATTTATGTTGTCTGGCTGGGTTTGAAACAGAGAAAAGGTAGGAGTTCACAGGAAGAAGCTATCTAATAATTAAGATTTTTCTGTTCTTGGAATGCCTACTATGATTTTATTTGCACTTGCAGTTTATTTGAAGAATATCTCACTAAAGCTCACTCTGTGGATAACTTCCAAATATTTGATATTTGCGATTGGAGGTTCTGTTCTCATTGGTCGTATCAGTGATATCGTTTATTCTATTTCCCAGATGAAATGAACTAACAAATTTTATCTGAGATCCTCGGGATGAAATTCAGCTGAGCTAGTCATGCTACTTCTACACAGATACAGACACTTCCAGAATATGAAACATGACCTCCTAAAACAGATATCTAAACTACATCAGGTTATCTAGCAGAGTCTGCTTTTCTCCATCAGGTACAAAGGGATCACAGGGTGACTAGCTTGGATGATGATTTCCATATTGTGGAAGTTTGAAGCTACCTGAGAGGAATCCCACTCTTGATGGGTAGAAATTTTGATAATATTTGTACTATAGAATGCTCTAAAATTACTTTGTCAGAAACTTTATTGTTCTTAAAAGCTGAACATGATGGAAATGTGAACCAATGGATAGTAGAGGAACAACTGTCTAGTGATGGGTGATAGGCTAGCACTCAGCAGGGCTGACTTCAAGTAAAGCTGTAGATTTCTTCTCTCACCTCAGGCATGTCATATGAACTTTCAGGGAACTTTCAGTTTTCCTGAAAGAAAGAATTATTTAACAGAGCTTCTCTGTCTCACAAGAGCTTTGTTGTGATTAATACAATGGAGGCTGTGAGGGGACCTATTTACCTAACTTTCTATTTAGATGATTCAGAGCAGATTCTTTTTGAAAATTCACAGGCGCTAATGGAGTTAAAAAGATTTGCTTCACAATGAAAAATGAGCTAGTCCATCTTTGTGGGGAACTTTTCACTGTCTGAGTTAAAAAGACAAATCCATACCAGGAGAATATTTTACCCCAAATATTCATGTGACAAAAAGAACTTAGTGTCAAAATTTAAATGGGGAATCGGGAGGAAGCTGCAGCTGGTGTAAGATTTTTGCTTTCTAGATCATACGATAAACCAGGCTCACACATATGTGTGCTGTAGAAACAGATGACCACACAGGATCTCCATCTCAGTAAAAATTCTTGAAAATACTTGTGTGAGATATACTGTATGTGCCATCTCAGATTGGAGGGAAGAAAAATGGTCCTCCCTTTGGAAAAGTTAGCACCCACTGTTGCCTTTAACTTAAGATGGAAACCACTCCTGATCACCATGAGTTTTCAAAGATAGTCAAGACTGGCCTCACAATGACACCGGCCAGCATCCTCAGCACTTGTGGGTGCCTCCCATCAGGTTCCAGGGACTTGTGTATGCCCTACCTCCTTCACAAAGGGTAAGTTTTCCTTGCTCCAGATTTTTCTCCTGGTTTCTGGTGCCTCAAGCCTGGTCTTACCAGTAAAAATAGAGGTCTCTCAGGGTCTATATCTCATGGGATGCTTCCAAGCAGGTCCTTGAACAAAATAATCTCTTCTTAAGTCCATGGTTGTGATCCTGCCATTTGTTTTGCTCCCTCCTGCCAGTATCCTTACTGCTACCCTGTCTCTTTTTATGAACTTATGACTTTGTGGAGCATCATTTTTCCCCATCTTTTTATACAAATTTAGTTGGAGCATATTTTCTAATCCAAGACTGACCTCCATCTCCTGCTCCCACTACCCCACTGGAACTGTATGTGAATTTACCCTGCGATAACACTGGAGTAGTTCTGCAGGATCAAACGACTTGGAATAAATCTGGCCTGAGGTGAGATTCAGGCCCCTCAGTCCTTGCAGCAGAACTAATGTTGACTTTTATTACACAGTTTTCTGAAAGATTCTCTGAAATTGTTTTGTGCCTGGACTACCTTTATTTTATTAAAGTAATGAAATAATACATCTTTACCAACTCCTCAATGCCCTTTATATTAACAAAGCACGCATTATTTCATCTCTGTCTAATTAATATCCTGTTTAATAGGTATCTCACTTCATGTTAGGTTCCTGTATTCTTAAGAATTTTTACTAATTTAATTGAGAGCAGTCTCAAATTAATTGTATAATTAATCTTGTCAAATTAGGTAACATTTCATACAGCACCTTATTAAAGAAACTCGAATATTTTAAATTACCATGCTATTAGGCATTAATAAAGAAGTTCTTCCTCTGTATTGTTCTGCTTTATATCACAAAGAAGGTAATTGCAATATAAATTGCAATATAAAAGCTAAGTTCTATAGTACATTAATAATTAGATACACATTATTCCCCATTAAACCTTTTTCTCTTATTTATTCAATCATAGAATGGATAAGTCTTTTTAAAAACAGGAGCAATAAAGCCCCCCAAAATACTAGGAATGAACTATTGTGCTGATGCCTTAACAACAGGATGGCTAGAACCTGAGCTGTTGCTTGACGGATGTCTCAGAGAAGCATGTTTCTGAGAAACCTGGTGCTGTGCTGCAGATGACTTAAAGACACATGTAGCTGTGGAAAGCTCTCTTTGCATTTCATGTTTGGGAATAAATGCGTGTCGATTTTTTGACTGAGAGTGAAGAGGTGTGTGCTCCCTGATAGGCTCCTGAGGATTACAGAGCACAGCAGCCTCCTTGCACAGCCTGAAAGAGTTGCCCCCGGAGACCTCCGGAGGTGACCATAAGGCTGATGTACAGGACCGGGGAATCGGAGGTGGCGGCTGTGATGTGGGAGAGGAAGGCGGGCAAGCTGAGGAGAGGGGAATGGATAATGAGAAGTGCTATCAATTTTTTATGAGTATATGGAAATTGTACTCAAGGTCAGAAAGCCCAAATACTATATTATATCTGTAGGTGCCAAAGAGATTTTCATTTATATAATATATTGGTCTAGTATTTTAAACCCTTAATCTTAGTGCCTGTAGTTGTGTATACTAAAAGTGCCCATTAGATTAAATACTTTAGGCACAAGAAATCATCCACGCATGAATGCTGAATGAGTAAAACAGCATTTCACATAGGGACATATGCTTGGGTATAATGTGTGGGATACAATAAATTGCAATGTCAGCCATATATGTAGAACAGCCTGTTCTGATAAATTCTAAGTTACTGCTGAGAGGGAAAACCATAAACTAGCAGCGTGAAAGCTGCTCTCACTAGAGAGCCAACGTTATTGGCATCTTACAGGTATGTCACGTGCAACTGTGAATATGCTCTACCATGGGGCAGTGGGTCACCTGCCTTGGGCAGCCACCTATGCAAGGCAAGGACAGGAAATGCAACTCTTTTCCCCCTTCCTCTTCCTCTCGTCTTCCCCCCTCTTCCCCAAGGAAATTCACCCCTGGATTACCTGGAAGCGCCATGATCTTCGGTGTATACCTTTGAAACAATTCTGACAGACCCAGCTCTAGCTCCCCTAAGCAGAGCTTTGTGAATAACAGCTCATTTATTTATTTATTTGTACAACTGAACAGGAGAAATGTGTTTTAAAATAAAACAGAACGTTGTATCTATGACATTTAAAGTAAAGGGGGGAGAGGGAAGGGGAGGAAGAAATGTTGAACCGAAACATTGTGTTCAGCCTGACACCAAGTGTTCCCATTTGCTATTTGAGGCTAGACCTTTCTCATTGTCTTTTTATTTAGCTCTATTTTCCAAAGAAAAATCTTATTTCAGAACAGAGATCCAGATTTCTTTTGAAATCTTACCAAAAAAACCCTGCCTCATTTTTCTTGGCTGAGACTAATCACCAAATGTGATCAACATTTGCAAATAGGACTTATCTCCCTATTCTGCCCCAAATCTGCTGTCACTTCTTTTCTTTGTGGTCTCTTTTTCTTTCTTTTTTTTTCCTCTTTTTTTTTCCTTCTCTTTTGTTTCATGAGTAAACTGACACTGAGCACTACTAGACTGATTAAATATGATGTAGCTGTCCTCTGGAATGGGGATCCAGGCTGACACTTCATGTCTATTTCTCAAGAAGAGAATATTCACAGGACGCAATATTGAAGAATCTTTTTCCCACTTACTTTCCTTTCAGGACAGAAGCTTCCCAGATTTGTTCTTGTGTGATAGGGATTGTGATAAAGCACCTAGTTGGGGAAGACAATGTGCGATAGTCCAAAAGACCTTTAAAGCCTAAGAGGGTAGTCAAACCTGCAAGATGCAGAGTTGGGAAAGCCTTCAAGTTCTCTTTTCCCAACAAGAAGTGTATTAGATAAGAGGAGCTGCTGCAGAACACTGATAAAAACTACAAGAATTCCTCTGAATAATGGGGCTTCATAGCTCAGCAGGTGGTTCACTGCCATCCTGAAGAGTGAGTGGCATGAGGAGATGGCTTCTGAAGACAAGTGGAAGAAAAAAAAAAAGCTTAGCACAACATGTTGTAGAGAAACAGCTTCAAAGTTTTAAGCACAAATGCTGCTTTTTCACCGTACCAGCAAGAATGTCACATATTGTGAAAATCTAATGTGCTACATACACATCCATGTAGCTGCTACTTGACTGTGTAGTTGCTGTGGGAGTGACACTGGTGTTACCTGTTAAGTCTGGGACAGTTAAACACTGAGTGGGAACTACGTGGTCACTGCAGACTGCAATACCTCGAAGGTGTCGTGTTGGACTGCACCCATCACTTTCAGCCTGGCTGCAATCTTAAGGCAACAAGACTTGTATTTTTACAAGAATATGAGCCCTTTGCAACTCTGTCTGCCCCCTTCAAGGAGTGTAAGATATAATGCATGTCTGTTGCTAGTGATATTTTTCTTTCTAATTCAGTATGATTTGAATCTGATGGAGTTCAGTTCTTACTGTTTTTTTTGCAGAGCTGTCATTCTGATTTGTTTGTGGGTTGTTGTTGTTTCGAGGTTTATTTTTGCTGCGTGCAATGATAGCTGAATAACCCTGGTGCATCCCTTCTCCCCCACATAATCTGTAATATTGGCCATCCTGCGCTGCGCTACTTCTCTTGGAGATTTGACTTCAGTCCTGTCAGCCACACTGCTCAACCTGTCACCAGCCTCCTGCTGGTAAGACTGACAATGCCAGACTCGGCACTTCGTACCCTCCAAAGAGGAGAGGGGGGAAAAAATGTCCCAGAGATATATTTCTTCTGTTGCTTTTATTAAAATCAATCTTGCTCACCTGCAGGGTTTCTTTTTATTATTTTAAACATTTTTCCCCCCACAGTCATTCCACATTATCGTTCAATGTTAATAAAACTGGTTGCTTGCAGTGAGGAGAAAAAAAAATGCTTTTTATCAGGTGTGTATTAGCAGAACATGCTGAGTCCAATTGCTGCCTCTTGCAGTTAGTCATTTGTTTCTTATGGCTCCTCTCCCTTCTCCCCAACATCCCACCTTCTCAAGCAAAATGAATTTTGGGGAGAGAAGCCTGAACGCAGATGTCACGTCCCCAAGTTGTGCTGCAGTCAATTGGGTGGCACAGAGTGTGTCTGTTTCCTTAGGTCCTGGAGCTGGCCCATTTCTAGATTGGGACCTGGACATGGGTTTGTCTTGAATCCTCCAAGTCTCTGTTGTGCCTTTGGCCATAGAATCCACCCTCATAAATTGCTACTGTCAGGGTCAGTTTTGAACTGCAGGGCAATAGGCAGTAAATAGGACAAGTTTATAGAAATATCTGCGCTTCCCTCAATGCTTTTGTTTGGAAAGAGATGTTTCATGAAGCTTTTGGTAATACAAGAAAAGCCCTCCACTGGAAACACCCCCTAAATTCATCATCTCTCTAAGACATTAGCCTAGAGCAAACCTCATATTTGTGTTCAAGTAATTAGCTTACATGTTGCCTAGGTTTATGATATACACAGAAAAAATAGTTGGGTCCAGGTCATCCTGATTCTGAGACATTCAGAGAGTGAGGAGAATTTTAGGTATTTAGAGAGGAATTGGACTGATGCTGGGTGGAGCCTTGGGAGTAGAGATGAGAGCAAAAACCTGAGCCTTGAGAAAGAACCTGTTTATTTCTGCAATGCTTAGATTCATCCCCAGAAGCAACTCCCAGCACCTGCCAGAAATGGAAAGGTTGCTTAGCCTCCACCCTTTTGTGAGACTCAGGTGAGGATGATGAAATTCCATTGCAAGCATCAGCAAGCACGAGCACACAGAGCTTTTCTGACAAGCAAGTCGGAGAGCTGAAGTAGTTAGTTGCATGGGAAATGTGTGCTTGGATAGATAACAATATTACAGCATTGATGGATGGGCTGAGAGAAACAACATTTGTAAATCGTTTTGAGGAGTTCAGGTGCAAGACTGTATGTACCAAATGTTTTGGAGAAGGCTGATGTGGGTTCTGCGTTTTTCATAACTACAAGCTTCCTGTGTACCTTTGGACATGTCACTGATTTTCCCTCTTTTGAGTGAAAATGAGCCATAAATTTCCAAAATGCATCCCAGCTGCTGATTTGCCACATGTATTTCCAGAAGGAACTTTGGCTAACTCATTTTTCCCCCTAGAGCTCTTCCTGTGGACCGGTCCTAAAGTTGCCATTGAGGATAAGGTCTCAGCTCTCTGCTGCTGTTCTGAACCACTGAGGCTTTCTCAGAAAGTAGAATCATAGAATCATAGAATCTTCTAGGTTGGAAGGGACCTTCAAGATCATCTTGTCCAACCATCAACCTAACTCTGACAAAAATAAACACCCACATAGCAAAAAAAATGCAACACCATCACTAAACCATGTCTCCCAGCACCACGTCAACCTGTCTTTTGAACACCTCCAGTGATGGTGCCTCAACCACCAAGTAGTATTTCTGCTCTCTTCAACATCACAAAATATTCTCTTAAACAGCAACTGAGTCAGCATGCACATCCCGCAGTCATGCAGGGTAACTTCCCTGCCCTGAAGTAAGTGGCCATCCCAAATTTTGTCTTTTCCTTTTCTCTCCTCCTCACTGTTATAGTCACTCATGACACCAGCAACAAGAGAGCCCTGACTGCACTTCCAGGCCCTTCCAAGGACATGTCTGCAAGGAACATACCTGTGGAAATGGTACAAGAAAGTCCAGCATGCAGCTCTCCTCCTGACCATGTCTGTAACTGAGAGCTGATGCTGCTCAGGGAAAAGAAAAGGGGTTTGGTCATTTCCTGAATATTGGCATCTTTCCCAAGAGACTCAACAGCAGCATATAGATTCTTCTCAGTATGGTAAGGTCCTGCACTGCACAAAAGGCATACACTGGCCCTGGTGAGTCTGTACGGCAACTCAGATAAGGCCTGCATATCACTGAGGATGTATAGATCGCTGGAGATGCACACAGATGAGTAGGGATTTCAGAATTAGTATTTCCATTGAAGGCACTCTGTCTCTGTGAGTGTGCTTATAGTTCTTTTCAATGAGTGGCTGTAGAAATTGGTCTGGGGGATCGTCTACACCGAAGATTTGTTGTAAAACAAATTGAGGAGACCTTGAGGAACAATGCTATTTTTTTATTCCAGTTTCATTTCTTCCTTTGGTGTCCAAAGAAAGCAAATATGAATCATTGTCATGGCAAAAGCTGCTTCAACAAGATTTTGGAGCTGTCTGCCTAGAACAGCACTAAACCAACATGGCAACGATCTAGGGTGCAATATATCCCATTAAAATCAAGTTAGCCCACTAAGCTTTCATCTTGATACTCTTAGCAACTTGCTCTCCTTCAGAAATCTCTCTGGTTGATAGAAGCTCCCTGGGTCTGGCATGCACATCCTGGGATTTCTCCCATACTGCAGGGCAGGAGATAGTCCAGTGAAGCAGAAAACGTAATTTGCTTTTCTTAAAACCACCTGCTCCCAGCTAATATTTTTTTTTTTCCCGTGAAGATTTTATTTGGGGAGAGGGATAAGAACGGAGAAGGGGGAAGCTGAAAGTCGAATGTCTGCCATTTGAGGAGACCTGAACGTTAAAGACAACAGTGATCTTCTTATGCATGCAAGACTTTACAGAACCGCCAGTGTTTCTCAATATGCCACTACCAATTAAGGGCAGAGCTATAAGCTTGGTGCTTTGCATTGCTGTGCAGAGACTCGGAGAATACCACCTGGACGGTTGCTGCAAGAAAATGTAGCTACTGAAATAGGTCTAAAGGGAAAGTATTTAATGGTCAGGTTTTAATATCTGGATTATTTATGTCGGGGTCTCACTGGTTAGGATAAAAGCATCTTCCATTCTAAAGGTCAGGAAATGCCATCCATCCTTAAGTCAGCCTGTTATGCCAGACAGAATATGCACATACTAGGATACCAGCTGATTACATGACCTTGCAGTATCTTTTCTTTGAGCACAGGAAGTTTTCCCAGAGCAAATAAGCAAACTGATGGATGATGAGGCAAGGTGCAAGGAAAGAAGGAGCATCCCCTCAAGGAATCTCTGTTCCTGTGCATTCCCCAGATTTGTCATGAAATATTAGACAGCAAGGATCCAAAAGGTCCAAAACTCCAGAAGTCTCACTGCCAATTAATTGAGCCTTTGTAATTCTTTGCAATAGTTAAGAATTTAGAGGTGGGAAACTTTTGGTTTTGGGTTGTTATTTTTTTTTTTTTTTAATTTTAATTTCTGTCTTGATTCTAGAGAGCACCGAGTACTGAAACCAACCCTCTAGAGAAAAAATATCGATTTCCCTCCTGTTCTTCATTCTGTTTGAACTCTACAACTTCCCTAATTCCCCCAGGGAACAATTCTCTTCCCTACAGAGCTACAATCAGTTTCAAAATTGACTTGAAAACAAGAAAACAAAAATCTGCTTTTCTTTTTCTTGTGTTCTAAAAGTTCTGACAAGGGCCTTTCTCCAGAGAGCCATCTTCTTCAATCTCTTTGCGTTTACTGTCACCTGCCAGCATTTTGTTCTGCATTAAGGAGACAGTAAGCTAGCTAGGCTGCCTCCTTTTTGTGGCTTCTTCTACCTTCTTCTGCAGGCCAGCTTCCTACGCAATGTATCTGAATCTGGTCTTCAGCCTGATCTCTATCGATTGCTCTGATTACTTGTCTAAACCCAGAACATTCATACTATTTCATGGGTGGGTCTCTCTAATCGCCTGCATTTTTTTCTGCCTTTCTCTCTACTTTTTTTTTTCGGTTCGTTCTGCTTTTGTGAAAAATTAGAGACCATGACTGCATGTGGGGCATCACACAGGAGCCTTCTCTAGTGAGATACTCACTTTTAGTCTATAGCAGGAATCCCTTATTTCTGTTGGAGTTCTGTATTAAATTACATGGATACTTAATTAGACAGACTTAATTTGATTTTAAATATCCACATGACTTGTGCAATTATTATTCAGCCTTGTGTAGCTTCCCTCTACCTATGACGTACTCTTTCTGATGAAGGTAGTGACACACGCACAGAGGCAAAAGATGTCTCTGTATAACTCTAAGCATCATGTCAGTGTTGTTTTATGTTTTACCTGCTCTAGGAGGACCTGCTTTGCCAGAGAGGTTGGACTAGATGATCTCCAGAGGTCCCTTCCAGCCCCATGTCATTCTGTGATTCAGTGAAATATTTTGAGATCCTTGGGCACTAGGCATTTCACTGAAACAGAGAGCAGTATGAAAATATTGGCTCATTTCCATACCTATTGTAGCTGTACACTACTCTTGCTGCCTCACCCAGCCTGGGCCAGAATTCTATTTGGAGCACATACCTGAATATGAGATCCTACATGTGACATACCTTTAGAAGGCCAGAGACCTCTGTTCAGCTGCCACTGGCCTGAAAGCCGGGTTGCTCCTCTCTTGTCTCCACAGTAATTCACTTCCCAACTTCTGTATCCCATTTTTACATTCAATTCTCCAGCTTCATAGGGACTCAGATAAATTTTGCTGTTTCTACAGCACATTATAGATGACGAACCTAATACAAAGGTTTCAGAACAAATTGTTCCAGTCAGAAGAAAAATATAAAACTCTGGGTTAAGAACATGCATGGTTTTTACCATTTTTATTTCATGACATGTTTTTTTCTCATGCAATAATACACTTTCATGATTGTGCTCAATCACAACTTTCCCTCTGGAGCATGGCGTATGTTGTCCTTTCCCAGTCAGCTTTTTTTGCCCAATGTCAGATGGATATTCAGTTCCTAAAAAGCTGGTGTTCTTCTTCTTGCTGGTCACCTATTTAGCTTTGTTTGTCAAAAATTCTACTCTGAGAGCAGTGTCCTTATGTTTGGGTGTACAGGAATTTTCTTCTTTCCTAGGGATGGCCTGGGTAGAACTGTCTGCATTCAAGGCAAGCATCACCCCTTGCATAAAGATGTCACAAGTTCTGATAGAAAGCACTCAATAAATTTGGTAAGTCACAAACAGCAAGAACACAAGTTTTTCACTACAACATCCTTGTGCACAGAAATGTTCCAACTGCAACAGGTCCCAACTGTAGAAATAATGAAGATAATTGTCTGGAGAATCCATGTGGTCAGTGATTTCTTGGGTGCTACTCTGACAGTAGTCTGAATCATTTCTCTATCAGCTCTGCTTCTAAACCTAGAGGACACCATGTCACTGAATGACCTCTGAGCCCATTCCCACATTCTCTCTGAAGCTGTTGTTAAAGAAGATAGCCATCTACTAACATCTATTTGAAGGGAAAAATGAAATTGCTCTCTCATAGCAGGAGTCTAAAGCTTAGTTTTGTGTCCTCCACCAACAAAGAACATGTACCACTTCTTAATTTTGCATTTAAGAAATGTTTACATGAGAGACGTTACAAAGCTAGGAGTTCTCAGCTAAAGCACTTTAGTATCTACTTAACTTGTAGCTGGCTTAGCCTTGTACTATTTTAAGATTTTTCTGCTTTGGAAAATCTCATTTCAGTGTTAAAATATTAGTGGCGCTGCAATGTTATTTCCATGGTGCCCTGCTTAGCTCCAGGTCACTTATATTTTGTCAATCAGTCCTACAGTGTTAGTTATTTATCTATCACTTAATAACCATGCTGCAGAGAATAATTTATCTGGCATAGCATGGTAATTTGTACTATAATTTCACCCCTGCTGCTGCAGACCTGCATTCCGTTACAGCAATGATTGAGGAAAATTAAGATTCCTAGGTCACACTTTGGGCTCTATGTTTTCTGCCTTTCATAATTTCATTTCACTTCATCATCTTTGATTGAAGAAAGGGTTCATCTAGAAATGTGAGAAGTGGCAAAAATCACCATGTTGTTCAGCCCACTAACACACAGCTCATGAGGATAAAGGAAAGGGGACTGTGCAGTCGAGATATCGACTCAGGAGACTTATACACCACCAAATTTGAACCCATTGCAAAGGGTCTGTAGATAAACTACGGGGTATTTTTTTTTTGTTTCTTACTACTCTAAGAAATGTAAATAAAACATATGTGTTACACTGATGCACCTTTTCCCCCAAAATCTAGCCAGCATTAACATCAGGCAGGTATAGAATCCAACCTTATCAGACACTAATCTGCACTAATTTAGAAGCCATTTATTGCAATTAAGTGTGAAACAAGAAAAGGGTGCAAATATAAAGAAAGCAAAGAAGGCTGAAAGACAAGGTAAAAACTGCTACTTATAGAATTGGTTTTACTCATGCTCTTTTACAGAGCATAATAGACATATATTATTTTTTTTAAACCATGAATTTTAATATAACGATTAGATGGTGGATCTTCTTGCAGTTCAAGTGGCCAGCCATCACAGAAATACTCTATTTCAGATATTCATTTTCAGGCTGAAGAAAAGGTGGGGTCTATAATATGCATTGAGCAATGACTTTTAACCATTGCCTGCTATTAAGAGGATATCATTTTAGCTGTTCTTTCTGTGGAACAGAGAAACTTTCACATTCAAATTGTCTCTAGATGTTGCATCCTTCAAGAAAGGTGTTAGAGATGGTCATTTTTTGATACAAGTGAAATTGATTGATGTCTGCTAAAATGAGGCTCCAGTCAGACTTCTAAGTGCTAAGGAAATATAAATAGTAACAGAATCAGCAGTATCAGTTTTATGGAGATTAATTCAAATATGAGCCCTGCTCTGAGAGATTATGGGGACTTGCTACAGACCTACTTCTGCATCCCTATCATTTATTTATTTATTTTTAGGTGGTATTATTTTCTCTGGAGAAGAGCTTCTACAGAAATTGCAGAGCAGCCAGTGAGTATCATCTGCTTATCCAGTGTTGACACGAAGTTTGCTGATTTTTTTGACTAAGATGTTCCTGTGTTTGCCGTTTCATTTACTTCAGCTCTGCTTCCGTATTGCAGAACAATCTAGTAAGGAAAGGCTTTTCTCATCATCAGTCATCTATTTCTCAATTGCACTTTGTCTCCATAGCATGCTTGGTTAAATGGGTACTTCAACCTGGTACCTCAATTCTAGTTCTCATAAGTTACTTATATAAGACTAGGGAGTTCAGCTTGGACCCGTATTTCTTTGCTTAACAAGGAACCCAAGAGGTAGATATGTGCTAACAAATACAGATGTGGTGAGCCTACAGTCTGAATTTTTTGTTATTTGCAAGTAATGAATAACATTGTACTGGTAAACCAGCCGACTATCTTTTTTCATTATCACAATCTCAGACAGCCTATCTAGAAACAGTTCTGAGCACATGCTGGTGAGTTTTTCACACAAATAAATTAATCAATGAAAAATATTAGGCAGAAGAGGGACTCAGGAGAAACTGCTGCATGGATACCAATACATAAAATTTCTTAGACATTAGTTAACTCCATGGTATCTTGGACTTGTAGTTTATGGTTTACCTGAACTGTTAGTGAAGGAGGAAATATTAATGAAACATGACAGCATCTGGAAATAAGCAGGGCAGCAAGAATTCATTACTGCTGTTTTTCCATCTTTAGAAATCCTTATGAAATCCAAACATCAACCCATCAGTCTGAGGAGAAACACAATTAACTATCTTGATAGTGGTGTGGTTGACCATCTTGGTTTATTTGTAAGTAGCTTCTTGCTTGCTGAACTGAGGTATGAACTCTCATGTATGGCTTTGAGGGTAATTTATTGGAAAACATTAGTTCTCTGTTACTTCCCTTTCAAGGATGACTTCCTCCTCACCACCTCACAGTTCTTATTCTGCAGGTGTTCCTTCCATTTCTAGCTCAGACTCTAGCAGGGGGTTAGTCAACTTCAGCATGACTGAGTAATTGAGCTCAAGCTCCTCTTTGGCAGGGAATCAAGCCTTAAAAGTTTACATCTACACTTTATATCTTTTTGTGCATTTATCCTCTCCAGGTGGTGGGTGATAAGCATCCAGCCTTCCCCTTCCTCTAATCTCTACAGAAAATGCAGGTAAGCCTTCCTAACAGTCTTTTTAACAATGACAATTTTTAAAAAATATATTAAATGGTACACTACTTAAAACAATTTAAAAAAGGTTGAAAGCATTATTTTGGAGAGTGGATTTCGGTGCTGTGAAATATGCCATTTGGCAGATCTTCCTCTTGTTGCCTGTGCTGGCCTTGGGTACAGATAGTGCCAAAAGTTTACAAGAACTGCTTTTGATCACTTTTGGAGAGAAATGCTGCAGACAAACAAAACAAGCCCTAGAAAACTTCAGGGAGTCTGTATGACCTACAGAGTTGGACAGGGTGGGCAGAAGGACAGGTAGAGCAGTTTGTGCATGAAAATTTGGTTTTCATAGAATCATAGAATAATTTAGGTTGGAAAAGAGCTTTAAGATCATCAAGTCAAACCATTAACCTAATATGCCAAGTCCACCACTAAATTATGTCCCTAAGCACCACATCTACCTCTCTTTTGAATACCTCCAGGGGTGGTGACTCAACCACATCCCTGGGCAGCTGCTTCCAATGCTTGACAAGCCCTTTGGTACAGAATTTTTTCCTAATATCCAATCTAAACCTCCCCTGCCACAACTTGAGGCCATCTCCTCTCGTTGTATCACTTGTTACCTGGGAGAAGACATCAACCCCCATCTTGCTACAACCTCCTTTCAGGTAGTTGTTGAGAGTGATAAGACCTCCCCTCAGCCTCCTTTTCTCCAGGCTGAACAACTCCAGCTCCCTCAACCTCTCCTCATAAGGCCTGTGCTCTAGACCCTTCACCAGCTTTGTTGCCCTTCTCTGGACATGCTCCAGCACCTCAATGTCTTTCTTGTAGTGAGGGGCCCCAAACTGAACACAGTATTTGAGATGCAGCCTCAGCAGTGCCAAGTACAGGGGTACGATAACTTCCCTAGTCCTGCTGGACACACTATTTCAGATATTAACCAGGATGCTATTGGCCTTCATGGCCACCTGGGCACGCTGCTGGCTCATATTCAGCCAGCTGTTCAAAAACACCCCCAGGTCCTTTTCCACGGGAAAACTTTCCACCACTCTTGCCCAAACCTGTAGCGCTGCATGGGGTTGTTGTGCCCCAAGTGCAGGGCTTGGCACTTGGCCCTGTTGAACTTCACACAATAGGCCTCATCCCATTGATCCAGCTTGTCCAGATCCTTCAGAGCTCACCCTCATGTGGTGAGAGTATGATCAGGAGAAACTCCACCCTAGTTTAGGTTTGAGTCCATCCACATGGGATGCTTTGGAAAGTCAGGACTTGGTACCCGAGTCCTGGCCCACCTGTCAAGGAGTGCTAGTTTCAGGCACTGCACTCAAGCTTTAAGTCAGCTAAAAATTTTGTATCTAGCCACATGTCTTTTTAAGGCCTTTTCTGAAATTTGAGAGCAGGTTAAGCCCTCCATGTAAATACAGCCCAAAATAGATACTGGCATACTGCAAGAAATGTTTTAAATGCAGAAACATTTTAGATACCAAGATAGATATGAAGACGAAATCCTTGTATCTGCCTTGTGCTAGCTTTACACTGGTGTAACAGCAGATTTTAATCTTAGAGACATATCCATCAGCATATTGCAGTGATATGGAAACTAGTCAAAATGGAACAAATTGCCACATCTGACCAAGTCCTTGGAGTACAGTAAATCCTGGAAGGGTTGTTCTCTTTATACTCACACCAATTTTCGCTTTCAGGTGAAGAAAGATTGTTCTGCTTTTCTATAGCACCACATAAAGATTTTGGGCACAGAGCCTAGAAGATAATTTAGATACCAGGGCAACTGATAGGAGGAAAGTGAAGAACTCCTCTGCCTTTCTTTTCTTTTTTTTTTTTAAAGTCATAAATTGCTTTCAAGTAGCATGGAAGAATCTAAAACCTCATATGGAGTCTCCATCCCTCTCTGCAAGCCAGGTGAGACAGTGGAGTGAGCAACCTTTTATCACTGGGCAGAGGTCATCTCAGCTGAGCAAGGAGTGAGAACATTTCTACAGTATCAACCCATAAGCAAAACTGAGAAAAATACATTGCAGTTTTCTTCTCTGTTGGTAAAGGCCACTTTCAGGGGGTCTGTTTTTCCCCACTGCTGGTTTTCAGTCATCCCCATGCTCCCGTTGGTTTTTTTTATGCATTCAGCTCCTCTACCTGGCCATTTTTCATCCCCTTTTTCTCCTCGTCCATCTTGACTGTCTCCCTTATGGATTCCACTACCAGAGAGAAATGGTTTCTTCAGCAGTGGTTTGTCCGAGTACCAGTGTTTTGCACAAAGGTCACGGTTCCTCGCAACCCCTTTGCCTCATGTACAAGTGTTAGCACCCTCTTTTGCTTTGAGAAATCTTCTCAGGTTTGCTTCTCTTCACCTGTGGTTGTATGTGCCTAGCAACCTTTGCAAAAGAAATTAAAAAAAATAATACTTTTCATCAATTATTCTCTTAGACTCTAGGAACATTTTAGCATTGCCCTTTATAAATGCAAATAAAAAGCTGACATGATTGGGACTTGACTTCAGTGCCTGTAAACTGCCTTGCATTGTCTTGGGAACTACTATCATATAAATAGCAATAAAGCTAGTGATTCAGAAGCTCAGAGGAGGAGCATTTCCAGAACAGACAGAGAAAGGTAAAGTACTGGTCCTTCTGTTTTCAGTGTCCTATCGTTACAAGAAATAGAACGTGCTGGTCTGGCTCTCACTGGCTTACCTGAAAATCAATAGAAGATGTCTGTCTTGTCTAAGCAGCACTTGCTTGCCTTTGTCACTGCAGCAAAACTCTGAGAACTGAATGGAGGAAGTAGCTCTGTCCAGGCAGCCTTCAACAAAGATGCAGGTTTCCCATTTCACAAGGAATAAGCTTTTGGGAGAAAATGGTCCCCTCCTTGTTTTATTTATATTCCTGTGGAAGGACCATAGCAGCACAGACCAAATGAATCAGGATCTGTGACTCTTACGCCATTTTAACAACTTTTCTTTCCGTATCAATGGAAAAGATGCATCTTTTGTGCCCAGCTAAACAGCTGCTGTGTGTGTGTGTGTGTTCATGCATTTAGAAAGATGCTTTAACAAATGAATTGGATCTCCTAGAGAGACACCTGGGGATAATGTGTAGTTGCCTCCCACTGGTATGCCCGGTTACATCCATATTTATAAACAACTTTATCCTCAGAACAGGAGCCATTAAATCACTATCCCTGAGGCTGCTCTGGCTGTGGTAGATAAACGTAAGTATATCTATGTATTTTTATGTCTAAGGATTGTAAGCCCGCATAGAGAGTTAAAAAGGGCAAAAGTTCAAAGTAGGATATGATTGAATGGACGGATGGTAGGAAATAGGATCAGATGAGAGTACAGAACCTTGCATGGAAGGAAGTCTGCTCATTAGCAATGCAGAGATGCTCTAGCCAAGAGCCAGGCAAGTGTCTCTGAGGAGCAACATTTGAGAAGTCTACAGGCATGGGATGCCTGTGAACAGCAGAAAGATGACTGAAGTACTACAAAAAACTCTGGAAGCTTTGAGATGTTTCAAAGAATTGCATTCTCCCCTGCATGAAGATACTAATCTGACCTGAGTACGGAATGGTGCAGCTTGTAAAAGTAAAATCAGGGGTTTCCATCCACTTTTGTTTTCACACAATGTCCATCTTGTGCTGTCTTAAAATCCTGATGTTTAGATGATTTTTCCTAATCTTCCATTCAACTGGGATCTGTCCTTCAGATTCAGAGTTCCATGGAAGGGCACTGGTTCCTACCGGGGATATTGTTTATTTCCAGCATGATACAGGTATACTGTATCCCTGCCTGTTGCTTTAAGTTAGTGTGGTTTTATTTCAGTTCCTTTGTACTTGCATACATACCGAGCTTATGGAATGTATTTGCTAGACAGTTTTGCAGACTGAAAGCTTCTTTAGCAGGTGAGTTGGATGGCCTGAAGCCAAATGAGAACTTCAGGATACATTCATATGGTCTAGATGGCACATTCAGATACTTCAGAAGCTTTTTTTTTTTTATTTTTTTTTTAAACCACATTTCTTGTATGTTTATGGCTGCAGTGATAGCTTGAGGTGATCAAAGTTTAACACACATATCAAGATCTGCCCAATCCTGCAGAAGGTCATAAGCAGTGATTCAGAGATAAGCATTCATCTGGCTGGAGAAAGCTGTTTACAGCACTTGCTTTGAAGTCCAGTCATGAATGCCTCAATGTGCCTTCACCTCAGTCTTTACTGGTAAGACTGCTCTTCAGGATCCCAGGCCCAAGATCAGAGGGAAAGTCTAGAGCAAGGAAAACTTACCCTCTTGCTGGATAAAGAGCAGGTTAGGGAGCATGTAAACAAACTGGACACACACAAGTCTACAGGGCCTTGTGGGCTACGCTCACATGTCCTGGGGGAGCTGGTTGGTATCACTGAAAGGACACTCTCTTTTATCTTTGAGAGACTGTGGCAACTGAGAGAGGTTCCTGAAGACTGGAAGAGAGAAAATGCCACTCCTATGTTCATGAAGGACAAGAATGAGGATCTAGGCTCATCAGCTTCATCTCGGTTCCTGAGAAGGTGGTGGAGCAGCTAATCCTGGGAACCATCTCCAGTCACATGAAGGACAGGAAGGTGATCAGGTGTAGTCACCACGGAATGACGAAGGGGAAGTCACACTTAACCAACCCGACAGTCTGCTACAAAGAGTTCACTAGCTCGGTGAATAGGGGAGAGCAGCAGATGTTGCTTACTGCACCTTCAGTAAGGCTTTTGACACCGTCTCTGATAACATTATAGACTAGCTGACAAAGTATGGATTAGAGAAGTGGACAGTGAGGTGGGTTCAAAAATGGTTAAGCAGCTAGGCCCAGAGGGTTGTCATCAGCAGCACAAAGTCCAGTTGAGTCCATCCCAGGTATTGATACTGGAGTCAGTACTGTTTAACATCTTCATTAATGATGTGGATGATAGGATAGAGTGTGCTCTCAGTTTGCTGATGATACAAAACTGGAAGGAGTTATTGATACAGTGAATGGTTGTGTTGCCATTCAGAGTGATCTCAACAGGGTGGAGAAATGTGCACAGAGGAACCTCATGAAGTTCCACAAAGGGAATTGCGAAGTCCTGCTTCTGGGGAGGAATAACCCCATGCACCGGCACAGGCTGGAGGCTGACTGGCAGGAAAGAAGCTCTGCAGAGAAGGACCTGACAGTCTCAGGACAACAAACTGACCATGAGCCACCAAAGTGTCCTTGTGGTGAAGAAGTTCAACACCATCCTGGGCTGCATTAGGAAGAGCATTGCCATCAGTTTGAAAGAAATAATTCTTCTCTTCTACTCAGCCCTTGTGAGGCACATCTGGAGTTCTGGGTCCGCTCAGGTTGGCCCATAGGCTGAAGTTCTCAGATCTTACACTGCTCTTTTCTTGGTAGAGAGAGGGTTGTATTGACTTCAGCTTGGCCATGGGATCTGTTTTATGGTAAGAAGAGTTCAGTCTTCACCCCTGTTCCACACAGGACCTCTTGTCTGATCCTAGCCTCAGAGACACCTGCTTTGATTACACACCCGAGTGCTACAATAGCTTTTTTTTGGCAAAAGATTTCTGATTTTTCATATGTAGGACCTCATATATGTGCCAGATGAAGTGGTGATTGGAAGGTAGAGATTAGCAGATGGAACACTGTCTGTGCAAGAAAAACCCTATTATAATCCGGGGGGATTTATTAAACATTTGTCCCCCTCCTTGACATGACCCCTACATTATGGTCCTTCTTCTCTGTAATGCATGAGGGAAATCTAATGTCTAATTTGCTCTAATGCAAATAATTGGAACCCATTTTTCTTAAACAAAGTGATGCTTATATTGATCTCTTTGACAGAACATAAGAACTGAAGCATATAAAAAATGAAGAATAAACTTAAGGGCACTGCAGACATATTTTGTACAGACAGTAACCATGCCCTAGCTACTTTAACTTTGTTTTTCGATTTTTTAGATCACACAAAATTGCTTGCTCTTTAAACAAATATTTATTTATTTTTAACCATGGAGAGTTGCGTGCAATAGCAACATGCCTGCAGGCTGCAGCCCAGCATTATTGTACTCGTTAACGTAAACCAGTAAAACAACACAGGCCAAATACTGTTTTGTTATCCCTTTGTGACCTTCTTGAGTTCATGGGGGCTGTAAGGGGTAAAGAGTAGCTGTCTGACTTCATGTAACTGGCTGAAATGGAATGTGTAAACTTAATACTTATTGTAGGGCAATGACCATTTATTTTGGATTCATGTTACTGGCTGTGGTTATATTCAACCCAGGAAAGGAGAATGCTGTGCTGCCGGTGCTGTGATCAGAGAATGGTGAGAGAAAAAAAATAATTAAGCTATTAAAAGAAAGCATCCTGAGATGATTTAAGAAATCAAAACCACTTGGGGCAAAGAAGATAGCTGACCCAAACTGAGACAAGCACAGGAGAGGGCTTATAGGGCAAACTCATCGCTGAAACAATTCCTTTCCCTTTACTAGAGCTACAGTAGGTACAAACTTGACCTATATGGGTCACCTTGCTATAAAAGAAAGATGTCGAAAAGCTTAAAATAAATTGTTCTTCATTTTGGAACTGTTGCCTACATAGAGCAGGAACCAGCCATGTATTGTGCTGACTGGCTCATCTGGGAACGTATGCTACAAACTGTGCAAGCTAAGTTAATAGAAATAATGAGCGTGGGGTTTTTTAACCTGATTTCCCATGAAAACAAACTTTATACAAGCACCCTGATTGAGTGTATTGTCTCAGAGGAGGTTGTTTCCTGATAACTTTTGAATCTATTGACTACTTTCAAGCAGATTTAACCAATAAATATAGGTGAAGAAATTAGTTTATTTGTAGAGACTTTGTGAAAACTGAGAGGCCCTTCTTCCTGCCTTTACCTGTGGAAGGACCAATAATCTGACCTTTTATTAGAATAACAGATGATCTACCTGAGAAAGAGATTTAGTTCATTAATTCTGCTACTCAAAGAATTACTCGTTTCACTTCTCATCTCTCCTCCTTTTTCACAAGGGAGCTCCCTGCTGAAACACTGAATTACTTTTAACTATCTGTAGGCAGATACCCTCCCCTTAATTAAAAGAGTCACATACAACCTTGTGTTCATAACAACTGGACATAGACTTCATCTTTGGTACATTTTACAATACTGAGCAGTCACTGTCAAAGTGAGTACAAGGCTGAGATGTGTAAGAATGGAAAACTTTATCTGTTGTCCACTTATATGTATGGCTTCCAGGCTGAAGAACCTGGCATTAAGCATTATACAAACTCTTAATGAGTTTATAGACTAAACAGAGAGTAAGAGAAATAGAGGCATTGGGCTTGCTCTGAGCTAAGCAGACAGCTACTGATGAGAAGCAAGACTCAAATCCTGATCTCTAAATCTGAACTGTACCTTTTAGCCCTACAGGCCTCTTCTTCTTAGCTCTAGTCTATTGCTCTTGAGAAACAGCTGATGTCAGAAGTGTATCTGTAAAGAGAATATCTTTCCTTTCTTTTTCGTCCCCCTGCTGCTGAAATAATTTCCTGTCTTAGCTGGTTAACCTTTCCTACTCATTTCTATTTTCATGTAATTTCTTATTATAGTTGCAAGTTAATCACAAATCTGTTGAGAGACTTCTCTTTAATCTAGCAGCCTTCGTTTACTTTCTGTGTCATTTAGAACAGTTGTGCTATGGTTAAGAGTGTCCAATTACATTCACTGCAGGAGAAAAAAACAAGAGATCAGCAGCCTACCATTTCAGCTGAAGATATCATCAAATGGGAAAACAAATTAGGTGCCTAAAAATAAAATTAAGGATAAGGATTCACATGCCAGATTTGCTTGTACTCAGTGACACAGAATGACTGGTCAGATAATTGTTAACCTTTTCTCCCTGAATAAGAAAAAGTAGGGTGTTTTTTTCAAACAGTTCTAAATCAGAGGAGAGGCAGCCTTGTATATTCTGTACAGACGATGCATTTTAGAGGATGTACCACTCCAGTTTCTTAAATCTCATTGTGTGCTTGCTGTCATATAGGAAAACACCAGAGATTTCTCTGACTCAATCAATAGATTCATATCCTAATGCAAAAACTATAAAAAAAGAAGTCTTCTGTATGGTGATGATGGAGAAACTGGTGAAAATGAGGATATAGCACACATTAACTAGTAGATTATGTGCACCTTTGCTTGCTTGCTTCCTTCCTCCTTCCCTTCCTCCTTTTCTTCCTCCCACTTCCCCTTCCTTCCTCCCTCCCTTTCTCCCTTCCTCCCTTTCTCCCACCCCTGCCTTCCTCCTTCCCTCCCTCACTCCCTCTCTTCATATGGATCTATTAAATAATACTTGGAAGTAAATCTGACTTCTTCCGTCCAGCAATCAAAGCGTCCGTATGTTCATCAGTGCTCTGAAGGTTCCTCAGTTAGGAAAAGCTTATTACCTGGGCAGCCATGGTTTCAAATGCAGACTTGGATACATGATACATAATGTTTACTCAGACTTTTCTACATTTCTAGAATACACAGAAAGTGGTAAACACTGATTCTGTCATACGCACAATCACTGAACCCTGGCACTGCCTCACATTAAGCATCTGCCTCAGAACTTTCCAATAATGTCACCGTGAATGACCTTTAGCACCTTTCCTGACCAGGTCAATAGATTATTAAAGCACCGGGAAACTAAACCAGCAATTCTGTAGGCATGAATAGAAGTCTCCGTCTAGTTGTCCAAATAATTAAATTTCTTCTAGAAAAATCAGAGATGATATCCCACTCAAGAATGCTTGACAGAATGAATTTGACAGAAGAGCAGCTCTTTATAGCTGAACTTCAGATATTATTAATCTATCAAGCTCTCCAAAAAGGCCAGGAATCCCATACTTCTCAGAATAACTCCATGTTCTCCAATGGGCAAAACTAGGCACGAGTCTGAAACATGTTGTCAAATATCAGTCCTTATAACTTGTCTGCCATAAATATTCTTCAAGAGTAAATATAATAGAGTAATTTTCCAGGCACCAGATTGATTAAAATTGCAAACTACAATTCAGAGCTTGAAATTCAGCATATGAAACAGCCTAAGCTCAGATTCATTGCCCAAGTTACCATGGCATCTTCTGAAATCATAAAAAGCAAACAAGCCCAGCAATATAATCGAGCCTTTAAAGGAGGAATCTGTCCTCAATTCAAAAGTAATAAAAGGTCAATCTGTTTCAGGTCTGTGTGGCTTAAAATTCTCCTGGACGAAGTGAAGATACGCTGCTGGTCTGTGCATGCAGGAGTGTGTGTTTCTTTTTTTAACATGCCCATAGCCTGTTTCTCAGCTTTCAGTGCATAAATCAGTGTTTGCCAGCACTTATATGAAAGTGTAAATAAAAGGGGTTTGATGACTCACTGCACAATGGCAACAACTATAGTATTTCACAGGCAGGACCGCAGCTGCTATCCACCTACCCTTGAATTGGCTCAATATATCCTGTCCGGGTGGATGTTATTGACTTGCCTCATTTGTCTGTGCTAACGGGCTCTCTTTGGAGAAGGAAATGGGGGAAGCGAGACAAACCATTCTGAAACTGCCCTTGCAAGATTCAAAGATAAGTACTCCAAATGCTTGGTCCTTGCAAGTGTCTCTAAATCACACAATATGTGCACCTCCTGTTTTTGGTAACTTGCCAATGACCTGCGTGGGAGCAAGGGGCAGCATGGGGAAGCCCTCTTCCACAGACATGGTGAGGTGCTGGGGGCTGCAGAAAGGTGAAGGGGATTGGGCAGATGGAGGAGAGGCTCCAGGCAGTGCCTCACTGATGTGGTATCTGGCTCTGGGGGCTAGTGGTAGCCCTTGAACAGCTGGCTTTGTTGCACTTGTTCGGGTGCCTTGTATATATATATATATATATATGTACACACACGTATATATGTATTACTGCCTAGTGAAGCATTATTAGTGATAAACCAATAGGAGCTGAACCTAAATGCAGAAGAACTCTATTTCCACATCATCTGATTTCAAGAAGCAGAAAAGATTTGTTCATTATCAGAGAGAGTGGAATAGGAGGAAGGTAAAATTACAGTCTTTTCAAGATAATGTATAGGATGCTGTTGTGTAGAACTCTGTTTCTTACCTCTTTCTGCACAGAAAAAAACATGGTTTTACATAAGGAAACTATGCTTGTTATCCTAAAATTCTGGAGTGTTGTATTCTGGGCATTCTACTTTTCTCTTAAAGTCGGAGTTAAATCAGAGTAATTTATGCCCAGTTACACTAATATATCCTGATACCGAAGCATTTGCTTCTGGCCCTAGATTACTGTTTTCATCACCAGATACTTGTTCCTTCGGTGTGCGTGCTTACACACAAAATTAAGGTTTTTTTAACATTTGTGCATTTTTCAATACACGGATATTCTTACATTAAGATTGGCTCTTCATCGATCTCTGCAAGCTGGAACCAGAGAATTCACGATAAGGCTCCTGTAACTCCTGCCTAGCCTAATAAATATGGGCTATGAGGCAATGCAATCTGCTGAAACATTGGTGCACATTTTAAACAGTCGTCATGGTGTAAATATTCCTAAATAGAAGTCCATGGTAATCTAATACAATACTGTGATCTGCAATATGGTAATTACAACTGTGACTTGACTCATTAATTTTGGTAACAGTTGTTAAGCAGCTCATTAGGTGGGTATCGAACAGCAGACGTCAATCTGGGGAGCCTCTCAAAACCTTCCAATATTTTTCTTTTCACAGCAAGGAGCGTGGCAGAAGAGGGGGAGGCTGGACTTAGGGACTTCTGAGCAGTTAAGTTCTGGGCACTTCATGATCTTGGCAAATATTGTGCTAGCTCTGTGAGCCAGAATTAAGCAGATATGATCAAGTAGTACATTTCAACTGCTGGCCTTGAAAAATTCGCCTCGGTTGCTCACATCGCTTATATTCCATCAGACCCCTCCAGTTTCTACTGACAAACAACGGTTTGTTAGGGGCTAACAGAATACACCCCTATATAGGATTGCACAAAACTGGTCTGTGCTTCCACTTGCTCATTTCATGTCACACTTGTGTGTGATTTGATGTTCTAATGGGATGATTTTTGGTGCTTACTTGTATTACTTCAGCTATAGTACATCAGTTGGAAGTAAACACGCATTAGTTCCTCTTCATATATCTGTATGCTGGTTATGGTGAGCAAGATCACAAAATTCAGAGACATGAAAATTAAAGCTGTCAATGGCAAGCGTATGATGTATAACATCTTTAACATATGCTTTAATCTCCCTGCTTCTGCATATTTCATCAATTTGCTCTTAGGCACTCAAAGAAATGGTGTGACAATGTCCAAGGCTGACCACAAATAAACAGTGCTGGACAGATATCCACCCTGCACAGAGGGAATTAGAGTTGACTTCAAGTATTTAGCTTTTTTCCCTTGTTCTGAGGTGTTTCTTGAGCAGATTCCTCAGGGGAATTTGAATAGGTTGCTCTGAAGCTGACTACAAACAGAAACGCCAACACGCACACACAGGGCCAGGTTCAGCCACAGTGTCTGTAGATTTGCACATAGTTTAATCTTTGAACTGAATGGAGCCTGAAAGTTGTCAAACTTGTCTTCTTCCCTCTCCACAAAGCCTGTCCACTCAGGTACAGAAGTGCCAAGATCATTATCAGACTCTGAAATAGGAGGGAAAAGCTGGAGCTATTTGAAAGTCATTAGTAAAATCTCCCAGTCCAACTCTGCAGCCCTTCAGCAGGAATAGAGTCAGGACCAAAGCACCTAAATAGTGTCTGCTGCCCAGTATATCACAGGTGGCTTTCTGGTGGTGCATTTCCCCTCTAGTCTGCAGGCACGGGTGAAGCCTGCATCCCCAGAAAACACGGGCCATCACTGTGTAGTGTTGTTTCAAGGCAATGGTGTTTTGGAGCTGGCAGCCAGTTTCTGGGTTGCAAAAGCTTTATCTTCTTTCTTATTCTCAGCCTACTTTCCTGTGGCTCTTCCTTATACCTTTCTTTCTCCACACCACCAGCGCAGAACATACCCTGCTTCTGATTTATAAACACTTCGCTGCTAAGTAAATGACAATTTTCTGATATGTAGACCAATTAAACCGATGGTGCAATATAGCTGCCTTCTGGACATTTAAGTATTTTTATCCCAACTGACTGAGTACATTAAATATTGCTTTTCATCCACTTTTTTTCCTTTCTTATCCTTTAATCATCCTCATTTCATTCTTGATATACAGCGATGCTAAATAACACCATAGATCCTGAACTAGCAGGTGGAGCACTACTAGTGGCAGCACTTGAGTGACAAACGCCGATGTGTTTATGCCAGACTTAAGCTTAGTTTAGAGATAAGAGATGTAAACTCCTTACTATGAATCTGTCCCAAATGTGGTTTGCTGAATCTTTGCAAGCTGGGCTTAAAAAAGGCTCCCAGTGCCTTGCTGAGTCAGCTGGACAGTACAGCCATATAGGGTAAAGTATCTTCTGTCCGCAGCAAAGCTGCATCTCTTTAAATTGTTAACATTTTCCCCTCCCTCAGAGCTTCCATGCTGGTTCTTAAATAGTGATATTGCAAGTAACACAGTCAAAATAGTAGGCTTTTTTTTTCCTGACATATTTCTACTATTCAGTCACATATGGAATAAGACTTTTAAAAGCCTAGTTTTTCTCCCCCAAAGTCAATCTGGCTGCTGTTGAATGCAAGCCTTCTCCCTGGGTCACCTTCAGTGTGGAACAATATTTTTTTGTCTCTATCTTACTAAGTATCCATCTATTTTGAAACCATACTGGCAAAATTCTGCTCTTATCCTCTTTAAATCTAATTATGTAAGATAAGCTTTAGTAGGATACTGGTTATATGAAAGATACTACAGGTTGGTTCCACCTCCCCTAATGTAAGATGTGGAAAATTTGATTGTCTATTCCAAGTTAGCTGTCCAGATTCCTTCTGTAGTCAGTGGAGAGATAAATGATTTTGCCCATCCTAGGTAAGTATTAGAGGACAAACTGCAAGTTATATGGGCTGGTTAATCCTGTGAAGAAGTCTGCTCCCTCTGTCTTAATTGTATAACCAAGGTCCCAATACACCTCAAAGTCAATCTGGATCTAAATTCTGACAGCCCACCTGGTTTCTCAGTGCACTAGCAATCTTGCATTGTGCTAAGGAAGTTTTATTTAATGCCAGACTTAGCCAACCTTTTTTATGTGGAATAAGCAATCTATTTTCCCTCTATTTGCTGTTTTTCATGCATCCCTGCAAAGAGGAGCTGCTGGATTTTATAAGCTCTTCAGCAAACAGTTGTCTAAAGTCCTGTAAGAGTGGCACCACAGTTCAAGTGATAGCAAAAAGGCAAGCACATGATTGATCCTTGAAAGTGTTACTGGCACTCACTTCCCTGCCTACCTCCTTTTGCATCACTCACTGTCACGTATTTTTAGAGCAGAGCAGTTTTGCTCCTCCAGCTCCGTTGCGTGCCTTCTCTTTGCTGCACCGAGCTATTTGCCAGAGGTGGGAATGGTAGAGAAAAAGCTCTTTGCCAGATCTTCACTTCTTTGTCCTGTGACTGCCCACTCCCTGAAAACAAAAAGCTGCACTAAATAAAAAGTTCTGTTTAGCTGTTAGGCAGGCATAAAAAACCACAAATCTGCAAAAAGTTGCTCCACTCAGACCCTCAGAGATTGAAAGTATTTCAAGCCCAGACAAACACAAAGCTGTTGACTCCTGTTTGAAGCCAGACCGGTCTGTCATGATCTTGTACTGGTGGCACCTTTGGTGTACGTGTACCTGTGCATGAGTTGAGGCTGCTGGGTTGGAGGGGGCAAGCCCTGGAGGGAGCTACTAAATGTCTGGTAGCATCAGAAAGACAGAGAGAAAGGGAAGAAGGAGAAGTATGCAAGTCCTTTGAAGTGTTTGTTTTGCCTCAGATCTCACATTTAATGGTTATATTCTTCTCCAATGAGGCAGATAACAGTCTAGTGAGCAAAGGAAACTAAGTAAAGTTTTTTCCTGCCTCTTTTACTAAACCCAGTCCCCCAAAGTATCTGTTATAGCAGTTTTTATTTTGGAATTTCATCTTTTTCTATTCTTTATCTCTTATGAAATCCTCCATGAGATACAGCACTTTTTCTCCCCTTCAGATTTGGTTGCACCCCAGAGGTGAATTTTCTGAAAAGTGTTTCTGGCTATGGGTAAGTTATTGGAGAAAGTGGATAGGGACAGGA
This sequence comes from Limnodromus scolopaceus, assembly GCA_028565335.1. NCBI lineage: Eukaryota > Metazoa > Chordata > Aves > Charadriiformes > Scolopacidae > Limnodromus > Limnodromus scolopaceus. The sequence continues at coordinate 56,481,358 of JAOXNO010000024.1, read as the reverse complement.
AAAGATTAGATATAAATTCTGCTTTGAGGAGCAGATTTTGTCTGGTATTCCTGATTTTTAAATACCTCCAAAATATAGAAATTCTAGTAAGCTTTCAGTAAAGTAAGCTTCTTTCATATAAAGAAAAAATAAATTGCCATACATTGTAAAGCAGTTGAACTAGTTCATAAACCCTGTATGCTGTGTGTGGTTACTCAGTTACGAGCCACTAGATACAATCAATAATTCTGCCCTACCAATGTACCATAACAATATTGCATAGGCATAAAGGGCTAACAAAATCCACATCTATTATGAACTACTGTCTCAGTTTTCCTGTTGCAACTCCTCACAAGCTACCTTTTTGTGTGTGTCAAGTCTCATCTGTGGGGGAAGAATAATTTAGAGGATCAGTAATGGGATGCGGAACATTTCACCTCCAGGTCACTTGTTTGAATCTAACCCTGAACCAGTAGTGATTGAAAATCATTGCCATCTGATTGCTTTCTTTCGCTGGCCTAATGGATATGAACCATTGGTCCAAGTCTAGAGCATAAAGGACGTGTGTCCACATCAAAAAAATCTTCATTTGGATTGTAGTTAGCCCCTTTACACTCCCAGCAGAGAGAGGACCAGGGTGGAATGGGCAATAGTGAATGAATTGCATTACCCCCATGACCCAGAGGTAGCCTTTTCACATAAGTGAAATATTCTGGTAGAGTTATGGGGAAGCTTTTATTGCCTGCATGATACTCTGCAAAGAGATAGCAAACCAAGCCTCCCAGTCAGCTGATGTCACACATTTTTTGAGCGCTAAACTTTCCAAGAGAGTTGAAGTATTTTGGAAATAACTCTCTAACCTGTACTACCAATCAAGAAAAACTTTTAGCAAAGATTTAAAGATCCTGAAAAAAATTAGAAAATGCGTGTGAGGAGTGAAGGGGAGTGGAAGAAAGCAAAGGCAGAGGTGATGGTCATATAGAAACAAAAAATAACTGAAGCCATGACTTTATTGGCCAAGAATTTGCAACTTGGTTAAAGTACTACACACCACAGGTTGTCCAGCAAAACCAGCCCTTTTAGGACAGGTTTTTAGTGATGAATCTCAGCTTCCCTAACTAACGCAGTTTAACTGTTATCCTTCCTTGGCTTCCCTTCTCTTACTTCTTTTGGATTGAACTACTTGGTTGCCTGTTAGACACTGTCTGCAACCCAAGAGGAACGTGCCTGGAGAAGAGGGTCTATATTTACACCACAGGGAGGAAGTGCAATTTTTAGAAGGCATTATCTAGCTGTTTGGGATCTGTGGGGTTGTTCTGGGAATAAACCATCTTCTTTACCATTACCTGAGCTCGTTAATAGTGGTCCACAAGGGGCATACAGGAATAACTGAATGCAAACAATCATGCCTGTGATGCCACCTTTCCTCTGTCTCATCATGCATGAGGCACCTCAAGTCCAGAAGCTGTATTTCTCAGTGCTGTCACAACTCATCTCTAGTTCTTCTTTTACAGGCCTGTTTGTTTTCTCAGGACAGCAGATCAATCAGACAGTGTGAGGAATGCCCTTATTATTTTATTCCACAGGACCAGAGGAAGAAAAATCAGGTTAACTCTTTGAAGCACAAGCAGAGGAATAGAGGGTTCATTATTATTCTAACTATAAAGCCCTGGCTTAATCACAGAGCTTTTCTTAATTCTTTGTCTGATCTACTTAGGTAAAATCCTTTTTGAATTAGTATGAGTAATGACAAAGCTAAAAGCTGAGGCAAGAATTCAAGATTTGGCCCTGTCTGATTTTGGGCGTTTTGGGTTTTTCTTTGTTTGTTTGTTTTGTAATTCAGGTCCTCACATTTCGGTACAAAGCAGTGTTCAATACCAATTCAGGAGAAAAAAAACAATGAAAAAATAAGACTGTACTGCTGCCTTCCAGGAGCCAGTAAGAATAATGTCTTAGATTATAAGAAAGGGCAGTAGCAATATCACCACTGCAAAGAACAAGTAGCAACTTCTGGCTGCTTTATCACTGACTTTTTTTTTTTTTGCCAATTTAAGATCAAGATCTTAGAAAGAATTACATTCTGTCTTAGGAGGAACTGACAGAAACACATTTTCAATTACCAGTGGGTGACAACAGAGCAACAATGTTGGTACTTTTTAAAACAAGGTTATTTCTTGGTTTACAGAGGTCACTATTTATAAATGACTGAACAAGATTCTCTTACAAATGATCTTATATTTAAAAAAAGAAATACCCTCATTGTGGGAATGGAGATGTTCAATTTATGTCACACACTCTGTTTTAAAGGGCAAAGGGTCTTTGTGCACAGAAAAGTTGGAGTAAAAATATTTTTAATTGATCAGTTCTTTAAATAAAGTCTGCCCATGTGATGGGGTCTCTTCTGCCAGCCCTTTGCATGTACACAATCCTGCCAACTTCAGTGACCCCCATCTGGGTTCTGTTCTGTGCAACCAGGGCCTTAAAACAGAGTGTGGTACGGTGTGTAAATCACCACCTGTTTGAGGGAAGAACAATGCTTTACTGTGCAGCCACACAAACCAGCAGGGACATGAACCCGCTTACAGCTAACAGACATTAGTGTGGTACCGTTAAGGAGAATAAAGAAATTTTGCAGTTTTTCAGTGCACTGAAATGTATGCTTCTAGTGAGCAAAGCAGGAGGGAAGAAAGGTAGAGCTCTTGTTTCTGTGAGATATGAAGAAAGAAGCGTTGCTAAACTATTCCTGCTTAAATATTTATCTGATTTGAGTTTTGTCAATATGAAAAAACTGAATTGTACAATAAGACGACCTGGAACAAACACCATTCTGATGGCCAAGCACAGTTCAACAGTGCTGGAAAGGAATACATTACAGAGATGCACATGAGTCAGAAAATGATCCAAGTGCAAGGCAGCATGACTCCCACCTAATGGGGCACTTCGTGAGGTTGTAAAATGGTGATGTATAAATTACACCAGAGGAACAGCCTTTGGTATGTAAAGGAGGCGAGCATAAACAAGGCAGGCAGCATGGTACCTGGGAGCTGGAAGCTGGATAGCAGTAAAGCAGCAAACAAGAGTCTGTGGCAGACGCATCCTATTTTGACTTATGTTGACACAATCCCAAACCTGGCTGGCATCAATAATGCAGCTACATCCATTTATATTAGGATGATGGCCCTGACAAATGATAGTCCTTTCTGGTACTGGTTTAGTGTGTTTTTACAAATCTGGCAGTGTCGTGGTCATGTATGCATCCTCTGAAGTCCAAAACGGAAGGGATGACAGACCCGTTGAAATCTCTGGGCAATGACAGAAGGTTGGAAGGAGTGATCTGATGCTGAAGTCTGCCATTGAACACCCAGCCTGGGAGATCAGGTGTGATAAAGTACTTGGTGTTGATGGAGGACTTTAAATACCCAAGCATCTTTAGGAAAACTGGTATGGTGACAACCAGCCTGTCAAGCAGATCCTACCCTACCTTCAAAGAATTTATCAGCAGTTCATTGCAGAAAGGCAGCTTGTGTGAGAATAGTTGTGAAATAACAGAGGACACAATTTTTAGGAATAAAAAGTGAGAAAAAGCAGAACAAATCTAAAAGACTACCAAAAAAAATGACCTTGGGAAAAAAATTGAATCAGGGTTCAAATAATCTGGAAAAGAGGGGTCTCCCTGTGGGGAGGCAGCTTGACATGTGCAAAAGACTTTGCTGTGAAGGAGAATAAACAGTGTTTCATATTCTGTCTGAGTAGGACAAGGCGAGATTAGTTTAAGTTGCACAAAAGATTAAAGTTATAAAAAGATTAAAATACAGGCCTCAAATGGATTGCTTAGGGAGGATGTGGGTTTCCCTGTTGGGGGGACAGCTTCCAAGGACAGGTCAGACAAGGCGTCACGAACAGACGAAGTACAGCTGATCTGTGCTGGAGGTATGGAGTGGGCAAGGCTCCATCTATGATGGGGGAATTCACTTAGTCCTGCCCTAAGAAGAAAGCTGAAATTTGAGAATAAGACTCAAACACTAGCCTTCATAGAAAAAAAATGTTATTGACATTAAGGATTTTTTCCTTCAAAAATTCTCCCAACTTCCTCACTGTTGACGGTGAAAATTTTACCTGTACAGATTTGTCCAGTCTTTTATTTTAATTCCTGGTTCCATTAACATAACTAACTCAAACCCATTTAATTTGGGCTAAATAGCTTTCCTATATAAAGAGATTTTGCTTCAAAGCTTTTTGACACACCTACCATATTTTAGGCTTTTTCCTAAATAATTATTTTTCTTTTCTGTCTTGTTCTTTGTTATCCTACAGATGTTATAAATTGGTCTAACAAAATGGGTTTGGTTGTTCAGATGCTTACAAATAGTCACTGCTCTTTTGGCACTTTTGGCACAGGGGGAACATTTTAAATTTTGGTGACAAAGTGCTTTGCTTTCACTGAATCTGAGAAATTTAAAGAAACTGAAACTTTGACTTTTCTTAATAGGAATAACAGTTAACATTTAAAATCTAAATGGATATTATGTATTATGACTGGTCTGGAGAGATTGTCTTTTAGTACACCTGGTTTAGGGAAAACAAACCTTGCAATTGTCAAAATTGCAATTGTCACAAACAGGAAGAATGTTAAATAAAATATATAACCACACAATTTCCCTTCTTTATGAAGAAAACCACATAATCCCAGAAAGGGTAAAATCTCAAATCTGCTACATGGTATTCCTAGGACTCATTCTACTGCTGGTCTATACTTGCTACGCAGAAAACTTCACATCCCAAATCTCAGATTAAATAGAAATTACCAGCAGTGGAAGGAAATCTCAATTAAAATCCATGACCTTAATACTGTCAGCAGACAAATCTGTGCCAATTATGCTTGTCTTAATTTTGCAGCAAGATCTATTCCAAAATGGCTGAGATGTTTAATTTTCCTCTGGACTGATAATTTTCACCTGTTTATAGACAATGCTGGTCTATCTCTGGACATAACGTTGAAAGCAATATATTTAAAACCCGCCGCCCCTGGTTCTGCAGCCTTTGTACTTTCTGTTGAGCTTGGGGGAACATGAAACACTTTTCCTGGCATCTGCAATGCTCTGAGACTTCCGCTTTAAAGTGAAAAATTATATATTCGCAGTAGGAAGACTGGTTCAGATAATTACTGGTCCAGAGACCTGGACTAGTACTTAGCCTGGAAATACCAGAGGATTATTTTTTTCCAGTGCTGTTTCCATAATCTTGTTTCTACACCAAGATAGAAAAATGCACCAAAGGAATACTTTACAGTAAGGCAGAAGAGTCTAGGGGAGAGAATGGGTTATGTGCATATTTTATAAAAGACCTAAATTTTGGCTTGGTTTTATACAATAATGAAAATTCTTAGCTGAAGAAAGTTAGTCTCTTTCAAAATGTGGGAAAGTCCCACAAAATCTATTGCCAGTAACTCATTGTAGATAATGTCTTGTGGCTAAATGTTTTCTGTAATATTTATTAAATACATTTCACTGTATGGAAGTTAAACATGTGTCTACAGCACGTTTTTATGAACCAGTTTGTTAGAATGGCTAGTGAGCTTCTTGTTTTTGTTTTTATTTTCCTGTGGAGAAAGCAGACTAAATTGGAATAACCACTGGAGGCATCATGGGACCTTGGCTACCTTTCAATTAACGATATAGTACATCATTCACATGACCTTGGCTGTCTGCCAGACACCCATCCAGCCACTTTCTTACTCTCTCTCCTCAACACAATGGGGGAGAAAATGATGGAAAAGCTCCTGGGTTGAGATAAAGACAGGGGGATCACCTACCAATTACCATTACAGGCAAAACAGACTTGTGGAAACTGTCAGCATATGTGTATTGAGTGCAGCTGGCCAAGTGTTGGCAATGGGGAACTGCATATGGCATGGTATGGCCCTGCAGGCCCCCCATCCCACCTCCGTCCCCCAGCTTCCAACACCCGGCCGCCTGCGTCCAATACATGTGTACTGACACATGTATCGGTATGACCCTAACAGAGGAATTGGAAGTGTCTTCACATTGAAGACCCTTGAGCTCCCATTACCTTAGAATGAGGAGTCTCAGGTGAGTAAGTATAGGACATCATTGATAACACAGGGACAGTTTTCAAATGCAGAAAACTAGGCATCCAAGTCTGTATTTTAGCCTTTAACCTTTAAACCGACCTGCAAATAATTTTTAATCAACACGTTTTTTAATCTGCTAAATCCTGAGATGAGTTCCTAAACACTGATGTAGCATTTGCAGTATTGCAGCATCTATGATGTCTTCAGAGTTTGTGATTTTACTGAATTTTACTAGAAACACTAAATCAGTTGCTGCTCCATTTATAGGTGAGCCCACACTGGACACTAGGGACCATCCCGAGAGAAGACAGCATCGTGTCACATGAGCCAGCAGTGTGCCCAGGTGGCCAAGAAGGCCAACAGCATCCTGGCCTGTATCAGGAACAG
>JAOXNO010000024.1:56438755-56474801 GCA_028565335.1 Limnodromus scolopaceus | reverse complement strand
TTGAGGCACCATCCCTGGAGGTGTTCAAGAGACGAGTTGACATGGTGCTTGGGGATATGGATTAGTGTTGGGTTGGTCTTGTTTCGGGTGTGGTGTGGTTGTTTTGTTTTGGTTTTTTTGGTTTTGTGGGTTTGGTTTTTTTTTTTTTTTTTTTTGGTTGGACTAGATGATCTTAAAAGGTCCCATCCAACCTAGGTGATTCTGTGATTCTGTAAGCCACTTTGGGTCAGCATGGTGCTTCTTTATTTAATTTACTTTCTTGGAGTGTAGGAGTTTTTCTCCTCCTTCTTTTTTTTTAATCTGCCACTGAACTATGCATGAAAATATGATGGTGAGATGGACCAAATAAGCAACGGCAAAAGGTCAGTTAATGAGTTAACTAAAGATGTCCTGTGCTAACAAGTACAACATAGGACAGGCACAGAAGATGACTGAGATGCAGAGGAATTACCAGGCTGGTTGGTTGCATACAGCTATGAAAAAATTGAAATATACCATTTAAGTGAAATCAAGGCTTCTTCTCGTGTTGTTCCTTTAGGCATCACTTCATATGATTTCTTTCAACAGCTCAACTGGCTTAAATATCTACTTCAAACATTCTGTAACTCCAAACCTGCCATCTGAAGTTTCCACCAGTGCAATGTGGCCACTAAATCAGACCTTATTTTCTCCAGATGTTGAGCATCTGTCATTCTTAATTAAACGAACAGGAATTGAGGCTGTGGAAAAGCATGCACTTTTAAAGGTGACTTGCAGTGGGATGGAAAACTGGAATTTTGCCTTTTCTGCTGCTTCATGATGTGAAAGAAAGACTAGAAAACTTTCTCCTTTTGAATCTGAGTTTGTTTTATTTAAGTGATGTCCTTAGAAATATTGGGAATATAAAATCAGGCATTTCTTGATTTTGCTAGGGAACCTTTGGAGGCTTCATCTCTACGTATTATTTATTTGTAGTGAGGTATGGCTGAGCAGGGATCAGTGCTGCACTGTGCATATGTGATTTGTACGGCATCTGGCACAATCTTTATTTGCTCTTAAAAACTGTGGGTTTTAAATTTTAAACAAAGGAATGTTTTCTCACAAGGTTTTTTAGGTAGAGCTGTTGAATCAGTGTGTTTGATTTAAGAAGGGGGAATAAAATTCCTTTGCTATTTCATCAGTGTGGGATGAAAATGTTTTGGCTTTTCCTCAAGTGATGTTGGTTAACCTGGGAAACATTCAGTGTATCATTGTTTATGATTAAAGTATGTTTTGTATAAATGTTTTTAGAACTGTGAACATAATAGACTTTCAAATATTTGGTATACATTGGTGAACTTTCTCTATAGAGGGTGCCAGTCATCAATGGAAAAGATACTTTATTTTTCTTTAACCTCAATAAAACTAAATATTTTGGATAATATGTTTAGATAGGCTAGAATGTTTCAATCAAGCAGTTTCCATTACTTTTTTGATTTTGCTGCCGTAACAAGGTTGATTCTGCTCCTGGTTTTAAGTCTTCCTAGGAGAAAAGAACAAACAGCCAACAACAAACTATTACAAGAAATATGAATTGCAACTCTAGATTCTAGAAATAAAAATAATGCAGGTCCAAAACAAAATATGGGGATTTAAAAAATAGTAAATAAATACTTTATGAAGATAAAAGAAGATACAGCTCCGTGTTGGTTTTTTTGTTGTTTTGTTTTTTCTCATTTGTATGATACTTCTGAAAGAAATTTATCTCAATTGTTTGGGCAGAAATCTGTCCTTTGGAGCTCTCTGTTTTCCCTTTCGTTCTCTTGGTACTTCTGGCTACTCTGAAAGCCTTAATTGTGCAGAGACAAGCTATCTCTTTCAGCTGAGTCAGAAGCACCTATAAAATCTGAGCTGTTCCAATCAGAAGGGGAAAATGTAAACAGGCTCAATCATGCATGAAAGCTTTTTCACAGTACGCAAATATAGAATATAAGTTGAGAGATCCAGAAGTGCAAAACCTTGTATCGCTTGCATGGTAAGATCAGGGTTAATAAAAGAGGAGCTGAAGCAGAAAGCTAGCTTCCACAGAAACGAGGAGCAGAGCATGAAGGTTTTTTCACTGAACAAGGATTAATCAAGCATCTATGACAGTTTAAAAAGACACTACATGCAAGGAAGTGTTAGTATCTTTTCATCTGTAAGGAAAAGATGATCCACAAAATCACTAAGGCAACTTCCCTGGCCCTGTGTGCACAGATGCTGTTGATTTCACAGGAAAACAAAAACATGGAAGAAAAGCCAGAACCAACTTTTATGGATAAATATACGGGGTGATGTTTTCCCTTCCCTCAGGTTTAAGGATCTAGTGGACTGATGTACTAGATTATTTTGTACTACATGATATTTTTAGCAGTAGCTGAAACCTTTAAAACTGATTATTGCAGCATAGTGTTCATCTTGCAGTGTTGGTCTTTATCTAACAAACTGGAAGCCTTTGCTGAACTGTACTATTTCACTTTTCTTTTTCCTTTGGCTATGGACCACATGTAATTGTAATGAGAGTTAATACTAAGAGCTGTAGTATAAGAATGGTGTGGTGAAGTTCTAAACGACAACTTTTTTTTTTGTATGCAGCTAATATTCTCCCTACTTATACTGCCAATCCTGATACTTCATTCCTATAAGCATATGTTCTGTAATTTCTTTTTAATCAGCATTTGAGTTGTAAACAATCTGCCTAAATTGTCAGAGGTTCTTTAGATATTGTGAGAGGATATAAAGATCTCTTCATCTCTAACTTCTCCTCAATTTGTTTTGGATGCTTTTATCTTAAAGATGTAGGACAAATGCCTATTTTGTTAAAAAACCTCAATCTCAATTTTTATAGAACACTACAGCTTTTCATACATCTTTTTGCTTTGAAAAACTGACAGGAAGGAAAACTACTTTTCAGCATTAGATTAGGAGTTGTGGCATTCAGTTTAGTTAGGTGTAACTAAACCTCAGACTAACAACGGGGTTTAAAGTTTTGTGTGATCTATGTAAAACACCAGTAAACTCTACAGAATCTTCTTCACGCTGCGAAAACAAAACAAAACAAAAAATTAAAATACAGTGTGAGTTCATAACTACAGCTTCTTTGATTCTCAAAAGTAAGTATGAATAAGGAAATTGGCTCTTCCAAGATCTCCTCTTTGTTTAAAAGGGAGCAATATTAGAGAAGCTTAAGGATAACTTGTTTCACATTCACACAGATGTGAAGGAGCTAATTCAAGGTACACCACAGTGAAACACACTGATTATTGGAGAAATGCACAGACTTTGAAAGGAGCTATGAGAATGAAAACTTTCTTTGGCATTCAACAACACCCAGAAAAACCCAACTCTGGAGGCACCGAGACAAGAAACAGTGCACAACAAGTCCTAGGAGGCGGGGAGAACAAGGGACAGATGCTAAGTAGGGGGGGGGATCGCAATCCCCTGAACACTCTTCTGGTGAGCTGTCTTTTCCCAGGTCGTAATGAGGAACTTACCCTTGCCTTGCTGGAAGTAACATGCTTTTTCCATTTTTAACCATGTTTATTTTTAACAAATTAATTCAATAGATCTCACAAGTTGGCATGCTTTTTAATTTCCCCAGAGTTAAGGGGTTTGCATAGGGCAGTGTTGTAGACAAAGACTTACTTTTTGAGACCCAGGCAAACTTAGGGGTCCCTGTCTGCTAGAAGGGATGTGGGAGCTGGGGCTATCGGCTGTCAGGATGTAGAGGACAAATATGCCCTGTCATTTGTTCCCTGGTGTCCTTGGAATGGACGCCTGCAGTGACAGGAGATCCTGTGGCTTCAGCAGCCACATATTTCTGTGCAGGTGGCCTACTTAAACAGGAACACTTAAAAATAATGGTGGCAGCTTGAATTTTCCTTCATCTCTGGTGTCTTTTGGCATATCACTGAAGTTGTAAAGGTGATCATTGTTTAAGGACCTCTGATCCTCTTCTGCACTCAGGTTTTCTTGAGCAGAGCTCATTGAAAGTCGGCATACTTTTTTCCAGAAAACCCTAAGTTGTATTCATTCATGGAACTCAATTTCCTTTATTCAGCTTTATACGCTGAGCATGATGTCACATGGTATGGAATATCCCTTTGGTCAGATGGGGTCAGTTGTCCCAGCTGTGTCACCTCCCAGGTTTGTGTGCCCTCCCGGCCTACTCACTGGCGGTGTGGCAATGTGAGGAGCAGAAAAGGCCTTGACTGCTTGGCGATAAACAAAACCATCACGGTTTTACCAACACTATTTTTGTCCCAAATCCAAAACATAGCACTAACCAGCTGCTAGTAAGAAGGTCGACTTCATCGCTGCCAAAACCATGACAGAAAGTTTCATCCCAACTCTCTGACTAGAGATTGGCTGACCCTGTGGAACACGGAGCTTTCCAAAACTCATAGAGAGGCTCTGAGAATATTTGGGCATGAGCTGCGTCCTACAAAAACTCAGTATGAATTTTGCCTCAGGATTATCTATTAACATTGCATTCTCAGACTAATCATGGAACGCTTCTTGAAAATGCCTCTTTTTTTCACAGTTTTCTAAACCAAAGGGGGGGCTTAAACAAAAAGCCTTTAATCACTAGCTATCTCTACATACTTTAAAGAAACCTGTAATAGACAGTTTGAAACCATATTATGCAATGTTGTACAATTCAGTGCTGGACACACTTATGAAATTTTAATCTAAAACCAATATTGACTTAAAGAGACTTGATGCTGATATCTTTTTAAGTACTTTTCATTGCAGCTCTTGTAATACTTAGGGTGAGAAATTCATTTGATTTTGGATGAAATATATGAATGTATCTTCTGTATGAGGGCATAAACAATTAAATCAGAGGAGTAAGCAACTGAATTATTCTACCTAGATAGATGTAATCAGCTGATATCACTAAATGTCAGGCTAAATATTGGAGAAACAGTATAGTTTCATGTCAAACAATGGTTGCACAAACAGTCTATTAACTGCCTATAAGAATGCGTTAATGTTTTTCTGTTCCACCTGCATAACCTTCATATCATGCCAGAAAGAGTTAATTCCACTTCCTTGCCCTTATTATTAAAAAGACAAATGAACAAGAACACAGAACAGTTTATTCTGATCTTAGCACCTCTTACTTGTGTACCTTTACAGTTTTATCCACTTCAGGAAGGCTTTTCCACTTCAGTTTAAGCTTCTATGCTTGAACATGTAGAAAATTGGTAGTAATTTTTATACGTTCTTAGGATGACAGCTTTGAGTATAACAAGGGAAATCCTTGTCCGTTAGCTTTTTGATGAAGAACACAGGTGATTTCCACTCTTCTTGATGGCAGCATCCAAGGCCAAGGTTAAAGAAGTAAAATCATACAAGTGAAACTGCATCTGTCTTGCTTACAGTAGGAATATAACATGTTAGCTAACATTTTTTCATAAGAATAGTCTCTCTGACCAGGGTGACTTTAAGACTTTGTCAGTTTCCTGTTCCTTAAAATTAATTGAAGGGTAGCTCCTAGATAGCTCCACTAGTTCCTTAAGGAATTTTGCCTTGAGAAAATGTGTGAAAGACACGTCTTGAAATTTTAAACTTGAGGAGCTGAAAAAAATCAGGGTGTATTGACTTGTGGCAGATGCTTTCCCAGCACGGCTCTCACAGCAAAAACTCCTGCTCCTACATCATCTTGCAAGTGCAGATTTACCCTTCTTGCCCATCTATCCCTCCCCTGGGTGCTGGATTCCATGGAAATAACAAAATGAGGCTTCATTAGCATTTCTGTAAGAGCCTTTGATCAAATGTCTCATTTAGGGGAAGAAAGGAAGAGTGGAAGGAGAAGGCCACATGGTTATTGCTCCTTGTTACTGCTGGCTGTTCTCTCCAGCCTTCCTGTTTCCGAAGCTGACATGTCAAAAATCTCTAGAGGTATCAGTGTTTTTTAAAACGAATACACAGATTCACTTTTCATGTGTGCCTTGGTTCTTCAGAAAAGAACAAAGTCCCCACTTCCATATGTATCTAATTCTTGCTGGTGGCAGCGTGGATGCGGCTCTCCTTACCAGAAAGTCTAAGTGATTGATAGATGTTTGAATGTATCATGCAAACATCTACCCACCTGTTACATGGGTGTGCAAATGTGCACATGAACTTGGGTAGAGGGATCAGCACCTGCAATGTCAATAGTTACCTCGCTCACCATCTCAGTCTCTACTCGAGCTGGTCCGGGTTAGCAATAGCTGTCCACCTAAAAGGAGTAAGTACAATTTTTCTTACTTCTGAGGTGAAATCTTCACCTTGATCTAAATCCTTTCTTACTGGCAATGGCCTAGAGTGATTAAAAGGAGCTGGAAAACCCCTGGTTTCTGCCACCAGACGTTCATAGCAACAGACCCTGCACAACCATCCTATAAAACTATCCTCAGAGGATCTATTTGCAAACAGTTGTTAGGAATGGAGCATGGAGGGCATTAAACCCCATCGAGACGCACTGCAGAGGCTCCAGGCAGTGTTTTTGCCACAGAGCCATGCTGGATCACCACCACAGACTACACAGTGCAACCCAGGTTGTTCTGGGTTCTTAGGAGAGCTGGGAACAAAGTTGGCTGACAGCCACCATTGCCTGATTTTGGTCTGCTAGTGCTATGGGTTAAAGCAATGCAGTCCAGACTAAAGAAGGCAACTTCTGTTTCCAGAACATGCTGTTGTGGCAAAATGTTGGAAAAGAAAAACAAGCTGGAATGGTATGTTATTAGCCTTTTTTTTTCTCCGCCTCACCACTTCCCCTCACTTTTCTGCAATGTCCGTAAGCGATGCCTTCTGAAGTTACTTTGAATGGCTTACCAGCCACCCCTCTTTCCCCCCTGTCTTCCTCTCCAAGAATATTTGAATGTCTTATCATACACATGCTGTGCATATTTTAAAAAAATCTATCCAATATTGTGTCCAGCATTGCACACAGGCACTTTCCCTTCCTTATTTACCTTGTCCAATTTTTACAACAGTAAGTAGTGTCTTCCAGCTTTGTTTTAGATCTTATTTCTGTTCTCATGTCTCCGATTCAAAAAGCCATCTGCTCTTTGTTCTAGCCTGACAAGTCGGTTTTTGTATGCAGACCAACCTGGCTGGAGATTTTCAGCCTGACTCTAGCTATCTGAGCATAAAAGAGACAAGGCTCATATATTCTTACTATTCCCTCTCTGCTCATATAAAATATAAATTACGGACATGACAGATTAACGTTATCCTGTTACATCAATTGGGGACGTAAAAAGTTCCTGCCACTGTACACATGACTTGTATGTTTGTCCCTTTCTCCAACTCAGCAGCTCTGTTTTCCATTTGGATAGACTCTGCCCAGCAGAGCGTATAGTTTGCTATGCCATTATGGTCTTTAGTTACTACCATAATAATCTCCAAGTTTGTTAATAACCTGCAGCACTTTCAAACTGGAGGGAGCAGGTGATCTTAGATATTAGAAACTACTTCAGACCAGGCAGCCCTTGCCTCTACAGGAAAATTTCCCTGGTGGGGTAAGAGGAGGCAAGAAGCAGGAGAGATGCCCCACCATCAAAATCTGGGATGCACCCAAATGTGAGTGCCTCTCCTGTGAGATCCTCTTTGGAGTCCCCTGTAATTTCATGCTTCACCATTTCGTAGGTCACGAAGTGAGAACTGCAGATATCCTGGCAAAGTCTGTAGAGTCTTCCAGGAGGAGATGTATAAGAAAAAGCTTCTCAGTTGTACATGGGAAGGTAAAACTGGCCCTACCAGAATAATACAGGATCACAGAACAATACGGGGTTGGAAGGGACCTCTGAAGATCGTGTGGTCCAACTCCCTGACTATACAAATAGTACAATTTTAAAGGTTGGACCAGATGATCCCTGAAGTCGCTTCCAACCTTGCATTCTATAATTCGATGATTCTACAGATAAAAAATACAGTGCAATGGCTTTTTGTTAATGAAAAACCGAAGTACAAAAACACACCAGCCTATCATATATGCTAAATGAAGTAAATGTTAATGAATAAATACATGAGTACCCATTTGTATTTAAATTTGTGAAAATAAATTGTATTATTATTATGAAATAATATGTCTCCAAAAATGCTCCTTTTCCCCCCTCATTTGCAAATATAAACACTCACAAAATGTGTTCTGCAGAACGTTTGGATACTATTTGGGAACAATAAAATTGTAGCTAAGGAAAATAAGATGGTCATGGTCTTGGCTTTTTAACATCATAACACTGCAACTTGTGAATTTTTTTCCCAGAGGACTGAAGCTTTCTCAAAGCAGAACAGCTCCCCTTGTGCTGCTTTTCTCTTCTCAAGCTATGCTTAAAATGACCCATAAGCAGAGTGAGACTGGATGAACATCTCTTTCTTCCACAGCCCTGTGAATTTTTAATGCCTGGCATTAAGGTGAAAATCATCATTTCTCTCTGTCTGCTGGGCGATGGGCCATCAATTAAATTCTCTTTTGTCCATATGTAAAATAGCTAATGGTTGCAGCTTCTTTCCATAATAGAGCCATTAGTGGTAATCTGCCCCTCTCTGCCAACCGATTTACTCAGATGGGTATAGATGAATTGGCAGCAATATGCCATATAAACCTGGCTCTGTAGATGTCCTGAAAGCAGCAAAGGTCTCTCAATATGATAGTTTGCTCCATTGTATTGCTGTTTGATATGTAACATAATTATATACTGGTGTGGCTGTATTCGAATCTGTAAATGGTTTTGTATTCCAGGATTTCAGTTTACACAAATCTGATTCATGATCTGACATAATGCATAGATAAAATGCCTTCAATTTGGTAATGTGCATCTGATTCACATTGATTATACTCAGCGCTGGTATTCAAAGCCCTAAATTATCTTCGCTGTTTGCTAGCTTACAAATACAGCAGATAATTTAGGGAGTTTGAAACCCTTTGCAAATATGCCCATTTGACTGCTGCACAATTAATTTTTTACCTAGTATTTAAAACTTGTCTTCTCTAAAGAACTCTAGCTTCTTCGTGAGGGGTGGAGGGAGCAGGGGGGAACATTGCATTCCCTGGTAATGGTAAAGCAAGAAGGGAAAGGGGAGTACAGGCATCTCCTGAGCGGTGATGAATGTTTCAGTCATACGCTTACCCTCACCAGTGCGCAGTGGCTGAATAATCAGCAAGACAAACCATCATTTTATTTGTATTTGCTGTTTGACAAGTTTAATAACCTAAGTAACTTATTCAGTAAAAAACCAACAATGATCCAGGGGAATGTGTTTTTATTTTTTATTTTCCCAGGGTTGAAGGGCATTAATGTATATCCAGCTGTTACCAGATTTGTCATTGTTTTGAGCATATAGGAAGACTACAGCAATATGGAAAAATTCTGTAATGCTTGGGAAAGCTGTAGAGAGGATTTATAAGTGAAGTTGCCAAAAGAAGAGATACATTTCTTCCACTACTTAAATGTTCAGTGATTAAAAAATGTGCCATCAAGAGAGCACATATGTCCTGAAAGTAATTCACCTAATGGCCAGTGTTTATTTCAGCTTATATGCAAAATGTTTGCAGTTGTGCCTCTTTTCAATAATGGGAGGAAGGGAGGGAGGGCGAGAGGGAGGAAAAAACTGGGGAGAAGAGATATCGAGAGAGGTGTTTCAAAAATTATTGCCAGTAGTCACGCTCTACTCTAAATTAATTTTGAAGTGGAATCCCAAAGAGTTGAAATCAAAACAAAGTTGGATCAATACTGAATGGTCTTGAAACTTCCACTGTCCTGTACTTTTGTGTGCACACATTTACATTTATTTATGAATGTATACATTGTAATTAATGTGTCTGTGTCCAATAAACACATACACACTTTTTTTCTCTCTGCTTGCTTTTCTTGACTGGCTCACTCTCTGCAGAATGTTTCCAATTTGGGTCATTTCTGTCCTCCTGCCAGTTTTCCAGTCCAGTGTGATCCAAATTAAATAACCTTCTATTGTGCCATTCCTGATGAATGTCAGATTAATCTTAGCAGAATGTGGGACTTGGCCTGACAAGATGATTACTGCAATATTTAAACAACCCTTAGGGCCTTAATTCGCTAACAATTTATGGTCCACCCTACTCGTGGGTGCCGTGTCTGTCTCCTGAATGCCCAGGTGCACTCTGCTGTGAAATGCAGGGTGAAGTGATATTTGGTGACACGCGCTCCGTCCCTTCGCTACACGACAAGAGTGCTTTAGGTAGAGTCCGAAGAGGGCTTTGAAAGTCCATCCACCCACCCTACAAATCACAAAGAACTCTCACCCCAGAGAAAAACAGAAAAATGCCGACAGCATTCAGCAGGACGCAGGTAAGGGAAATCCTCTTTTGCTTGCATTTAAGCAGAGGAGCCGTGATTGACATGGTGGTGACTCTCCCCACCAGTCGCCAGGAGCACAGCCCTGGTCGCTGCCAGAGCCAGCCGTGAGCGCGGGCACTGAAGGAGCTGGGGCCAGCCAAGGAAAACCCTCGCTGGAAAGCCCAGTCCACAGTGCAGACACCAGACGAGGAGGCCAGAATAGAATCTGAGAAGTTTAGAAGGAATTTAAGAATGAAGCCAACATTTAATGAGGCTTGGGAAGAAAGTTCCCCTAAGGGCCTGTTATTGAATAGCTGCTGGCTGCAG
The DNA here is from genome assembly GCA_028565335.1 of Limnodromus scolopaceus. NCBI lineage: Eukaryota > Metazoa > Chordata > Aves > Charadriiformes > Scolopacidae > Limnodromus > Limnodromus scolopaceus. Next base: position 56,464,170 of record JAOXNO010000024.1, on the reverse strand, counting down.
GCTTTTTTCATTCTCTTTTAGAGCAGCTGGTACTGGCCGTTGCTGGAGACAGAAAAGCTGACAGGGTCAGAGATGGCAATGGCTGTCTTTAAGGCTTATTCTAATTTGAGCTAATAGAGTACAGATTCTTAGCAAAGGACGCATCACGATGAGGACGTATTTACAGCATACGAGTGAAAGAAATACCCCGCTTTCCCTCTCACGTTGGTGTCCAGCCTGTCCCAGGACACAGGGTTATGTTTCAGTTGCACAGAGTGCCTTTTTCTGTCTTATGTCTGTAGTGTCATAAAGCAACTGGTAGTGTTTAGTGGCTCTCTGCACCAGTAGCTCCGTCTTGAGGGACTGAAATTGATGTAATTTATCATGGCAGGTGAATATGCAAGCTGTGCCTCTTGCCCCATCGCACAATGTAGCAGAAGAAGCAATAGACAACGAGTCGGAAATATCTCTCTATTTTTTTTTTTTTTTTTTTTTTTTTTTTTTCCCCCCCCCTAGCTTTCTGAAACGGCAACATCCTATGTCTGCACGGCCGGGATATCTAGGTACAGTAGCTCCTCTTAATGGAGCTGTGTACCACCGCACACTGTCAGAAGCTGTTGGTGCTTTATTACTGAGCCATTCACTGTGCATCTCTTTTGCCAGAAGTGGTAGTGAAGAGCACATTTTGTTCTGTGACAGTTTTTTTTCCAAAAGAAAGGATTCCTTTGCCTGTGTTTATACCTTGTCTTGGTGCTTTTGTACTGTCACTTAACACTGAAGGACCCTTATATCTTTTATTTAACAGACATGTCCCCAGCAAGACTGAGCAAATGGATGGGGCTGTCATTGCCTGGATCAGTATGTTTTCGCCCTCCATGTGTACTGTTCCCTAATCATATGGTATCACCCTTGGCTTGATAAATTCATTAAAAAATCATAGCTGCAGGCCTTTTGATTACATGTGCCAGTTTTTTCAGAAATTTAGGATGAAGATTACCAGGTCGCCCTGACTTGACTGCAGTGAGCTCCTTGAGTTTTTGTTCCACATCAGCTGTGTTACTTTATGTTTCCACAGACTTGTTTCCATTAATCTTTTTCTTGCCTGTACCTCCACTTTCAGCCTTAATTCACTAATCCATGCCAGAAAGACGGGAAACATGGGTGTTGAGTCATACCCACAGGGGGTATCCAAGGGAGCCATAATCCTACCCCCACTATGAAAGATCCCTCAGTATGCATATTGCAATCTGAGTTCAAACATGCTGCTGCTGCTCTTTGGAGGAGGGATAACTCTGCAGACTTGGGGGGAAAAGATGGAAACTGACATAGTTTTGCCTGGGCAGGGACCTGTTTCAACCATTCCTAGAATTTGTCCCAATTAACCGGGCTCCTCACAGGTGCTGGCCCTACACAGTCCCCCAGGGCGGCTGGTGGGAACTGCAGCTGTTCGGTACCTTTGCAGGCCAGGCTGCTTGTGTCTGGGACTAATCAGAAATGCTTCAACCATGAAAAGGTTTGTGACTTTGAGAATATTTTACACGTCCCTGTTAAGAAACATCAAAATAACCCTAATCCCTTTGCAAACGTTAAGTCTTAACACAACCTTTTACTTGGCACAGTATCCGTGGGCAGGCATACACACATGTTAACAGGGCTAATGAGCAGAACAGTCAATAAAATAAAATAAAATAAAATAAAATAAAATAAAACAAAACTCTTCTGCTCCCAACAGTGCAGTCTTATCACAGTTGCGCTATATTTTTCTTCTGCAGGATTCAAAGTTTTGTTTTAAATTCTGCACATCGCAGCCATACTAAATATCCCCTCAGACAAGACACAAATCTGCTGAGTAAGACCCCTGCAAATCAGGGATGCTTTTTCATAAGACCAACATGCATAATTTATATCTGCATACAATTAGCCTGTTTACATTTATACATCTTCTGTTTCCTTTTATGTGAAATATTCCACAGGATACTTGGTAATGCATTCAAAGTAACCTGTTTCTATTTTTTTTTTTTTTAAAGGCTGCAGGACTAAACAATTTATAAAACCTCACACCTAATAAATACTTTATATGAATACAAAAGTGTTTTCTTACTAGGTAGCAATAGCTTTACATTAAAAATAGTCCTGCTTTTTCCCAGTTTCGAAGCTCTCTCAAGCGGTAGTCTATAAATCCTTGACACATTTTAAAAATGTGTTTAAATCGTGGTTTTTGTGAATGCAGTCAGTGTGAGAGTCATAATCATCTCTACAGAACAAATACAGCAGACCAAAGTCCTTCCGTCACCCCTGATCTGGAGGGTCACTCCTTTGAGACTGCAAGATCCTTGAGGGGGTTTGGACTTGCTTCACCAGGCTTATTGCAGTTTTCTTTAACCCTTCTGTGCCTGGCCACTGTGTGGTGTCTCTTGGCCCAAATGAGGTGGTGAGGCTGCACGTACCTAACAGATGATAATGAATAAGCTTGGTGTGATCACCAGAAAGGCAACTAGCCCGTGGGAAAAGCTGATCAGTGCAGTGGTAGGGCATGCCCGCGCTGCACAGCAGGTGAGAAGATGGGGAGGACTCACACCTGTGCTGCTTTCACCATGCAGTAGAGAGCAACTAGAGGTGGGTGAGGACGAAAAGCACTGTTTGGGGCAGAGGAAGCTGGTCTGAACAGGAGGTGGCATGGAGAAGGAGATCTTGAGGAAGGACAAGTGTCTGGGAGGGAATGAGCAGGGACAGAGGCTGGGAGAGGTGCTTGGGAAAGGAGATGAAGACTTTGAAAAGAAAACTGTTTCATGCCAAAGGGAAAGAAATCCGATTGTTCCCTGGGTAGAAAAGACCATGTGCCTTTTATACAGATAATATTTATCAGTATTAAATTAAATTGCTTTGTAAACCACTCATTACTAACTCTGCACTTACATACTTACAATGGAGGAAGTCACTGCTATTGGAAAACCATCTACAGGGTTGCAGCGGAGATGCTCTGTTTTGCAAGCATGTCATGCTCAGAGCAATGGAGTTTTGGGTTCCCACCACCACCCAGGCATGTACCCCTCTGTGACTGCTGCCACGCAATGATAAGCTAGATCTGTAGTGATTTAACTACCAGCTACTGACCTTTGGATGTGAGTGCCCGGGGACAGACCTGCATTGCGTCCCTCAGCACACCCCGACACTTACTCCTGGGGTATTTGCTCTTTTCAGCAGATTTCCTTTTCATATTTCACCCCCAATCTCCCCCTCTTTTTTTTTTTATGGTATCCCCTGAGACCGCAGTAGCTGTTTTCTGCCCGTGAGTCAATGGTGAGAATGGTAAAGAATTTGGTATAGGAGGATCCAAGAGGGAGGGAATTACTGGTATTACTTTGCACTCACACAGCACCAACTCTCCAAAGAGCTGTTATTGTAACATAAAGCACAGCTGGAACATTAGCCATTGATCCTTATGAGTTTTTTCTTCAATCAATATTTCTTTATAGGGAACTTCACTTAGGATGCAATAAAGAGGTACATCATAACTGCTATGTGCCACAGGATACAAGGGTTCATTTTAGATGCTCTGAGTCCTGCTGGTATTGAAAGGGGACCGCAGTGCCACAGCAGGCCAGAAGATGATATGTTTGGAGACCAGGCTCTGCAGTCCGTGATGCTGTTGGCAAGAACTAGGACCTCTCAGACAGCTCCCCAGGGCACAACCCTTGAGTCTGCCAGTGGATGCAGCTCTTGACCTCTCCTGTGCCTTAGTTTCCAGGAAATTATTTCTCTGTAACATTCTTACTCATCAGCTTTGAGACTCACACTTCCTTGGCTGAAGAATGGGGTGACTAAATCCTGACCAGGACAAGTCCAAATTCTCAAAATTCTTATAAAGCCTGAAGGATTGAAGATATAAAAGGAAGAAATATCAAAAAAATCATTTACATAGAAAAAAGTTGCCTGGCATAACAAGACAACTAAAACATCCATCCCGGAAGCGCATTTTTATAAATGAGTTCTGTTGGGAGCTGAGGAAGAGCTCAGAGCCACCTCACAAGTCAATAAGGGAAGAGTGTCGGGCAGGAATTAGTGTTCATACAATCAGGCAGATGGGTTGTCCCATGCAGCTCAGATATGGAAAGGGCATTTGCATTCTCTTTGAGACCAGAGTGCACCAAGCAGCTTTTGTTATAATGGGAAAACTTGTCTGTCAGATACTGAAATAGATCAAGATAAGTTCATTTGCTTAGAGTTCTATGGTTGATGGTAAATAGAGAGTTATTGTTAAAATAAATGGAGGAAAAATGCAAAGGATAAGAAAAGCCCAAAACAAGGTAATCTTTGGTCTGATTGTACCACTTGCCATTATTTTGCAAACATGCCTTTTTTTATTTCACTTTTATTTTGAGGACAGTGTTCCTATCCCTTGCCAATGTCCTCTGCTGTTCATTGTGAAATTAACAACAGCCAATTAATGTTGCTGGAACTGAGCTGAACTTCAGTTGCCCAGTGCTGCCCAAAGATCCTGGTCAGTATGTGAGTGTCGCTACTCTGTCATTTATAAGTTTTTGCAAGCCAATGACCAACAGGCATCGTCCTGTCTCAGGTAGCCCAGAGATTTAGTTAAGTCTCAACAGCAAACAACAAGCAGCTGGGGGGAGAGAGAGAGATTAGAGAGGTCAAAGCCAAAAGCAGAATGTGATAGTTACAGATCACTTTGTTGTTTTAAGATTAACAGATACCGGTAATTATCCTTTGACCCTTTACAGAGATGCCCTGCAAAGCAGGAGGGGTTGTTCAAAGGACTAAATCTCTCTGTGTTGGCTCATTTCCAGTTACCATCTGAGGGTAGGGCTATGGTAACCTTTGCTTGCTTCCTCTGATTTTCTGAATCTCCCTTCCATTTGACTCCCAGCACACAGCCGAAGAAAAGATGCTGCCTGTCCTCCCTCCTCCCAGCTCTGCCTCTGTCTCCACTTCAGTCCTGGAGGTTTTGGTGCTGGGAAGGTGCAGCCCGGGTGGATCCCATTGTGGATGGGGATGGGGATCCTCACAGACTAAGATCACTGCACTTGAAAAAACAGTGAGAAGAACTGCAGATCTCACTCTGGTTTTTTTTTGAAGAAATAGATATCAACTGTCCTGTTACAATGGTTTTGAAAAAACTGATAAAAAAAAGTGTGAGTTTTTGAGTAGACACTTGTGAGTTAAAGGATTGCTGGCCTTTAAGTAGCAGGGTTCATCCACCACATTTTCATCTGTTTTCTCTCTAGCTGTTCCTACCTTAGTTTAGATGCTCTGTGAGAGAGAGACAAGAAATTGAGACAAGCAGGAATGGCGGTTGAATTGGTATATCAGAAGGAGGTCAATACTGGCATATTTCTGAGTCACTGAACTGTGCGATGGAAGTGCTGGTAATTTCAAAGAGATGGCAAAGAGCATGCATAAAGCATATGCAATGACACATACATATACAGGTGTATACAAGACTCGTACACGTAAATATATAGTAGACACACTCACGCTCACATAAATACCACAGTGATGTCCAATGAAAGAATGGGTATTTTCTCAGACGATTCCAGATGAAAGGACTGCTTGTTTGATCTACTATGTTGACTGTGAAGAGAAAACAAGATGGAAGCGTAGGCAGAGGTATGAGGTGGGCAGAGAGTGTTAGAGAGTTCAGGATTATATCTTTTAGCGCAAAAATGCTTTGGCAGAGCACATAGGTGTAAAAATATGAAGACAGAAAGAGGGGGAATTCAATTTCTTCCATTTTGAGCCTTTATTTTACTAAAGAGGTGAAAAGTTCTTAAAACATTGAAGAGAAAGCTTTATGGATTGCCTGAGCTGTGAAAAACTCATTTTAGTTCACACAAGCATTGCTGATTTTCTCACTTTCTCTTGATATGTTATGCATGGAGTTATCACACCAGTGATATTTCACAATGTTTCTTAGACCCCTGAAAGGTCAAAGGATCAGTTGCCAACAAAGTTCTGCTACAAATGCTGATCAGACCTACAGGAGTCAGTGCTAGATAAGGTATGCCAGAGCATTTCTAACTTTGAAATTCACTTGAAAGTTTAGGGAAACTACAAGGTATTTCCTCTTGAGCACATTAAAACAGGGCAAACAAATCCTGTTTGAGATAACGACACTCTTCACATCTATCCAGCATGTTATGGAGCACCAGGTGGAAGTATTAGGAAAACCATGCCTGCTGAGTAATTTGAGAATAAAGGATTTGCAACACTGTCAAAGGATAAAGATCTTCTGGTCTCTTTGAACAAATTAATTCCTCATACCCTCAAACCCTGAAAAGTCAGCTATTTGCACAAAGAAAACTGGAACAACTCTAAGTTATGTAGGAAGTCTGCCATGTAAAAGCTACATGAATGCTAATTATCAGTAAGTGTGTAAAATACTGGATTACTCACAACAGCAAAAAGAAAGATTCTAAGAAAGCACATATATATCCTGGAACAAAAGAAAAAGTAAGCATAAAAGAGTGGCCAATGGGTGAAAAATGGTCAATTGAATTTCTGTTTCCAGCCTTAATAAATTACTTTCACAATCCCTGCCCTTTGTTGATTTGTAAAATAGTTTTAACAGCTCAGCATGAACGCTCTGTCAAGATTTGAGTCTGTCATAGGACTGAGATACCAGCATTTAGGGTTTTTTGTTGTTCCTGGTCTGCTCCATGCTTTGTCAGAGAAGATTTAGTGTAGTAAGGAGCAACCAAGAAAGGGGGCATGTAAGAAATTTCCTCGGTTCTATCATTTGATATTACTGCTGGAGCTCCAGGAGAGACATTCCGGCTGGCTGACACTCATGCGTGTGAATCTGAACTAGTCCTACAGTTTCACTGAATTTCACTGAATTTTTAGAGTTGGAAAGGACCATAGAGATCATCTAGTCCAACTGTCCTGCTGAAGCAAGGTTGCCTAGAGGATTTTAGAGCATGTTACCCAGGACTGCATCCAGGCGGTTCTGCTGCTATGATCCACATCTTGGGCAAAATCAACTCTGCTTTTCCTTGGTGCTAAATTTCCTTTGTAAGTGGTCTTCACTGAGAACACGTTAGTGTTTCTGAGATAGGAAGGGCACCTGTGACAGAGTTTTCCCAGAGCCCTGAGTATGTTGAGGAGGCAAAAGTTAGCCTACTCATGTAGCTCCACTTGCATTGCTGCAGATGGAAGAGTCCACTTTACACACATAGTGTAGAAGTGGCTTTGTAGTTTGTTCCATATTGACCTAATTTAAAATGCTTTCTGACATGCTTATCCCCAGCACCACACCAGTTTAAGGAAAAGAATGAGTGCCTGAGAGACGGCCAGAGGGATAGAGATAGTGCAAACATGACTTGCTGGCCATGGGTAGGCTGAGAAGCCCATTCTCCTGATTTATTGTCTAAGTCACTGTCTAGGTATGCATCTGCTGCCCCCTCTGAGCATCCCTCCCGGGGTGGTGGAGAAGTAAAGAAAGAGTTATTGACTTCTCAGCCACAAGAGATCAAAGAGTCTACTAACACTGGTATATGATGCCTCTCAAGTGACTCCTGAAATTTAAGACTTAGTCTTGTTAATGCCATGAGGCGTCTATTTTGCACACAGATGGGGTATGAATGTCTTGATTTTCAGCCAGCCTCCACAGTGCTGGCTTGGTTCGCAGGCTATGTGGAGGCTGGATAAGGAGGTGATCTGAAAGGGGCTGAAACAACTCTGTGGTAACAGTAGTGAGAGAGTGAATTTACTGAGGGTAGGACCAAGCATCTTCATACCCTGCCAGGTGGTGATATAGATGGCTTACAAACAAGCCTTAATGCCTTTATATCGTTGCTAGTCTTAATTATACCCAATAACAAACTTACTTTGAGGAATCTTTTGTTGGTGTATTTTGTGTGCAATTTTGTTTTAATATATGTCCTTTACTCCTCAGATGCTGATGCTGTTCTATTCACTGATCTCACTGCTGGCATTTGGTGAAGTTTATCTCTATAGATAAGGACTAAGTGAAGGAGGTTGGGATTTTCTCATACATTTGCGAGTTGCCTAGGTACTTTGAAATATGGGCATCTTACAATATATATCAATACAGTCATGCAACACAGGGTGACTGGGCAATGTAAAAAACATGAAAGGAAGTGTTTAGACAGAGTAGCTGGTCAAAAACCATGATTTTGTACAGAAACATCTTTCTGAAGAAAACTGGGATTTAGAATGCCAAACTGCTGGTGCTTTGGTAAATAAGGATCTGGGCATTTTGTTGTGTGATTTAATTCAAAACCATTTTTAATTAGTTCTAAATAATTACATCATTTAAAAAAAAATTCCTGAGTAAGGTGAAAAAACTGTTTCTTAGGATGAGATCACCACTATCTAGATGTACATTTTGTTGCCAAGCCACAAAAGCAATTATAATCTAATGCAGGTGGCAGCCGTGTGTGGGGGGGGGCAGAGTGTCATATTTGTATGCTGATGTGCTCTTTATGGGTTCTTCGTCCCTCCAGCAAATGCTACCCCTATCCAGCACTCATCACCCACAGTCTTCTCAGCTCCTTCTGCCTCCTTTTACACTTTGAGGTGAGCCCCTTGTTCAGGAACCAAGAATAACAGGTAGATATAGAGTTCTCACATGGAAAACCTGTCACTTCGCAATGTTAGCTGATGCTCTTGATCTTAACAAATCTCTTAAGGGTTTCACTAGTAAAGAATGGTTGTCTGTTGACAGTTTCATTCAGACGTTATGCTGATTTTTTTCAACATGTTGGAAGAGTAACTGGAAGGACAAATTGCATGATGAGGATTCAGAAGATATGATCTCTAGTTTTGGCTCTACTGCAAATGAAGTTCAGCTTCATACCTGGCAGTGTCTCAGCTTCATGTTACTAATGCATAAGTGGGGATAATGCATAACTGAGTGGGTGGTCTAAGGCATAGTTTAATACTGTTTACAAACCCAGTGGGGTTTTCTAATGATCAGTGCTTGAACAGTGACTCCCATGTTTTTCTTATTGATCTTTGTGATGAATTTGACTGATAGCATTGAGTTACTGGACCAATGACCACTTACATCACTGGAGGTTCTGATCCAAAAGAACTACTGAAGTTGCTGTAGGAATTCTGTTGTTGGGCTGATACATCAGATGCCCACCACCTTAGCCTCAAAATTGTCCTACTCACCTTAAAGAATGAAAAAACCAGGCTTTAACAAGGTGGAAAGCCTTACTGTCGTTACAATGTCATGACTTACTCCTGGATTGCAGTCATGATGGAAACTTCATACTGAAAAATATTCCATCTAGAAAAGGCATGATTCAACCCCAAAAGATGAATTAATCCTTTTCATTAGATCGTAAGTGGCAATACGGAAAAAAATAATGAACGGATCTTATACACAGTTTAATTCTGGTTTTGTTTGTTTGTTTGTTTGTTTTGTTTGTTTTCTTATCAATGGGTTTTTCTGCTCTAGTCTGGCAGAATTAATTCCTTGTGGCAGGTAGGCTGATTCACAGAAGCTTGTGCAGCCCAGTGTGTTTTTTTTTTTTAAACAGTCTTTAGTTACTCAGGGCATTGAATTTACAGTCCTTGATTCTAAAATAACATGCTTGAGAAGGAAATGTGTGTATTTTGGATTAGTAGAATACATATCAGGGTCCTCATTTAAACTGTATATCAAAACAAGGATATGAATTCAGTGAGTGTGATCTTCAGCTGAGACATAAGTTTACAAACTGGTTAATTACGTATCTTAAATACATAATTATAGCAAGGGAAAAGTCTGCTTGTATGTCAAATAACTGGGTACTCTATCACCACAGCTAAAAGAATTCTCCGATTGTTTGGGAAAGGTATTTTCCCCCTTTTCAGTTTAAAGCTCAAATAGAGCATAGTCTCCATTTTTTTGTCAGGATCAGAAAGCTAAGTTAAGAAGACTTTTAGAGAGAGGGGCTATTTGCTACCTTGCTGTTAAAATCATGTTTCTCTGTAACCACAATATTTTCAACATTGTAATGCTAGGCAGGAAGCACAAGATTACTAGTTGTTGTCTCTGCTTTCACTGTTTCCTGTTTCATGTCTTATCTGGCCTAAAATTTCTGCAGATAAATGCAGTTTCCAAGTTAAACACAGATGTGGTGTGGTGTGATGCTGGCAGGTGCTATTGTGCTTGTGCTATAGGAGGTGTTACCTGATCTTGTCTTTAAAGCTGAGAAGGCAAGGGGGCTGATTCTGCTTTCCCTCGAATGTGCACAGTGAGGTAAAAAAGAAAATCTCCACTGGCAAGTACTTTACAGAGGTGAATCAGGCCCGCTGTGAAGAGCTTGTTTTCCAGTCCTTCCTGGACTCTCACAAATACCTGCCCTCTGCTCCCTGGGAATTATGCTTTCCTTTGCAATTTTTGAATGTGCATTACAGCAGTTTGTGGAGATGCTGATACAAAAAGGATAAAGGTTAAGGGTGTTCTAACAGGTATCACACAGAAAATAGGTAGGGGAAGAGAAATAGGCACTATAATGCGGAGATTAAGAGAGAGAGTGTTGCAAGAAAGGATGTAAAGATGCATGCAAATAGGAGAATTAAATAGGAAAAAATACGATAGTAGACCATGATTGAAGATGGTTAGCATGAAAGCACAAGGCAGGCAAAAAGGGGCTAAGACAATACTTATTGAAATTTCATTCATCAGAGGAACAAGAGAAACAGGCACCTAATTTTCATGAGCATCCTAAAGTTCAGCAGGCATAAAATCATACAGTTAAATTACAGAATACCAACACTCTAAATCATGCATATATACATACAAACAAGATGTTTAAAAAAATAAATGTAATCTTATTTTAAACAGCTTATGGTGCCCTCCAGAACCAATTTAGCCATTTTGTCTGTAATACCCTGGCATGGTTCCTGTAGAAATGGGAGCAATTTAAGATTCAGCAAGTTGGTTAGCAATTTAACTGAAAAAAAAATATCAACCTGGTATATTCAAATAATGTTAAAAGGTTTTACTTAAACTCACAAATCACAGAACTCAGGCATGACTAAAGTGGTGCTACTTAACCCCCTCCGCTCTGTTGAAGGATTACAGCAGCTATCCATTGTTTGCAACATCTTTTCACACTTAAATCCAGCAGATTAAAGACAGGATTTTGAGAATTGAGTAATAGGTGAGAAGTTTGTAACAAGAATAATGATAAAAGGAGCCTTTGTCATCAAATTATTCTGATTTGATAGTTATATTTATATTTATGTGTTGGATAATGCCCAGGAGCTGAAAATATTTTAAAATCCTTTTTAACTTCTTGACTGTAATTTTTATTTTCGAGTGATATGTCTATATGAAAATTGCTCAGAAACTAGAGAAAATACTGAAGTTTAAAAACATAATTTTTGTTTTAACTTCTTCATTATAGCCAACATGATTCTTCTGGTTATCAGAACACATTGGTTTGAGAGAAATTAGATGCCTGCCTAAGAAAAAGTGCTAAAAAATCTGGAAAGCATTAATAAAAAAGATTACGAAATGTCTGCTTCTAATAGAAAATAAACAAAGTCTAGGTTCTTTTTATTCTCTGTCATAGATGAATATGTTTAAGGAATTTTGAAAATGTTTCTGTTTTTATTTAATCATAATATTGCTTACTGAAATATTAATATCTACCATAAAAATCTATCACATTTAAGCATATCTATCTTATTGAGGTAAGAGTTGACGATGTGATGGCTTTGGGGTAACAACTATTACAGAACTTTGGCACAAAGTTAAGCTTTATTTCTCAGTATGTGTAGATGTGAACTTGAGTACCAATAGATTCAATGGGATTTGGTAGAGATTAATGATGCATTTGAATTTCAGACAGTGTGTGCTTTTTTGAACTGTGGGATAGGGTAGAGCTTTATTACTTTTTCAGGTGAGTGCTACTTTTGAAATTGTTATCTCAAGTAGGCACTGAATCAGCTTTTAGAACAGCTGATTCACGATTCTGTACCCTCCAAAGCCCAGCAAAGCCCTCTCATAACACCTGATCTCTTCAGTTTCTAATTTTGCTTTATATCAGACCTGGTCCTGAGACATTAAGGAGGACAAGTAGAGATGAAACAATCTCACAGCATACTGACAGAAGGGTTACATTACTTAGTTCTTCATTATTAATGGTTTTGTTAATAACAATGAATACGGATTTTCACAAATGCAATCAGTAGTGCACAAAAATTAAAATAAACACACTTTCTATATCTAATTGAAATGTTTTTCTTGGACTGAGATCCTTCTGTTCAATGCTTTTTTCCTCCAAACTACTAGCGTTGTCTTGGCAGCTTGACAATTCCATATTGGCATTACCAAAACGTTCTCACAGATTTCACGTTTCCTGACTCTCCCACCATAAGAAAACATACGTGAGGGCTCACGTTAAAAGGCTTCATAAACCCAAGCCCAAGAGCTACAAGCAAAATAAATTAGTCCCACACATCTCGTGATGGCATAAATGTCATACTTTCCACTACACTCGTCAATCCATTCATTCAGTGGTTCTGCTGAACTCCAAGTATTTCCAAAACTTTTGATTTAAGCCATCAGAAAATTTTGGTTTGAGTTCACAAGGTGGTAGGTCAGTCAAAAAAAAGGTTGATAAGACAATTCTGACCTTGGCACAAAGGCAAAGGCAGGTTGGCTACAAGATTTCAAGTGCTGTAAGACCAGAGCTAGTGTACTGTGACTGAAAGATGAAAAATTCAAGTGCACAGCAGAGAAGCAATCCCACCTGAGAAATGGAAGTTAAACTGTCCTGTATGTTTGTGCTAGAGGGAACAATTATTTGTTACTTGAATTACTCACATTTGTGACACTCTGCTACTTTTTTGTCTGTTTATGGTACTAATTGTTAAGGTAACATATGAACTTTCATAACCTTAGATTTTATGCTTTCAGAGTAAAACATTGTTTAAAATATTATGATTAAAAACTTCTGGGAATGTATTTTTCACTTGGATTTTTTTTTTTTTTTTATAATATTAAGACGAATCCCACTGTGGATTATGTCAGTCTTGTCAAATTCTATCATGTCAGCCATCAGAAAGATAAATGGAACAAAGGATGGAAACAAAGAGGTAGGTTACTGAGCAGGAGACAAATCAGGGTGTATATATAGTGAGAGATAGAGAGGCTGACGTGAAAGGATGAACGCAGATCTGACAGTACAGTACGGAGCAGAGGAGAAAAAAACCAATCTTATAACGAAAAGGGAAGATAGCTCTATACAACAGCAAAAATCTCCATTAATCCACCTCTCCAGTAAACAGTCTAAAAACACTTTAGCAACCCTAACGTGCTTAAAGATAGTTTTAGAGTATCTCAGTACAATTTTGTTTGGCCTTTTTTTGTAGTTCCCTCCCCATCAGAAATGCCAGAGACAGGTTTTCCTGGGTCATACACTATTCAAAAGCTATGTCAAGGGGGCATTAATGCATTGTTGGTGCTTATACCATCCTTGCTTTTAACATTGCAGTGACCCAACTCATTGTTCATGATAGTGCCTTTTAATGCTTTTTCCCACCCCAAAAATATGCCTCCCATCTGTAATTAGATCTTGGCCCATCCATTTTGTCTATCCAGACCTGTTAATCATCAACTACACTGTCGGTAAATACAAAGGGAATGATAATATAGAGCACAATGTTTATGTTAAGATATCACATAGCAGAGCAAGTGAGTTTCTTGTGACTATGGAGAACCGAGGTTTGCAGCATTACAGCAGATTACTTGTTCCACTGAACGGGCACTGACTGGTGACAATGTGCCCATCACGCTGATACCTAGGCCCCTGTGAAAACCATGCTGCCTGCAGTGAACTCTTCTTCCTGCTGTTCCTCAAACAGGTGTTTTCAAATATTTCAATTGCTTGGATGGCATGTTAAAAAAAAGATTTTATGGATTGTCTTTTCCTTTCTTTGCTGACTGAGTAGCATCCCAGTGGTATTTACAGCAGATGATAATATGGAAACATAATGTTAAGGAAGAGCATTTGATTTTTTTTTCTCTGTCATCTAATGTAATTTAACTGTGAGAAAGAGGAAAAGCAGACTCATGTGATTTGGCACTATCTTGATGACAAGCAGCATATATCATCGTGCTCCACAGGAATCAATTTGGGAACCACCCTCTAGGAGCAAGCACTGTAAAGAGAAATGTGTTGTCTGTGGCTGCTCTTGGACATGAACCTCCGTGAGGAGTTTAGATCTTTGTTTCAGAAGCAAAGCTGGTGGCAGAGCTCTAATGAATACCAATTCCTGCTCTCCCAGAGGTGAATGTCCTACACATAGATCTGTAATCACAGGCGTTTTGTATCACTGCCTGCCAGCTGTCATGGATCTTGATCTTACAGTATGTAAACTTTTTCCATAGATGTTTTTTAAATGCAATCCATACATTTCAGTGTTTGCTTTAGAAAGGCAAGTCTACATTTCTACTTGCACGGGTGACAGCAAAGCAAGCTTTTTGCCCAGCAGAAGACTGAGACACTTTTTTACTCACTGAGCAGCAAGGAGCATGCACCTCAGAAAGGCTGTTGGAGAAGATTGTCAGAACGAAAGTCTTTTTCATGGGGCTCTGCAAGGAATCCACCACTGAAGAAAGGTGAAAAAAGAAATATACTGGAAAGCAGCACAGAAACAATTCCCAAGGTGTGACAAGTGTGTTGAAGGAAAATCAAGACAGGAAGAGAAACGAAAAACAGAAACACAGTCACAGCCCTTGATCTGAGATAAGTTTCTGCCTTCCACATGGGAATAAATATTATTTTCATACTTAATGGAACTTCAAAATTCCTTCAAGATTCCTTTTTCAGTTGAGGCTAATTTCAATTAACCTCATGTTTTTTAACTCTCACGTGAATTTCCGCCTGATAGCTGGCATCCAGATACTGAAAGGAATGATGCCATTTACAAATCCTTCAGGGAGAAGCTCCAGTAATTTATACTTCATTGATGTCATTTGTGTACAAATAACGCTTGTAGTTTAAGGGAGTCAATAACTGACCCTAGGTTAATGACAAATATATATTTTTGCTAGGAGGTCATAAAGTACTCCAGGGTAGCTACCAGACAGGTAAGGTGTCTGATTATCCTGTCTTAGCATCTAAAAGCATTGAATGGTGTCATCTTTTAATCAGAAATGATGCTTTCCTTAAACCTATTTTGTAGATTGCCATTAAGAGAAAAACTGAAAGGATTGGCAGATAAAAACATAGCTTAGAAGATTGTAACATCAACTGACAAAATCCTAGAGGCTGAAATACGACATAGGTCACAGCCTGTGTTTTTCTTTGCAGTAGCACAACAAGAAGGCAAAGTTCCACTCCTGCCATTGAATTTCCTGGCTTTTGTCATTTTTGTCATGATTTTTCTGGCTTTTGTCATTTTTGTCATTGATAAGCATTCAGCAGTGCCAAAGGGGTGTATGAAAATGATCAGATAAATACAGTATTACTATGCATATAATTAAAATAATAGCAGAAAACACGCACAAGCTACTGCTGTACTTGACTTGTTTGACTTTCATTGGTTGAGCTAGAATCTGTACTTAGTTTCAAGTGTTAAAATGAAGTGCAGATGAGGGAAATGTGCTAATTCTTGGAACCGTTGCCCTTCTGAAGAGTGACAAGGTGGAATTTTCTAGGATACTTGAAATTTCAGTCCACTAGTATGATTATAGCATGTTGCAATGCAAAGTGGAATTTCCTAGTTAAGAATGTATCTCAGGTTCCTAAGCCCCAGGCCAGTGAAAGCTGAGTGTACTGTGAAGGTGAAAGTGTTCAGTCTCCAAAGCAAGAGAGCCATCCACATCAATTTGCAGCAGGCTAAGTGGCATCAGCTGTGGGAGGTAAGCTTACAAAGTCTCGCTTAGAGAACTCTACTGCAAAAGTTACACAGCACAGAATGAAGGAATCTGCATAAACAAATTACAGACTTATAGCTAAAATGCTCCAACACCACTAAGTCTACAGAAGCATAGTGCTGCAGGGAGGAAGATGATGTAGAAGTAATGTCTCCTGTATAGCACTGAATAGTGTTGACTCTATTGAGGAAGGAACTTGATTATTTCATATTCCGCAGCAGCTGGGATTTACATCAGACCGTACATTAGGGAAATCTGTAAAGGAAGCTTTACTTGTGGTATTGCAAAACTTTGAGATTTTACATTTGCAAGTACATGTACAAATATATATATCTGTAGTCTGTGTGAATCCGCATCCCACTCCTCCCCTGAGATTCACTGAGGAGTAAGCACCAAATCTTAAAAAAAAAAAAAAAAAAAAAGCCCTCAGTCAAAGCAGCCAAAATTCTCCTGGTACCACCACTACAATGGTACTGATTAGGCACATCGATTCAGTGCAAAGTTAAAAAGAGGCCCACGCTGCCTCTTAAGTTTTATGGTCTCTGATGATTCTCTAAAAGCACATAGACTATGAATTTCATTATTATAGTGGTATCTGAAAGCAGCCAAGTTTTCTGATTTCAGGTTTCGCTTTCCTCTTTTGAGACAAGCAATGCAAAAAATTGAGTTAAAATCGGCTGGCAGGAGATAATTAGGTAACATTTATGGAACAGTGCTTGAAATTGTGGTAATACTGCATTTCCAAGAGAACTTTAGAGCCTTCAAATAACACCTGTTTGTATTAATCTCATCTTATTTTCTTTCAAAATAGGGTTAATTGTAGAGACAAAATCTGAAAGCAGAAATTGCAACCTGATACTTCAATTTATTGAATGTGTCAATTTAAGTTCCTTTAAAAAGGTGTACAGAAGTGAAATCTGTACGGAATCAAAAAGGCAAATGGATGACAGGTGTTGCTATTAGATATACGCAGACCCAGATCCTGAGAAGCCCGCATGTGGGAAAACCTAGTATCCAGGCAGTGACCTAGAACCAAGTTTATTGCCAACTTTATAGATGATACCGAACTTCGAGGAAGATTTTCCTCCAGCTCCAAACTGAAGTGCTTCTTCCTAAAATTTTCTAATATTTGTTGCACACTTATAACAGTTTCAGCAACTGCATACTGAGAGCAAGTATTGTAGAAAATATCTTTTTCTTTATAATGAAGGCAAATAGTAAAGGAGATCCTTAAAAATGCAATATAAATTTTGATGCACCATGGAATGATACCTGCTGTTCTCATCACAAATATCTGCTACTGTGGCAAAAAAAAGCTATATTGACATAATTTAATATGTTGTGTGTATCCAAACACACAGCTTTTACTCACAGATAGCTTTCAGTGAATATATGCTCTTTATGCTCTTTTTTTTTTTTTCAGCTATAGAAATGAAATGGCATATACATATTTGAAAAGTAAACTTATTGTTACAGGAAGAAAACATAGTGACAGAAACTATCAACAGGAGACCTTGATCACTGTCCTCTGTTCTCACCAGTATTCTCAGTTTCTTCTTTACTAAAGAGGCTCTCTGAGATGCTGAACACCTGAAAATCTGCGGGGTTCATCGCTTCGGGTTCCCACACTTGAATTCTTTTGTTTAAAAGTTCAGGTTTTCAGGTAATAGATTTCAAGCACTTTTATTTAACGGGAAGCGAGGCATTATACATCGCTATCTTCTTATGGATAGTTTGAATAAATTATTATATATACCCACTTGGAAATGTATGTTGAGATTGCATGTCTACAGTGTTTTTCTCCTCCTTGGTGAATATCAAGCCCAACACATACTATTGGATTCCAAATGTGGTGTTCTCTTCTTAACAAGTTGCTCTCCTCACTTCCCTCTAACCTGGTAGTTCTGTGAGGAAGAGGAGGTTCAGTGGAAGTTACATGATAAGTAAGTGTTCTCAAGGAACAATTTTCTGCATGACAAGTTTGGCATCTCAGATTATTAGCTTTAAACTGTGCTATTCTGTCCAGCAGAGCAGGACTTGAAAGAGATAGTAAAAAGAGAAAGGAATGAGTACTAGTCCAGTGATTTGTCTTGATTTTAATCAATTCTTGAGCAGTCTTCAGGCACAACATGTAAAAGGGCTTGTTGCTGTAATGCACCTGCTTCCACTGTGCTGTTGATTGTGTTTCTGTAATAGCATGGATGGACAGCTAAACAGAACTCGACAAGATGTAGTGATAAACAAAAATGGTACAGACATATCTGTCCAGAGGTCTGTTTAAGTGGTCTTGTCCTCTCACAAGCTTTATTTATTTATTTATTTGAGGTGCATGCCATTCTCTAAAAAGAAAGAAATAATAGAGAAGAATAAAAGAAAATAGTGGTGATTCCACAAACCTTGCACTCTAAAATACGAGTGAATAGGTAGATGATCTATACGGTGGCTGAAGGACAACCTGAAAATGAGTTAGGAAGGGAAAGACAGCAATGGTAATGGCCAGAATCATAATAATACTGTAAAATTATTGTTGGCACCTACTTCTGAAGCAGGAACAAGTCTGAGGCAAGAATCAAATCTAAAAAGGTGACTACTATAGTAAACCAACACTTGCTCCTGATGGTGTGTGCCAGAGCTGGAGCCTAACATTAGTTTCACCCAACACCCTTCTTCTACTTTCATGGTGCTAATCGTTATTCTACAGTGGGATGAAAGCTGGGAGACTCTAAATAGGTATAGTTGTGACTCCTGTCATTGTAATTTTTTTATTAATTACTGCATGAGTTTTAGAAGGCTCTTCTTCCAAAACTGTACTTCAGTTTTGACTAAAAATTTTTAACTTATTTCATCACCCCACTAAGTTTTGTTAATGGAGCAAATATGGCGTAGGAATCGGGGAACAATTCAACCCCCCAGGCAGTACTGACATGATGGCTTGGCATGGCTTTACATCTGTTGTGTGTACTTCAAATAAACATCAGACTTCTTTACTTTTCATTTTACCTTTTCCTTTTCTGAAGTTTGACATGAATATGTCTAACCGCGATGTTATGAAATACTTCTAGGTCCAGTATCACATGAAAAGCTTTGATCAAATGCCTCTCTGTTCATACAAAGACCTCTCCTTTTACTTCAGTGATTTGAGGGAATTGAAAGGCTGCTATGAGAGTAGGACAGTCTGTTCCAGCATGGAAGAGGAGATGCTTTATATAACAATTTTGGGTTGTGGAGCACAGCATTATGATTTCCCTCTGGGAGAATTTCCCTGTGGTGATATGGAACTAGAGTCATAAGCTTTGTGATTCACAAACTATACCCAGAATCTTGTATAAAAATAGCTTAATTAGGAGGGCTGTCTGACAGATATACTAGACAATAGTATCTCCACTAGAGCTTGCCAGGAATTTTGTGACAAAATGGCTTTTCATCATAGAAAAATGATTCACCAAACCTAAAACTTTCAGTGGAAACTTTCTCTTTCATCCTACCTTTTGGAGAAAGATTTTGCAGGTTCAGGGTAGAAATAACAACAAAAGTCAGAAAGCCAGTCGACACTGCTGTGGCAAGGGAAGCTCATCAAAAACATTTGGCCTGGTTCAGGCTGGAGACCCAGCTCTTCACTTTCCAAATGTCTCCTACATATGTTGACTTTCCAAATATCACCCACAAATAATCCCCCTTCTTTTTCACTGGAGGGGTCTCTTTCTCCTTAATGGTAGCTGTTCTGTTTTGTGCCAATTAAAATACCGTGAAGCAGGGACCTGAGCCTTGGTCTTTCACGCTCCTGGTGAATTCTCCTACACTGCAATCTACAGCGGTTTCACCCTGTGATGGCACACTGGCTGCCCAGCGGCTTGGAAGGGAGCAACACCAGGAAAGAGGCTGAGCAATGAAGGCTTTCATTGGCACTGAAGGGGAACAGCAGAATGAGGAGGTCCCACACCCAGGTGAACCCACTGGCTTCCTTCTCATCTTCTTTCCCCCTCCTGCTGAAGAGATTGAGGAGGGAATTTCCTGCCCCTTGTTATTCTTCATCGTATGCTTCTATTTTTCAGTATCTAGTTAACATGCAGCTCTTCGCTTCTAAGCTCCACCACAAGATATATTCTCGGAGAAGCCTGAGTGTATTGTGTTACCATGCCTGTGAGGAAATGCTTCAGGTGACAAACAAACTGTTGCTGCCTGGGCCAGAAGGGGAATATTTCTTTCTGAAAGCTGCTTTATTCCCTTCGGTGAGGATGTCCTGAGAGGAAGAAATATGCATGTGAGCTCCTGGGACAGCCAAGTTTGTTTGCCAGCGTCAACATTGGGAAGCTCAGGAAAATAAGTTCTAGATCAGATGCATTTTAATTTAAGCACTGCCTGAGCTGTTCCTTCCAGCAATCTTTTCATCACAAACCTTTCTTTCTTTGTTTCTTCTGTTATTTCCTGAAAAACCTATTTTCTTTCTTAATGTACTGATATCACTTCTGTCTTTGGAAAATCATTTGCTCTTTGTCCAGATTGCTGCTTCTTCATTCTGTTCTATGAGGGTCTTGTGAATACAGAAAAAAAAAAAAATTTAAAAAAGTCTTTTCAAAAGCAGTTGAATTTTGTGGATTGTGTTAACCTAATATGTATTCAAATGAATATTGCTGCCCTTGCAGTTTCTGCTGTCCTTCGGTCTGGTTGGAGAACTGAACTGTAACATGAAATTTCTCAATCTCAATAATTTGGGGGTAAGGAGATGGAAAGCGTGTCTGATACTGAATTTTGCTACTTTTTTGCCACTTCCTATTTTATAATTTCTACCCATGACTGGACCACATAACACAACAACAGGCAAGATATATAATTAGAGGACAGGTCATATTATTTATATATAGGCAGCAACATGCACAGTTTTGCCAGTGAGCACAAGTAGCAAAAGCCGTATTAATAAGAAATAAGGTGTTACAGAAACTAGTACAACTCCTCCTTCCCACAAGTGCTTCCTATAATTTGAGTCCAGTTATCGATCACAAGCTCTGTAAGTAAGAATCTTTATAACTTGCTGAGGGAAGGAAAGCATGATGCCAGAAACAGGCAGTTGGGTTTATTATTAGTCTGTTTCCACAAAATCATAATATCATCTTAAAATGAGTATATTTGGATAATTTTTTTTTTAATATTCACCTCTGGTTTTGGTATATTGGGGTTTGTGCTTAAAGCACTTTGTATCACAGTAAGGACAAGGCATTTTTTAAAAGGAAAAAGAAAACAGATTTTCACGTAATACCTTCAATTCAGGAGATGAGATCTAGGAAAATTACTGGATAGCACAAAGCTCCCAATAAAAATTGCAAGAGTTGACAATACAGCCTCCAAATTGTAATTTTTTTCACTGCAGGATTCTACCCTGATAGAAGAACATCCGGAGTTCAGATCCAGCATACAGAACAGTCCCTCTTGAATGCATGAATCCCTCTTTCCTAACTAGGACAAGAAAAGTATTTACTGTCACTTCTATTTGCACTGCAGCAAAATATGACACTTTAATTCATTGTAAGGATCGCACAAAAGAGTCTCACAATATCTGTATTTGGTCTACAACAGTAACTTTTGCTTAGGATAAAACAATTGCTGTTTGGAATAAGTTCAGCTGCTCCACAGACTTTTCACAGTCTAGCTGTCAGAGGAAGATTCATGCAGAGGCCATTAAAATTTCATATTTCAAAAGTGAACTCTATTGTATGCTTGGCAGGTATTTTTAGCTTCCAAAACTATTTTTATTGTTTCTCAAAGATTAAATAATATATACTCAATGGGAGAAATTCTTCTTTCGCTTACCACTGAGTGGATCCAGAATAACTCCATTCTCTTGAACTGTATCACTTCAGCATAAGGGAAAGCAGGATTAGGTTCTGTCTGTCTTTTAGTACATTGTGTTTCTGTACATGTAGTACTTTATTTCACAATTTTCCTAGTGTTAGTTAATTAAATATATGGTTTTTTCCAGTTCAGGCAATTTTGTTTCTCTTTCTCCTGTAGGTATTTCATAGAATACTCTCTAAGCACATATTTACCAGTCTCTGTAATATTTCTAGATATATTATATACTTCTAGGTATAGAGGTATTTTATTGTCTTCCTAATGTTAGTTGATAAAGTAAGTATTTCTCAGTTATTGCAATACTGTATCTCTTTATATATATAAAGGAGATATTTCACACTTCCATGGTTGCGAGTATTCTTCCATTTGTCTGCAATATTTTATTACAGTGTATTTGAAAGTTCCAAAATTGATTTTTCAGCCTATAATATGTTTTGTGCAGAACTTTCTTAGTCTTAATATTGATTTCACTGTATCTTTGCGTCTAAATTTTTTGTACTTCACAATTTTCTTTAATATTGGCTTTGGGTATAAAAGGAAATGTTAAGTCTTGCTCTTTGATGCTACTTGGACTTTCTGAGTCTCCTCTCCTAGTAATGCTAACTTTAGTCTTAAATTGACTTAAAAGGCAGGAGTCCCTCTGGCTGTCAAGAAAACCACAACCAACATTAAAAAAAATGTACCAAACAAGTTCTCTGCGGTAAATCTAGGAGCTGGCATTCCCCTCTTCCCCCCCCAGCCCATCCTTCTGCATTCCAGTTTTCATCTCTCTTCTTCCTTGCCTCCCAGTTTCCTGTTTCTCACTTATTCACTATCTACTTCATTATCCTCCGGTTCCTTTTCCACATGTTGTCCTTCTCTTTTTTTCCCGTGGCACCTTACCCAATTACAGTATTCCCTGCTTCTTCTATTCTAGCCTGCTTTTCTGCTCTATTTCCCCATTTTCTGCCACAGCCACATTTAAGGAATGCAGAAACAAAAGTTAATCTTTTTTACTAGGGGCAATTTAATATTTGCCTGCAATAACTTCAGAGAGGTGGTGACCATATTTGTGGAAAGTATTCTGGCTACAGCTGTATTTAGAGTGGTGGGAGAAAATCAGATTTTGGTAAAGGGGAAAAACCTTAGAGACTGCCTCAGGAGGTAAGTTTTAAGGAAACAGAGACAGTTGTCACAGTTGTGGCAATCCTGTAAGCATTGGGAACACAACTCATAATCTCCTGCTCTGCAAAATGTGCTTTCTCTCCTACTCTCCGTTTCTGTGAGGTAAAATGGGAAAAAGAAATGGCCTGTGAGGAGAAGAAAGCAGGTATGAACCACAGAGGGAGATACAAGCTGCGCTTTTCATTTAAGGAGAAGATATTTCTCTGGTGCTTTATCCTTTTTTTTTTTTTTAATGCAGCTAATCTGACATTATGCTACAGCAAATGTAATAAATACTGAATTATTTTCCACAGAAGGAAAATGTTCCAAAATACTAGAAACAGGCTCTGTTTTTAGAATGTTGCTTTCCATAACAACATTTACCTCTTTCCTTTCTGTTATGACACGCTGTAGTGAATGTAGAGGGAAGGACATGACAAAGCAAGCTGGAAAATTAGAGGTATTTGGAATTGCAAATGGGAGTTACGGGACTACAATGCAACAGACCTAGAATTATCAAAACTATTTTTTCTAATTCTATAATGGGCCTTAATATATGTTCTTCTCACATATCTCACAGAAATCTAGGAGCACATTGCTGTGTAGGTCATACAGTACAGCATTGAATTTTAATTGATCAGTGTAAGTTTTAAATATACCTATTGGGAGTATTAATTAATTTAGAATATATATTTGAACCCCAGTTTTGCAAAGACCAAAGCATCTACTTAATTTGTTCTTGATCACTGCATGGAGTTCAGAGAAATTACCTGCAGCCTATGCATGTATTTTTGCTAGATCAGGGTCTCCGTTAATATTTTGTAGCAATTGCTTTAAAGTAGTTTTTCTAGTTTGTAGAAGTGCATGAGAAACTACTCAGTATACAGGACAGGTAGAGAAGTAAATTTAAAAACATTTAACTATGGTTGTCAATACATTTTAATAAATATTTAGTTGGAGGTGATGAAGAAAGATTATTTACCAACCTCTGATCATGATTAGAATAAAAGATTTTAGCTACAACTTAATAAAGTGTAGAAAATAAAATTGGTCCAAGTAGCTTTAGCATGCACTGAAACAGAGCAGTGTCACTATAATTGACACTACATGCAGTGGAGAATAAAACTTACATGGAATATGTTTGGACAGGTGAAATAGGTACTAATAAACATAAGTCTTGACTGGCAATGTGCAAAAAAGATTTAAGTGAGTCAATACAATTATTAATCATGACGTAGAATTTTAGTCTGGAGTTACCTTGTGATGATGCTATACAGGGAAAGGTATCAGTATGACAGGTTATTTGATCATCTCTGATATAGCATTCTTGCAGCAGAAGATCCTATTTTATACCAGGAAATTGGAATAGGGGGTATGATTATTAACAGCTTAATTGAGTAAAAAGGGCCTAAAGTACTGCAGGATTTTTTTGACAAAATTCCATCCAGGCTTTTAAAAAGAACTATTCAAAACCCTTTGACCATAGATAGAGTGCAGACTTAAATATGTAAGATTTCATCAGCCAATTTGGTTCTGAAGGCTTTCGTGGCCCACATGGACACAGTGGACTAAACACAAAAGTCTGCAGAAGTTGATTTTGACCTGTATATGTACATATATATGTGTACAAAACTCAACAACATAACCGAATATAAGTACTTATATGTGTACAAAATACAACCGAATATATATATCTTTGTGTGTATAAAACTCAACAACATAACCGAAATCCAGGGAACAGAGATGAGACAGAGACATCTCTGGAAAAGGGTGTGGCTTTCTTCTGTTCAATAGCATTTGTGGAAAAACTAATGAATAATATTTTAAGGAAAAGCTGGCTTTTAGGCAGAAATAATTTTCATTTACTGATTCTGTCTTCATAATGGGGCACATTCATCATAACTGTATTGTAATTAACCGAAGTCATTCGAGGTTATTTTTGCCTAATCCTTTGACTGAGAGGAGGAACTTCTGAGGGATTTGAGGACGTGAATGCTTTCCTTAGGTCAAATGTTTGCACGTTTCATTGTTCTTCCCTGTGGTGTCTTACTTTGTTTTACACCCAGAAGATGAAGAGGGAGAGAATTCCTAAAGCAGTTGTCATTCACGGAATCACAGAATTGTCAGAGTTGGAAGGGACCTCTAGAGATCATTTAGTCCAACTCCCCTGCTAAAGCAGGAATGCCTAGAGCACATCACTCAGGACTGCATCCAGGCAGGTCTTGAAGATTTCCAGAGAAGGGGACTCCATGACCTCCCTGGGCAGCCTGTTCCAGTGCTCTGTCACCCTCACCGTAAAGAGTTTTTCCTCATATTTCAGCGGAACTTCCTATGTTCCAGCTTGAGCCCATTGCCCCTTGTCCTATCGCTGGAAACCACTGAAAAGAGTCCGGCTGCAACATCCTTCAATCCACCCTTTAGATACTTATAAACATAAATAAGATCTCCCCTCAGCCTTCGCTTGTCCAGGCTAAAGAGTCCCAGCTCCTTGAGCCTTTCCCCGTAAGGGAGGTGCTCCAATCCCTTAATCATCTTGGTTGCCCTACGCTGGACTCTCTCCAGTAGTTCCCTGTCCCTC
>JAOXNO010000024.1:56420184-56438655 GCA_028565335.1 Limnodromus scolopaceus | reverse complement strand
GTGCTATCTACCAGGACTCCCAGATCCTTCTCCTCAGTAGTGCTTCCCAGAAGATCCATCCCTAACCTGTATTGGTGACTGGGGTTCTTCCTCCCCAGGTGCAGGACCCTACATTTGTCCTAGTTGAACCTCATTAGGTTCTTCTCTGTCCAGCTCTCCAGCCTGTTTGGGTCGCGCTGGATGGATTCAACAATGCAGTATTTTAAATGGCATTTTAAATGGTTTCTGAAAGCATGCACCTACCTTAAGGTGAACCGCGGGGCACTGAAATGCATAGTGCCCCTAATCTGGGATGGAAACTGCAGGTGTCTCCTGGGAAGTGCTGTGGGATCGTTAATGGTCATAAGTGGGAGAATGCAGTTTTACAGCTCATCCAGCACAAAGGGTACCTCTGTCCTTCTCAAAGGCAACTGGAGAACTTGGCTCTTTGCTCACCGTGGCACTAACAGGACTCACACAAGCCCTCCTCTTTGGGCTCTGATCAGAAGTGGTCCTGGGTAGCATGCCACGCCTAGCAGGACCACGGCACAAAGTGATGCTGCCCAGCCACGTAAACTTCAGAGGGGTGCAAGGGCCTTTCAAATTGTTCATCCTCATCCTTCATGAAGATCTTGTTATTTCTTGTTGGAGCAGTTAAGTCCTTTTTGCTCTAATTCAAGAGTTAAAAAAAAACGCACATGAAACAAGACATGAAGATTTGTATCAAGGATTTGTATTATTCTATAAACTAAAAGAAATGGGAGAAGTGAAAATAAGGCTTTACAGGCAAACACCTTAGGAACATGCTAAATTAAGAACAAAATCCAGTGTGTTTTTGGAGCTGTTAAATTACCAATAAAGAAAAACCTTAGGAAGAAGCTGGGTTTGCATATCAGCATAGGATGGTGTATTCAAATTTATGATCAGAGTAACCTTGGTTTGGAATGAGAAGTACTTTTTCCTGTCAACCTAATTCTTTTTCCAGTTTAACACTAGAACCAAAAAAGCTGTATTGTAATATGTTTGAATCAGATATGCTTTATGCAAACAAAAAACGTAGAGAAGGTGATACAGAAGCACTATGCTTTAGCCCACTGAAATCTATCAGAGTTTGACTCATTTAAAACTTTCACACCTATATCAGCATTCTCTTTGTTATGATTTTTGTTTTAGTTTGCATCCTCCTGTAAGTCTAGATGAAACTTTACAAATATGGGAGAAGGGAAAATCAACATTATGTACAGCTCACGATCTTCATTGGGATATAAGTGCAACCCTGATATAAGACAGGGGGGGGGTTTGAAAGTCAAAGTGGAGACAAATTCTATAGAAACTGTGCATTTGTAGTGTATGATAAAGAGGGAAAGGCAACGCATTTAACAAATGCTGAGAGTGAAGCTGTTTCAAGCAGTGGGAGAGAATGACTTTTAAATTGAAAAGGGAAATTCTATCTAAAGCAAAATAAATGGTAAAGCCACTACTCTCTTACGAATGGCATAACATGATCTCATCAATGAGAGATGAAAACACCTTGAACCAGATAAAGACCGTATGGAACGTAGGACACAGAAAACCACACAAAATCTGAGATGGAGGCTTTATCTTACAGGTGCCTATTAGACTGACAAGACAAAAGCTGTGAAATACAGAGTTCTTGTACAGGCAAGGTTTGTGGGGAGGAATAATGTATTTAATCCCCTTATGATGTTGGGAAAAAAGAAATAACTTCTCTCAGACTTTTAAGTGCTTCATCAGGACTCAAATAGAAGCTTAAAACAATAGCTTGCAGTAATAAATTGGTAGCTTGTGTTAAAAACGTCAAGCCCCAAAAAGGCACATTGGCTCAGGTTTGCTTTAAAAGTAGCTGAAATCTAGCCAAAACTTGGCACAGCTGTCACAGAGCAGGTACTTCTGTTTATATCAATAAAATGGGAGTCACAAAATACGTTTCATTATAAACTACCAGACTTTCTTTATGTTTTCTGTTTTGGCTTTGGATTATTTTGAGTCATTTTCCTTGTTTTAAGGAAGGAGGAAAGCTTCAGACTTCATGGCCAAAAAAGATTTTATTTCCTTATAAAATAATAAAGTTGGGAGGCCTTTTTAAAATGGCTCATGTTACTTTTGTGGTTGTTCCTGTAAATATTCCAAAGTGGCGGATAATCTTAATGCATCTACTTTGACTAGAGTTGTCTGGCAGATGCTTTTATGGTGCTCCTGCTCCGCTGAGGTTACTGGGCTTTCAGATTTCTACTCAGATTCTGTAGAGAATTGGAAAAATGTTACATGTATTGTTTCTCAACCATACTGACAATGTGCAACACAGACCATCACTTACAATTTAAGCCTCCATAAACCAGAGAGTTTATTTAACTCCTTTGCTTCAGTGGGCTCTGAACTTGCAGTACCCTGAGACAGTGCGTTTTATGATTCTTCAGACTAAAATACGACACACCTCAATACCTGCCCTGAGATACTAGGACTTGTTTATCATGATGACACTGGACTTCAGGCAGCAATGTTTAGTTGGCATCTCAGTACACAATTACAAGACTGTATAAAACACCGGAAGTAAAGGCAGAGCAAAACCTATTTCTAGAACTCCAAATTTTATTTTATTTTATTATTTTTTTTACAAACAATCAAAAAACCCCTTAGTGTGGTTGAATTAAAAACCTGTAATTTGTGCCAGATTTACTGTGCAACGTGTTGCCAAAAATGCCGGGAAGTCAGCCTAATTTTCAAATATGGGCATCTTAATAGGATATCCAAATTGCACATTTGGGTACTTACATGGACACTTAGATGTGTAAATGCCCACTCTGTGGATCTAAGTGCTGATTTGAGCATTCATGTCTGAGATTTAGACATCCCATTAAAACATCCATATTTGATATTGGACCCATAGTGTGTATGTGTATTATTAATGTTTAAATAGAGCAAGAGCATACGAGCCAACTCTACATTTATATAATACTGGGTAGCTGAATGTATTTCTACTGCACACACATTGGATGTGATAAAACACCACTGAGGTTCCTAATAAACGTACATACAATGCCTTGAACGTACCTTGGATAGTTAGACCATGAAATGTCTGTGTTGTAAAATAAAAAGAATTTTCAGGATACGCTTTTATTTCTAAACACATGCAGTATAATAATATTAGGAATATAAATATAGAAATAAGCATTGAAGCCTTATTTTGCTGTGCATAGTCCTACTAGAATCTGGAGAAAGGTCACCTATTGTAATAAAGATGTTCACGGTTTAAGATGTTTCCCTAAGCAGCAGTTGCCCAGTGTACTGGATATTAAGCATTCCAGGCATACCAGACACATAGCCTCATTTGGTCAGGAATTCATGTCTCTACCAGGCTTTTTCATGCCTTCCCCTCTTGCTCGTTGAACAATCTTCTTTTATGCTTCTGTGGGGCTTTCCAAGCATTCTTCCATGTTTTCTAGCTTAAACATAATCTTCTGTGTTGGAAGCACTTCAGGCATAAAAAAAGACATGATTAGGCAGGAAAAAAATTGCAATCAGCCCAACCTCCCATGGAACTCCCGAGAGCATTGTGAAAATCTTTGTGTTTGGCTTTTGCAAAAATGTTTGATGTTAAGCTTGGAGGTGTAGTGAAAGTACCAAAATACTGTTACAGGCTTGAATGGGCTTTTTTTTTAAAAAAAAAAAAAAAAAAATTCAAACCGAAAAAAAATGTGTTCGCAAAAGGTCTGATCTCAATGAATTGGGCACCTGAAAGCTCTAGCACAGGCATCCAGAACCCTTCTCTAAAGAAGCCCTGAAGCACACAGCCCCTTGAGCCAGGTGGTTCAGGGTCCCTTTGCACGGCAGCCCTGCCTGGCGGAGGAGAAAAGTGGTTGCTTCTCCTCAGCTACTGGGTCCCAAGAGTGAAGCTGAGAAGAATCACATCAATTTTGTTTAGTGAGGGTGTAGGAATCCTCCAAATGGCTTTCTTTTGCCGGGAATGGAAATCGGAAGGTCGAGCTCTACCAGGCTTTTCCTGAGGGTTTTTGTTGCAGGTACATCCGGGGCTCTGGTATTTGCAGAGTTGGATCAAGATCTAAAATATGCATCAGTTATGAAAAAGCAGAGAGTAGCTTATGAAAACGAGCATGGAGAATGGAAGGATAAGGGAGCGTGCAGGAAAACACACAGGTCTTGGCATTAGTTAGGTAAAAGGAAAAATGGCAGCCCGAAGCAGACTGGAAGCAAGCATACAGCATAAGTAAACCAACTATTTTTCCAGTATAAAAAGATCTTAGTCTAGTCAAACTCAGCTCCAACTACAACAGAGTGCAATAATTTTAACAGATTCAAGTTACAATTATCTTGAACAATCATGCAAGTATAAATTGAGTTAACACTCCAGTATCTGAATTAATGAACTCTAACTACGGGTGATTTTTCGACCATTCAGTTTATGGTAATTGGGAATAAACAGTGATTTTTAATATTTTCAAATACACAAGAGGTTGCCCAAAAATACACTACAACTAATTTCAGGCAATATTTTTTTTTTTAAAGTTGGCAGTTAGCTTTTCTGTTTTGCATAGCTTGAAGGATATTTTAATGCCATTAGTCACCATAGTAAAATGTATTGCAAAGCCATATTCAGTGCTGGTGCAAACAATTACAACTTTGAGTTGTTTTTCTTATATAAGGCCTGATAGGTTAGGTCCATTTTCTTCCTTGTACTTGAAGATAATGAACATTTATTTTTGTCACTGAAGAAATTGTCATCGTTTATTATGCATAATGGCATAAGAGAACTCAATGGTGAACAGTATTCTTGATTAATAAACTTTTAAATTCACTGACTTAACAAGTAACAGCTGTTGCTGAAGAAACATGTTATATCAATAAAAATAGATTACCTTCATATTACAATATTATGAATTTAAAGTTAAGTATCTACGTTTCAGGTAGAACAAGTTCCCAGAAAGTAATTTATCTTTAAATATAAATTAAGGATCACACAGTTTATATGATTTAAAAATAAATGCCTGACTTCAGGAAAGGATTTAAACAATGGCACAAATATGACAGCAGTTCTTCAATAACAGAAATGTGAGACAGTAAAAAAGAAGATTTAATAAACAAATTAATCTTGCTTATAATCATACTACATCAAACTTCTCTGGACTTTTACTCATCTGCATTTTTCAGGCTCTTTCGGTTTACTGGTGCTCCTGAAATTTTAATAAGGCTGCCAAAGGTTACCCATTACACTTAACTTTAGTAAGCCAAAATTTAACACTTGCTTACAAGTGTTATCATATTTTACATATTCAGAAACACTGCGAATCCCCAGGTGTTGGAAGAAACCTCCTTTTGATTGCTGGAAGTCGATGTATCAGCCTGACACTGCATTGCTTCACTAGCACATAATGGGGAAAGCTCCCATGTTACCATGCAGACCTAAAATCTGAAGTATGCAGCTCTGCACTTGTAAGCACTTTTTGCTTTAAGTAGAAAACCAAAACAAAACAAAAAAACCCTAATGTGTCATTGAGTACCAAGGAAGGTATGAAGCTTCAGTGCAGGTCACTTGCACCTAGAATTGTAACAATTCTGTGTCAGTCTTGAAAGAAATTGTAATTTTGAACCACTGAAGCAAAGTTAAATACCAAATAACCTGATCTCAGATGAGAATATAATATAATAAATATAATACAACATAATAGAACACACTTGAATCAGTATAACATAATATTTTAAGGTGGAAGGGCACTAAAACGATCATCTAGTCCAGTTGCCTGACCCACTGAGGGCTGATCAAAAATTAAAGCATGTTATTGAGACCATTGATGCCTCTTAAACACTGACAGGCTTGGGGCATTGACCAGCTCTGTAGGAAGCCTGTTCCAGTGTTCAACCACCTCCTCAGTAAAGAAATATTTCCTAATATCTAGTCTGAAAATAAAATACCTCATTATGATTGGTGGTGGCTTTGCTACGTTTTGTGAGGATAAAAGGATTTGTGGCACAAAAATTTACCTAAATACTATCTACAAGACGGAAGAGGGTATTGCTGCGAGCCCAGACACCTTGTAAATCATGTCCTCAGGACACTCACCTGAGGTGGAGGAGACCTATACTGTGGTCCTCCACTCTGCAGGTACTGTCTTAAAGTTTTCTGCTTTGAATATCTTGTGAAATAGTCATAGACTTAAAAAGTCAGTAATAGGGTGGCTTTAAAACTTCTGGGCAAAACCACTCTGAAGGAGGTGAGGCAGCCATGTTCCTGTCCCTAAAGCAATGTATTTTTTTATTTAATGGGGTGAAAAAAACATCCTTTCTGTTTCTTACTTGGCAGCAAAATGTACATCCAATTCTTAGTCCCTGAATCCAAAGGGTTTAAAAATTTAAGAAATGTCAAGATGAACTGTTCTGACACAAGAATGGGGGTTTTTGTTTGCTTTTGGTAGAAACTATTAATTAAACATGACTCTCATTTGTGTGTGGCTCAGACCCAGAAAAATGATACAATAATTTTTTCAAAAATATAAATAAATTACCCGGTTCTATTTGTATCTTTCAGGTTGGGAATTGCCAAGATCTTCTCTAAATGTGATCAGCTGGCTAATAATAGAATTCAGTTAAATACAGTTCATTCTTCCTGTGCCTGTCTTTCTTGAAATAGAGACGGTCGGCTCCCCGTTTCCTGACTGCTGAAGATGGGCTGGTGTTGCTACAAGCCTTGCTTTGTTTAAAGTAGGGTTACTGCAGTGCTGAAATAGAAGCAGTGTAAAACAAAATATATTGCGATCAGGTTTCAATCTGAAAATGTTCAATGCAGTAGGCATTTTTCCAACCAATCCAAGTTTTATGAGGATTTTTTGTTGTTGTTGTCTTGGTCTTCAGTGTTTGAAAATAGGGAAAATTGTTTGTCCCATCTATTACATTAAACGCCTGGGTTCTGTGTTTATCTCTGAAAGAAATAGGTTGTGAACAGTTTCCTTTGAACAGAATAAATGTCTGAGGACCTTGATCATCCATATATCACCCTCCTCATCATGCTTTGCAACTGAAACTCTACAGTAATTAGAAAACAATCAAATCTGATTCTGCAAGGAGTCTTGTAGGATATTAAACACAGTTAAAGAGAGAAAAACAGCTTCTTTAAACTTCTAGTCGGTTTATAAAAACTTGGCAAATCCTTTGAAATGTCAGTAGTCCAGCTTAATGCTGCGTGAACAACCAAGGTTGCATAAGTGATAAAACTTGATGAATTTTAATCTGAGTCAAGCACTATGCATGGAAGCCTCTTTTTTCCACCTGAGACTTTTTTCAGTGAAATACTTCATTATAATGAAAAATTAATGCTTTTAAAGATGAATCTGAGGGAACAGAGAACTGAAGATATATTTTTATAGCAAGCTGGTCTGTTTATAAAGCATGTTGTTAGTGAGGCAGTATCTTGAGTGTACAGCATATTCAGACACCATCAATCAGCTAATTAATTATTAGACACATTTCATGTTACCTTTCAGATTTCTTTTTTTTTTTTCTTCTTCTTCTTTTGCTTTCTTTTGGGTCATAAAATTGGCAAAGCATTTTGTTTATTCACATTTTAGCAACAGATTTTGATTTCAGAAGGCAACTTCTCATCTCTATTTTTATCTTTCACAGGGCTTTGGTTCCTTCTGGGGGATGGGATCCAAAGCTTCTTCCAATTGAAATCTCTCCTGGGTGGTTGTATTCCTATTCTTCCGTGGTTGATCTTCAGCACCATATGAAAAGAATAATAGCTATTAACCTTGTGGTAATTGCTTTTTTCTTTTTTTTTTCTTTTTTTTTTTCCTTTTTTTTTTCACCAGGCATCTTCCACATATTACCTTTGGCTGAATTTTAAATTGTGATCACATTTTGGCAAGATGAGATTACTTGATTGCAGTCTATTTAATAAGCTACCGGAGACAATTTTACTCCTTCAACTAATTTCATTATTGCATGAATTATTTAGTAGAAGCTATATCTTCTGTTGGTTTACAACAACAATTCGACTATATTGACATTTTCTGATTCTTAAATGCTCTGTCTTGTTACTCAATGATCTTTGAAGGTAGTGCATTTGTATGGAATATACCATGTAAACCTGTGTGCAGATATAGGCGATTGTTACCTTCAGATCTTTTCAGTCTGAGATTGAGGTTATGACAGAACCATTTCTATGTTCAGGGAACTTTGATCATTCCTTCACCTAGCTCAAAGAGTATTTTTTTTTTTAATGCTTTTATCTGTGCTTGAAAGTTTTGAAGCCCTCATATTGGTGAAGTATATGATCTTTTCACATTGTGGGGGGGAACTGCTGAGTGTTGTACTGCCACCAGAACAGTATAAGTGATCTTTTGCAAGCATAAGGTGTGTTTCCATGCTGTGAGACTTTCTTGCAACAGCTAAATAGGCAGACAGGTCCAAAAACTCAGTCAGCTCCAAAAGGACATTAAGATATCTTTTAAAAACTAATTTGGCCCGCTATGACAAGTCTTTACAATGCTGACAGCCGATGTAAGGCAGATGAAGATGATATTTTAGATAAAACTACTGATTTTTTTGAGATATGGCCCATGATATTCTACAACCTTTGGACTTTATGTAGATTTGACAATATTACTTGACGCACTCTTAACTACACCTCTGCTATATTTCCCGTTGCACTTGTTGCATCTAATTTAGCTCCTCTCTGCCATAATTATAAGCAGATGGAAAGAGCATTTGCCTCCGTGGATTTGAAGAACATTGTCTGTCTTGCTTAACGCAGGGAAAACGCTAAAGCGAGGAAGAGCGAGTAGTACATGCTGAGTCAAAGTGCACGAAATCAAAACCAACAACTGGGTATCTCTGGCTGATTGGAAGGTCCCAGGGAATGACCTATCATCTGGGATTAGAGCAGACCTGGAGACAGTCAGGGCCCGGTTATCCTGATTTCCAAGGCTGCCTCTATTTCTAACCTTAGTGATCACATCACACTTGCTGACTTGCTGTTGTGTCGTAACTGCCTCACCCAAAGTAACGAGCAGCAGGTGGTTGGGAGCAGACTGGGAAGTATCAAGTAAAAAATGAGAAAAAAGGGGAAGCGGGTAGAAGGTGGTTCAAGGAATAAGGAGAAAGCCAAAAGCAGAAGTAAAATCTGCAAGTAAAAGCCAAAAGTGTGTAACTGAGAGGGGGAACATCAATTGAACGGGACTGTGATTAGCTAAGTTGTTAGGTGACTGAATGGTCTGTGCCTGTTTTAAACATACTATTTATCAATGAGAGAACCGTAGCCAGCAAGGGGCTTGGAGAAAAGAGAAAACATGCCTGGGGAACTTCAGGTTGCCTTGAGACACTTTACTGGTGAGTAAGAACTCCTAGTTTTCTATCTTGTTTCAACAAGCTACAGCACTTCAGATGTGATTTGGATGGGTGCACAGCATGACTAAGTTATATCAGGGCACGGGAGTGAAAATTATACCTCCTTGTGAGAGAAAGGAGGTATAATTTGATTTTTGAAGGGAAATTTCTCAAACCTGAATTGCGGGAGGCAGTAGCTTTAAAATCTGCTAGAGCTGTTTGGAGAAGCCAGTGGTATATTTTAGCAGTCTAAAGTAGCTGCACAAGAGATGTTTTATTACTTCTTTGGAGACATCTCCTTTGCACTTTACATTTCTATTTCATACTCTTTGCTAGACAGCACTTGAAAAGAATTGTGAGTACTTCTTGGTAGTAGAGCTGCCCTTTGAGGGGAAAAAAAGCTTATGAGGTTAAAGCTCAAACCTGAGGAAAAAAATGCTTTTTAGAAGAGGTGTTCCCAATTCTGATCTGGATTGCACCACGGATATATGGCAAATTTATTTATATGTCAGTTCAAGACCTTTAAAACAGAAGTAGTTTCTTACATAATGCAGAAAGCTAAATAGTTTTGTTCCCAGAAAGTAGGTAATAGAATGGTGGCAGAAATGAGATTGCTCATGGGAGGCTTGTTACCTAGAATAACACGATGAGTGGTAGGAAAAATTGATGACAGAAAGAGTTATAGGACAGCTTAGAGATTTAAGACATAACTTTTTTTTTTTAAGTAAAGGAAGGCCATTTATTGTTTTAAAAAGATCTCTAATTTCTTCAACATCTAAGTCAAATATATCTAATATTGATGGATTTTCAGCTGTCCAAATAAAGCACTGGAATTTAAAACAAGCAGAAAGTTAACAAATGTTGTTAACAAATGTTTTCATAAATGATATTAAGGAAAAATCTGAGTTTGATGGATGTGGCCAATAGCTTGTTATTCTTTTACACTCGTTAGCCCTAATGTGCTTCACAGAGCACTGAATTAACATGCTCACTAAAAAATGGTGCAGTTTTAGCCTCTGTGTTTTATTTTTTCGGTCTATCTTTATTCTCTATGAGCTGAGGTGCTCTCAGCATGGCTGATCGTACCCTTAAAATGCAATCTTTCTTGACCTCTTGAAACACTCATGGTTGCTCTCCTGCCTCTCTAAGACTTATCTCCCAAAGAGCTGCCAAAAGGGATTCCTCTTTATCACTTGGTTGGTTCTCCTCTGTTTTTTAACAGAAAATGAAGCCGATTCCCTTGTCTTTCAAGTTTTTTCTGTTCTTGTGCTGGTGCTGCCTTAAATTCAGATAAGAAGTCTTTTGGATCAGGGTCCATCTTTTCACCTGTTTGTGGGCAGAGCCTCACCAGCTGGGACACTGGCCCTTCACCAGGTGTCCTAGGTACCTTGGTAATGCAGTGAATTAACAACAATCATAAGTCTAAGGTTTTTTCCAGTCCACAGGGAAGGGAAATGAGTACAAATGAGTAAATGATCAGCTAAAAATAAGACAACCCTCCTGTCCTGGTTTGTGTAACAAGGAAGTGACAAAACTGTATTGACTTTGTAATTATGAGTAGAACGAAGTGAAAATACTGCCTTTGGAATATATTGTAGAATATAACTCTTTATTGGCTTCATCTTTATATATGCCTTAGAAGGCTCTAACTGCTTGCTACTCAACTAAATTTCTATGATAAAGAAGATGATGCTATTTATAGAAATACTTCCAAAAATCCTGTTATTTTTTAGTTGAAATATTTTCATCTCTACTGAAAAGCAGAATACAGAGATACGCCACTTCTTCCAAAGCTGTACCTTCCCCTCTTTTCTTGTTTTTAATTTTTCTTCTTTTCCTTCCCTAAGACTTACACAAAGCTGTATCTGAGGAGTTATGTTTACAGGGTGAGGCATTCTGCTTTGTGGATTTTGCTCTACAGGACATTTTCTGGATCAATGACTTGCTCAAGAGAGCTTGTGTGCATATTTACAAAGTCTGGTCCTTTCTGCTGTGGCAACCCAGATGCTGCACATGCTCTACAAATGAAAGAAATGCAAGACTCAAGTGCAAACGAAGGTTCACTGTAGTTGGAGCATCCTGGTGCTGGAAAGAGGTTACCTAATAAGTCATGCAACTGAATGTGCCACCTTTTCTCTAACAAAATATCATTGTGGAATTAGACTAGTGAATCCTTGACTGACAGAAAAAAGTATGAGCCAAGACGATTAATTAAATAGGTGATAGCAAACTCATTCCAAATGTTTGCAATAAGCAATATGACTGAGTGTATAGAAGTAGCATTGCATTTAAACCCCAGATACTTATCAATACTGGTAGGGAGCACTCTGAGAAATTGGATGTTGTTTGTAGTGGATTATTTCAGCAGTGATTCATCAAATGGTATCGCATATATTTGACAGAACTCAAAACTGGCAAATGTTCTAATGGAACATAATAACAACGATGAGTCGTACATTTGTAGCACTTACTAGAAAGAATTCCAGGATTGACAAATTGGAGTGGCAATGTTGGCAGACTTAAAATGAAGCATTTGTACAGTATATACAGTACTTGGAGATGTGGAATAGATTCCAATGTGAAATGCAGAGAGGTTTCTTAACATCTTTCTGAAGCTTCATGCCAAGATGGTGCCTGATTTTTATCCTGTCACTCACAAACCCCTTTGCATCTGTTGTTTCAACATGTGAACAGTGACCCGGTTCAAGCTGCTGCTAAAACTTGAGCATTAATTAATAAGGGGGAAGCTGGCTGATGGATAATTAAGAGCAGAGTAGGAAATTCTGGACAATGTATTTAAACTGCACTTGGAAGAAAGATGTAGACTGGTTTAAGAAAAATAAAGCCATTTTGAAATGAGATATTTCAGGAGAAGTAGCTGCAGAGAGTATCACACATTTCAATCAGTATGGAAGGCTCCAACCTTTCACCATCCTAGGAACCTTCACTGCAATCAATCAGCCCAGCTGCTGGACCAGCCTTGAACTTGACTCAGAGTTGCATCTCCTCTCTCAAGAGCTCATAACCAAAAAAACAAGTTTTAAAGGGCTCTAGCTCATCAGTGCTACTTGTAGTTGCAGGTCTACCACAAGTGTAACTGGTAATCTGTCTCTTCATGTGA
This sequence comes from Limnodromus scolopaceus, assembly GCA_028565335.1. Taxonomy (NCBI): domain Eukaryota; kingdom Metazoa; phylum Chordata; class Aves; order Charadriiformes; family Scolopacidae; genus Limnodromus; species Limnodromus scolopaceus. The sequence goes on along the minus strand of JAOXNO010000024.1, from coordinate 56,426,198 downwards.
ACACCCTTACTGTGGAATTAACAGAGGGCTTCCCCAACACCAGTGTTGCCCTTAGCTATATGTTATGCTTGTACCGCATGAAAGTCCCTTTTCACCACCAAGAATTGCTTGAGGCACAAATTCTGCACCATTTCTGTGTGGCTCTTTTGTCTAGAACTTATTTTATATCTGTTATTTAATGATTTAAATCATTATTTTAAGTCTTCTAGAAGACACATTATGTTGTTCTAATCCATTGTCCTTTGCCATCTTGTGTTTATTAAAAGAAATTCTTTGAAATTGTTATCTATTTTACACTTTCTTTTTTCTTATTTCTCTGTGGCTGAACACAATAAGGCAGTACTCCAGATCAGAGCTTTCCACAAACTAAATGCAGTCTCATATGTAGCTCTACAGAAAACACTTTGTAATTTTTAATGTCCATGCAGATTCTTTTTATCTACAGTTTACTTCGCTTTAAAATACAGTTTCACCAATAGGATTATCTGATTATTTTTTTTAATAGTTGAAGGTGATCAAGTGGAAAAAATGTAGATATACACACACACAAATTAGTTTACACTCATCCAGATTTTGATGGACACGTAAAGTCATGTTAAGTAATGATTTTATTCAAAGGTACTCACCACAGCTAAATTACCAGCCACAAGTCTCCAGGAAATAATCCCAAGCATCTTTTGAGTAATAACCATTAGATTACACTGTTACACAGTTGCTGAAACACATGAAGGCACAATTATCATAAGGCACAAGAAGGGCTCTGGGGTTATGAGCAAATCAGCCGTATTTACTTGGCCACATTTATACCAGGACAGGCATAATGCCAGAAAACAGGATTTTCTGAGAAACAGAAATGGACTGCAACAACTTCTTCTTAAATCGTTGCTGCTGCTTCTGCCACAGATCCCAGACCTTAAAGAAGGAGGGAAACAAGATCTGAACACATTCATCATAAATCCTCCAGCTAAACTTAGCAAGTCCACTTATGGCGTATGCCTTGGTCAGTGTCACACACGAATGTCCACGCACACGGTCACACACACACACTATAAAAATGCATTTCAGGAGTGGAAGAATAAAGATATTATCAGAAATAAAGATGTTGCATACCTGAACGGAATTACTGGCTATATACTTTCATTTTCTTCACTTACTTCCTTCTAAGTTCTAGCACTCCATTTTTAAACTTCCCTTTCAACAAAGATGCCTTGATGGTCATTAAATATTGAATGTGCTCTGCAAGGAGGATGGTTTCTCTTTCTGTGGAGGATGAGATCTGGCAGAACTAATTCTGCCAGTCACATCAATGTGATATTCTTCAGGCGTTCCTGCAATCTTCCATTGTGGAAATACATAATTTTGCATTTGAGTACCTCATTTGCAAAAGGTGAGTGAAAAATAATTTTTTATTCTGTTTATCTGAGTAAAATGCAATTGTTATTTCACTTCAACTCTTTTTCAGGTAAGTACTGTAATTTTGTGCAGCCTAGTATTTGCCATCGGGTCAAGGCAACTGGGCAATATCTTGGCCACAGGTGCTGGCTTCCTGCTGAACTCAGCAGAAACAAGGAGCCAGGAGCAGCTGCCTTCCCAGAGAGACAAAAGATTCCCACCCATCTGAGAGGAAGAGACTCCGGTTTGCAAAAGGGGGTGGATTTTCTCTCTGGTGACAGGCAGATGCTCCATGGTCACCGCTCCCTCCGTAACATTGCCACGGCTGAGCGGCAGAGACTTGCCTCAGCAAGGTGCAATGGGCAATAAAGTCAGGCTGGGAGAGGAGCAGACCTGGAGCCTGCTGCTTCCCACAGCCTGCAGAAATGCAGAGGGAGAAGGGGTTCCTGCTGAGCTCCTCCAGGCATCCCATGTGAAGCGCCGCTGCAAGGAGAGGCAGAATCATCAGAGCAGGGTGGTTCAGCATCCTGCCTCGTCGCTAGCAGCTCTGGCCAAGGGTGCCTTGTATGTATCAAAACAAATCACTCTTTCCAAGGTTTGAGTAGACACGCAGCACATAAGCATCACCTTCCCAGGGCTGGGAGGGGTTTCCATTTTCTTCTCCTTTCCTTGAGCAACAAGGTTAGAGCCCAAAGAACATCATTCATTTTATTTATGCTTCTGTAACTCGGGAGTAGCTCCTTTACAGTCAATAGAGGATGAAAACCATAAGCACCAGTTCCTGAGGCACTGAAAAGGCTGGGCAAAAGAAAAAAAAAATCTGCGAATAGTACTGTCCCTGAAAAGGATGGTTTATTTCATAATGGACACGGATGGAAATTTTATTACTTGCACAAATCTTGCAAAAATTCCATTTGAAACCAAGATCAATCAGTGTTTACAATATTAACAGATATGTTAATATCTGTTAATGTGAAATGGCTTATTTTGGTCCAAACTCAAAATGATATTTTTATTTTGTAGTTAAATTTGGAAACTAGAGTTCTTGATATGTTATATGAAAAATTATACCTTTTTTCAAAATACTTCAAAACTTAGAAATATAATATTTGTCAAGAACTCATTTTATTTTTTTCTAATATTTTGATTTCATGTCCCTAAAACACTACAGTCGTTAGTCCAAACTTCTGTGTGCATTTGAGTGAAAGGTGCTGATGACATAGAGCAGCAAACCTTTAAAGGCTGGGAAAAAAAAATCTTTGCAGCAGTTCTGTTCTAGCAGCCGACAACAGGACAGTCTGCAGGGCTAGGGTAAAAACAAAACATATTGAAAAGTATACACTTGCGTTCATGTCAAATAACTATAATTACCTACATTTATAATGACATGTAATCAAAATATGATTTGGGAGAGGTGTCTTTGCCACTGTAAAATCCTTTTCTTGCTGAAAAACATAATAATAACCACCTCATTTAATGACAATCAAGATGCAGCTGGATAATGATTTGATGCGCTCTTTCATAACTATTTCAAGGTGTCAGCACATCTGAATATCATACTTTCCACAGGAAGTTATTCTGCTTTAACATTGCTGATGTCAAGGTGAAGGGTTTAACCTATTGTGCTGGGTTAAGAACAAAGGGAATGTGTTAGTGCCCGGCATCTGCTGGAAATGAAAGGCCCATGGACTGCTGACAGGCACTGTTGACAGCATGGTGAGAGGTAAGAGGTTAGAAGGAAGGACTACAGATGTCTGTCCCCTTAATGTCAGGGTAATGGAGAGATGAAGCACTTCGTAACTGGTGCTGTGTTCTGCCCCAGTCCTGACTGCTCCTCAACACTATTTTTTTTTTCGGCTTATTTCCTTAGATTTTGGGGACTGGGGAATTTTACAGGCTTTGACATATCTCTGCAGGTTACTCACTCTTGAAATACTACCTCCCAGACTAAATTATTCTGTTTGAAGCTGATCTGGACTTCATTCTTGAGGACACAAGATACTCTAAAATGTTCCATTACTTCCTCCATCCAGAATGTTTGTTTGTCATTCCAAATTTTGTGGAAACCATCACAGCCCTCCAGCCTCAGCAGCTCAGTATCAGCCATGAGAACCAGAGGGGTCTTGGGCTAAAGAGGTTGTGTGATCACTCAGTTCTCAAAACCCCTGTTAATATCTGAAATCTGGTTGTTTTCTCCCGTTAAGCTTTATTATGCTTCTCCCTCCTAGTGTTTGCAGTCTGAAGCATCTCTCGGAGCCTCAGCTCCCTCATGGCAGTTTGGAGGTGGCCTCTGTGTCTGAACCATTTGGGAAATTTCCCTGTTTCCATACAGAAGAGCTAATAGTTCTGTTTCCTCTTCATTGACTAGGGGTTAGTCAATGATCTCCATTTTAGACTTGTTCTGGTGGATGAAATGGTTTCTACTTAGGCGTTTGTATGTCACCAAGAGCTTGGGGTGGGAACCCCTTTATTCATTTGTTTCCATACATGACTCTTTTAACAAGTCAGATCTCAGCCTAATATCATATGAGGCCTAATATCATATGGCATTAGCCAGACAAGGCACATAAAATAGGAACCGCTTTGTATTTTCCAAAGCCTGAGCACTGAAGTGAATATTCTTCTCCGTATAACTAGTGCAACCTGCCACGGACAAAACCAGCAGTTAGTATTTGTTGAATAAAGAGGAATTCCTTGCTTACTGCCAGAAAAGTATTTGCCACTATAAATTAAGGAAAAGTCTCAAAACACCCTCTAGGCAGCAGCATTTAGAGGCATAAAAAAAGAGAGAAATGGATCTTTGGGAGCTATACATGTCTGCTGAGAACCCACAGGCAGTTCTCACCTCGCACCCCTCTGCGGGGGGGGCAGAGGTGATGGGAGAGCTCCTGCAGATTGGTATTCAAAAGCACCTATACAAATATTAAGCAGCACGTCATCCTCCTACCCAGGCAGTGTCATTGGCACATGGATGGGACCGGCCCCACAGCTGAGGTCTGCTGGGGTAACGATGCTGAGGAGGTAATCGGCAGAGAGCAACTCTTCCCTGAGCAGACACGTGCAGCACTTCTCGTTGTACAGCGGCAGAGCTGGGCACTTTCCCACTTGCTCTGTTCTGCAGCCGGCCATTCCCTGGAGACTCCAACCTGCCAGAGTCCCTGCTGGCGGTACCTGGCCTTTCAAGCCTTACGTGCCCCTAAAAGTGTGTGTGCGTGTCGTTGCTAAACTTTGACTATGAAGTCTGTATTTTTGTACTGCTTTTCAGCCTTTCATGGAAGAATACAGCTCCATACTATAATCACCAGAGAATAAAAACAAAGTACTTACTCAGCAGTATTAAAATATGGTAACTTCTGAATATTTTATGACAACGCTTTAGGTGTAAAACTTTACCAGAGGCCGCTACTAAATAATTGTGTTAAGGAAATGAAATAACAAGTGGAATACAGCAAGAGAATGGTGTGAATTCAACCATCCCTTACCATCTTATCCTTGTATATTTTCTTTGTACCACAAACTCTGTTATCATTTAGGGCCAATTAACACCAGTGTCCCACTAAAAGTTAATTTTTATAAACTATAACTATGTTTACAGAGTAAGCTTTCCCTGTATAGCATACATGAAGTAATTCGTCACAGTGGGCTGTCTGGAGCCAAAGAGGTAGAAAATGACACAGTACGTGGTTAGTAGACATATAAAAATGGATTTTACCCTGAAGCTTATAAATGAATTAGTTCCCAGACTTTGGTGGTGCATTCTCCATATCTGGAATGGGGTGACACAGCATTATTATTATTTATGACAAATTATTCCATGTTTCTATTTGTATTTATCTTGACCTTCCGTGTGTTGATCACTTGTCCCATTGGAAATTTTACAGGATGTTTTTGTTTGACTGAATTTTCCCACATGTTCTTCAAACTTATTTGGAAAACATGTAGTCAAAATATGTACAATAATTTTAAAGTAAATTAATGCAAAACCAAAACAGAAAAACATGCAGTGAACTGTAAATATGAATAGCATTTTAAAATTGTCCTTCACTTACCTAATATGAATATTATTTTTTGTTAAACGTTTCCTTTACCTTCCTGCTCTTCTGAAATGTTTTTGGTTGTCTTCTCTTTTTGTGATTCAGCTTTTCTGTTCTGTTCCTCAAAGATCTTTTCCACTCTTGGATCTTCTGTTTCTCTGATTTTGTGAAGATAAGGAAAAAGAAAGCCTCAAACCTTAATTAGTTTGGCAAGATATTCACACTGAATGCTCTTTATCAGCATGGTTGGATTAATAATAAAGTTCATTAGCAAAGTATCTGCAGTACATTTTTTTTTTCTTCTTTTACAGTGTGTCATTAAGCTTCAGAGCTGACAGAGGAAACTAACTGGACAGACAGACAGTAAGAGTAGCTTGTGTAGTGTCTGTCAGCCTGGTCCACCGTTTTACCATCTTTACAATAACCATGTTTTCTATTTTATATAAAATAAGATCTGAAACAGCTACTGAGACCTGCTAAAGTGACGCAGGTCTTTCACCTTTGTATATCTCCTTCAAGTCGCCTGAATTGTACAAAAGTGACCTCTGAAGATGCTTTCATACGTAGATAAAATATTTATCACAATGT
>JAOXNO010000024.1:56399675-56420084 GCA_028565335.1 Limnodromus scolopaceus | reverse complement strand
CCTTCAAGTCGCCTGAATTGTACAAAAGTGACCTCTGAAGATGCTTTCATACGTAGATAAAATATTTATCACAATGTGTTAGTAAATAAATAGTAATTAATGTGTGGTAATGTAGCAAGATAGAAAAATGGCCCTAGTCAGAACATATCTTTGTTGCCTAAATAATGAGGTTTATCTCAACCTGCTAAAACTTATCAACTACATCTGTCTTCCAACTACACGGCTTCAAAAACCCACAATTAAATAACTTCTTCCTTCTGCGGACCGCAGCATATGTAGGAGCTGTGCTTGACCTGTGGTGGCTGTTGTTTTCCGCTTCTCACCTGCACTGCTCAGCCCCATAACACACTCTTGTTAGGGGTTAACTGCACGAACGCTCCTCTTCTCTGTCCCACTGCTGCTGGCCCCACAGCATGTCACCTAACCACGCCATCAGGGTCTCATCCGTACACCACAGGGAAGTGTTTTTGTGAAGGATAGTGTCATAACTTTGAAGGAGTCTTTGATGGCACCTTTGATTTCCTTACCCATCCTTGGGGTTCTTCAGGACGGGATTCTCTGCGGGTATGGCTGTGCTCTTGGATAACTCCACAGTTAGTTTGGCATGTGATAAAAGTCGATTTAATTTCTACTTCAGGCTTCACAGCCTGCTGGCTAATCTGCTAATTGGGTTGGAGAAAAGGGGGGAGGAAGTGGAAGAAAAGGGGAGTAGTGATGAAAGAGGGCGAAAACACATTGCTGACGGGATTAGTAACAGGTCCACAGAGGAACAGGGCTTTTAAAAGGTTTCTGAAAGATCAAGGTTTGCTCAGACCCGTTTTAATCACATAAGAAATGGTAGCCTTTCCTAATAACTTGTGGTCTCTCTCTGTACTTTAAAGTAGCCAAAGGAAACCTTCCCATGCACAAACAAAATGCTGCCCCTCTGTCAGAAATTATGTAGTCTAGATCAGTTCTCTAGTTGCTTCTATTTCCAAACCACTATTTTATTATAATTAATGTGCTATTGTACTTTTAAATATCATTTATAAATATGCATAAACTGAAATAATCTGTAGCAGAAAGGGATTTGGAGTAAAAACATTATGAAACCTATGCCTCTCCAATATAAAATATTATAATGTAAACATATTGCACATAATTACATATAATGACAAATGTGTCTCTGTGTGGTATGATTAGTACTGCTGTAACAAAAGAAGAAAGAAGGAGAAGATATCACTCTAGCTGTCGGCTATGTCAGAAAATAAATACAGATGAAACATCTCTCTCTCACTTTTATTCTATTTACTCATTAAATAGTCACTACAAACTAACCAACGACTTGTATTCGACTATAGAGTTACATAAATCCAAGAAGGGAATACAAAAAATTATCACCCTTACCCCTTTACTGGGGACAATGAGCTGGATTCAGACTAATATATCTCTTTTAGACAAAGAAGATGTGCAAAATGACTCGTCAACTCCACAAAGAGCAAAGGAGCTTTGCTGGAGTTATTTAGAAACCAGATGACAAATTACACTCTGAGCATGCCTTCAAAAGATTGTTCTATGGGGAGACCTAGAAAACGGTTGGGGAAGAATCAAATCTAAACTGCATTAAGCAAAAACAAGGTCTTGAGTAGCTCTAGGAAACTCTCATCAGAGTCGTAAGAGACTCTTTCTGAGAATACACATGTACAAAATATATTTGTGAATATGTCTATGGAAGACCCTTCAAAAACAGAGCAATGAGCCTGGAGCTAATGATGTAAATAGAGCTGACAGGGAAATTTTAATAAACTGAAACCTCTGTAAAATTTCTCGAGCCCTACTTGGGAGGAGACCATCCACCGTTCTGAGAGCAGGCATCAAGCAAACCTTCCATGGGCAAAAACGAGGCCAATGCTCTAAGTAAAGTGAGTGAGTGGGCTAACCATTGGACTGTTGGCAACTGAATGATAGTCCAGTCCTGATATCTTATTTTTATAAGAAAGTTCTGAAGGTCTCATTTTTATCCAAAAATTTAACAAAGCCAACTTCAAAAGCTTGGCTTTTTTCACAAAACTGAAATTTTGTTTCCTGGACAGCTTGGACACAGAGCACCAAACACCAAATGCTGAGATCAATCTAAATGTCCTGGAAATAGGATGATAAAAAGTGGTATCTTGGAGCAGGCATGAAGCATATATGAAGTGTGTTTTAAGAAATACGAGCAGTCACACAAATGTCCAGTCCTAGTGCTGTATGACATTTCTGGCCTTCCAGTCTGGTCAGGAGCACTTATGAAGTACATGCATTAAAGCTGTGGCCAGCTACACACAGCCACCGGAACAGGAAAAAATATTACATGTTCCCTTCCACATAAAACAACTACTGTGACAGTATAAACCAGTAAATGGTAAACAGAAATATAAAGGTAAGCCATATTTGTCTTGGCACACATAAAAGTAATTCAAGTCAATGTAGAACCTGCTTATAAGTCTAAGTCTATTGCTGGCTAAATGTCCTCAATAATTTTCTTCAGACATGAAAAATGTACACTGTCTTTTTGAAACTGTAGACTGAAGGAGAGTGCTTCTGTAATTGCTAGCACAGTAATAGACATTTTCTTGTCCACACCACTGAATTGTGGAAAAAAATACCCATCTATGAAATATTTTGTGGGAATTATACAATATATCTCCCCTCTCCCTCTATGTTCCTTTTATTTTTTTGAAGAAAATTAAGTAACTCGTGAAAGACCAAATGAATACCAATGAAGAACACACACACTTCTATGTTTTTTTTTCTGCACAAAAAAGATAAATTATCAGAAAGCAGTATTTACTACAGTGCTTTCTTCCCATAAGAGCCCTTGATTTTTCCAGAAATGAAAATTATTTATCATCTGCCTACAAGATTACATTTGTAAAGTGAAACCAAAATATCATGGGAGTGACAGCTCCTACAAGCAGAGAGCTCAACCATGCAACAGTGAGGCAGAGAAGTGAGAGGAGAATTTTGGATGCATAGAAGGACCTTCCCAATGAGAGAACATCTCTTTACCCTTGGATGGCGGGGGCTCTCCCTGGCCCTCCTTTTAGCTTTTTCCCTGCTCCCTGCTTCCCAAAACAACCCTTTCTTTTGCTCCCCCTGAGGGAGGAGGAGCAAGAAGGCCTGGGAGGAGGGAGGTCGAGCTTTGTGCTCTTTGGTGGCACAATTCGTTGGTCTGGAGTGGTAGCCCACGGCGCAGGACGGGACGCTGGCTGAATCTGGTTTTCAAATTGAAGTCTTACATGATATCTATGGCACCAGATACAGTTTAAAAAAAAACCCAGATAGGATTTGTTTACCCTTTTCATGGAGGCCCTTCCTCCCCTATTTCTGTTGAGTGTTCTTTGTCTCCAAGTGGTAACCAAACCTACAGGAAACTTTCACTGAGCTGCAGCAGGAGCTAATGGGAAAACCATTGGCTGTCCGTCCATAACCCTGACATAACATGGGAACACAGCACCCCCCTAGTAACTGAATTGCTGTTGTTGGGGAAGGAGTGGGAGATACTGGAAAACTGAAACCTATTCTGCAATGCTGTTTCTTTTTTACAATAAGGAAGAGTGAGTGGGAAGTGGGCATGGGTCTTTTTTCAAATAAAATAACACGAAAGTAGCCTCAACTAATTCTAGCCAAAAAAACCAAAAAGATAAAACAAAATAAAAACCAAGTGTCAGGAAAAGACTGAATCAGTTCAGTTGATTTTTAGCTAGTCTGCCACTGCTCTAAAAACAGGGCTGGCTCCACATCCCTGTTTGTAGACTAGGCTTCAGAATTACTTAGCAAGTGGTGAAGAACGCTTTCATAGTGAGAGTCAGAAACCTTTACTGTCCAAGGGATACCATGGGTGCATCCACCAAATGGGAAGGTGTTGCAATGGCAGCCAGTTTTTCCCCTGCTTTGTGATAAACTGCTGGCTTCTGATAACAGCTGCAGCATCTCAGCACACATTCATCTTGCCATTACAAATACTCCGAGGAGAAGCAGGGCTGTATTCTACAAAGATCTTGTTTCTTGTAAGTTAGACTCAGCTCTAAAGCCTAGAGCAATCTCAGACCTCTGGGATCCTTTGTTTATTCTTAATTGGCTTTTAAGATCTGAAAGAACAATTTCAGAATGTCACTTTTAGTCAACACAAGGCTCACATTTCTCAGTTCCTTTTGTAAGTGTCAAGATCTCCTGAATTTTTTAGTAAATTCCATTTTGAATTACAGACTTCAAGTGGTCATTTTGGAAAATTCTATTTCAACATTTCATTTAAAATATATTGTGAAAAAGTATACTTTCAAAGGCACTTTTTGCAGCCAGCTTTTCCTGAAGCAAAGTTTCTGGGAGGAGATTTCAAACCTGTAGTGTTACCACTGACTTAAAATGTTATTTTATGTTAGAACTGGTGTAGACATTTATGTAAATTAAATTTGAGCCCCAGCAAAACCATCTATGAGGAGTCCTGGAGCAGAAGAACGCTGCAACACTAGAGCATGAAAATCCCCATTCAGCCTACTTTTCCATCTCAGTTGCCATTGAGAATCACTGCCTGAGTGGAAGAGGCTGGAAACTCTGCAATAGGAAGGTGTTCAATGAGGTGAGCTTTTCCTCCTAACCCGTTTACTAGAGGCTGCCAAATCCTTTCAGCCATAAGAATTTTACCACTTTGAAAACTATTGAGTTTCAAAACCAGGTTGTTTATCCCAGAGAAAAGGAGGTGGAGGGGAGGCCTTATCAGTCTCTACAAATGTCTGAAAGGAGGGTGTAGAGAGGTGGGGGTTGGTCTCTTCTCCTAAGTAACAAGCGACAGGAGAGGAAATGGCCTCAAGTTGCACCAGGGGAGGTTTAGATTGACTATTAGGAAAAATTTCTTGACAGCCAGAAGGGTTGTCAAGCACTGGAAGAGGCTGCTCAGGGAAGTGGTTGAGTCACCATCCCTGGAGGTATTTAAAAGACATGTAGATGTGCCATTTGGGGATGTGGTTTAGTGGTGGACTTGGCAGTGCTAGGTTAACGGCCTCAATGATCTTAGAGGTCTTTTTGAACCTAAACAATTCAATCATTCTATGATTCTATTAGCTTTAAGTCTTTTACTAGCATAACACTGGGTATTTTTGTCACTTGTTAATGTCATTTGTTTGTGGCTTGTTGTGTTTGGTGTTTGCAGAGCTTTCATAATTTATTGCCTGATTATGCCACTGAATAGCATACACAATTCTTATTGACTTCAAGGGGAGTTTCACACAGAGAACATGGCAATATAATGCAACACTTCTAAAATACTTCCTATAACTATTCATGACTTTGTCTACATTGGTGTTAAGATGTAAACTGAAGAATGGAAAATTATTCCCAGTAATTCCTTTTGTCATACTCTACTTCTCTGTGTTAAGAAGACAAGAATTTGCAACAATATGATTCCTACCAGAACAGAGGAAAACAAATAATTTACCAGTTAAGTCCACTATAGAAGCTGACCAGATAGAAACCCATGTACAGGGTTTCTGACACACATAAAATTCAGCAATAACTGGCCTAAACTGATCTATAAAAAGGAAACAACAAGTGCCAGGAGATCTCCAGGAAGAATATGCGATTGTAAAGCAATTTTCTGATAGCATGTTGCAGAGCAGACAGAAAAATTTATAGTCAAATATCCTCACCTCTCTGCTGAACACAGGGAGACAGCTACATTTAGAGCATTGGACAGCAGTTTTAATGATCGAGGCACTCTCTGTTCACAAAGGTAATTATTGCTAATTTGTTGCATTTGAGAACAGTCACGTTAGATCATTGAACTAGATTCAAGGAAGGCTGACCACCAGCATATGAACATATAAATCCTGAAGAGAATCAGCTTCAGGGCTCAAAGGATGCCCCATTTGAACTCATCAGCCTGGCAAGCTAGATTCTGTACTGACAAAGAGACGAACAGGAGGAAGATAGATTAGCCACAAAATAAGGTAAGATGAATGACACCTCCAGATCAGAGGCCTTTGAATTCTCTTCCAATACTTTTTGATAGCCTATTTCCCTGAAGGACAACAGGTGATATACAAAGGTGTCTGCTGAAGGCTGAAGAAATACTGGCTTGTCCTAAAAAGAGGCTGTGGGAGGGAGGAGCCTGTGGAAATGATGTTTTGGCAATAAAGTGAAAGAGAGAGAGCCTAATATATACAAATTACAAGTGATGAAGACTGGTGTTTTCTTACCATTGATGAGAAAACTACTGCATTATGTTGGGAGACTAAGCTCGTATCTAAATTATTCCAAAATTATTATTTTTGCTGTAACCTTTGGTTCCAAAAGCCTCGGCTATTCAACTGGAACCAAGGAGGAGCAATTTAGGAGAAAAAAAAAGTCTGAAGGCCTGAAGGGCAAAACCTCCTCCTTACCACAGACAACGATCATTGAGGATGATAAGGCAAATACACCTCACGCAAAACCAAGGTAATTATAACTCAGGAGTGTCTTTGAATGGAGACCTTTGCAAATTCTCTTGCTGAAGAGAAGTGTATTCAGAATAGGCAATATGCCTGTGTTTGCAAGGGTAAAAGAAAATCCTGAGCTTGTAACTTATTTTGGAGATTTTTGGTTCAGGAGATATTCAATTCTACATGCAGACAAAGTGAATTTCAGCAGAGATTAGCAAACAGGCTCTGGAGACAATTCACATTGCATGAGGTGTCAAGTTAGGAAAATCACGTTCTTAATTTAGTATTTTGGTAGGTTATCTCAGCAGGGCTTTTCAGGAAGGATAGCAATGCAAGACACATGAAAGTGTCTGGTCTGTGCAATCCAAGACTCATTCAGTAAGAAGTAACATAACCCTGGCAAGTTAAGTTTAGTTGTGAGAGAAGAAAGGGAACAGAATTATTCTGCTGGCACTTTCTTTTAACCTGTGTTACATGAAGAATTTGGTGAAGGTGGATGAAGGAAGAACTTCCTGTAAACCTTACATCATATTCATGGAGTTTTCAAGGTTCCCTGTCTTAATAGATATTGGCAAGTGGTGATTTTTCTGCTTTCCTGCTGATACTGTCTCTGAGCCGTTTTCCTGCACCTACTGTAACAGAGAAACATCCACGGAGCCTGAGGGCTTCCTACAGATGTGGAACGAAAGTGGAAAGACAGTCACTGTCATTGAGACCTAATCTTAACAGCCAAGGGCATTTCACTTGCATAGCTCAGAAACGGGTGAGGGAGAAGAAAGCCAGACTTCTATCCATGGTAAGGCATGTCAGCTGTTTGAAAAGTTCCAAACCTCGGAGAGTAAAAATCAGAAGCTGCAGCTGCAAAGCTCCTGACTTGGAGGAAGAACTTCCAGTGTGAGATTTTGGCCTGGTACCTTTAGAGGTGTGAAATGAGAGAGCCATCTAGCTGGCTGTTGAAAGAAGCAGGGCTGAATGGTGATACCAGAGTCTGAAGCAAGGATGAGAAGCCATTTATTCGATTTAACGGTGGTGGTTGCAGGCAAACTTAGAATCAAGGACTGGAGAGATTTTAAGTAGCTCCTTTCTTTCCACTGTACCATAACTTCTAATGTGCCAAAGAAGACAGGCAAGGCTGAATTATGATATAGCATGGCCCTTTCTCTCCTAGTCTCCTTCCTTAACTCTTCATTCTGCTTCCCTTTTTATGATTACCCTACCACACCCCTCTCTTCCTCATCAAGGGATGAGGCAGGATATCTGCTCCATGAACCAGGGATCGATGCGGCAAAAGAAAAAGGGGAACTGCTGCAGTTATAGAAGAAACGGATATTTTATTTTCAAGTACGTGAAACTGGAATACTGCCATAAGACAGTAGATGTTACCAAAATATAGCATACACCTGCAGTTAGCTGTCTTTGAGCATAGAAGGCACTGGTTGTAAAGCATCTCGCTGCAACACCAGTGAAATCAATGGGTGAAAGTCTCGTCCGTGACGCCTCTGAAACCTGACAGGTCTTCAGCGCTGCTCCATGTACCTGGGGCTAAACAATGATCCAAAGTGGAAAGTGTATTCTGGAAGATGGTTTTAATATGTTATGATCTGTACCATGTTTTGCCTTTGTTTTACTAAACAATACATTGGAACTTGATCAACTGAATAATAAGATAGAAGGAATAATTACAATTAAAACTCTAAACAGTAGTTCAGTGGGACTGAAAGAATTTTTGCATTATGCTAATGTTCAGCAAGTACTATAACACCAAAAATTTTTGTAAATGCAGGACAATGGTTGGGATCTTTGAAACTGCCAGTGTCAAAAAGATCATTTCCGAAACAAAAAATCTGTAGATTCACAAAAACTCTAACACACACAGATATAACCTGATCAACCTTCTCAGCAAGGCAGACAATCAGGAAACAATTCTCTTCCTTTATTTAGCAAATTATTTTAATTATACTACCTGTAATGTACAAAATCATGTACTGCAAAAGCAAAATAAATACACTAATCTTTTCTGTTACCTCTAGACCCTTCTTTACCATCTTGTCTTTTGTTATCACAAATTGAAGAGCAAAATTAAGCCCTAAAAATGGCAGCAATCTCTTTACTAAACAAGAGTTTTTAAAACCAATTCATTTTAAAGTTATCTGCTGTCTCATTTCTATTGCTTGGCTTCTCTATTTGCATTCCAGGAAGGCTGTGCCAAAGAGGTCCCCAAAATTTGTCAGAGTTAACTATTTCACTAAACTTAAAGCTGCCACCTCTGGTGATTAATCAAATTTTGCTCTAAATAGGATTAATTCGGGTGTATCTGTGAAGAAGATTGTCAGAGTGCACGTCCCTCTTCTCATCTGTCCTCGGGTCTTTTTTTCTTGCTGAATTTAAAATGAAGCTTGAGCTATAATCTTGCATGGCAGATACTGGATCGTTCCTTTGATAAACATCTAAAATGCTAATGAATGTGGGCTGCAGTTCTGAAACGGCAAAGCAAATGATTTGACAAGAATCTGGAGGGTAAAAAAAAAAAAAATAGGAACTTTCTGACTTAAAAGAAAAACTCTTTTTGTTCACATAGAGTATTGTTTCCCCAAGAAAAATTTTTCTGCTCTGCAGAAAACAGAAAAAATCCTACTACATCAAAATGCGGAAGCATGAAAAACTGATGAGCTTTCAGATTGTCCTCTTTTGCATGCAAATCATATCAGAAGTTCTCATTAGCATAAATGCATGAGCAACTCTAAATGCTTTTAATTTCCAATCTCAGCCAGCAGAGGAGTAATTTGTCACTGTCAGGGTGAAAATCTAAAAAGAAAAAAAAAAGAGAGAAGGACTCCATGCTAAATTGGAATCATATAAATTTTTGATTTGCTAATTGACTGATGCTGCAGTTCAATCAGCTGCCTTGAAGGTGTAAATAATTCAGTGTACAGTCAGAAATAAAAGCATAATGTGCTTCTACTGAAGGCATATTAGCATTCACTGCACCAGGACACACCTGACCATGTCTTTTTCATAGATACCCTTTAGACATGTTCTAACTCTGTGCTAGCAAGTGTACTACACTAACAAATAAAACTACCTCAGAAATTATTTAGCCTTTCATATTAAGAAGCATGTTTCAAGACATAGTTTAAAATATTCTCACTCCAAATAATCTAGAAGTCAGTCCTAATACTTGCAGGAATGGTGCAACACATTTGTATAACACTAACACAACTATAAAACATAGAAAGTGCATAAATGGAAATCCAACACTTCTATCGACTTTCAATTATCTCTTTTCTCTAATCAACTGCTTTAAATGTCATATGCAAAGTGTATTTATTGCAAAAATGTTTCTCATCAGTGTGCGTACACAAAGGGTGTGTTAGAATCTGTATAGGTAGTTGCAATAGTTTGTGATTTACAATAGGGGAAGGTTATTCATATTGCTTTGTACCATTTGTGTTAATCAAAAATTATTTCTTCCAGAGCTGTTGCTTAAGTAAAACCTATTTTCAACTGACTAGCCATTTCTCCTTACCTAAATAAAATCAGATTTATAGCCATCTTATATTTTTTGTAATGTAATTATACTTCCAAGAACATAAATGAATAATTAACTAATAGTACCTTGAATATACAAACCCCCTCTTATGGAACATGTATGAGTAAAAGATCCAGTTTACAGTTTACCAGATGCAAGATGTTAATCATTAATGTCTTATGGACTGATAGATGTGAAAATCAAATATGGCTATACTGACCCACAAAATGAGTAGTTGCCTTAGTTGTGAATTATATTTTGAACAAGTTCTAGTTGTACTATTTTGTTGACATAGCACAAAAATGTATCAGATACACCCTATCTATTCTTCAATTGCATCATCAAACCTGCTTTCCCTGTCCTCATCCCTCCAAATGTATATTTAAAACATAGTTTTTTTAACAGGTTTGGTTTAAACAATTTGCATTACGACTTTATCCCAGGCAAAGAGCAGATTTAATTGTCAGTAGCAGTTTTGCAATGGTTTTTGCAATGGAAATCTAAGTTTCTGATAATGAAAGGCTTACGCCAAATTCCCCAGTGTTTTCAATGGGGATTTAAACTGAATAAAGTCTGCAGGTTCCAAGGTGTTCAGTTTGACTGAGCATTTGATTCTGCTTTCAGTGAAATCAATGATGGCATTGATTCAGTCATTCACACCTTTTACTTGTCATAAATTGCACATTTCCTTTTAAAATAGTGTTAAAATATGAACAACAATAGCCAAGTAGTGAGAATACATGAATTATAATGGGTTGAATACAAGCTGTAAGGATTCAGTTTCCAAACAACCAGTTCCTGCTTACTCTGATTGTTGCCCAAGGAAGAAGGATAAGTCCATTCAGTCTATATCAATCTAGAAAAAAAATAATCTGAAAATCAGTTTTATGAGTATATTTTTTTGTATCCAGGATTGTGGAAAACATAATTGGAAGGCAAATCGCCAAATTCCTTACTGGCGCAAGGAGAAAGCTAGGGTGAGAAAAATAGCAACCCAAGAGTCCCCACCATTCTGAGTGTAGCCCAAACATCTGCAGATGACACCCTGGCCCAAAGACTTTGAAGTGCAAGCAGAAGAGGCAGATGAGAGTAGGCAGAGCAGATACCCATAGAAACCATTTCAGATGACAAAAGGCGGGTGGCAGAACTGGCAGTAAAACTGAAGACAGCCCATTCAGTCTCCACATCCACTGAAGTGGGGCCGCTCTGCCTGCCCTGGGCTCATGGTGGTCCAGGACAGTGGTGAAGGGATGCCCTTGGGAACTGATGATTCTGGGGGGAGCTCATTGGGCTGCTCTGCGCTCTCCTCCACGTCGGTGAACCCAGGAAAGGCACCTGAAGGGACTTTGCTTGGACAGAAATGATTGCTGCAGGCCCTGCTCCTCCTTTCTACAGGCTCTTTTGTGCTCTAGGATCTCCATAAAAAGGGAGATCTGGGGGAAAGCCTTACTGAAATACAGCCGTCTCGCCACTGCTTGGTTCACCATTCGAAAGAGGAGCTCCTTTGTTCTGCTGGTCAGGGTGAGTTACAGCCCTAGTCCCAGTGGAAAGAGAAAGGATCACCAAGGGGAAAATGAGCTGGATCAGAAGATTAAACTGTGGGGAAATGTCCTCGAGTCTCATTCAGACTAAAAGAAGACAAACTTTTGCTCTAAATGATGAAAGCACAAAGTATAGAAATTTCAAGGGTGGATTTTTCAAATTCCCTTTAAATATTTGTATTTTGGTCTTTTTAATCTCTTCTTATGTAGCTTCCTCTAGTTCTCTTGTGACTTGCATCATTCTGGCAGCAATTGTGGCAGCCTTTTAGATGCAGCGGAAGGGAGATTAGTGAATCAAGTGAAATTCAGTCTTGCTCTCCCTAATTGTTCCTATCTATATTTTGGACATTCATATGGTGTACAACTATCATCTCTGACAAAAGTATTGCAAATAGTCATGATTGTGGTATTACAGTAGTTTAATAACCACATTAATACATACCCTTATCTTTTTTTTTTTTTTTTTTACATAAACATGACGAGGAATAAAAGAACCATGTGGAAACATATTTCGTGAGCAGGATCTCTTTACTATTTGGAGAACAGGGGAGCTCAGACTCTTCAGCTGTAAAACCCTGGCCAAGTTATTGCCTGGCCACTGGTACTGGCCTAAGGGCTTAGCAGATTTTGCAGCCCCAAAGCTCCTGTGCCAGGCAATCCTGGATGAAGGCAGATGTGTGCTGGACCAGACTGTGCTGATCGGTGGGTTCACAAATGTGTTTCACAAAGCTCTACCTGGGCACTGATTGACAGAAAGACATACTTCATTTGCTTCTGTTAAAAAAAAAAAAACAAACAAAAAAAAATCAGGACTTGTCCTGCCTTTTCCCCATTTCTCCATTTCTCAAATGAATAGCCAGAAGTGGGTATCTTCATCTGTTTTTTAAAATGCACTGCCACTAATAGATGTGAAATACTGTAACCTTCCTGAGGCTGCCAAGCCCACTGTTCTCCCTCCCTCCCTTCAGTGACTTTTTACTCCAACTCATTGCATTCATTTTTAGATTCTAAATAACTAACTAAATAAACGGCAATCCCTTTGAGCCCAGGTTGATCATTCTGAATGTTCAGAAACAAAGCTAGGGCTCTGACCCCTGGAGAAAATGGAGAGTATTGTGATCAGGCTTACAACCTTTACAATCATGTCGGTACAGCGTTAGGAGGGATTGATGCTGCTCCTGATGCTGCTGCCTCCCAAAGTTGGTTTGGCCACACAGAGGTCTGAATAAGGTGCTGAACTCCAGGGCAAGGATGTTGACTTTTCCCAGCCCAGACCTGCAAGTGACTATTTTTGGGAGAGAGAAATCTAAACACTCTTTTCAATATTTGCTGCTGCATTGCTTACCTGGCCTTGGTAAATCCCAGGGTCAGGTTGTGCTGGACATGGAGCTTGGGGACCGTGCTGGGCACGTCACCAGCCATGGGGAGCACGTGCTTGGAGTTCAGTACTGATCCTAGCTCATCTATGTGGATTTAGTCCCCAGACAACACTGTGACAACAGGACCCTGATTTATCATCACAGGAAAGAAAAACCCAGCATGAAGGCTTGGGCCTGAAACATTTTATATGGTTTTATTTCATTTTTTCTTTCCTTTCTTTTTTTTTTTTTTAAGTTATGGTAAATTCTCTCTGTTTCAGATGATTCTTAGAGCTTTTTTTTCCCCATAGTAACGTGGTTCACTCTTGCAGAAATGTATGCAAATTAACTTTTTATGAAAAATGGGGGCAGAAATAAAACATTATGCTGCTCTTGCAAAATAAAAAATCATTAGTGATTGCCAAAAGCAACAAAGTTGATCTCTTGGCAGCATATTGTATATAATTACAAATTTTCTATTCTATTTCAGTCCCGTGAACAGTAGAAGAATAGCCCTATCATAGGACACAAAATAATTCTGACACCATGGTAACTCATTCGTCTACCTCATTCTGACCAACTTCACATGAGCATTGTTTCAGACAAGCCACATTTTCAGTGGAGCTTTGAGAAGGAGGGAGAGAGCAAACACTTTTTCATTACTTGAAAAGTGCCAAGGATGCTATAAGCATACCTCAGGCAGATTTAATTGTAATATTAATTAACTGGTTCACTTACTCACTAATTAATCTGCTGCCCCCTCTTTTTCACACTAATGTATTTCAGAAGCAGATCCAGAAGAAATGTAAGAAAAGTTTCTTTTGACAATCTCTGAACTAAAATTTGCAGAAGTACATGTACAAAAATTGCATTAAGATCGGAGTGGCAATGCTTAATCTACTACCTTCATTTGATCTAGTCATTTAGAAGTAGGAAGAGGCAGCTACTTATTGACTGGATAGCACAGACAAATCAAAATACATCTTAAGAAACAGTCTTTAGACTTGCTATCTGCTAATAAATACGTGTACTAGTGATATCCATGGAATGGGTAATGCAGCCATGTCTTCAACTACAAGCATTTCTCAACCACAGAGCAATACACAACAGGTATTAATATTCACTTAGTATTATAAAATACACAGAAAGCTCCACATAGGCTGTATCCTGCACACTCTGCCTCGTTACTCGTCTCTTCTTCAATTTTTTTATCTGCTCCATGCAAACAACTGCTCCTATATCTACAAAAGCCAACCTGCAAGAAAAGTGTTCCCCCATTAGTGGGATTCCCATTTTGTTGATCTGGAAATGAGGCATTTCTGTCAGCAGAAAGAGGAGACTGCCAGCCTGATGAGATGCACAGCACTGTTTCTTGTTCAGTAAAGGCTGACAACACTGGAGTTTAATCTAAGGTACTATCATGCATAGACCAGGTTTAGAAGCATTTTTAATATATTGGTTACAACTTCTCTTCCCTTTCAGCAGAAAATCTTTCCCAAGAGAGCTTCAGTTTATCAGCAAATGGACAAAAAAAATTTTCATATTTTTCTTGCTGTTTTGTTAGGGCAAAAATGGGCCCTTAGGGAGTGCTTCTAAAAGGGGAGTAGGAAGAGAAGAGCATATTCATATCTCCTGTTTTACGCTATGGTAAGTATATAACTCTAAAGTTAGCTCAAGCATGAAGATAAGATTTAGACATGCCACAGCATGACAAAGGTGCCACCCGTTCTAAGCACTAAACACAAACACCTCTTGGGACTCAGGACCTCTTAAAAATGGAGGATCAAACTGCAGAGCCAAAATGACTTTTCCAAGACCAGACAGCAAGCCTGGGGCAAAACATCAAGCAAGTCAATGTCTTCAAGTACAAGAAGACACAGCACTGAGCCATATTTTCTTCCTTTACAATATTTTTGGAGGTAGGTGAAATAAGTATCATATATAGAAGAAATGATGGCATAACAGAATCAGAGAGTGGTAGGGGTTGAAGAAACTTCTAGAAATCATCTAGTCCAACCACCCTACTAAAGGAGATTCACCTAGAACAGGTTGCACAGGAATGTGTCCAGGCGGGTTTTGAATGTCTCCAGAGAAGGAGACTGCACCACCTCTCTGGGCAGCCTGTTCCAGTGCACTGCCACCCTCAAAGTAAAGAAATTTTTCCCCGTGTTAAGACAGAATTTCCTGTGTTACAGTTTGTGCCCCTTGCCCCTTGTCCTGTCACTGGGCACCAGTGAAGTGTCTGGACACATCCTTTTGACACCCACCCTTCAGACATTTATAAGCATTGATGAGATCCCCTCTCAGTCTTCTCCAGGCTAAAGAGACCCAGGTCTCTCAGCCTTTCCTCCTCAGAGAAATGGTCCAGTACCCTGATCATATTCATACCCCTCCGCTAGACTCTCTCCAGTAGTTCCCTGTCTGTCTTGAACCGGGGAACCCGGAACTGGACACAGCATTGCAGATGTGGCCTCCCCAGGGCAGAATAGGGGGGGAGGATGACCTCCCTTGACCTGCTGGTCATGCTATTTTTAATGCACCCCAGGGTACCATTGGCTTTCTTGGCCACAAGGGCACATGGCTTATGGTCAACTTGTTGTCCACCAGGACTCCCAGGTCCTTCTCTGCAGAGCTGCTAACTCTTAACTTAATAACATATAAGTTAAAACATAACTTAATGGTTTATTTGCAATATCTTGGGGCAGGTTGCATTGTTTTCTTATGGCTTCTGCACACTAAGGGTAAATTATTTCCTTAAAATCTTATACGTGCCAAGTCATGATGTATTTCCTCCTCACTAGCATTATTTAGATAAAGAGACAAAACGCATCCTGCTAATAAGCATTGTTAAACTGTTTCACATGGATAGTCCAGTGTTTTGGCTCAGCTCTTACTCTAAGGGTTCATTCAAGCTTATAGCTCCAACTGTGGTGATGAAACCCATGCTCATTCTTCAAGTGAACTGCCTTGGAGATATTTAAATAAAGGCAATAAAATTAAAGCACTTAATACTATTTTTTCTGATTTTTTTCCCTATCAAAATTGAATACAAGTTATTTTTTTATGGCTAAAAACATTAACTTTATAAAACTTAAGGTACTAAGCATCTTTCAGTGGGCGATAGGAAACAGCCAATGATTCAGTTTATACCTGTAAATAGGAGAAATTACCAGGGAATAACACTTCAAACAGAATGGGTTCATAATGATCTAAAATACGTCAATGAATAAATGCTTAAGATTTTTTGGCTGGATGATGACCTGATCCCACTGTATGAATACATTTTCACAAAAGCTGTAGCTGAACAAGACATGGTCACTATCACAGATATGCTTACAATCACATATTGATAAAAAGGAAAATAAAATAGGTCTTTAAACTAATAAATTACTGAACCAAAGAGACACAAGAAAATAATTGAGATAAGAAATTGCTCATAAATTATATTTCCCCAATTCTGTCTTTGTATACTGACTCAGTTTGGTGTCATCAGCCTGCCAAAGCTGATACAGTTCATCCAAAGCTTGGCCAAATGCAACGTTACACTTTCCATTAAAAATTTGCTATCTGAATTCTTAATATGCATTGCAAGTAAATGGTCCAGTTCTCAGAGCAGTAAAATAATGTACATTTTAAGGTAAAAAATAAAAAAAGCTTTCAAAAAAGGTACAAGTTGATAGTTGAAACTGCTTTTCAGATTAAATGCATTTACACCAATTTTTTTCTGGAAGTCCTTTTATCCAAACTGTGACTTAGTTTCTTGCAGACATTAACAAAGATGCTGGAGGAATCTTCTGTTTTGTTTGTAGCAGCCTTCCAGGAAGGTCTGCAATGGTAAATGATTGAGGGAATTTGGTGTTCTGCTCTGTCTCAGCAACTGAACCCTTTCAATAAAGTAAAATTTTCATTCACTATAAATGGTGTTTTGTCGAAGCGAAGTGGTAGGTTTCTATTTGTATCACTTTTGATCCCAGATCCTATTTACAGAAGAAAAATTTTGTGTCAATTTCTAAATCTACCAGATTGAGCTTTTTCAGTAATTCGTGTGGACTTGGGCAATATTCAGCACCCTGCAGTGTCTTGTGTTCACTAGGAAAAACAAACAAGAAGGGAGTTAGCCCACAGAACTGGGAGTTAATATAGCATGCACCAGCATATCACTCTCTCTTTAAGATGTAGTCCTCAGTACAAAAAGAAATTTTTCAGAGCACACAAGTCTGAGAAAATACGATTACTTGAAAATTACTGGAAATCTTCCTTGCTTTCTGGATTAAGATTTCACCCTGCATTTCTCCACTTAATAACTGCCTCATTTTAAAGATGGTCTACTTTTATTTTTGTAACTTTAGAAAAGGTAGCTGCAGGTTTTCTCGTGAAGCAGTAGCAACTCCCTTTCAAATTGCTAGTGAAAGCCTGCTTTAACTCGGTGAAATAAGAAATACAGTGTGTGTGAGAAGCAGTTGTCATAAGAATCGTATCTCGCCAGGTACACATTTGTATTGCTTTCTGGGTGGGAGAGTCTTGAAATGTTAAAAAATAGCCCTTTGATTCAGGCAGGGCATTTTCATCTCTTTTCAATCATACTATGAACATCTTTTGCTCACTGAAAAATGCATCCCGAGGCTTATGAAACAGATTAGCTATTGAAGTCTGTGTGAAGTGGGGTATTTGCCACCATCTGGTTGTGAACCCTATTGAGAAGCTATCGAGGGGTCTGCTTGCTTTTTAAGTGGTAGCCATATCTGCACTGCTGTCCCAATTAGGAAAAAAAATAGTTATTTAATTGGAAAGACAAGTTCACACATTTCCAAATTTTATGGCAGGCCCAGATGAGATTAAAAAAAAAAAAACAAAACCAAACCACAAAAACCAACTAACAACAACAAAAAATAGTTATGTCAAAACTGGATTTTTTTCAAATTGGCACAGAAGTGACCATATTTTACTCAACAAAATTCTGAACTATCCTGGATGGGATGGGGGAGGGAAGAAAAATATTTAATTATTTCTCTGGTATAAAGAGGGAAGAAAAAGCATGTGGACTCCAAAATGGCACCTTTCCAGGAACCTGATGAAAAATCTGTTATCTTTTGAGAAAGAAATTAAGTTTTGTAGGTTTCTAAAAGGCACAATGGAAGGCTTATATACTGCCAGCATTTTTAATTTTTTTCTTTCCTCCATATTTTGGAGGAGCTCCTGATGTCCTAGTTTAAAAGATAACCTATATTTACTAGACCTGAAAGTATCACCTGCTGCGAAGGCATAATTCCTTCCTAATCTGATTCAGAGATCGCTGATTCCTTCCAATCCTATTGCATATAAATACCTTTCTCTAAAGTAAGTAATGCACAGCTACTTAAAACCCTTTACCCCTGTACAGATCAGATACAATTACGTTTTTAATAACTTTATTTTTAGCCATTTTCCTACCAAAGTGTGTGTTACTGTAATTCCCAGGAGCATTAGGTACACAGTTACTTAAACTCTTAAGACTGTAGCAAACTGTTAGGACTGTATTGCAGCTACAGGAATCAGCACTTAACACATCTGAATAATTTTATTTTTCAAATATTCCATTTGTTTTAAATTAAAACAAAAAAATAATCCATATTCCCCAGTAATATTATAACTAGTGAAGGGATTAAAATGTCATCAGAGCCTCTGTTTGAGCTTCATTCCACCAGCAAAAAATAATGTCCTTTGAACTCTAAAAATAATAATGAAATTTCAATTAATATCTTTCCCGTGTGTTTGATTGCCAGTAGCTAGAATGGGCCATTCTGTTTGCCTGAAAACTGAAGCCATTTTTTTTCCACATATATCAATGGTGAATCAGAAGCTTCTAAGTGTTAAAAGATGGACTGAATTTGCCATATTTTTGCTATAGATATATGAGATTATATCGAAAACAACAAACCATTCGTCTGTTTCTCTCACCTGCATATTTATGTGGGAAATAATGGAAGATACTTTATAATCTACAGCAATGAACTATCAGATGCTGGAAAATGGGACCAAAATCCCTATTGCCTTGAATATATCAGGATAAGTAGCTGTTTTTCCCAAGGAAACCATCAGAAGTTTCTGGCACTGGCTTAGCAACAGCATCTAGTTATATCTAAACCAACAAATGAACAGTGTGACATTAAAGTGAAGCGTAAAGAATATACGGTATATTCTGAAATACTAAATTAACATCATAGAATCAGAGAATCATAAGATGGTTTGAGTTGGAAGGGACCTTAAAGATCACCTAGTTCCAACCCCCCTGCCATGGGCAGGGACACCTCCCACTAGAGCAGGTTGCTCAAAGCATAGATGTGTATGTAGACACATTCACAGACACATTCTACATTCACAGAATGTAGAAGCATTCACAGAATTCCATGTCTTTTAAGGATCTTTCCCTAGGAAAATGGGTAGCACTTCAGGCAAAAAATAAGCTTAATTCCCAGAGGTGGGGTTTGGGTTTTTTTTTGCCTAATGGCTTTATCTGAAGGCATGTAACAAATGTTTGTCAAATAAGCATGGGGTGCAAACCTGCAATAAGACTCCTAGGGTTAGATCTATAGTGGCATGTGCCAGAGTCAATATATCTCTAAATGAACACAAGATAGCCATGGGTGATGTTTGAAAATTTACCAATCCTGATGTCATACCTTAGAAATATATTGGCACCCGTCTCCCGTGGCCAGGCGACGCGTTATGCTGTCGTGTTCCAGACTCCATCTTCCCAGGCTCTGCTTAAGCCAAGAGGCCAGAAGGCAGAGAGCCAGTGAAATCGCTGAGGGTTGCTACAAGTGCACTGTCATATTACAATATATGAGGGATCCCGTGCAATGGGTAAGAGCTGTGCAACAGCTCTACTTCCCTCTCGGTACAGCAGCCAACAGAGCTGAGACTAAAAGGAGATAAAGGAATAAACCAGAGTGTAAGCGGCGCTGTGAATTAGTCTCTTTTCTGATCTGCTCATGGGACGTTATAGCTATGTGTTACTTTCAAAAATTGGAGGAAAAATTTTAGGCTATAGTGAACAACACACATTTGCAATCTAACAGCCTGGTCCATAACCTGAAATTTTTCATTCATTTTTGGATTCATATGTGTAGTATCTGTTAGCAATGAGTATTGGAATATCGGGCAAAATCCATTAAAGTTTTATATCCATAATTTCAATGTGAATTTCAGTAAACTGTCTCCTGTGTACATGTGCAAACTGCACGTGTAGCATTTGTATTCCTAGTGAGACTGATGAAAACAATTGAAGTATCACAATGGGGATTGGTAAAATTCAACAAGATACGTTTTTTAAAGATCTGTATTTTTTTTAGGTAGAAGTGGTCTGTGAAGGATCAAATTGATAAAGGAAGAAAAAATTAAGGATTCTCCAAACCTGCAATTAGTGTCTTCTTAGCACAAGAAGGTCTCAATTCTGAGGAAGTAAATTTCTGGTGTTGGTGCTTCTCAGTGAACTCAAAGGCCAGAAGGTTTGACCTCAGGTGAGTTCATCAACAAGTGCTGCTTATTTTGCCTACTAGAAGATA
>JAOXNO010000024.1:56365958-56395362 GCA_028565335.1 Limnodromus scolopaceus | reverse complement strand
TCACTCCCTATGTGGGGCATCAGCTTGCTCTCCTGCTGCCCTCCTTCATGCTCTCTACTGCGCTCCGGTGAGGCAAAAGATTCAGTGAGGTTTGGAATAAGTTGACTTATAGCTTAAGCATGATTGTGCATTAAGGCTATTTATCAGAAACCTTCTTGTGTCATCCAAAGATGGGAAGCGATGAATGTGCTCTACAGTGTATACTCAGTCAAAGGCAGCTGGCATTTTGCCTCAATACAGATTGCAGAATCCATCTACATGAAAGAAGGATTTCAGTATCTCACTCTAAGCCTAAAGAATCAAGACTGGCTTTTCAATCCTATTTCTCACCCCGTCTACTTCAGTGACCTACGGGAGCACATTTTATACCACAGCTTTCAAAATGACTGGTAATTTTGGTGCCACACAGCCTGATCTTCAGACATGCTCAGCTCAAATTTCCAGTTTAAAAATTAAAGACTATATTTGAAAATGTTGCTATTGCCTCTGGCCCAATATCCCTGTTTGTAATAAGGAGTTAGCTTATTTCCCAAGAATGCTGAGAATTTAATTACATAATGTCTGTAAAGCAATTGGAAGAAAAGCACTATATAAGTGTTAAGCATTATAATTGTATTAAAT
This sequence comes from Limnodromus scolopaceus, assembly GCA_028565335.1. Classification (NCBI taxonomy): domain Eukaryota; kingdom Metazoa; phylum Chordata; class Aves; order Charadriiformes; family Scolopacidae; genus Limnodromus; species Limnodromus scolopaceus. Next base: position 56,394,741 of record JAOXNO010000024.1, on the reverse strand, counting down.
GTGTATGCCCAGTATTGCAGGGAAGGGATGTGATTATCTAATAAGCAATGACCTCTCATCACCAGCAATAAAAGACTTTGTGAGGACCACAATGTTATGCTGGCATAGGCTGAATTAAATGTCAAGAATATCAAGCAGTGCTTTTTAAGTTTTCATTGCACAGAAGGTTAAAAGAATTTCTGTTAAAACATGTGCTGCCCAATCAGAATACTCTCAGTACTAATGATTTTACAAATACTGGTACAGATATTAACTGGAAGAGCTAATTTGAGGCTATCTACTGTCACCAGTGCAGCTTTAGATGAATGAATTTTAATCTGACCCTCAAGAGTCAGTCTAGTCAAATAATAACAATGAAAAATGCATGAGAACAGCAATTTCAACATGGCCATTTCACAGACAAGCTTATTTTATGCATCAATAGCAAATAAATCAAGAAATTGGATGGACTTTCTGAATGTCTTTCACTGTTCTAAGTAAATCCATCTAGCCAGCGTAACCATCAGTTGTAAAGATTGGAGAGTAAACAGAGGAGGAATATTGATTGATCACTTTATTTGGAATGGAATTCCTAACATCACCTTTGCCAGGAATTTAGCTTATAGGGGTGAAACTTATTATCTTGTTGCTATAAGATGAACTATAAGATATATTAATTGCTAGGATCTGGATTTCACAGATTATCTAAATAGAAACTGCAGCTTAAAAATACACTTGTGCAAAATTTATATAAATACCATGGAATAACAACTCATCATTAGCAACAAGTTGTTATAGAGCTCGGGTAGAAGGGGCTAATGAAGTGCTTTTAAAAGGCTTCCACAAAAAGTACTATCATGTGTCCTAATTAGTAACAACGGGAATTACACATTGTCACAGAAAAATAGACAAGTTAGTTCAAATTTATGTGCCTAAAAAAATAATTTGGCCAATTTTGGCACAATGTTGTGGTCTATCACTTTTTGCTCTAAACCAGTTTCCCAGTAAGTACACACAGTGTGCCACTACCAGGCAAACAAAAAAAATATTGGGTTTGGTGTGTCATTTATCGACTCCTAATATTAGGTGCTCAGGTTTAAATTTTGGGCCCAGTTCCCAGGACATATTTCATTTGATTTGGAAGGTGGCCCAGACCTTTGTATTAACACAAAGCAAAAAAGGTTTTATGTTTGTGCTTTCCAGTGGATTCAAGTGGAGTTCAGGCAGCCAAAGTTTCATTAAAACCATCAAGCCCTGAACAGTAGCTTATGAAAACAACAGATCATACTTAGTTTTTAAAAAGAAGTTTGACATATTTTACTTGATGAGTGTTCAGTTTTTCTATATGAGATCTGATGGAGCCTCAGAATAATATTCTTTAACATAAATTGCTTTATATGTTTCAGTATCTGAAAATCTATAAAATCAAGATACTGAAATTTTTCAAATTTTTTTTATTATGATTTTCATTGAAATCCTCAAGCATGCATATATGCAATCAGCTTTGTGATGATTCCCCTTCTATTGAACAAGATGTTGGAACTGTTCTATCAAACACAGGCAGGTTAGATAATTGATATATTGTTATACCTTAACAGACGCACAGGAAATGACTATTGGATGTTACTGCTTTGCATGTTACCATGGTGCCTGCAAATGGGCAGCACTGAACGGCTGGTACTGAAGATTATGTTTGAGAAGGCTTAAACAAAAGGCTTGTTTCATTTACCCTGTCCTGTTTGGATCTCCATTCATGTGGGCAGTTTAAACATGGTATCAGAATTTCAAAGGAAGTGACTTGCTGCCCACGGACTTCAGGTTTTATCGCTGAGAAAAAAAATAAGCAAATCTTAATGAAACTGTTCTTTTCCAAATCCTCAGTAGAAAAGTGATATAAAGCCCTTCTGGGCTTTCATTTCCAATATCTCTCTCTCCTGGCATGATATTTGCAGATTGATACAGAAAAAAAAAAAAAAGAAACCCTCATGGGCTATTTGTGATAACCGAGCCCATTGTTTCCCGAGCAACTTCCTCTGTGAAACTGAAATCATGTATGAAAAACCAAGAACCCACCTGGAGAATGGATCTACCCGGAGAATGGCTGGAGGAAGGACTCAATGGAGTTGACAATAACAAAGTGTGATTTTGAAGACAACAATAACATATACAGAGCTGTTTGTCCTTAGAGGGACAAAAATAAAACTAAATATATAATGTTTCCATTGCAATATAGACATTCAAGAAAGCCTAACTTCATAGGTTCAGAAAAAAAAAAACCCAGAGTAAAATTCCACAAAATCCAGGAAGGAGGAAGGAAATATAAACCTTGATGGAAATAGTAGCAACACTTTTTGAAACATTAGGCATTTGGAAAAGAGACAACAGAATACTTTTTCAAACAGCTCTTTGGCTTCCCTGACTCAGGGAGAAGATCCTCCTGCTCGCTGGGGAGAGCCATAGGGCAGAATTGCTCTTGGCTTTCCCTTGGTGAGGAGCCAGGCCCTCTGGCTAACTTTAAATAAAGTTGCTGTAAACACTCTGCCAGTACATTTACAAAGGAGGTCTGAATCCCTGGTGGAACGAGTGCACTGTGCAGTTCATAGAAACACACATGTGATACTTTGAAGGAATGTAAGGTGGTGTTTTCACACATTCTCCAGTAGAGTAATATCTCCCCATCCTTTAGGGCACACACAAAAGAAGCTACCTTATTCCGTGCAGATAGTTTATCATACACTAACATCCCTTGTTAAACTGCATCAGAACTAGGGAAGTAATAAATATGGAACAGTTATTTCCCACTTACTACTGAATTTTTAAATTGAAGGCAAATTTATCTCACCAAATTTATGCGTCTACAAGGTCATGAGCTAGTCACCATTCGCTCTTCACAGCTGATAGGGAGAAAGAAGTGTTGTAAAGAACAGTTCATTTGATTGTTTTCATGATCTGTTGAAAAGTAGACCTCAATTGTTACACGTGTAAGAATTCAGGAAATTTTAATATTTTTTTGTGATTATTGATATATGACCTACGTCTTGTTTCTGTCAAGTCAGGATTTTGAGGAGAACCTGAGTGATTCGTTGTTAGTATTTTGATTTTAGTGATAAAGATTTTTTAATTAACACTTCTCTTTTTGCTGTGCAATTTCTGCACTTGACATGCTGTTCAAATACACCTAACAAATTGAGGATGGAGGTCAGGTATAATCATTCCAACTTTGGAAATATTTCCAAATAACTATTATTTTTATCTCCAAATCAGCTCAATGATCTATTCATTAGTTAAGTATATGCCGTATCCATGACTCTATAATAAAATGATTTACAGCATTGTATTGTATTGGTAAAGCACAGCTTCATTTTGCACTTCTGGCACAGAATCATTGAAATCATAGTGTTATCTTTATTGAGCATCGTATGTATATATCAGACATATTAGATTCAAAGAGTTTTATCACTGTCAAAACAATATTTCTCTTGACTTAGTCCAAACACATTCCAATCCTAACAAATCAACACATCAGAAAGTTTACTAATCTACTTAACAAGAGAAGGTGGCTTTTATGTCACAGGTAAATCATCTGTATGTTATTTATCCCACAGTCCTTAAAGATTTTAGTTCAGTAAAAAACAATTAGGTCTTTGTCTCCCTGAAGTCCAGTCTTTTACTAACTTTCATAAAACTAAACCCAAACCTTTTACATAGAAATTAATCCCACCCAAGAAGAAAGGCATCTTTCAGAAACAATAGCATGTGTTCATGCATATCAATAAGACAGTAGAGTTAAGACTGTGTGGAGCATCTTGACTTACATTTTCACACTCTTGAATGCTTTGATCTACTACCTTTTAATGTAGGTGTTTGCTAATATAATTAGGGAAAAGCCATAAACAATTTCACCAAACACAGAAGCTCAAAGATTTCTGTTTGGGATCCTACAGTGAGCCCATCACTGTGATAGCTTATGCAATGAAACATGCAACAGAGATTTAACTCAGACGTGGGAATTCTGTGCCTGTCTGGATCTGATTTATCTTTGGAGTCCTGGGTCATTCTTATTTAACTTTCTGCCAGCCCTCCCACAGCATATGCTGTAGTGGAAATTTAAGAAGGGTCCTCTGAATGAATTAAAGCAGGATAAAGTTGTTCAGCTTCAACTGCACCAGTTGTAGGTTGACTTTTCCAACACTGTCCTGGCTTGAACTATGAGAGAATGCATTTTTTAGGTAGTGGAAGAAACTCATAGGAAAAGGAGCCTGATTATCTACAGCCTATCACATTGGTTGGCAATTTATATAGATGTCGTGGTTTCATTTGGGACAGAGTTAACTTTTTTACTAGCAGCTGGTATAGTGCCATGTTTTTGATTTGGGATGAGAAAGAGTTCTGAGAGCACACTGGTGTGTTTTTGTCACTAGGCAGCCAAGGCCTTTTCTGCTCCTCACACGGCCCCACCACCGAGTAGACTGGGAGGGCACAAGAAGTGGGGAGGAGACACAACCAGGACAGCTGATCCCAACTGACCAAAGGGCTATTCCATATCATATGATGTCATGCTCAGCATTAAAGTTGGGGGAAGGAGACGGAAAGGAGGGACATTCAGAGTTACGGCATTTGTCTTCCCAAGTAGCCATTATGTGTGATGGAGCCCTGCTTTCCTGGGGACGGCTGAACATGGCCTGCCCATGGGAACTAGTGAATGAATTCCTTCTTTTGCTTTGCTTATGCGTGTGGCTTTTGCTTTACCTGTTAAACTGTATTTATCTCAACCCATGTGTTTTCCTCACTTTTACTCTTCTGATCGTCTCCCCTATCTGAACTGAGAGGAGTGAGCGAGTGGCTGCATCGTTCTAGCTGCCATCTGGGATTAACCCACTTAACATAGGGCAACCACGACAATAGGACAAAGAAGGAATAAATCAAAAGTCTGCACTCAATCTGCAAATAATGTTGTAAAATATAAAAATATAACAGAAGTTAAAACCCAGAAGAGAAGTGGGCTTATACTGTTCAGTAGTGGAGAAGCAGAGAAGGCGTTCAATAGAAGACAAGAGTGGAAATGCAGACTGCAGGTATTGCAGTAAGCTGAAGAGTGGGACCAAGGCTTGTGAGCTGCCACGCAATTGCTCAGTGCTTAACTTTTAGCAGACTCTGTATCAAGGTGGTGGCTGAGCCAGCTACCATTTTCCCAGGCGGTGCCCTGGCATTAACTGACAGATAGCTTGGGCTAGGAAGTGATTCCAGTAAACAGCATGGATGGGGGCATCTGGTTTGGAGCAGGGAGGAGTGAGTTTAGCTGGACAGATGTCAACCAGTACATGCACTTACCCTGAGGGCCAGAGAACAGATTCTGGTCACTGCTGTTTATTAGTTAGTATAGATATGGCCATAAGCGTGCTTAGCAGAATAGTCCTTTTGCTCTACTGCAGAAAAATGCTTTTATACCCTACTAATACAGGTGCCCTGTGCTAAAGGGCTTGGTTGCTGGGGTGGGGAGGGGAGAGGATAGAAAATTTATCACCTTTTATGGAAAGTTTCATAGCCTTTAAAATTATTATTGTAATCTCACCAAATAAACTAGACTTTTAAGTTTATCTGCCAGAACACAAAGAAGGCAGAAAGAGGAAACCATCCTCTTTGTTATCAGAATTGTTCTTTGGCCAATACCAAGTAATTTTACAGTGTTTCCATATATGAATAAAGATTCTCTGTGGTCTAAGCAGTGAAGATCTGATTAGCAAACCTCATGAAGATGTTCACAGTTTAATACAAGTGACACTTATTTGCCTACAGCCATTTTTCTAGTAAGTGAAAGAACTTAATGAATAATTGAAACATTGTTATTTGATACCTGCTCAATTATTCAATGGTAAAAGAGAGAATATAAATTTTTAGGTAAACATTGCTACCCTGAATTTGTTTAGCTGTGGTGCTAAGATCACAGTGGCAGCTTCACCCACAGTGACAGTGAAGAAGTCAAGCCTATTTTCTGATGGTTATTCTATGTTCTAACAGATAAGAAACATCCTTTTCTGAGGCATTAACACTGGGGGGTCTTATAATGTTTGTGGATCTGGAGTGTGTTCAAGAACACAGAAAGGAGGTAAGAGATTTATGCATCATGCAGCAAAATTTATTTTCCTTTTGGCTTTGCCTATTGTATGTTACAGAAAATTTCTAATTCATTACAGAGCACTGGCGCTGAGCATTCTGTTCAGCTATTAGTAATTGCGTTAAATTTCCAGGAAGAAAATATAAGAAAGGTAAGATACAACATTTAGATTGAGAATTTGAAGCAATGATCAACTTACAGCTTGGGAAAAAAAAAAAAAAAAGTTTTGCAGTCTCTAGGTTACACAAGTAAACTGATGACCTACAAGAATCATCTACAGACAGAGTATACATGAGTGCATACAGTACATATATTTAGACAAAGGGACAAAATGCTTCCAGCTAAAATTGAGCAGTCAATATTTCATATTAGATTTTTTTTCAAATCAGACTAGCAAAATATACCTACTTAAGAAATCTAGATCTTGGCAGCCAAAAGTTCAGATATGCCCAGAGAGACACCCTATTATTTGTATAGGGCCTTGCAAGAATATTTGAATGCCTGCCTTGGAAGCAGGTGGCCTGAAAGAGCTTTGGAGTGGTTGTGGTTACCACCTGCAACAGGCTGACTTCCTCAGGGACACTCAGAGCAAAACATGAAAAACCATGACTCAGAGAAGAGATGAAAATCAAACTTACCACTGTGACAGTTATATTATCACAGGGAACGTTGCAACTCATATGACTTTATTAATAGAGGAGACCAATTCTTCCAAAGACATGTATTTCAAATACTCTGTCTGGACTTTCTGGAATGGTGTTTTCTAACTCCACCAGGAATCAGCCAGGACTTCACACCTGTGTAGCAGGTCAATTAAGTGTTCTTAACTTTACTCTGTGTACAGAAATCAGACTCTAAGGTTGAACTCCCAATGGCTTTGTTTCTACAACTCTTTTCAAGGTTTTTCCAGTTCTGACTTGACCAAGTGCTCACCTCTGGGCAAAACGTTCTGTTAATATTTGCTCTGTGTAGGTTATTAGACATGCAAAGCTTACATGTACTAAATAGACATGAAATTTTGATGTCATTAACTTGTACTCCTATAGGTATAACTTTTGGGTTACCTTCAGGAACCTGAGGTCCTAGCAAAAATTTGTTCAGAGTACAATAGCAGATACAGCTTGAATTTCCAGATTTCTTGCAAAAGACTAGCCCTTTCATTGCTTATTCTAAAAAAGGACAAAATATTGCAAGGAGAAGCATAATGGCATGATTTCCGAAGTAATTTAATTGTCCCTGATGCTTTCCCAAGTTTGACAGCAGTATCAGAAGAAACAAGGTACTGCTTCCACAAGTTAATGATAATGCCTTCAACCAGGACAGCAATAATTGAGTTTTAATGTCCTGCACTGTTGCTTGTCATAAATCCTCTCTATGTGAAACTCTAACCTCTGCTAGGCAAGATTAATGGTTAACAGTGTATATAATATTTATTAAACCTCTTTTTATATTGCTTGGCAATCTGTGCTGCCATCAAACAACTTGAAATAATTGACATTTAGCGCATCAACCTTCTTTTGACTAAGAAGCATGACATTCATGTAGATAGTAAACATTTGGCAATTGCTGTAAATGTCTTCAAATTTAACGCCATGACCTTTTCTCAGGTAAATGTTTTGGGATAAAATGTAAATAGTGATTTGCTGTATGTCAAATATCATGCAACGTCAAGTTTACTGTCTTATCCTTGGGAGGTTTGCAACTTGATTCTGACCTGTTGCTTCATCTTTTAAACTTTTGTTTAAAGTACATGTGTGCATTTTTTTCAGTCTCTTTTTAAGACGGGAAGAATTTCATTGAATTTTCCTTTTTCTTCTTAGTTTTACAGTTCTATTGACAGGAACCCAGTAAAATTATTACTGAAATAAACAAGATGAGACACATAAATTTTAGCAAAGTGACTTTAGTAATGTTGTATATGTAAGAGTGTTTTAAAAAATGGTATTTTTTTTGTTCTTAGCTTGTCCTGTCATGTACTCTAAAGACAGTGCTCCAGAAACAAACGGAACCACTAAATTCACACTAGGAAAAAACGTTGAAGAAAAAATTACTACAAAAACAATAAATGTTGGATTCATTCAGGTCAAAAAGGCATTACTATGTCGTGATTGAATTTGGTCCAGAATGAACACAGCAGGTGTCTGATTGCATGTGAGGTCAGCAGGTAATTATTTACATTTAGCCACTTTGGAGTACACTCAATTTGGAAAGAAAACCTGGAACATTTCCCTGTACACTCCTGTGATTTAGAAATGGAGGTATTTAGTTATTGATATAACCTATGAGTTCCTATCCGTGGAAACACATGCAAGTGAGAAAAGATTCCTTGAGGGAGAAGAATCTAGGGAGTTACTAAGAGAACTGCTTTGGTCAATGGGGACCTAAACAGTATGTTATAAGACTTAAAACATGAAACATGCATGCATGTTTAAGTCCCATGACTTGTCTTCCTGTTATCCTACTCCATCCCCATTTGGCTGAGCTTCACATACTCCTACCAACCCTTGATCAGCTTCCGAGGCCCATAGAGGTGTGAGTAGCAATTCTTGTGCCAGGAGAAGTCCCTGCTGTTGTCTGAGGATGAACCCAAATCCTTCTGATACTGCTCTTAACTGCCATTTTAGCCATGAAAATTGGAAACAGTTTCTAATACGGAGGTCTGTCTCTTAAGGACAGCCATAGGGCAGAGCACATACTTGCTATGATCCAGCTATCATTGCTATAGCTATCATCAGTGGTCTGTTGTCATCATGTTTCTCTTCTACAGGACGGTCCTGCTCCTCTGACTAATTTAATCTGCTGCTTTCAGAATATCAGTTTACACAGGAAATTCCAAATAAGGCAGATAAAGCCTCAGCAAGAACTGCTCATGTAAAACTCGTTCTCACCATTACCTGTAAGATCCTTCTCAGTTCCTTCCCCCACATCCCCACAAAGAGTTGTAGGATGCATGAGGATCTCAGGTTGTTCTTCAACAACAAACCCTTCTCCAGAAAATTCCAAGCAAGGCCAGATATTTCCTGCTCACCCCAGGTTTGGACTGCCAACCTTATGTCTCTTACATTTACTGTCAAAAGCCAACCATCAGTCTCTGCTCCCAGTGCTCCACCATACTGAACATCACATGTGCCAGGAACAGACTCTTCCCCATTCAACATATTTCCCTACCAGTAGTCAGTAAAGCTTCCTGGTCTGTCTCTATAACCCAGCAAAATCCTCTGCATGGGTAGCCAGCGCTAGCCTTCCTTGTTTCCAGACGTGCTTGTTGTGATAATAAAGCTTTCAGTCATCTATTCAACTTTCTATGCCAAGGTGGCATTAGTGGACCTCCTTACAAATGAATACGCTGTGCAAAATTAAAAAAAAAAAACAAACAAACCAACAAAACCCAAAAATACCCAAATAGCTGAAATGAATAGCTAAAATTAAATGCAGAGAATGGACTTCCAAGACTTACACAGCTAGGGTATATTTGGATTTGTGTGGATGAAAAAAGGTATGAAATAAATGCCATCAGACTGGGAGGAGCACTCAGCAGAAGCCATTCAAACTAGAAGTCACAACACACATTCCAAACATTTGGCAAAGCGGTGCATGAGTGATAGAACTTAGAGGAAGTCATTAGTGTGGTCATGAACCCCGGTGTAACCTGAGAAGAATAACAATAATCCAGGATAAAGAAGTTAAACGTATCTGCAAAGTAACAAGGAGCAAGAGTCCCATCCTAAGACATCCACAACTTGAAAGGCAGAGTGCAGGATGCCGTATTATTGCTTGGCTTAACTGAGCGCTGATGGGGCAATACGGATGAAATATATTCTGCCAGTCTGTCACTGTCTGCAGACTACCAAATAATAAGTATGGATATGCTTTTTAAAAAGTAAGAAATTAGCTTTGTATTCACAGTGACATATTCAGTGACTGAAGGTGTCTATCCATTAACTCCGTATTTGCAGAACAGGCAGTATAAAACTCATTATCTCTTGACTCAAACAACAATCAAAGACACTGATGAGGAAAAGAGCTAACTCCATCAAGTCATCAGTAGCTATAATCAATAACCAGAGCCATACCTTTGGCCATCAAACTGTAAGTGGCAAGAGAAGATAAAGGCAGCCATTTGTTACAGTAACAATGACCCTATAGTAAATAATAATGTCTCAAACACGTAAAAGTTTAGTTGGATTTCACCAGGATCTAACTTCCTTAGATACTTTGTTTCTGGATCACATTTAGAAATTTTGACCTTCCCTATTGATTAAATGGCAATTTCATATAGCCAATGATTAGATAATCCAATCTTATCTGCCAAAAGTGATCAACCGTATATGAAATAAAGGGCAGAAGTTGTGTAATTTACAATACAAATGAGCTGGTTCCTGTAGCTCTGATTAAATAAAACAAAAAAATCAAATTAAACAGTGATCAAATTATAGGGGTGGCACTGTAACAATTTTAATTTTTCATGATTCATTTAATTTAAGACAGCACTTAGCTAAAAAATAAATAAAAAAGAAAACCCTTTTTACTCTGTCCTTCTTTGAAGTTAATTAGCCTTACTTAAAACTATTTCTTGAAATGCCATGGTGCAAAACATTGAGAGCTATTTTCAAAGTCATCCAAGTATTATTTCTACACCACACATAAAAGTGCTGACAGCATCCTCAGTGATAAATTTAATTTGGGGATAATGCTTCCACTTCTAAAAAAGATTTTTCCCAAGCTGTTTCAGTCCATTCCAGAGAAGTTTCTTCCATTAAAATACTAAAAAGACAACTTCAAAGCATCTTCTCAGTTGATTGTGTCCTAAAGACCAGCAAGCAATTCAGCCTGAAGAACTTACGATTTAGGCAGCTTTTCCTGTCCATCCACGCGAGCTCCGTGCCCACATGCAGGAGGACAAGGGGAGGCAGGTGGCTCCCCCTGGACACCCTTTTCCTGGAGGAGAGGAAGAAAAAGTGTCTGTGGTCACTGATCTGCATCAGGAAATAGAGTATTGGAAGGAAACACCATGAAGCTACCTCTGAAGAGCATGCATCATTAGACATCAGCTTTGCGTGATATAGCTGTTTTCCACTGATATGGGAATTAAGTTCTTTGACTGGAGAATTCATATTAAGCTCCTGCCCAAAATGACATGTGGAGTACACTGCCCATTTTTAATAAAGAACTCAATGCCAAAAAAGTAATAGGATTGTCACTGTGGCTCTGATATCTGGATCAATAGGTCAAACGTACACAAGAATGCACAGGTGGTCATTTTTTGACAACACCGATTCAGAAATAAAACAATTACTGTAAGCATGGCATCAAAGCTATACTGTTAACAAACTGGAAGATAGGTTCTTTCTGGAAATAACGTAAGTGAAAGTTCGGAAGCGGAAGATGGGATAACATAAAATTAAAGTGATTGAAGTATATTTGGTGCATTTTAAAGCCATATTTTTTTAGAGATAAAAACAATGTAAGGGTAATCAGTGGTTTAAAAGCAGCTGATTTCAAAAGAAAAGAGCTAAATGGAGATGGTGAAAGTATGAAAACCTGGGATGCTGCCTCCCTGGCACTAAGAGAGAGGCAGCAAGGTGAATACAGATAAATGATTAAAATAATTACTTAACCCTAAAGAGGAAAGTGTAACCTTGACTTATTTATAACTAGTATTTACTGGATGAGCTATAAAACTTCTGAGTTTTTGAGCACACAATTGAAATTCAGTAAAGTGACAGCACAGATTTTTGAGATGATACCTGTGAGAGGCTATGTAGAGTTAACCAATTTACAAACCTATGAAATTCCAAAGGCTCTGAAGAGCCATGAAAGTAGATGGCCTGAGTAAAGCGGGAAGTGATCTATGCGGTTTCAGTATAGTTGCATATAACGGAATTTGTTTTTATAATCACTGTAAATAACATACAAAAAGAAGAGAATTACAGTTGCAAATTCGAGCACATCAAAGGTGATGCACTCTTAAATCAGCTCCCATTTATTATATATCATGATACGGTCTTTAATGACATGATAACATACCCCTACCTCATTAAGTGTGCAGAATGTACTGTGATTAAAGGAAGAATGTTTTACAGTGGGGAAAAAAGCACCTTCTGTTACAGCACAGGATGAAAGCCCAGGAAAGAAGGATGTAGCCGTATCTATCACAGACTGCATATGTGATGGCTATCAGAAGGCAGATAAAAAAGGATTTGGAATATGACTGCATGGCCAAACTTGTACTTGCTAATTTCTGAATATATTTTCAGAGGTGTCTTTCTCTTTCTCTTAGCACCGTTCTCTGTATGAAATAAGCGTTACATGCAAGCAAATTACAGCAAAGTTATAAGATGCTCAAGTAGTCCTGTATTGGTGATAAAGCTTTTTTATTCCAATGACATTAAAATACGTAACAGTTCTTAGGAACAGTAAGCTAGGAAGAGTCATTTTCACTACAATGCAAATTAAATTCTAATAAAGGAGTGCAGACCAGTGAGGAAATTAAAACATTCTTGCCATTTCAGCTCATCTGATACAGATTTTTACACTGAGTCATGAAATAATGGAAGCTTACAGTATTCAAAACACAAATGTCCTTAAACATTTGATCTGTCCTGTAAATGCTTTTCTGTACAAAGCATTTTGCTGGCAGGCAGTCCCACTCTACACAAATAAATTCTAATTCTAGACTTAAAAATACTTACTACAAAGTAAACAGCCTTCCATAGGTAAGCCATTGTAGATATTCTCCAAACAATTTTTCATTGAAACAGTTCCTTTTATGTTTATTTTCAAAGTATTGCAGAACCTGTTTCTGAAAGTCAAGCAGGAGCAGGCACTGGTTAAGTTGTAAAAGATACTTCTCAGACATAAGAGGCAAGATAAAGAAGATGTTAAAGAGTAATTAGTATACTGAGTAATTAATGGTCATATGTTAAAATGTATAGAAAATTCCAGATTTATATTCTCTGACTCACTACTATCTCATTTTATACAGGAAAATGTTATATGTTTTTCAAAACGTTAGCTGAATTGTAATTGGCACGTGAAACAAAAGCTTAGCAATAATAAAAATTTTCATCAACTCCCAGTGCAGCTTAAATGAGAATTAATATAGTAAATATTTTTAAAAAATGCAAGGCTACAAATCGAGAAATTGTAAACCAGAAAAATCTGTTTCGATAAGAATCAAGTTTCTCCAAAAGACTCTTGTTGCTTCCTGAAACTTAATGCTAGTTCTTGAAGTCACCTCCATTTTTTTCTGCAAGCCCAAATGTACATAAGTACACACAAATGCTGTTTATAAATCTGAAAAATAGATGTTTTCAAAACTGTAATACTAAGGCTTTTGAATGCTGAAGAAATCTTTTTAGTAATATTGCAAAAAGCGAAAATTCATCACAGAAGAAAATTAGGAAAACACATGTGAGCTCATTTCTGACTTGTCAACTATTTTGGAGTAATATGATATACAACCTGTGATCTGCAATGATTAATGTCCAAATAAATTGATCTACCAGTAACTACTTTTTGTTCCACTTAAAATACCCTGACTTTTATTGATTTCAATATCAGGTTTTAAAACTCATTTTAGAACACTGCTGTATATTTATTTTGTATTTATATCCCTAAATACCTCTGATTTTCTCACGGTTGTGGTTCTATATAAAATAATAATTTCAGTCAAGAGAAAACCGTGAGTGTCCTTTGAAATGTGGAAAAGAATATAAAGGTAGTACTCAGCAAGTACATTAACTGTACACTGACAATCATTAATTTTAGCTAATGTGGACTTATCAGGATTAGCAATTGCTACTTGAATGTAGGGATTTCGGTGTTGCTGCAAAAGGTAAAAAAGATTTAGCACATCTTGGAATATAGACTTTAATACAAGAAGTGTAGGGATATCTTGATTAACAATTCATGGAAGATCCTGAGGTTAAAAAAAGGGCCAATTAGGTTATTATTTCCACAGAACAAGTTGCTTCCCTGCTGTAAAATGTCAGGTAGAACAGCCCAGAGTCTCTGTTGTCACACTAACAGTACACTGATTTAACCCTTCTTTTGTCTGGTTTATAGGAAGTTCAAATTAGATTCCATCAGTTCTACCACCCTAAGATGAAGCAAGCTCCTTGATTTTATATGTCCTGTGAAATCAGTATTCAGGACACTTTCAGAGTTGAGGCTGCCTATTAGGAGGCAAAAGCTTTTCAGTTCTGAGGATGGCTGAAAACGGACAAGACTCTGCAAACAATTTGCAATTTATACCCGAGGGTGACCAGTTCATATTAAGTGTTTTTAACTTATGGATCAGAAATTAGGCTCCGTGGAATCATTTCTGGCACTTGTTCTAGCTGCCTGCCCTGCTGGTACAGAAGGCAGGGAGGAGCCGCCTGTGGCTAGTGTGGCTAGTGACTGCGCAGGCTCCTTCCGCAGCCCCCTGCAAAGGGTATTTCCAGGAAAAAGCTCCACAGCTGGACGAAGCAATGTGGTGATGGCTTGTTTCAGGGTTGTAGGCACAGCAGGAAAGGGCTCTCTGCAACCTCCCCACTCTGCTCTGCACCAAATGCAGCTGGACCAAGTCAGAGAATACAGACCTATGTTGTGCCTCCATCCTGGGCATCAGCAGTGCTGCAACACAAGGGGCAAAAATAGCACGGATAAATAATGTGGATTTAAATGTAACAAAATGAGACTTTGGAATCATCGTTAGCATTAAAAATGCTTTCAATAAGTGGTTGTTAGCAGCACACATTTTTTACTCGGAGAATCCAAATCACTTCTTAAACAATGGGAGGAACCATCATTCCTGTCCCAACCTCTGGGGGACCTTCTCTGCCTCAAGGAGCTTGTAGCCTTGGTTTTAGCAAGTTACGCAGCAAAGCCGCACAGTATTAGGTAGGTGGGTGGGATCTTGATATTTTTTCCTTCTCAGGCTTCCTCTGGTACAGAACTGAACGTCTGCCAGCCTTTGGATGAGCACCTGCGTGTGCACAGAATGTTTCTATCCGAGTGCTGAAACTATTCTTAGGCAACATTTGTTTAAATCTTCCCTTTTTAGTAGACTTGCTGGTTGCTCTACATTGCTAAATATGTCTATACATTGAATGGCCACCCAGCTTATGGCCAAAAACTCTAACTTTTAATATTTGACCTGTGTGAGTTTGGGGATCATGATTTTTTTACTAAACTTGTTCAATATAAATTCCAGAAAAAATCAAAAGCTCAAAACACTCTTCTCAAGTTCATGCAGCTGTACAACTTAAAATTAAGATCTAAAGAAGTCCTGATATCCAGAAGTGAACTCATTATATGTCAAAACACACAGCAGCACCCTCGGCTAAATAAGGTGGAGGCAGGAAACTTTCATACCACTTTAAAGGAAAAGTCAGAAAAGTTCTTGCTCATTTCCGCAGTCTCTGTGCATGCTGGGATACATACAGAAATTTGTAGTCAAAGGCCATTCAGGTATAAACTAATCCCTAGATCTTCAAATATCTTCAGATATCAAGCTCCTGAACTTCCATTGACTCCCAAAGGCTTTAGCGACCTAAATCGGTTTGAAGATATGGTTAGAGAGACTCCTTTTTTTTTCCCCTTTTCTCCTTCACACCAGTCCTCACAAGAAAGTGACTATTCAAATGTACTTCTCCACCATCGGGTACTACTGCTCAACGCAAAAAAAAAGAGACTCTTAAGTATAAAATTTCATCTCTTAGGGAAGGAATGGAAGGGGAACTCTGCAGGATGGTTATCGCAAGCCCAAATTTGCCACTGAACCCTCACAGTCAGCAATGGAGAGTGGCAGCAGGGAAGCCAACGCTAGATCTTTTCTGCACAAGTGACTCTAGAGGCATTTTGTCTCTCCTTGAGAAAGTGACACAATGAGCCTTTCAGTGCAGGCAGAACATCTGAAGTCATTGAAGTCTTAGTGTTTCCTTATTAAAGTAAAAATTTCCAGGATAGGGAGTTCACATGGCTGCTTGATAGACAGCCATATGTGGCCACATAAGCCCACTTTTAACCAGTGTTCTGTTCTAACAGAAATTCTCTGTGTAATAGAGAAAATTAGGGTAATCAATCTATTTTTGTAGAAAGGGCAGAAATAATTTTCTAGCATATCTAGCATGCACAGTATAGAGATGTCACAAGAAGTCCTTAAAATAAAGTAGGTAGCAAAAGTAATCACTGGACTTGTATACGCATTTTAGATGGATAGAATAAAAAACTAGTTATCATCAGCTCACCAGGAAAGGTGAAAATGCCACACTTCAGAAACTACTAGGAAAAATATTTAGTGAACAAATAAAAAAGTTATGAAGCTGCAACTATAAATAGAGTTTAGAACATTTTACTTTTAGCTTCTTTTCAGCGATCAAGCAAAGCAGTTATTAAGTGAAAAGAAATTACCAGTTTTCAAATGTGGTTATTTTGAGTACACTTACCCAGTAATAGCTGTACTATTTAAGTTAAACTACATGCTAGTAAAATGACTATGAATTGCTAATAATTAACAGGAAAAATATAAAAGTAATCTTTTACCTTTGTTAGTGAGCTGATGATAACTAGTTTTTATGGCATTCCAAATACATGTATTTAGAAACAATTGTGAAGCAAATGTTAGATAAATAGGATTATAAAAAAAATGTTCAAAATCAGAAATGTGCACTAGTTTAATCCTTTACTTTTTCATTGGACCAACACAGGAATTTGTTTTCACATTAAAAATTTTACAGTGTGCTGCACACAAGAATATAAAAAATTAAACGCCGAAAGATAATGGCTAATGATTTAACTTCTAGGATGTGATCTGCATTTGATAAAACTGACAGCATCACTCGGAGCTTTAGAAGAAGAAAGATCATACTGCTAGCTATCAGAATCATAATTTTTCCAGCTGCCAGGAAAATTAAGGGCTTATAGATCCGCATCCAAGTTGGCTGAAATTTGTATAGCGCAAGTCCTAACCACATAGTGTCTCTATAGACAGGTGTGCAAAACTTGGTTGCGAGCATAGAATTATCCGCCAGGTCTCAAAGATGACTTCTTTTTGCCACAGTAGAATTAGGACTGGAGAAATGTGGGAGGTAACGATGGGGGAGGTAACGATGGGGGAGGTAATAACGGCGAGGTTATTTTGGAGTGGAAGAGTTCACTACTGTATCTCGTCTTCCATGAAACACAAAAAAAGTAGAAACAATGGGAAAGATGCATTTCCTCTTCCCCAACAAAAGTAGAATGTAAGGCATTTAGCAATAGGCTTCAGTGAAATCTGAACAGCTCTCCACTGTAAGAAACTGCCTTTTATTATTTCAAAGAATTCTCAAGAATGTTGCTCTCCTTAAAGACTCTAATAGAGACTCTAGTAGCTTTTCTGCCAATGGAAAGACCTTCTTATCCTTACTAATCCCCCAGTAGATTGGTTTAGAAAACCAAAAGATTTCACCATTCTTTGTATACTTATATAGCACATTACTACGTTATTTAAGTACTTGAATTATTTTCCCAGTTGGAGCAACAAAATGGAGTTAAATTACTACTGCTCAACTACAGTGGTCTGTTTCCTGGGGCTGATCCCAACATTCCTCTGCCCTCTTCTCTGTGCAACCCTTATTTAGAAGCACCAAGATTTTTGATAGAACTGATTTCTCCTTTTTTTTTTTTTGCACATCTTTCCACACAGAATATTTACAGGAATGTAGGATTCCAGCTTGCAATTCTTGCACCTAAAAATCTCACATTGAATGCATGGTCACTAGACGAATTTGACCTATGACTGAAAGCATCTGAATTGATGGCATGACAATGTTGTTATGGAAATGCCTAACATACAAAGCCATATGACACAGTAATTTTAAACATACCTTGTCTGAGAACTAAGGATGAATTCTCAGTTGCATCACCAACAGACATATGGTCTGAAATCTGTTCTGTGAATGTGAAAATTTTGCCAATGGAATTTATAATTATTCTACAGATTGGATTAGTTGATAAGGCATTATATGTGATTTGTTCATATTGACTTTAAATCCTAGGGAAGAAAACAGCACCATTTAGACTATAAAGAAATTATGACATTTTTACAAATCAGCCAAAGTGTGAGTTGAAGTACACTGTAACCTCAGTTTAAGCAAATGAGTTGCTATTAGCAAGAGGCTGTGAATGCAGTTGCTGGTGAATCTATGGGATTTAGAATGGTCATTACCGAAGCAGAAGTCGCCATGTGGAAGCCAAGGTGAGTTATTTGAGTACTGAAATATATGTAGGTCATCAATGAGAGATATATATGTTCAGTCCCACCTTTTTTTTTTTTTTTCTTAAGTAAAAAGGAGGATGGCTGAGAAGGAGGAAGCAGTGGCAACTCTTCCTGAGCTATTAGTAGAAATAAAAAGTCCTACATGGGGGAGGTTCATATCCATGTCCTGTAATGGGGATGAAGTTAGAGGGGGAGGAGGCAGAGGCTGTGGCTCAATTTACAAGTATTATGTATTATTTTTAATGCCCACTCATCTCTTGTAATTCCTGTCCAGAAGTTCTTGAAAAAAAGTAAGTAAGAAGCCAGAATAAAGCTCTCCATAAGTCTTTGCAAGATTCTCAGTCATAACCTGATGTCTGAGAGGACCTACTTTTGAAGTGGGAGAAGCAGATGAAATAATTTCGCTCTTCTGAAAACCTCTGTATAGAGCTTCTGTTTTTGGTCTTTTATTCTCAAGACAATTAAGGGGTAAAATGTTTACTTCTGAATGACTGCATGTGTAAAGATGGAGCCCTAAAGACATATTTTTTCAGGAACAAGAATTCTCAAGCTTATTTACCAAAGTGCTCTTTCCCACCAAAGTTAAACTGCATATACCACAGTCTCTGTTTTTCTAGGTATTAGAAATTCAAAATCACTTCTCATTATATTTGGCACTGATCTTACTCTTAATTTGAAGCATGTGGTGCAAGCCAGAGATGTGCTTCTGTAATCCGTTGCCCTTTAAACAAATAGACTTAAAGTTTATAGCAGACACATTATTAGTAAAATTAACCATTTGTTTCCAACAACAGTGATACACCCCCTGGATTCCTTCTCCTCTGGGCATGCTGCACCAGGCTGCTGCCTCTGTCACAGGCTGTACACTACAACTCAGTGGAAACACAAGCTTGGCAGAGTGGTGCTGGGGAGGTCTTTATTCTCCCAGTCTGCACCTTTCAAGGGACCTGTAATAGTTCTTAGTAATTTCTGAGACATTCTGAGTAATTTTACCAGTGTGCCAGGTGTTAAATGTTTGCACTCCTTGTCTTACATCATATTGAGGACAATGAAGAGAGTCTGGCATTATCAGTAATTTCCCAGAAGCACTGATGACACTTAGAGCGAAGAGCTAAAGGCACTGAGGCTGATGAAAAGAAAAGGAGATACCTCTCAGTGGTTTGTATCTTCTTCCATCAGTATGTGCTTTTCCTGATTAATGAGTTCACGTTCATGAGGGAAAAGGTCTTGGAGGCTCCCACATAGAACATTTGTTTCTAGATATCATGGCATATAACTCACAGCCCAAGGATGAGGAGCCCAGTTTCATAGAATCATAGAATAGTTTGGGTTGGAAGGGACCTTTAAAGGTCATCTAGTCCAACCCCCCACCTACTGTACAGCAAAGCCCCAGTCTGAAAATATTTTCTTCTCAAACTGGTGAACACTGTTCTTCCAGCAACAGCCCTAACTTCCTCTTCTTCCTCCTCTTTTCCCTCCACAACATGGATAACCTCCCCAAACCTCAGTTTAGCATCCCCAAACCTTTCCAGACAACACAGTCAGCTCCTGGAGCATTTCTCAAGCATCACACAACCTACCTATTTCTCCAACAGAGCAGTGTGCCCCTGGAAATTCCTAAAGTACTTCTGCTACTAGAAAGCATTTGCAATTATCACGTTTCTACACTCTGGGGAGATAAAAAGCCAGCCTGGACAAATTCTATCAAGTACCCACTGCTCAGTTCAGGTAAGATAGAAGTGTATGTACGTTTAGCCAAAAAGCACACATAGAACTAATTTTAAAATAAATATTTGAATATTATCCTAGCTGATTTACATCTACTTAGATGTTTATATAGATTAACATTACCATAATATTAATATTAATATTAATCAGAAAAGCATACAAAATATGAAAGTATTCAGTGCTCAGTAGTGGTACAATCAAAGTCTCAATACTATATTAAAGGCAGTATCATAGCTAGTTGTGTATGTTTTATTGTTTTGGGTTTCTTAACTAATATTTATCTTTTTATCTAAGGAGGACATAATTTAATCTAAAGATGTATTACCTTTTGGAATACCAGAAATGCCAGAGCCAAAGCACAATATGTGACATACAGTATGAAGCATAAAGAACACAGGCATAGCCTTGTCCACCAGATTTATTCTGTGAAACAGAGTGCAATTGAATTACATAACTATCAGATTTCAAGAGATGCTCTCAAGTATCTTTTAATCTTACTAAGGTTACCTATTTTCTTGTAAGAATTTACAATTCAGCAATTAAGAGGCTTAAAAATGTTGCTACTTACGTTTTGTCTTTATTGCCATTTTTTATAATGGATAGTGAAATAGTTGCTGTTTTGTATGCAATTTCTTCACCAGATTTATATAATTCTGTTTCCTCTTAACAACCCAGATACCTTCATGGCAAGTTGAAAACCAGCGGGTGCTAACTTGGGTCTGCTTAAGTCAATGATAAAGTCAACAGAATTTCAATTGCGATGTGCAGGGGCATGATTTAAATGCAATGTTTACACTGAGTAGCTAGCAGAGTTACTAGCTAGGTATGTGAATCATGGTGATAGGGATATAATATTACATGTGTCAATCCAGAGTGTGTCTTGAAGGCCCACCTACACAACCAAATTGTTGAAGGGTTGTGAGACATGTTTATGATCTTTTACACTGATAGAAATAACTTCCTATCTCCAGCTTCGAAAAAGTACTTTTGTCTTCCTCTGTGTGAAAACTCATTAACTAGAGTCATAGTTTTAAGCTAATAAATAAATTGATGTATTTGCACCATCATGTACTACAACTCTTTCCTTAACCACTTCATAATGAAGTTAAACTGCAAATTAAAAGGTATCCTTCTGTTCTTTTATTTCAAAAGTCCCCAAATTTGAAGCTATCATAATGAACGAGGTTTTGACTAATTCAATACCCAAACTAAATAAAGTACTGTGACGGGAAGGTGGGATGCTAAGCTGTACAAACGGGACCAGAGATCAGCAAAGTCAGTAGTGTGTATTTGTAGTGTGACTTTGCACCTTCTGTACTGTTAATTCATTAGAGAATTTACTATGTGCTCCTTATCACAGTGTACAAAGACTGAGAGATACTTCAATGATTACAAAATCAGATGACACCACTGGGCAAAAAACCCTGTTATATGTACTGTGGCAAAAACTATAGGCCTGTTCTTTCCCATCTGACTTTAGCCATCAAAGAATTACGTGTTATTTTCATGAAGAGGGAGAAATATCTGTATTTCTAAACTTTTGCATTTATATTAAGCACTTACAGAGATTAAAGATCACTTTAGATGATTAATCTCAGCAAAGCGAGCCCTCTGGCTAGTGTATGAGAGACTCCAGAGCTGTGGAAAAAAAATGGGGGGAAGAGATCTCTTGTGGACCTCTTACTTCCACAGATGTAGTGGACTGTTGTGTGGAGTACCAAGAAATTCCCTAAGATGTCTTAGAGAATTGCAATATTCCAGATTCTATTTGTTTTTAGCTGCCATAGAGTACAAAAACCATCTCAAGAGTACCAGATATTTGCATCATATCCAGGACTTCCTATTATACTTTCACTTTGTAGAATCTTGGAAAATTGGATGAAATTATTTCATTTACTAATTCACCAAAAATACCACTTCGAGGCTCTATTCTGATAAAAATAATGTATGAGCTCTTATATTACCTATAGATACTGTCAACTGGCCTTAAACTAAAGAATGAGATACAGAGATACCCATTATTACTAACTCGAATAGAAAAAAATTACATATTGTCCCTTCAGAGAAATTCACCAAATTAAAGTTTTCTTATCACTATATCTAATTGCAAAATGTAATTACTCTTGTTTTAGGTATAATTAATAATCATATAAAATTCTTCTGAATAATTTGATAGCAAGTGGAACTAAAAGAATCAATGTTCCTATTAGTATTCATTGAAAATAAGATTTCCTGTATTGTTCTCAAGTGTTACGAGTTCTATAATCTTCTCCTATAAAATAGTAAAGTTCACTTAATAGTCTGAAAACAGCTTTTTTAATGTTACATCAGCATACTAATTAGATAACAACTATGATACCTTTCTGTCTTCCAGCATACAGATGCTTCCTTGAAAGGAAAGAATTTCAGCCCTAGTTGCTCTTATCAGCTGGGGCACACACCGAGAAGTATCCATGGGTTATCATCTCCCTCGGAGACAGAGACATTTAGAGGGGGAAACGGGTGGTGCAACAGGCATTTTTAGCAGTTCTAGGAGCTGATGTAGTTTGGTTTCATCAGGTACAGTGTAGCTGGGATGAACCATCATCCTATTCATCACCCTTGGTCTGTGCTTCTGGATGAAGCTGGGGCGTATTTTCTTTCCCTTTCACTTTCTTTACTTTACTTTTAACCCTACACATCAAACAATTGGAAACAGGGTAACATCATGATCAGTCCTTCCAAAGCAGGGATGAGCTGAATATGAATGCCGCCTCTCGAAAGCAAACACAAGAAATGGTTCTGGTGCAGGTTCTCTGGGCAGAGACGCGCTCCACAGTGACTGTCCCTTACTAGGACAACAGGGCTGGTGTCCTCTCTTTGCTGGAGACTACTTTCAAAGATAATCAGAGGATATGCACCCATACCTTAAGCTTGTTGAATTTATGGTGTCATACATCTCCAATCTTTACAAGAAACTTCTTAATTAGTCTGTTAGTGTCCAAATCAAATAAATAAATTTCATACTCTAAAAGAATAATCTTGTCTAGTGGGAGGTGCCCCTGCCCATGGCAGGGGGTTGGAATGAGATGATCTTTAAGGTCCCTTCCAACCCAAACCATTCTATGATTTTAGTCTTCTAAACTTAACATAATATACCACAAGCCAGTAAATAACATAAAAGGTTTTTTAAAGTAAAAATTTTAAACAGAGAAAAATGCTGCCTTTTCCTATCTGTATCACTCTGATAAGCAGTTCAAGATGCCACCTGACATGATGCAGATAAATGATTTCCAATTGCTCTTACTTCAGATTTCTGAAGCCTAGAAATAAACTCAAAGAGGGCTTACTTGTCATTACCATTCTTTTTGGGTTGTTTTTTCTTATTAGTAAAAAGCCTTTCCTAGGATAGGTTATTTATTTTGTGGTGTGCTCTAGTGTTTATAGTTTCCCAAAGACACCTGAAATTTCTGCTAAGATCAAAACTTCACCATGTCTGTGGTAGTTAGGGAGTGTTATATTGATTCAGCTTTCATTTCTAATCAATGGAAGTTCACTGGAGAAGTTGTGCCAAACCAGTGTTAATTCCCCCATCACACGCACTGTCAGAAGGCGACGTTTACAGTTTGTCCTCTAATTGTGCCTGTGGGCTGCCCCTGAAGCAGCCCTGAGGGTGGGCTGGCAGAGAAATCACACAGGAGCTTGGGTGGAGAGCAGGAATGGGTCTTTAAACTGCCATTACTGAATGTGGCAGCAAGCAGAATCCTTTCCAGTGCAAAGCCAGGCAGGTTGCATGAAGCAGGGAGTAATATATTGCCTCAGCCTCTTTATAAAGTCTTAGATATCTTCAAGATGGAACGTCATTTGGATTCTTTGGTCTTGTGTGTCTAGGACCATGAATAAGAACCATGTTGTTCAGGATAAGAAAAACCAAACCAACCAACACTTGTAACATGGGACAAGGATTTAAAAATACTTTGGCTAGTTAAGAGCATCTTCTTGTGCTAGTCACCATTAGAAAAACAAAAGTAACATAACTAGAAAGACCTGGGGCCACTCAGACAAGAAAATGATTGTACAAGAACTTAATGACTTTCCTTTATGGATTACATGGAAATGCTGAAGATATATCATGGGAAAATATTCATAAAACATAGCTCCATTTTTCCATTCAGCATGGCCAGGTTTGCAAAATGACTCTTTTGACCAGCTTTAGATGTAGGACAAAAATTTAATTTCAAGAGCATCTTGGCAAGTAGAGCAAGATTTCCAGAACAGACCACAACAATACTTATGTGGGACAGGCTATCAATTTTTCTGCATTAAACTATACTGGTTGCAACTAAATTAGGAGAGAGCTTTAAAAGCATGTTTATTGTATTAACAGCTTTGTGGAAGCCATTAGTAAAAACTATTTTCCAAAAGTAGTAAGTAATATTTTCAGGGAGTTTTTTTCTCTGCTTGTTTATATTTAAAAAGAAATGCTCGTATGAAATTTTCTGTTGCTTAGGAGTACATTTGTTCCACAGGGATTTTGATTTCCAGTAAGGAAAAAGCAGTAGCAGCTGATAAATTCCTGTGTGCATATTTTTATGCAAATATCGCTAGTAATCAATAGGGAAAAGTGATAAAAAAACATATATGCTCTAGAAACAGAATTATTTCTATATAAAATGTTTTCAGAATTTCCCATGAGAAGACAGTGGTTTTAAAATGTAAGTTGCAAATGACATCCTTAATATGAAAAAAAAAAAAAATCTATGGCAAGTTTTTCACAATGTATTTGTGAAAGGCATAGAAGTAAAGATTAAAGGTGCATGCACTGTCAACCTTGGAAACAGTTCCCATTAATTAATTATGTACACAATTCTGGCTATTATGTTGAAAATATGCCTCTGTGAGAGCATCTGTCCTAGCAGTCCCTGTCATCTAGTCGCCACGTTACCATCAGGGAGAGCAGCTACTCCATCACCCAAATATTTTAAGCCTCAAGCTTCAACAGAGCCCAAACACAATCCGTGTTTTACTACCCCTGCTCACTCAGGGGATGCTGCTATGCTGGTTAGGATCCTCCCTCAAGTTTCCTCTCAAAAAACACTTTGCCTTCCTGTGTTTTTCCTGTCACCTGGCTTTTATCGCTGTTCCACCGTAATACAAATTTGTCCTTTCCCATTATTGCTGTCAAACCTGTGAGCTGCCTGATTTCCACTTCAGGTCTCCAGAAGGCACACCATAAACATGCAGGAAAAAGGGAAATGAAGCTAGAGGTAGATACAGGTGCACCATAGATTGCCATAATGGATTACATTTGCTTGCATCATTACTTTTTACTCAGAAAGATAAAGCCGCCAAGTCACTCAAACTTCCAGAAACAGTGCAACTTAGGCTGCTCAATTTAGCCATTCATGTTTAGAAATACACGCAAGAAATTCATGGCTTGTCTGCCTTGCCTTTGAAGAGACCTGAAACTTAACAAACACACATAACAGAAAGGTCAGGGTCATCCTGTATGGCCTGTTCTCCAACTTACTTCCCCCCCCAAACACACGGCTCATTCACCTTGACAGTATTTTATGAATTATTGCATGTAGTTTTTCAATACAGTTCTTTTGAGGCACCTTTCTTTAGACTAGATGTAGACGTACCTTCTTCCATTACAGAAAGCCAATGAGTTGTACCCACCTTTCCCTAAGGCTTGATTGAGCTCTTCCAGCTCATGGTGGATACTCAGATAGGGGTAGTCATTTGCACAACTTCAAGCCTACCAGCTTACTATTTTGACAAATACAAGGCAATCTTGAATTGGTCCAAAGAGCAAGATTCAAAAAAACTACATTAAAATTTGAAACTCCATGTGTCCCTGCTCTACGTGTCCCCTCCCTGTGGCACCTTTCCTGTGCCACTGCACAGCTCACTTCCCCTGCAGTCTCACTCCATCCTCCATCCTCCTCCAGCAGGTGGGTGCTGGGTAAGTAGAAGGCTAAATAAAATTCATGTAACTTGAGTTCCTCCTCTCACAATGACATCTTGGCTCATAGAGGACTAGGCTGTCAGTCCACAAATACAGAGTGATCTGTATCTTTCTGATTGTAATTCTCCAGGACAAAATTCTGGCTTTATTTTCAAGTTAAAATTTCTTAATATCAGCCTTAACTCCTAAACTGTACAGACAGGTTCTTTAAATCATTGTCCCAAGCTGATCATTGATGAGGTCAGGGTGAAGTCAGATTCACATCCTTCACTGTCCTTTGGGCAAAGAGTAGATAAGGTACAAAACTGCTCACCCTCAGTCCGTCTCCATAAAACACCATCATTTTGTAATAACTTCAGTATGTATTCAGCTAAAATACACTCACACCAGATCTAATAAATACTTGGAAAATTATAGATTCTTTCAAAAGAAATAAAATTTTAGGCAGAAATTCTAAGCCCAGTTCAGTATCAATAGAAAAATAATCAACACTGGGCACAAATAACCTCCCGTCTTGACTTCTTGCATGCACTCTTTACATAAAAAGAAAAAAAAATCAAAATATTCATAAATAAAAGCCAAAAGTAATAAGCAAACACATAGTCATGATTATGGAATCTTTGTCAGGCACACGACTTTAGGTGCCACACAGTTTTAGTGAGATATGTCACATTTATCAAACATCAAATGATCAGTTATCCTTTGGACATAAAGAGCATTGTTACCCAGAAAAAGAATTTTCTCTTCAATGAAAAATTCAGATTGTGAAATGTTTTCTATTCAAAATTGGGTGAGGAAACAGTTTTAATGATACTCATCTCCAGAGCTGCTTAGGACAGTTGAACGACTATCATTATATAAAATATAAGCAGCTGGGTTTGACTATTTTAATGGAATTCCTGATAATTTTTCTTTTCAAAGAGAAAAATAAAAACGGACAATTCAAAAAATATATAATGTTATTTTAATGTGTTTTCAGTATAAAATACCAGTGTAAACAGGTATTGTAAAATTTAATATCATAATTTTGACCAATACATATTGCAGCAAATAGTAGCTCTGATGGAAAATTGAGTATCAACAAATTTTCTAATGGCTTTGAGGATCAGAAATTGGATGAAAGAGAATGGAAGTAGAAAAAAAATTGCTCAAATTGGCATTCAGTGGATGTTCAGACAGAGTAATTTACATGTATAGGAGACAGAGGGAAGTCATTAAAGGAAAAGCAAATTATGGGATAGTGTAAGTCAAAATCTGTTCCCTTAGAACTTTAATTAGCTACCCTCATCATTGGTTTTCTCTTGTAGGCACTTCTGCCCCATCTCATTCAATCTACACCAGTCTAGTGCAGCACCTAAATTCAGGGATAAATTACATGTTTTAATAAATACACCCACTCTCTGACAGGCTCAGTCTATGGCTTGTCACTCTTCATGATGTTGCTAAAGTTAGGCCAGCTTTGATGGAAGATTCGCTCACTTCCCGCAGCCTGGATTTAGCTGTCTTGGAAGCACGATCTGAGGCAGGCTCCTTACATTTTGTGGAAAGGCAGTGAAAATTTTATGGCAGCATATATTCTTTCTTAAGGATTCTTTTATTTGATTAAATACAACAGTGCATACTGTTGCGCACAGCATGATTAATATGGTGTATCTGATGTTACATTTAATTCATCCTGTCCATGCAGTTTCAGCTTTCAATGTACCGTAGGCTGTCATTTGTAGGTTTGAGTTAATAGTTCATTCATATGTGTAGGACACTTTGTGTTCCTCAGCAATCATCCCATCTTGTCTTTAAGGTGTGGAAAGCAACACTAGATCAGTTGGCACTTGATTTATATTTTCAAGGCTGTCACCACCACAACAAGGTCTAGGATGTTGTTTATTTATTTCTCAACTGAAAGCTGAGATTCTTAAAAACTGTTCTTGGGCAAGGGGTGAAAAATATTTGGGACTGACTGGGTGCAAAAGTTTTTCAAAGGACTGCATTATCTCCAGCCCTGATCTTTGTGGCCGTTTTCTCTATTAGCAATTTTTCTACATCATTTTTGACTACCAGCTCTGGATACATTTTCTTCTATTGATTTTACCAATGCTATAAAGCATGTCATATTCCTACTCCTACTCAGCACTCCCACAACCACATAGCCATTGTCTTGCTAAGCCAACTCGCTGTAACAACAATTCAGAATGAATCAGTTTTCTACTCAAAACCATGAACTTTTTTGAAGTCACTGCTTGCCAGGAAACAAAGCTTCATCCTGTGCATACAATTTTTTTCTTAAATATCTAGATCAACATTCAGAGTCCTTTTTTTTTTTTTTTAAATGGCCAAGGATGCAGGATGAACCACAGTGCAAATGTGCCCTGGTGCACCCTCGCCAAGGCTGGGCAGGAGACCGAGATACTCCCTGCACAGCAGACCCTGCCCCAGTCACCAAAGTCAGCATCAGCTGTCATATCAGGACAGAGATGCTGCAGCAGGTCTCATAAGGTATGGTAGCAGTTTCCCATTTAGCGAGTATTAATAATTCGTGGGGGAAAAAGATTTTAGTAGACAAATAATGAATTAAGCAATAAATCTCTTGTCATTTTCCTTTTAGTTTCTCGTTGCCATTCTCTCAAGTAATCTATCAAATCACAGTAAAAACATTTGGGTCTAGTGATCACACATTATCATTTTCTCCACTATGCTAACAATTAACAACGCGATTTTAATGTTCTCATATATGAAGAATATTTCAGCATTTTTCAAAACAAACAGAAAA
>JAOXNO010000024.1:56308576-56365719 GCA_028565335.1 Limnodromus scolopaceus | reverse complement strand
ATATAATTATGTAATAAAATATGTATAATACAAATACTATCAATTGAGCAATGAAGTAAAAGAAACAGAACATTTTAACTGCATTTCATAACAATTTAAAATTCAACATGATTTGTAAATAGGCTTCCCTCAAGGTTTAAAATATATTTTAAAAATGTTGCTCAACTTTTAAATTAATAGCATTTTACTGATAGTGCTTTAAATGTCTTTTAATTTCTTTATTCTCAAGCCATAGGCAGCTGTTAGAATTTTTACGAGATCGGAAATGAGCAATATTTGAATATAAACCAACTTTAATCTCTTCTGTTTTAAAGCACTACATTGGGAAAACCTTTAACAAAATTGAATTCATTAGCTTAAGTTGTAACTACAATATAAACAGGCATATATTAAATACTATAATCACCCTGTCCTTGCAGTTACCTTTATGTTCATGCTTACAATAAAGTAAATTTACAGCTCCACAGAAACTGGAGGCAGCTCAAAGCCTTGAAACGCTTGCAGCGTTAATGTAAATTCAGTGCAAACTGATATAAGAGCTGACTTCCCAGAGCCCTGGTGAGGGGTGATGCCCGTGGAGAGCAGGCATGGCCTGGATAAGGCCATGGGGCCAGGGCAACGGGGTGGTGCTTGTGGCAGTGACGGGTCAGTAGGAACATTGCTGGTCACCACCCAGCTGGAGGAGATGGGAGCTGATTGCATTGCTTATGTTGCCTTCTCAAGAAGTCACTGTGGCAGGAGGCCAGCCTGCACACAGTGGGGAGAGAAGGAAAAAGTCCCCACGCCTTGCCCAAAGGAGAGGAGAGGTGGGAAAGGAGCATGAGCTCATCTGGTGCTTTCTTCTCCATCCTTCAACTCAGAGCCCCATTGATCAGGAATTACTGCACTACAGGTGAGAATGAATGATCTCAGGATCTGATTAGAAAGGAATCAGTTAAAATTTCACTCCAGTTTCAAGGACCAAATCCCAAGATGTGTTAAACACATACAACCACTTGGCCCTTTGGGATGGATCCAAAGTCCTAAAACTTCATTGCTTTGTCCACAGCAAATTAAATCAAACATGTCACAAAAAGACTTTTAAAAGACTTAAAAGACTTTTAACCTATGCATGCTGTTGTCATGAGATGTTGGAGAAGTCTGACATAGGACTATTTAGTTTTAGTTGCTAAAACTTCCAGGGCGTTTAGGGAAAGGGATAAAGATGTGGAGAGAAAATGTTGAAAGGAGAAATAGAATCAGGCATCACTTGGAAACCTTTGCTCACAAGGGTACTATTGCTTAGACTATGAAAACACTGTTTAAAGGTCTCTCATCCTCCCACTTTGTCTTTATTCATTGTTTCTTCACCACTTCTCGATGCATTTGATCTTTATTCTCCCCCCTGCCTATGCCTCTTCGTGGCTTGTTCTCACAACAGAGAGATGCTTTATAGACAGTGCCATCGGCTTATTTGAATTTAAGGTAATGGAAGCAAATAACATTTTAGTGGCAGAGAAATGAGTCCAGAACACTTACGGCTTATGCTTTTATATATTGCTATACTGCAGTGTTAAAAATGATGGCCTGTAATTACTTTAAAATACAATTTCCACTTTGAACATGCTAGAAAATGCTTTCTACTAGGTGAACTCTTAGCTCTTGACCTCTGTTCTTGTGCGCAGTTGTGAATAGCCATCTGGAAAGGTTGTACGTATCGCTACTCCTCCTGCACGTGCATATGATTACTGACACCAAGGACTACACAGGAGTGACCCTTAAATGCTCCTGTGCTGGGCAAACTGTATTTCATTTTTAATTCAATATGGAATAGGATTTAATAATAATCTCAGAATGAATTTGGGAAGGAATGTAAAGTCTAAATGAGGAGAAATCATTCACTGAAAAACATTCAGATAACACACAGTTTTATCAACTCTGGCAATTTTACTACTATGCAAATGAGGAATTTGCATGGTGATGTGTTTTTTGTAAAAATGATTTGCGGCGCAGTCTTAAAAATATCCCTATATACAAGTCCCCATATTAATTCAATGAAAGTCTTTATTCATGTCATTGCTACTCATATTAAGGGTATATGCAGTCGCTTAAATACCCATGTTTCTTTCTTATCATTGTTTTTGGTGTATCCTGTGAAAGAATTTAAGACTGCATTAACTAAACTTGCTATAAAATATTCCACTGAAAATATTCAATCTAGCACTCAAAAACATTTCATCCTCATAAAACCGGACTGCTAATGAGATCACATAGTTCTGAATAAGAGCCAGAAATAAAATCAGACTAATCTAATAACTTCTTCATGAAAATTTTAACAAAAGACAAATTAATTTAGTTAAATTAAGTATGCTCATAGTCTAGGGTAAGAAACTTCAGAATGGTCCATTCACTCTTCTCTAGTAAACTAAGCGGAAATCACGGATACCACAAAACGGCTGAGGCTGGAAAGGACCTCTGAATATTGCCCAGTCCAACCTCCCTGCTCAGAGCTGGGTCATCTACACAGGGCTGCTCGGGACTGTGTACAGATGAGTTTGAATACCTCCAAGGAGGGAGACTCCATACCCTCTTTGGGCAACTTGTGCCAGTGCTTGGTCAACCCTTGCAGTAAGAGTTTCCTGATGTTCAGACAGAACCTCCTGTGTGTCAGTTTGTGCTCATTGCCTCTGGTCCTGTCACTGGGCATCACTGGGAAGAGTTTGGCTCCATCTTCTTTGGAGCCTCCCATCAGGTACATATACACATCAATAAGATCTCCCTGAGTCTGCCCTCTCGAGGCTGAACAGCTCCAGCTCTCTCAGCTTGTTCTCTTACGAAAGATATTCTAGTGTCTTAATCATCTTTGTGGCCCTGACTGGACTCATTCCAGTAAATACGTGTCTTTTGTACACTGGGTAACCCAGCACTGGACCCAAGACTCCAGAGGTGTCTCACCAGCACTGAGAGGAGGTGAAGGATCACTACCCTTGACTTGATGGCAATGCGCTTTCCCAATACAGCCCACAAGGCTGATGTCCTTCTTTGCCATGAGGGTACACTGCTAGCTCCTGGTTAGTTAGTTGTCCACCACGACCCTCAGGGTCTTCTCTGTAAAGCTGTTTCCTGGTCAGTCCTAGAGAGCATGGAGAGGATTATGTATGTGCAGTAGGGTAGGGGAAATGGTTGTGGGCTGATGTGGAACCTGAACAACCCTGTTATACCTATATTGAGTCTCTCAATACTTTCTCCATCATGTCAGTGATGCCCTGACTTGGGGAGGTGACAAGCCAGTTGGCAGCCATCTTCCCCATCCATCACCTCACCTGCCAGGGCACAGCCCTCATTTCCCCCTTATCGTGGGTAATATGCAGACTGGCAGAGCCTATTCCCATAAGGGGTGTCCTGTAAGCACAGTCTTGCAAAAAAGTGTCACAGATTGCAGCTCGGTGGACTTAGTAATGGCACCTGGTACAGGAGATGAAGAGCTGGAGGGAGGCCAGCTGAAGCACAACTTGCTTGGTGCTGTATTGGGAACATATGAGACAGGGCCAGATGAAATATATCTCATCTATTGTGGGATTTTTCAGGCCTGGCAACACAGAGAAAACACCATGGATGTTACTGTCATCCCCTTCTCCTCCTGCTCCTTGTTTTTCCCATTTCTCAGCTTATCTTTAAGCTGTTTTCCATGGCTTGTTACCTACAGAACAGCTAAAAGGAAAATCCGTCTGAGTAACCCATGGACACATCTATTTGTACTAGATTTCAGCTGCTTTGAGGGGTTATTTTGTTTTATTAAGCTGAAAAACAGCTCACGTGGGAAAACCAGCATTTTGCACATGTAATTAGGAAGGTAGGATACTCTATTTCTGGAGGTGCACAGTCAAGAGCTGGGAGACTTTGGCACTTACTGAAACAAATAGCTTTTGAATGTCTGAAATTGCTCCTGAATATATTTTGATTACAGTGTGAACATGGTAATAAAGGAGTCCCTTGGGAGAAAAAAGATTTCGATTCAAATATTAATATCATTTGGCTGGGAACTGATTACCTCCCAAGCTAGAGCTATTAGGTTTCTCGTTGATAAACCTTTCTACTGGCTTCTGGAAAGAGTTAGAACTGGGGTTGCCCTCTGCAAACAGGGTGACGAGCCCTACTTTGGGCAGAAGCAACAGTTGTTCCCACACTGGCCGGTGATAATCTCCCTTTAAGGCCCCAATATGACTTCTGATTTTGGTCCCAGACCCTTCGTTTTGCTGCTCTTTCGACTTGACCGATATCAGCTCTGCTAACACAGGGAAAGGAACTGGTTTATTGCACTAGTTCGTGGAGCTCAAGAGGAGCTGGATCTACAACCAAAAGATTTTTCTTCTTTTTAAAGGGGTCCTGAAATTTTATTCTGCGTTTCTGGATAGAGACAGAAGTCTTTCTCTCTGTTTTGTGCCTTGTGACCAATGGCTAAGTTTTTGGAAATAGTACATGCATAAAAATGTGAATATATGTCATTTGTTGTCCAAAAAAAAACAAGTTTCAGAAATTAGAAGGTCTTGGAGCGTTACTACAGGCAACTGACAATAAATAGAGGAGAATAAGTCAATACTTGCTATACCATTGCTAATTCTGCCAGCTGCATCACAAGTGTGTTGATAACTGCACGATTCTTTTTGTTGTTCAAGCCCACTTCTGGGGACAAGATTTTTAACATTTTATTAAAAAATAAATACAATGTTACTGAAAAAAAGCTGTAAATGAGAGACCAGATGCCCTTGAAGTCTCAGTCAGCACTCTTCCTCAAACTGCACACTCTTTTTTTAAAAAAATACATAAATTTTAGAACAATCTGATGCTTCTTGAACCTTTGGCACTGACAAGGCTGATATTACATTAGCCTTTTAGAGCTTTAGGTATTTTTTGAATGTTCTCAAATTGCAAAACAGTTCCCCCATCCATAATGTTAGTACAGTTCATAAAAAAAATAATAATCCATTAACATTAATGAGGTACTTAAATAAAAAAAAACAGTTTAAGAAAATCTCTAAAAATTATATCCCTGTTTTTCTGCTACTAGTCCCTCTGCCACTGTTTGTAGGAATTCAATAAGTTTCTTTTACAAAGCTAGAATCAGAGCATTGAAGAAAACTAAAGCCTAACCTTGGCCTCTTTTCCTTCAGAATTGTCTTTTTTAAAAGGAAAAAAGAGAAAAATAGGAAAAGGTTTGCGCTCTAGCAGCTTCAGCAGCTTCTCTCCACAAAAGTTGAATGGTTTATCAAATATATTGTTCAGCTTCTTCATTCAACAGAGGCAAATCTGCCTCTCATTTCTTAAACATTATTGGGAAACATTATGTAGAAATAATGTAAAAATGAGAGAACACAGCAGCGCCACCATTTTGTGCGGTCTAACACAAAGTGTACACTCTGATATAGTCAGCAATTAAATGGCTGTCAGATGGTCTGCACAATTACAGCACCCTGATCCTCTGGATCACATTTACCTACATCCATCTCTATCTGTAGCATCGTGAGGCTTATCGAGTTCATCCAGGTCACTCACAGACGTAAAGTCAAGCACACAGAAGAACTATGAGAGGGTCAGGGCAGAGTTCAGAGTCAAATGAGATGATTTTGCCTTTGAGAAACAAGGCATGCATACCTAATAGTAAAATTAGGATAGCCTAGCAAAATGAAATATATGTAGGTATATGTATACAGCCTCATGCTAATAATTAATTTGTCTTGTAAAGGGTAAGCACTGCTGAAAGTACTTCAAAAAATTACTAACAACCTCGGATAGAGGTTGCTGTCAAATAGAATAGAACTAACTGCGATTGAGATCTGTAGCAGTAATTGATATAAACATTGACATTAATGCTGAGATACTTACATGGAAGAATTCAGCACCTCATAAACCTCTTTCCATGCAAAAACTGACCTTTTAAGCTAATGACAGAGTTGCCTGTCTCATGCACGGGAACTCAGCACATGCCCATGACTGCTTTTTCCCAAACTGCCAGAACAAATCCCTTTTCATCCTTGTTCTATATCCTTTTTAGGACAGTTGCAGCTCATGATAATGATAAAACAATAACAAAAAGGAATACAGCTAGCTCTTTAATCAATAAAATGTCTTTCCTGAGTCTTGTCTGAATAGTTTGTGCTAGAAATTGGCTGAGATCACTGCAAATCAGTATAATAAAATAATGATGACCGGTTCCTTTGTAGAAAATGAAGCAATAAAGAGCTTTTGTGTTAGCTTTATGTTTTTATTGATAGATACCATACTGGAGACCACACACATTACCGTTATATATGAGAAAAAGCATAGCTGTTTCAACAGACAAAAAATAGAGTGCAGTTGATTCATCGGCTCCTTTAAGAGGACTGGCATCTGGACCACATGCACTTCAAAGTCAAATGCTATACTGAGATGTGCTGCTTTGAAGTACAGCTGCTGATCCAGACAAATTTTGGAGCCTAAACCAGCATATGAATCTGCTGTACTCTGAAAAAAAATCTATTTCAGATGCCAGTTTTGACTCATTTTAGAAAATTGCTGTCTGGATCGGCTGAACTTCAAAGCAGAACATCGCAGTGCAGCATTTTCCTTTGAAGTGCAGCTAATCCAGATAGTGAGTTTTCTCCCCCCCTCCCCTTTTTTTAAGTAGTTAAAATTGGCATCTGACCTTACCAGTATTTCTTCTCACCCTCTGCACATTCTTCTTCCCTTCTCCCTTATTTCTTCTTCTTATGACCTCTCTGAAAAAACCAGCAATACTCACTGTCTTGTTAGCTCCTGCATTACCAAAGCAACTATAAAGAGGGTGGTTGTGGGAATAGCCTATATCAAGTCACATAATGGACAGTAGCCAATTACTGCTTGTCATAAAGTTTGTTAATAAATAATGCTTAATTTTACCATCCACAAAAAGTAAAGCTCAAAATAAATCCCTTGTAAATGCTTGTATTCAGAGCGTTCGTAACCACATTTCCATTTCTGCTAACTCACATTAATGGTCATTAGCACTAGTTTAAAAAGTAGCTGAGCTTAATAGCATTTCAACTTTAAGAAATTCTAAGCTATTTCGTCACAGACAGGTCTCCCTCGCAGCCAAGTTAGCAAGGCCTTAAGAAATGGTTTTGCTGTGGAAGGAACACAATTACTACTGGCAGAGTTTGCAGAGCTTTTGGCAAGGGGAGCCAAGGGTAAATGCAGAATGCTCACCAGGACAAGACAAAAGAGGAGCTAAAACCTGGTTGTCCAGGAGGACCTTCCTGCAGTGGACATGTTTCAAAGCAATGTCTTCCTTACTCACATTGTTGCCAGTTCCATGATGTTATGGGAGGCCAAGGGGAAGGGATTTCCCCCTGGAGAAGTGCAGAAAAGTGAATAAATTATTCTTCTCTCTTGTAAAAGTGAAAATGTGTTCTTCTTGTTGAATATAGTCATGGTGCTGGCTGCTTTAATAACCACCTACTAAAGAAAAGTCTTGAACAGACTAACAGCATTCTCTATTACACTGACCTGTCAAAAGGTTTTGATCTTGCCAAGAGGTACCGAATCCTGCTGACTCATTTTTGCAGGTGGCTCATTAGATCCTTGCAGGAGTTAACCTCCAAGGAGAAGGAAGTAGGCTGAACAGTCATCAGGACAAACCTGGAGGAGCAGGAACATCTGGTTTTATAAATAAAAACAAATTCTGGGAAAAAAAAGAAAAAAGAAAAAAAAGAAGGCATAAGCTCTAGCCCAGGACAGCGTTTTGTGGGTTGTATTTGGAAGAGGCTTATATTTCCTGAGTACCTTAAGTCCTGCCAAAGTAATGTCACTTTGCAGACAAAGTGTGGGAGCAGGGTCTGGAGTACATGGAGAGCCAGAGCACCTGCCAGGCTGCTCAAGCTACATACACAAGGAATAGACACAGCTTTTCCTAACCCCTCTGTGCTCAGACCTCTGGAACAGGCATCCTCTCCTCATCTCACAGGTCATGGGTGTTTGTGAGGCTTGACAGAGAAGCCCAGGAGAACACCAATTTTTACTTCTCCCCTCCTAGCAGGGAGAGAAGGAAGTAGGATTTGCGTCCTTGCACCAAACAATGTAAATAGAAGAAAGAGAAAACAACTGCTTATTTTATGACTGCAGCCAAATGAATGAATAACTATCATGCATTTCAATATTGCCGTAATCCATATTCACAATAAATCCAGATGAATGTTGCATGTGCAGCCTTTATTCTGACAGTTCCCGACTTCTGAGTGAGTGGCTGCCACTCCCAAGACCTTTTAGTAATGCTCCTGTCTTATGCATACGTAAGGGATGCTCCCATTTGTTACTAAATTAAAAAAAACAAATCATGAGGAAATGTTGAACTCTTTTCAAACTGCAAAGCCAACGCAAAAAAACCCACCCAAATACATGCTAGTACAAGCGGACAATTTAATGACAGCATCTCTCATTTGCTGAGAAATAACTCTGGAGAGAGAAAGGACTGGGCAATGACCAGCATTTTATTTACACAGGTCATGAGGCATGTCACTTAGGTGATCTGTTCTTGTCAGGGAGCCCTTAATTAGAAAATTCCTAGAGAGAGCTCCTGCTCCCACTAGGTGCTTATTAAAATCTAAAGACAAAAGGAGTTAGTAGAAAAGCCTGAGGAATGGACGGAGAACTCAGGTTACACTGGAAGGCAACAGTCAGCTGCTGCTAGCATAGGGAGAGGCACTCAGGATGGGATGCTGGATTTTGAATGAAAAACTCTCAGTGCTGTTATTAGTGAGTATTTTTAGCATTAAAAAAATCTAATTGGATATATATAAATATTTTAAGCTTGTTTAAAAGACATTTTATGGTTTGCTTACAGTAATACTCCCAAGTTTAATGTAAAACTTGCTATAAAATATTCAGCAGCCTTTTTATAACTAGTCTTAAAAACAATTTAAAGTCTTACTGTTTTATTTTTAATTATTTTTAAGTCCGTGTATTTTAGTCCTCAGATAAAGGGAACAGGAGTTTGCAATTTTAATTGAAATTATATTCTTAACTATTTTTAGAGGCTTTGGTGAATTGAGTATGGGGGGGCAGAGAAAGGAATTTCCTCAGCTCCTAACTCCCTCCATTACTGGAATTCTTTAATTTTAGATTTTATTGCCTGTTTAGAGACCAGGCTAAGCCCTGTGTTTAAGATCAAGTTTACCATCACACAGTAAATGTCATCTATATCCTCTGCTGGAGATGTGGGGATAGGACTGTAATCCTGCATTTGCTAAAAGATAGCCTCATTCCAGCAGGCATTCGTGATTTCTATCATCTGTGATCAAGAACTGCATTGCACACTGATTTTGAAGTATCTCTCAGACACTTTTAAAACTATAACCATAACCAGTTTTATATGTATTAAAAAATACTGTAAGCATCACTAATTTGTAGCCTGTCTGCTTTGTAGCTGGTGTGGCTGGGACTGAATTTCTATTTGTTTATTGATACCTTCCACTGGTATGAAGACGAAGATGCTTACATTTATACACGGATTATGCTGGGAGTAAGTACGAGTTTGATTGTTAAAGAGCTCCAAAAGAAGAATGTATGCATAGTCTGGTTTTATTTATATCCTTCATAATAATATTTTTGGTGCTTCAACAGCAATTTTCCCATATAAAAGTTTTATGTTAATATAGTATTTTCTTTCTTTTGCTCTTCCTATACCGAGCTTGTAATTTAATTTCTTTATGCTGTTATATCTACAGTCAACCCTGGCTTGGGCAAGAGCTTCTGCAACGTGCCTTAATTTTAACTGCATGCTAATCCTGTTACCAGTCAGTAGAAACCTTATTTCATTCTTACGAGGAGCAAGCATTGTAAGTACCATTTCTCAAATAGCCATTTTATCCTCCCTTTTTTATTTCTGTAGTTTAGCGGTATTATCCATATCAAACATTTTCCAAGGAATTTTAATTTTTGATAGAGAAGTCTACACACTATTGCCTGGTTATTAACATTTCAATTGTCATTATTCATGACTGAAGAGAAACAAATGGCTTGTTTAACGCAGTGCTCTGAATGCAACACTGATTTTGGCAGTCGCTGCATAGCGTGGTGTCATGAAGTGAAAAGTGAGGAGCTACAAAAAGCGGACGTAATAATGCAACTTGGCCAAATGGAGAAAGTACGTATCCATCATGTGTACCCTGTGTAGCTGCAAAGTGAAAATTGGAGAGAGAAACTGTACAGATAGATAAAACTGTCCTAAAGATAATAAGGAACACATTTAAAACCTTCTGTCTGAGTGGCTACCAGTCAGGTCTTCCTTTCTTGTAAACGTGTTTTTCTAATGGAACGGTCATCTGCTCTGAGGCATTTACATTAACCTCAGCATCACGCATAGGAAGTATTTAAGGCTTTAGCTTTACTGCCTATAGCTTCAACTTGCAGTGAATTATTACAGTCAGAGCAATTCCAATACCACACGTTTGGGTAAAAAAATCACTGATCACTTCATGACTCCAAGAAAAACAGGAATTTAGAAATCGTAACATTAATTATTTTACTCTAAGCTGGTTCTGATTTCAGTTGTGCCTTTTTTTCCTTCAGAGTTACAGTTAAATTTCCAGCAGTCTTTAGGCTAGGAATCAACACCGGTTTTTAATTGTTTGAGTCCAGGAGCTGAGCATTTAAGAAAAAAATAGTCTTGTCAGGCTTCTGAACCAGTTTGTGAATTAACATAAAATATTTTATGCACCTACTTAGATGCTGAGTAAGAACCCAGAGAACTGGAATTCTTCTTACAGATAATCAATATTTTGCTCTTCTGGACAACATTTTGCTCTTGAGGAGCACGGTACGGAGCAACTTGACAGGCTCCAGCATGGAGTGAGTGACTCCATGACTCCCACGACTCTCCGAGGAGGTGCTGTGTCTTGGCATTGCACCCCACGGTGCTCCAGAGTTTCGGAAGGTTTATTAGCCGGGAAACAGCGTGGATAAACGCCAGGATCTTTGGCATGGCGCTCTGCCAGGTCGAGCGAGCAATGCAGACACCCTGAGCACTGTTCAGAGACCGAATTTGGTCCGTGAGGGGGCTGTCCGGGTTCCAGCAGAGCGTGTTAGCTTTGGCTGATGGCCCCAGGCTGGCTCCCAGCAGGCAGAGGCACCCAGCTGGCCGCGAGCACACCACCCTCCAGCGCTTCCAATCATGGGGAGACGGCTTAGTGACACATAAGCGAGCAGCCACCTGAGGTCTAGACAGCCTCACCCTCCTGGGGTGCTCATTTCATGGAAGCCGGGAGAATGTTTTCATTGCCAGCCGGCCGGGCCAGCGGTACAGCTGTGCTCAGGCAGCTAAACCTCAGCTTGCAAAGCAGCGGTGGCCCAGCCTGGTGTCCTCATACCAGCAAATCAGTTAATCACCAGCCCAGAAAAAACACTCAGAAATCACAGCAGAGTGTTATCAAAGCCGGTTTTGAGCCCCTTCATAGGCTGAACAGCTTAAGAAACCCTGGAGCATCACTATGCCAAAAACGGTTACCCGAGCCTCAAAGTTAAGGCTAGCCCAAAACTTCCACTGAATTCCTGCAGCATTCCCTTTTTAAATGTATTGAACTCCTCTCTTCTCCTCTCCAAAATGTGAGCTGTAAATAGTAATAGGAATGATATAAAACAAGGTCTGCTTTTTCACCAAGTGCTGTGGAGGAGCACTGAGGAGACAGCTTGACAAAAACATCGCATTTCACAAGATGGTTGCCTATGGAATAGCTGTAAATGCAAGTAAGCTTTATTTTTGTTTTCATTTTTTCTTCTTTGCCTTTGAACTATTTTGAATTTCACAGTGATTCTGCTTAATGCTGTAATGCCCATCAGCTCTGAGACATGCTATTTTAGTGCAATCATTTGGCAACTGCAGCTTTAAATAGGTGTAGGAGTCCCATCTGATTAACCATTTGTAACCTTTTTTGCTGGAGAGAAATTTGACTGTTAAGTCAATAAACTTTCAACCTGAATAGTAACTACTAGTTACCTTTTAGTTGATGTGGCCAACTTGTCTGCTCTTAACATTTAGTGTAAATAACTTTCATTAAATCCCTGAGAGTAGATATTTGAGAAAATGACATAGCATTACAATCTGATGTCCTAAGGAAACGGTGCTTATGAGTCACACTGCTCATCTGTTCACTACTACATCTTCTTCCATAATTTGTTCACCAGGTAATAAATTTAATCTGAATTTGAGATAAGCAGCTGGCTCAAAAATATTAAATTCCTAAATTCTTTTTTAAATAGGTGATGGGTACAGGGAACTATTAGCTGCATCCTGAGATGAAAAGTTACCTGTTGTGCTGGTCCTAGTGACTTACTGAGCTATAGGTGTTCGTTCGCCTGGCTGGGAAAAAGGCATGGCACCTTCAAGCTCCCCGAGTTGTTGAAAGAAAAGACTGAAGCTTGTAGGAGTTCAGAGGACATGAGGGGAACCCTCATGGGGGTTCCCCCATGAGGAACATGGGGGAGAGAGATGTGCAAAGAAAGAAGAACGAAAGGGAATATGAGGAAGGGCATAAGTACTTAGAGATGAAGACATATCTGGGGCAGATAGTTCTCTTAGAAAATGTGAGGGAGACACAGGAGTTAATCAGGGCTATTTGCAAGCATAAGACATTGCCGGGTAACAGTTCTATCCCCAGGCTGTCAGCGTGGATCCTGGCCCCAATATTTTTTTCAGTCTACATGAGGGAGCTGCTTTTGCGTGTATAGGCTGTTAATGTTCCCAGTGCAGCGAGACAAGAATATGAAGTCAGGATTGCCACCAGGAATCAATAGCTAAAATTTGTCCCTTGTATATAGTGCTAGGGAATTCAGAGGGGAAGGCCGGAGCATGAGAATGTGCATCTTACAGTGTATTATGATGATTTACTTATCTGTCATGTCCATTAATTTATCAGAGTTCAGTTTCAGTATACAGCAGATTCCTGCATAACGCAACATTGCTTCTTTAATTAACAAATCAGCCCAAGAGTGTAAATTAACCAACTTCCACTTGGTATATAATCTGTCATGTTCCAAAAAGAAAGGAAAACTGCACAGTCAAACCTTTTATGTTTTACTTTTTACATTCATATAAAATGTTTGCTAGTGCATTAAGGTGGACAGTTTGGGAAGTGCAACTCTATCAGAAAAGTGATTACTTTATGGATTCAGTAATTCCGAGGAAAAAGACACAGGAGCTGATATGAAATGACAAAAATCACCATTATTTAATTCTGTCACTCTCTAGGGAGAAAATCAGTATTCATTGTTGGGTTGTTATTTGGGTTGGGCTTTTTTTCCAGACTATGAAATGGACAAATAGCTAATGAGGTATTTGAGGAAGAAAACGAAATACAGGGAATTCTAGTGAACAAAACATGACAACTTATAAACTCATGCTTCTCTGACAGACAATTAGAAACAACTGTCGTATTTGGGAAAACACTACATCTGTGTATATTCAGACTTGTGTAAAGAACGGCCAGAAACTCAGTTGCCTGAAATTAAATTTCAAATTCACAAAAACCCCACAATCTACAGCATATATTGTGACAGAAAAGCAACATTTCAGAGTAAAGAGGTACCCATAAGTATATTGAGTCTCTTTTTATAACATCTTACAGTGTTAAAATGATGTGTAAATAGATGCCATTTTCCTCTCAACTGACACATTATTTATCCAAGTACTACCCATATTGCCTTTTGTTACACAAAAACATAGTCAGCTCCTATTAGTCTATTGCAATTTAGTAATTCTTCGTTAAATGAATGTTCTCTCCTGCATGATCAATAGCCTAAATGTGGCAGCAAGAAGTTAAACCAATTTGCAGATGAGACCAGTAAGCTTAGCCTCGCAATATAAAATTGTAGACTCCCTTATTATAAAAGTAACATGTATTCATCTCGGCTTGCCAGGTGGTGTTATTCCAGCATATTTATTTAATACGGGCTAAAAATAGTCAGTGCAATGCTAGTATTGTCTGGCTTCTAACAGGCAACCAGCTCAGCTGAGGTGAGCATGGCCTTGGAAAAAGTACATCTGTACCTTTAATTTTTCATCAGCTCTAATACAAATTCAAGAGCAGGCTTTAATTGGTCAGGTCATAAAGGGATATAATTAGACACTAGTGGAAGAGGGAAGTTGGAGGGAAGAGAGAGAGTAAACAATGCTATCTATAATCAAGGGCATCATTGAAAATTCAGTAAAGGGAATTCTGCTTAGTTTGGCTTCCTGCGTTCTGCATGCCTGTCTGTGATAAGAGCTGTCTGGGAGTTATTCACCCACTAATAAATCTTCCTTATAGACCTGTAACTCTGCTAGAATAAAATCATAGTTTCATGCACTCTTAGTTTGATCAGTGCAAATCATTCTATGCTTTCTAATGCAAAAGAGACTTTTCAGCTGAGAGGCGGTTGTCTGAACCCAAAAGATAACTACAAGAGATAGTAAATAATGTTTTGTACAACTCTTCTCTCTTACTTTATTGTTTTTACCCTCATAAGAAAGTATATTCTGAGGTGGGAAGTGTTGGAGGGGGGGCAGGTTTTTGTTTTTTTTTTTCATTTTGGCATATGGTGCACATTTTGAAGAGCAAACTGCTTCTTGTGATGTTTTGCTGTTTGCAGGAAGGTAAAATAAATATACTGTTCCAAAAGTCTTTTGAATTATGACATGAATAAAGCTTAAACAATTAAGGGAAAGTAGGAGAAGGACAGTGAGGTTCTTAGTAGTTAGGCTGTTTGAAATGGTGGTTCCTTCTCCTTAAAAATTCCAGCAGTGCGATTTTCTTTAAAAACATGCAAAATGCAGACAGAAGGATAGGGATGCCAGGTGTGTTTGGCTTCTGGCAAGCTCTGAGGAATCTATAGCTAAAAAAACTAGAAAACCTTTCCATTTTCAAGCACATTTTGCTAACTGTGTCTGTGTGAAGGGTTTTGGTGATCTGACTAACAGTTTTGTGCAAGCAATGAAGTTTTTAGGGAAGCAGATGCTTATCTTCAAAAGAGGTTTAGCTGGTATCTCAGTGTTGTACTTCCAGAAATTACAAAAAAATCAACTTTCCATTAAACTGCATTTTTTTTCAGTGAGACTGTTTAAATCCAGACTTAGTGCAAGTCCTAGGAAGCAAACTACATTAAATTAAAGATTATAAGCTTCCAGCTAGGATAAAAAATTGTCCAAGTCATGTTCTTCTTTGATGTTTATAACCACTCTAAAAAAAAATGTAATGCAATGCAAGTATGTGTGTGGTCACTGTTGTTGTAATTTTTACATAACCTGCACTTTTTTAGTCCACAAAGACAGCATGAAGCTGAATTAAAAGTTCTGTGCAACTAGAAAAGGCACAAGGCAGTGGGTGGCAAAACAACCCGGGCTTGGTCGGGGACAGAATTTCCTATGCCTGGGTCAGCTGCTTGCAAAGCCATTCTCCTCACTGCGGGTAGAGAGGCCAGGATTTGACTCTTTGATTTTAACGTGATGGGTTGGTTAGCCAGAAC
Organism: Limnodromus scolopaceus; assembly: GCA_028565335.1. Taxonomy (NCBI): domain Eukaryota; kingdom Metazoa; phylum Chordata; class Aves; order Charadriiformes; family Scolopacidae; genus Limnodromus; species Limnodromus scolopaceus. The sequence goes on along the minus strand of JAOXNO010000024.1, from coordinate 56,350,233 downwards.
ATTTAGCTGCTAGCAGCAAGCTTCAATTTGATTATTATCCTGTACAGGCATCCAGAAAAAGAGAGAGTGAAATCTTGTCCTCAAATAAACACATGCAATTTCTGTTTAGTTCAATGAGAGCCGTGCATGCTTCACTGAAGGCACAATTGGCTGAATAAGACTAGCTAAATCGACCAGACTTTCAAGATAATTTAATTACATCTCTTTGTATTTAAGAATATGTACAGTAAACAACATGGTCTAATAGCGACCCTTTTCCTCCCTCCCTTCTTCCAATAAAACCTTTTATTTGATCTCAGAGGTGGACTAGATAGAAATCTTGGGGTCAAATACAAATTAATGTATGTTAAGTGCTTCAGAGGTTCCAGATGTTGTTATAAACAACAGTCAAAATCCTTTAGTCTTCATCAACAGTTATAAAAAAGAACTTTGTTTAAAAGGTTGCGTGATTTATTCCATACGTTATATTTGGTCGTGCAGAATGAGGAAAAAATTGAACTGAAAATCCTGAGATGTAGTACCTTAAACTTTGCCCTCATGGTTAACTTATTTAAGTGGTGCAGAGAAAAAAACCACAACTGTTGTAATCTCAGGTTTCAGAAATCTGCATATTAATTTTGGAATTGCTTAGTAAATTCTATACACTGCAGATGCAAAGAACCTTCAGAAAATGCACTTTAGGGATGTAAAATATTTTAGCTAATGGCAACGTATCCAGTGCCAGACTTTTCAGTCTGCTACAACTATTGTACATTATATGAACCACACTGAAAATGGAATGAGATCTTTGCATTCCTCTTACCATCCAGCTATAATTCACTTTTAGATTGCATCATTTTTTCCTAGCAGCACACAAAAAGTCATGAGAATTATTCATCTAATAATACTCCAGGCAATATTTAAGATCATGGGAGACTCAGGTAAACCAACATATTCATTACATCATTAGTTTGAATGTTAATATTTTCCAGTGTACCACTGTACTCTGTACATTAACAGCTACCACAGAATTGCTTGCAGAAAAGACCTCTCCTGTTCATTCTGGAAGTCTTCTACACTTGTAATATCCTCTGCCTGTTAGATGAAAGCTGGAGGGAACATCACCCAAAAGGGGAAGATGTGGTAAATCCCAAAGAAGAGGGTATGATGATATTTCCATTGACAGTAACACAATAAAGCAGAACAATACTCAGATGGACAAAACGGTGTCCTTTAGTAGGCTGCAGAAAAATCTCATTAGGTGAAGATGCAGAAAGTGGACTTACTCTTCCAGAGAAAAATTGCGACATGATTACCCTTCATTAAACCATAGGACTGACACCGTCTTGGGAAGCTCTGTCTACTCAAACCACAGTCTTTTCCTGTTCAAGATTGCAAATACTATGTTAGGAAATGTGGACCTCTATCCGGAAGAAACTATCACCTCCTTTCATTCTCAACACTCAGCGTGTACCAGATACCACTAGGTTTCCCATTGCTGCTGACATGACTGGAATTTGTACAAATCATGGACAATCCTGCACTTTGAGGAAAGTGCAAGATTTCATAGCCTTCTAAACAACAGAAATGTCATAATTGCACATGAAGATTTTGCAATCTGCAGAAAAATCTATGTGTTTTGGAGGTGAAAGTGAGAAAGGGTGTTATTCTCTGAACAGATTCAAACTGCCACCTCTAGTCAATGTCGCTATTTTAAGTGAGCAACGATAGTCCAAATTTTGCAGTTTATACGTTGCAGGGAACCCTTGGTATAACAACACTATGGATCACAACTGCATGAAACTCACCTGGTCCCAAGGCTATGGTGACTATTACATCATATCAGAGTTATAAAGAGCATCCTGCAGGTAAGGACAAGAGACCCAAGTACCACTACTGATTGCACCACTAATCACTAGCAGATGCCAAGATATATCAGCTCAGTAGAAGTCCACTCAGATTCATTGTCAGGGCTTTCCATTCTTTTAAAGTTTTCTCTCCTCTTTCCCTTAGTCCAGTACTGGACTACATGCAACATGTAGCTCCACAACCTACCGCAGGCAGCAGCCTGTTACCCCACGCTCCCGTCCTCCAAGTGAGCTCTTTCAGATGTCAGAGAAACCAGGTCCTCATCAAGCAATGACTTGGTTCCCTTCCAGCTGGATCTGATAACATCCTTACCAGGCCAAAACATCTGTTCTAAAAGGAGCCCCTTGTAGAAACAGCTCCCCCTCCTTCCCACTCAGCACTTAAAAGTGCTGTTACACTTAAATACATAAACTGTGTTTATATACTGCTTATACATCAGTTGTATGCTGGGGAACAGATTGCCACAGCCCCCACACAGCTGCCACCTAAACCCTGCAGCTCAGAGCCTCTCAGGCTTTTGGGTTTTGACAGTCTGAATCCACACATCTCACTCCACTTACTGCTTGTGGTCTTGTGCAACATTCCTTCCAGTGTCCCAGTGCAGCCAAGGTGCCAGGAGCACCCTCTCACACACAGGCTCTGGGGAGCATCTCCTGCCTGATGTTGGCCAGGTTGTTTCACACGCAGCACCTAATCCATAACAACGTACGCAGGACATGCTGGGTCACTGAGTCCAATACCCTCCAATGCTCACAGTCACGTCATATATGCTATTTCATAAAATGACCAACCTTCAGCTGAAAGCTGCTTAGATTGCTTGATCCCATTATCCCATTTATCGAAAGGTTATTTTAGAGTCTCATTCCTTTGATGGCTTGAATCTGTCTTCGAATTTCCAGGCTCATTTTATCTCTGGGCAGTTCATACCCATTTGGATTCAGCCTCCATTCTGCTGAAGCTATTCCAGCTTGTATAAATAATTTATTATTCATTGGGCCAAAGATTCAGAAAAAATGGGAGCTTGATTTTGCAGTTTGGGTGCTCAGGATATTCACTTGAGATGCCTGTGTCAATAAATATTTGATTATTTTTATTAAGCTTTTCATCAGGAGACAACTCACAAGAGAATAACCAGTCAGCCCAGTGACTAGGACATGTGATTCCATTGAAAGCCCTACTTTAAATGTAACGTAACAAGGATTTTAAAATAGGTCTTTCATCTCCCAGTAAGTATCTATGCACAGGGCAATGAAGTGAAGCAGGTGTTAGGGAGTGGTGGTGGGAAGTCCCTAAGCTAACATAGTTTGAATGAAGTGCAATCTGACAGTCAACCAACCACAGCACATCTACTGCTTTAGAAGGATCACCTCAGAAGATCAGAGTAAAAATAACCTCTCTCCAGCCCGGACTCATGGGCTAGCCTACTGCTGATGGGAAGAGTACAATCTTCTACCTTTATGCAGTGGTTATTTCCATGACCAGCATCCTACCTTAACTTGTATTCCCATGCCCACAGCTCTCCCCAGGCACTGCACAGGAGCTGGACTCTGCCTTGCGGAGTGAGGGAGCTCACAAAGTGAATAGGGATCTAAAAGGCTTAGCAATACCAAAGTCCTTATGGATTTAATCCTGTGTTTTCATCTATGATTACAAAGTGACTAGCGCAGTAAGACATTACTTTTGTGCAAATAGTTACAATTAAAAAAAAAAAAAAGAAAGAAGAAGGAGGAAAGAAAGAGGAAAGAAGGAAGAAGAAAGAGGAAAGAAAGAGAAAGAGAGAAGAGAAGAGAAGAGAAGAGAAGAGAAGAGAAGAGAAGAGAAGAGAAGAGAAGAGAAGAGAAGAGAAGAGAAAAAGGGAAAAAGAATCTTTTTTTGAGGTAATATTGTTCAGGGAACCAGATCATATTTGGCTTACTACAAATACTGCCTTTTAGAAAGGCTTTTTAAATGGTCAGAGACAGGAACACTGAAGGAGAGACGATAACGGGAAGCTAATTATAAAAACTAGAAATAGCATATCCTAATAGCTCTACTGTAAACATATAATTGTTTTTCATTGTCATTTTTTCATCCTTTGACATTTAATATTTTGCATTAATTACAACTTTCCTGTAATGGATTTGAGAATCTCTCATACTGAATACCGAAACTCTGCACCTAGCTTGATTACGGCTTTATCTATATTAGCCAATAATAAAACAAAGTCCTTCCTTTTTCCCTCATTTGAAATTATTATCTTTCCACTCAGAAAAATAATTATAGGGGAGTTCTTACTTCACTCTTTTCTAGACTGAAGGCATTTTTCTAAACTGACCATTTCATATACCTTTTGGGAGCAGGCCAGAAGTAGAGTTGATCTATGATGCCCAGGACAAATCAGATCTAAGGCTGTGATTCAGACTTCTCCCTTAAAATCATGCTTCCTGTGGCTTCCACAGGATCTACCCGCATACGGTAATCCTATAGCTACTTGTTAATAGGGGACAGATTTTGGATGCATCTCTTAAATATCCCTGGCGCGAGTTGCAAACTGGTCTGTGCCTAAAACGGACAAGTTAAGTGTCCTGCGTAGCAGTATTAGACCATGGCACATCCTAGTATGTTAATAAAAAAATAGGGATTTTAATCAGTTTACCTCATTTTGAACAATTTAAAATCAGAGGCAAACACCTTTATATCATGTCTCAAGAGGTCCTCCTTTGATGACACTGGAGACTGCAGGGCACTTGACTGTAAACATGGGAGGCGACCCTGGAGCTGTTCCTCTTCCCTCCAATGTGAAACAGTTGCTTTGTATCAGACACGCATTTGATAAAATTTTCCTTTTATTGTCAGCTTAACCCGCGCAAAGCTCGCAGTTTACACCCAATCTTTTCAAATAGAGTGTAGTGTGCTTAATGAAGTTCCTTCTGGCGCCGTGGACACGTACCAATGTGTCTGTAATTTCACACCACTCTTTCTCTCATGCAGCCATCCATATTGTTGCCCACTTGATCAACATCGAGCGGTATCACACCAGCCAGTCAAAGGAAGCCGGGGTGTTACGGAATAAACTTTCTGGCCTTGGCAAGAACCCAAATGAAAGCTACTTGAACCCAATCAGGACCTATGAAACGGTAAGCTGTCACTTTTTGGTTTTCCTCATCTAAAAAGTTTTCCTCTGTGGATTCTATTGTCGGTAAAGCTGTATTTCAAAGCCTTTTAACCAGAGTGAGAAGGTGCTGCCAAAGGTTAACCTCAATTTCAGCTGAAAACACTTACTCAGAGCTGCAATTTTCAGGTTACTAAGCTCAAAGAAATGCCTACAGTATTTTAATTAGTTTGCCAGGCGACAGCTGCAGGGGGTGAGGGGGGGAAGGATAAGGAGTGTTGTGAATAGTAGACAATGAAATGAACCTGCAAAGAATTTACAAAAAAACCTAAACTAAACTATACTATCAATACATGGAACAAACACAACTTACTTCCAGAAAGAAAAAACAAAACAAAACAAAACAAAACAAAAAAACCCCAAAACCCCAAGAGCAATAGCACTTGGCAATATTTTTTTCACAGTTGTGATTTGTCCCTCCCTGTGGTCGTGCAGTATCTTCCCAATCTGAGGGTTGATTCTACCCTGTTACATGTCGAGTGTGGCTGCCCAGGGAAGAGCACGAGCAAAACCACCGGGAGTCTTGTATATAGCAAGAAGTGCACGGGGATGCTAGTGCCGCTGTGTGCTCCCCAGAGCCAAGCAGGACCAGGGGCACCTCAGCCCTGCATATAAACGGTTTTGCTGACTTTGGGGAAAAAAGTGACTGTGCCTCCTGTCCAGTTCCTTGGCTATCTCACAACAGCGTTGCGAGCTCTTCCTTATAATACTCAAAACATAAACAAACCCTTTCTGCAAGGTGTGCATGTAAAATATGCAAAAGTTAATCAGTTTTTTTTCCTTATTCCATTGTGCTATACATCACATTTATGTTATATGTGTGCTTGTGTACACTGTTGTGTAATGTTATATACTCCAGGGTTTGAAATGACCCCAGTGAGACTCCCACACACATTGTTTCTGCTCTTTAGAAAATTCCCACAGAGCCAGCACGCAATAAAGACTGTTTGAACCCCATGAAGTGGGGCTCTTTTCCACTGAAACAAGAAATGAAGTGAGATGTTGGCTGGACAACCACCAGTAGGATTCGATAGTACATTTCAGTTACAAGGCATTTTGTCTTGCATTTTCTCAGTTCCTTTCCAGTTCGTAATTTTTGCAACTTTCAAAACAAACAAGTAAACAATTCTCAACTTTGAAGAAAATCAAACAAATTAATGGTCTCAATCGTCTGAGTACAAAAGTCTTGATGTTATTGTTGACGAAGCGGTCAGGTCTATTAGAACAGGAGAGGCAGCCAAGGATTCAGCTGCAGTGTCTTTCAGTACACGCGGTGCCCACTCCCACTGCATGCACATGAGATGCTCTCCAAGAGCAGAACCAAGCCCTGAATGAGAACCTACCATCTTTTAGCATGCATTTTTTTCTCCACTAAGCCTTCCCATGGTGATATAATTGGGATGTAGGCCTTTAATTATCATTAAGATCCTGAGAAGGAAGGCTAACGTTTTTTGAAATCCTTTCCCAGATTTCTCACAGTAATATGGCCCACAATTACCTTCCATTTTACAGCCTAGATTTTACTCTAACCTCTAATATTTATATTTCTTTTATTGCCCACTTGTGTCTCAGTAGTTACACTCAGAATTAATAAATTGTGAAGGAAAGCAAATAAAAGCTTGCTTCTAACTTCAGAGAAAAAAGTTCTGAGAGCAACAATTCAGGCTTTCTTTTCAGTTTCATCCTACCCCTGTAGTAGCAATGTACTAAGTGTCTTTGACATTTTTCCTTGTTTCATCTCAAGATTCAAACTAGCCACTGTAGTGGAAGTGTTCAAAATATCACCTAGATCAATCCTGTTAATATGTAATAGGATCTGAACACACTCTTCACAGGCACCAATTTGAAAATGTACTGTGTGCTGTCAAGTGTGAACATTTGAAAGAATTATTTTACTGTAAAAAGTGTCTGTAAAAATGGCATTGTGGAATTTTATCACCTCTAGGATTTCCATATCAAATGAGTGCACTTTACAAGTACAATATAGGGCTTTTTTTTTTCCTAGTGTATTAAGCTGTAGAACCAACTCAGGATCCAGAAGGCATGCTGAGCCACTCCATTCTTGCACATCAGCACCAGGAAAACAGATATATATTCTTTGCAGGCCAAATGAGGACTTCATTTACACTCTGCTGGCATATTTAGCTTGAGTCTCATCTTGCGTGTGAGATTCTTACTGCTGTTCTTCACGAATTGCACTTTATAACTGAGATCAGCATCTGACTGTTGTGTTCAAAATACATCTTCATTCTCACTTCGGTTTATTTTGGTGGGTTTAGACAGATGTAACAGACCTGTGCTGATGTCTGTGAGTCACGAACAAGAAGGAACATGTTCTAGCCTAACATATTAATGCTTCATCACGGACAAGCATAAAAATGTAAATATAAATATGTCTTTTAAAAAATAAAACCAAGTATTATCCAATGTATCTCCAGGTAAATTTAAGGAACGGTTAAATGAGGTATGCTGTTCAGGTAAATGAGAGCATGCATTTTTATACACCATTTCAGAGCTGCTAAAAACTCACAAACTTTGAAGTAAAATAACCACATAAGAGCCCCAGCCCCACACCTTTATGATTGCAGGTGTCTTAGCACCTCACTTTATCACCCTCACATGAATAAGCTGGTTTCTAGTGCTGTTTTGCTTATTATATCTCTGGGTTTAATCTTCTAATTTCTCTAATCAGTTTCCTTTTTTTCTGAGACACTTTTACATAGGCATAATAGATAAAAGTACTAATGAGACTGTCTAATTTCCTCCTTTCAATTCCTGAAACAAGTAAGTGGCAGCAAACATTTACACATCTGTCTGGGACAAGTTTGAGTGAAAACAGAGCAGAAGGATATTTTTCCATGCTTTTCTGTGGTAAAATGGAGGTTTGCTTTGCCTCCATGTCTTCTTCTGGTTTTGTTCCTATGCTGAAAATATATCTTAGATTGTGGCTTCGTATGTCATAGCAGCAACAGTAACAATAGTAACAGAAGTAGTAATAAAAATAACAATTATAACAACAATAACTACTGTATTCTTATTCCAGAACACAACAGGAGAGCTACTAACCACTGTAGCTGGAATAACTGGAGTTGTGATAACTGTGGCTTTAATTCTGATCATGACTTCATCCACTGAGCTCATCAGAAGGTCATGCTACGAGGTGTTCTGGTATGCGCATCACCTCTTTGTGGTTTTCTTCATTGGTTTAATAACCCATGGTATGGGGTAAGTGTCTGCATAAACTACATGGGGTATATGTACACAGTTTGAGATGAAACACGATTCAAATCTATAATCCTGTGCTTTTCTATTAGCAAACTGCTGGGATTTTTGCTTGGAGACAGATTGCAAAATGAAAGCATTTTGAAATTAAAACACACCACTTCTTTTCTGAGGATTAAAAGCGTGTTTTAGTTCTTTCAGCCACTCTTCTACCATCTTACAGCCTGCACCTGCATCAGTCTGAATGAACTGTCATCCCTGGGAACTGCAGGCCGTACAGATTAGGAATCAAACCTTTGCAGGTTCAAATTAATGAAGGATAGACTTTATGATCATAACTCTTGTAAGGCATTTTGCAAGCAAGCTTATACAAGCTTGACAAGCTTTCAGCATGTCAGTTAACCTATGGTGGATGTGCCTGTACCCACGCTCCTCTGCATCCATAAATGTAAGGCAGTTTTGACCTTCTTTCTCTGTGGGGAAAAGAACCCAAAATTTCCTTACCATAGAGAAAGACTGTCCAGTAGCAGTAGGCTCTATATTACAAACCAGGTTTAAATGACTACAGTAACAAACAACTCAAGTTTATGACTAGCCCAGTCAGGTGGCTTTTATGACTGCCAGGTTGCTGATTGTCTCCCGGTTCCTCAGCACAAAAGGAAGGTCCATCCTCTTGGTCCAGGACTCTGGTTCTTACATTGAGGGACAGCAGAATTGAGGAAGCCTCCTTGAGAAGCTCATGGGCTCATAAATCCCCTGTTGATGCAGAGTGAGAGCAAGAAGGTGCTTAGTGCTGAAAACATTTCCATCTTCTGTTTCCAGTTCCATTGACATTTTCTGCTTCTTCTCCCTTGTGTGCTTTCCCCCATTTCCCTGTCTCATTTCTTTGCAATAGTGTTAATGTGAATCTACAGTGATGCATCTACATTCACATTTTGGTTCAGATAGGGAGTGCAGTTTTGAGGTAAACCTCATAGTCCTCCTCACCTCATAGGTCTGGCTCATACATGGCACAATCCCTGGACTGCATAACGGAGTGTTTTGGGATGAAACCGCAGTGATAGGAACACATCTCTCTGTGGCAAGCACTAAGCAACCCATTCACAGGACCAAACCAGACCTCGTCCTGAGCCCTAGGCAGCCCTCAAACACGTTCAGTGCAAGGCCCTCAGCAAAGACTGCTGTGCTCTGTAGATCTGTCCCTGCTGACTACCTAGGGTACACATGGCCTCCAGCTGTAGTAAAGCTTTTCGGATCTGAAGACAGAGTCACTTGGTGTTATCATAGTACACTTTTTATGTCTGTTTCATAAAACATTCAGATGGCATCACCCATCACTAAAGTACGTACAACCGCTACTCTCAGACACTGGGGAACCTCCACAGCGGTGCATGAGTCTGCCTGCTCTCTGCAGGTACCTGGCATCACCACGGGGCAGGGAACAGGCTGGTATGATGTTTTGTGGCGTCTTACTTTTCCCACCTTGTTATGGTTTGGGAAAACCCATAACCATCTATTGTCGTTTAGACAATTATTCTATCACCCGATTGACCCCTCCCCACCCAGAAACGGGAATCAGGGAACACAAAGAAACACAATTCAACACAATTGAAATATAAATAGATTTAATAGACTAAGACTAAATAATTAACAATAATACTAAAGAAACAGTATTAATCCCGATACTGATATAAGACACAGGAATTATACTCAGCCAGTTCTATCAGCAGGAAGCTGTGCACTCCCAGCAGTGGACAGCAAATGGCGGACACTGCCAGCACAATGGCTTCAGGAGGAAGGGAAGGCCTCAGGGGTCTGGCACAGGGGCAACGAGTTGTCTGGACCTGCCGCCATCAAGGGAGAGAGAGCTATGCAGCAAACTTTTCTAATTTATATCGAATGTGACGTTCATGGTATGAAATAATCCTGTTGGCCAGCCTGGGTCAAATGCCCAGGCCTTGCTCCTCCTCGTCCCTGCACCTGGCAAGGCTTGAAAACACTAAGACCTTGAATCCCACAGAGCCTGGCTGGCTATAAAGTAAATATTTTCACAAATTCAGACACTAGAGTCTTCTAGAAGTGCAATTTTCCCCAGTATTAGAAGAAGAGTTAGTCCTGTGTCTCTCAACCCAGGACACACCTCTTTCCTCACGACTTGAGAGCTGCCACATTCAGTTTGGCTCTGAGTGTTCCTGAAATTGGCCCAATTAATTAGTCCCAAGTTTCAGAGGCACAGCTGCAAACAAATGCTGTAAACTGTATCCTGGCCTGATTAAAATGGCCCCCTCCCCTCTCTCTGGCAAATCTTTAAGATCCAATTTCAAACAACTATAACGAGCCCTTTAAATCTTCAGCTTTGTAAGCTCCCTCTGCCTAGCCAGCTCATCGACAGTCCTCAGCATGAGATGTCCCCAAAAAGGGGACACTAATTTAAGAGCCCTATCGACAGCATTCAGTGAGCACACTGCAGCAGAGCAGCTCCTTTCTCCCCCAGCACATCCCTACCACTACCCCACTTATGAAAAGAAGTCAAAACCCAAGGTTCATCATCCACTTCCCATCCCTTCCTCCTTCCCAGGTGACTGAACAAAACTCACTTGAGCCTACCTCCTTTTCTGTCTTTCTGTCTGAAGTGGTGGCAGCTGATGACACTGCCGTGTAAAAGGCAGCAGCACTTCTTATCTCCTTGTCTCTTGTTAGTGGCAGGAGAGGATAATGTTATAGAGCCAAAGTATGGAATGGAAAATTTAGTGGAACAATATGAAACAAACAGGGTTTCCCCATAAAAATCTTCCTACTCTACCCATAATCAACACCAGCTGAAACCCATTAAACTGAACAGTCAGGATTGATATGTTGGGGAAAATTCACATCATTAACACTCTCAGAAGTAAAGAAGCTAGAATTTAATATGTTTAGAGAGTATACGTCTAATTACAGTCCTCCAACTTTATTTGCAGCTTTCAAAAATGCATTTAGAAAGCAGCAAAGGAAAGAGAAGGTCTGTCACTATTAAATTTTATTATTTTTCCAAACACTACCAGATGCTTATATACAGAGAAGGTCAAAGTGTCTGCTGCAAAGAACTTGGAAATCATTCCAATTTTGCCACAAACAGCAAAATGTACATTTTCTATGCAAGGACTCTCCACGCTTCAGTTGCATTGATGTATACCAATACTATAGCACACTTCTTGCATTTGGTCAGAAAGTCATGGCAAAGCTAAAGGAAAGGTAATTTGAACAAGAGAGCAGAAAAGGACTGAAACGGCCAGTTCTTGAACTTTCAGTTATCTCTGAATCTGCATTCAACTGCAAGTGTAAAACCCACAGATGCATAGAAACCTTGCGAAGAAGCGTATCACTGATGGACAATTTTGTTTTAAGTCAGCTTGTCCGAGGTCAGACGCCTCAGAGTCTGCTGCTTCACAATGTCACTTACTGTAAAGATCGCTACTTGGAATGGGAGAACGCCACTCAGTGCCCTTTGCCTCAGTTTTCCGGCAACAAACCTGTGGTAAGAGTGATGTTTGTCTTCTGTTTCTAACTTAATGTCCTTCCTTGGGAGGCCAAATCCCTTAGGGAGCAGGGAGCTGGAGTGTATGGTGGTGACTGGCACTAAGTGTTATGTTTAGAGAATAGTGTGACATTTCTGTTCCATGACCTCTCCCTGTGCATTAAGATTGTGAGCCCGACCTCCCCTATAATCAGTACAGGCAGGTACAGATTAAGAGTGATGTGTAAAATTTTTGGTGTTATGAATAAAAAATTTTATTTCTGTAAGATCCTTTCGTTAGGCAACTCTCCCTTTGAATTTCAGAATTTTACTCTATCTAAATTTGTTGTGTATGTACCTTTATTTTTAATTATTTAATATAACCGATATCCTTGATGTGTTCATTGCACAAACATAGCCTCCAAGCAAAAGCCTTATGAGGTAGAGATACAGAAAATACAATGAAACAGTAAAGCTAGGGATGCAAATTAATGTTATTATTTTAACTAATAGTACTTTAATATGGATAGTCTAAATACCAAGGGAGAATAAATTGGAGATAAAATTATGTCCTTGCTTTGGGCCACATGCCTCGTATTGTCCAGCCTTGATGTCTTAAGTTAGGTAAAAAGGAGAGAATTTTAAACAATGAATTATGAAAGGGAAAGGCGAAAGGCAGGAAAAATATCCCACGGAAGGGTGGTTTTGCTGCAACAAGATTGCAAATCCACAGGGGGTAATTAAGTAGCAGACTTGTACAGTATGTCAGATGTCTAGCATCTAAACAAAATCATTTAACATTTACAGCTCAAGATTTAGCTTGCTCATATGCAAGTTTTTGTTGTTTCTTCCAAAAAGAGAAAACATACCAAAGGAAATCATATAGTAAAGGAGAAAAATTAGCATTCAGTGCCTTGTAGCTCTTTTAATGGCTGACATAGATTTTTCTTAAACTAAACTATTGTTAGCCACTATCCAACCTGCATATTAATGAGAAAATGAATGCCTCTCTAAAAATTTCAGCTACAATGTCACCATAAAAATCAATACATGGCTACGCACCATGAATACAGACACAAGCTTGCTTCCAACAGCATGTCTTGACATTCATTATCGTAAAGCTAACTGGAGAGAACTTCCACTTCTCTGCGTTAAACCTATTTTGCCACACTTTCCTGCATACCCAAGGCCGTACTTGCGAAGTCACATTACTTTAAATGAATTGTGATAATACCATATGGCATATAGATCATCTACAAGAGCAGTGCTTTGCCGGATGGGTAATGTGCTATGGTGTGATACCTGCTAGACACCTCAGTTAGCACAAATTCATTCAGAGGCTAAAAAGCCATGGCGAGACTTGCACAGCGCTGGCAGAGGCCGGTGCGGATGGGACTGAGCAGGGAAGGGACATCCTTGTGCACTGCTGGGATTGCTGCCCACAGGGGGAGGCTATCACAGCAGAGCCCCTGTCTCAGTCATGCGCTCCCCTGCTCCATATTTCAGCAGGTAGGAGCCTGATCTGGCTCCCGCTGTGGACAATGAAGCACTACTGTAGCACCTGGGGCACCCAGACTTTTATCCTCACATTGTCTCCTGAGCCATCACTGCCCCTCTCAGTTCATTCTCATTACAGAAGGAAACACCACTTGGGCAAGAATACCAATGCCCTGATTAGTCAGCCAGGAGCCGTGTTGCCTGGCAGCAAATCCCTCCTGGTGGATGCCCTGTTGTCCCAACCCAGCCAAAAGATATTTTGGATTGAATGCTCCGTTGCACTGGAGCGATGGCACATTTGAAATCTCAGCTGAGCTCTCCCACAGGGTAGCCTTCAGCCTTAACATTCCTGTCATGTGCTTTTATTTACAGGTAGCACAAATGGAAGGGAGGAAAAACAAGTCTCATCATTATTGTGGCTTGATATATGCAAATATATTCAAGACATGTGAGATTACCCACTGTGCAGAGACACCTGTAGTATTTAGGGACAACGGATGTGTTGAGTTTCTGCTTTAACTGAGAATCTTCTGTCTTATGCTGGTTTATTCCCATTATTAAATCATGCATTCTTTTAATTTAATTTTCAAGATTTAACCTTGGGAAATTGCCACTCCATCCTCTTAGCACTTTCTAAGGAAGCCACATAATTTTATAGCTTGCTTCTCATAAAAGATACTTTATAACCCCTGTTACCCAGCTTGTGGAGCAAAGTCAATGTTTCAGCAAGTAAAGTTACTCTTCTGAGATTTTAAAAGCCACATGATTGTGTAGTCTTCGGTTGGCTACAATGAGCTGTGTAATTAACAAAACTGGAAATAAAACAGTATCTCTTCTAGGAAAAAAAAATATATTTTTTTTAAATCATGAAGATTCAATTACATCTAATTATCTCAGCTATCAGTGCAACTCAGTGAAATCATCAGCTAGTATAGTTGAATAGCCAAGTATCTTTGATTGTTACAGTGATCAGTAGATACGATTAGCAAGTACAAGCACAGCAATCATCTGCAATACTTAAAGTATGACCAGCTTAGTATCCTAGATCAAAAAAACACATTTATTGATACAGAGCCAACTAATGGATTAAATGGAAATATAACCCATTCCTCTAATTGAATATATGGGACTTAATGTTTTCTCATGCAGCATCAGAAAAATCACAGCTGACAATAAGCGCTACTCCTATCTGACCCTTCTGAAAAATTTTAGACTTTGAAGAGCAAAAAAATAGTAAGTCTATGGGTAATATTGTATAAATGTATGCATCTATACGTCTTCAGGTCCAATGACGTTCATATGTAACACCTAAATAGATTAATCCTTTTGCCTTTTAGTAGGAAAAGATTTTAAAGGACTCTTCTTGGCCAGAATACAGATAGATATTAGCACTGCTTTTGGAGTGCATCTGTGAAGGAGTCCCATATGTCTGTTCCACAAGAAAGCCAGAACTGCTACAATAGCAACAGAAATACTCTCCTGAGAAAGGCGAACCAAAAATCACAGGAGAGAAATCAAATAATTTCATTTTAGGCAACCTGCTGATTTAAACCAGAAATGCAAAATATTTTTCTAGAAATTAAAATAAATGTTGTTTTTTTAATATGCAACTTTCCGCAGGCTTGGAAGTGGGTTTTAAGTCCTATGGTGCTGTATATATATGAAAGGATCGTTAGATTTTGGAGATTTCAACAGGAGGTGGTCATTACTAAGGTATGTAACAGAACTTGCATGTCTGCTTAAAAAAAATGTTATGTCAATGACTTTTTTTATCTCTTATAGATAACTCCTTTATATTATGACCTCATTTTTCACTCCTAGCTTCAGTAGCTCTTATATCATTACCATGGTTTCAGCCAAGTATTGATTTTAGGTTTTGCAGTTATTCCAACAGCAAGTCCATGAGAATATTCCATACGGGACCCAATTTGATTAATGAAGTACCAGACTTAAAAGTCTGCTACACCACCATAACACAATCCTCTGTGCAGAGGGTCTCTCTTTGTGCTGAACTGAAAACCATGTTCCACTGCAGTAAGTGGTGGAGACGTGTCTTTGCAGGACTTTGACTTCAGTAGGACACCACTTTTACTTTCAAACCTGGAGCCTTCCAAGGAGATTAAGGGTTATACTATAATTTAGCATAAATAGCCGAAGCTTCATTAATACCACTGTAACAATTTATCCCAGTTGTAAACATCTCTGTGTGTTAAGGGCCTGTTTAAACCACAGCTGAATGGATGAGGGATGCCATGACTGAAGCAGCCGAGCCCGCACGTATCAAGCCGGAGATCAGAGAGAGGCTTATCTTGTGTGAGGGGCAAAAGCATGTCGGATAAGTCTTGCCGTTGATTTCACAGAGTGGCTGTGATCTGAGAATCTCAGTTTACTATGTGGGGCATATAAAACCGGCTGCTTAACTGAGATTACCTCTTAATAAATGTATATTAGAATTGAGCTCATTGGGCTTTTTTCTTCTTGCCAAACCAACAATAACCCCGTACATGTTAATTGTGAGCAATACTGGGCAATTATTCCAGTCTGTTAAGGAATACTTTTGCATAGGCTCTACTAAGATGGAAAGTTGACAAATTTTTCAATTGTTACAGCCTTTCCTCTGCCTCTCATGCTCACAAAGCAAGCTGCCCCACGATAGACACTGTACGTGCTCTCAAGCTAGTGGGCAGCAACAGCACTTCAACATGCAGTTTAGGCCATAATTTACAAGACATTTAAAAATTGCCATGCATTCCAATTTACTTTAACATGTGTTTGAACTCAAATAGAAATGGTCACAAAGTCACCTGTAACCTACTGGAAACAAACAGTTACTCTTCTGAAGGATAATGAAGCAGATCTTTCTATGACTGTTTAGGTGGTGACACATTCCTCTGGAGTCCTTGAGCTTCATATGAAGAAACGTGGCTTTAAAATGGGACCTGGTCAATATATCTTTCTGCAGTGCCCATCAATCTCACAGCTGCAGTGGCACCCTTTCACTCTCACCTCAGCTCCCGAGGAGGACTTCTTCAGCATTCACATACGGGTCGTCGGGGACTGGACTGGGGCCCTCTTCAAGGCCTTCGGAGCAGAGGAAAAAGCTTTCAAGGAATTGTGGATGTTACCAAGGTTTGAATTGCAAACAATACATTTTAAAATGTTAATTCTACATTTTAAAATAAATGTTAACATTTTAACTTTAATTCATTTTGTGTGTGTTCTTTATGGCCCAGTATTAGATTGTAGTTCTGGATCTATAAATATGCCATTATGCTAAAAAACCACAAATAAACACAGCCATGAACCTAAGCCAATGGCTATCAAGAACACCTGTAGACTAATACAAGATTTAAAGTCCATATCAATATCTATACCTCTGTCATTATCATCTAAATCTGTAATATCTACATCTACACCTGAAGATATCCATTTCAACAGATAAGGGCTTATGAACTGAATGGAAACGATGCTAGAAACTATCTGATAGCTTTGTGTCCATATGTGTATGCTCTGATGAGTCCCGTCAGCTGCCGTCCAAACCTTCAGTACTCAGATGTTTTGTGGCCCCAGAAATTTCTATCTGAACCTTACTTCTTTCCAGTTGTCTCCCTCAACTCTCTTCTCCACTTTATAAAGGTTATCGGCGTTCAAATTCTGTAACTGTGGCGTCTTAATCCAAGCAAAAGGTTGATGCTTTCTTGCTGCGAGTCAGCAGGGCTCCGCTGAAGTTCATGGAGCCATCCTGCCTCATGGCAGCTAAGCATCTGGCTCTACACATCATGGATTCGAACCACTTAGCTCCTTGCAGGCGTAGTGGAGATTTTCAGCAAAGAGCCCGTCCTGGGATCATTTCAATTCTGGTGGAGTGTGTAGAGCCTGGGACTGAAGGGACTATTTTCCCCCTGGAAAATTGCTTTTGATGAGGGAGTTCTAGTAAAATTGAACAGCAAAAGGCACTTGTTTTACTGCGTTTATATAGTTGAATGGGACTTGGAATATCAAGAGCATTCCCCGAAAAAGCTTATAGACACCACTGAGCTAGAGAGGCACACTGGAAGGTGGGGGCAGAGAAGAAAGTCTGGTCCAATCTTTGCATTGTATCAGTTAATAAGAATTAGAAATGAAAGCCGTGCCTTTGTTAAAGGCAACTGGAATGAGAAGTATGCCGTTTCAGCAGAACTGGAGCAAAAATGGTCCAAAGTGATTGACAGCCCATGTAAAGAATGAGAAAGAGAAAAATATTATCAAACATTGCTGGCCACAATGCAGGGCTGAAATTAGCAGTGCTGTCATATAAAAAGGCTCTTCTTTTTAATCTTGTTAGAGTGCCTAATGCCATCATTCAGTTGCTTTCTTGCAATATATTAAAAAGAATTTTTCAATAGTTAAGCTAGCAATAAAGCAAAAAACCGGTCTTTTACAAAGGTTTCAATATCTAAGGATAAACACTGAACTGGTGACTATATTAAAAAATAACATATAGCAGAAACTAAGCAGAAGACAGAATCCACGTAGCAACTGAATGATAAGGTAAGGTTCTAAAAATAAAATATGTATATTGTAATGAATAAAAGAAGATAAAAATAAAATATAGGTACGCTTATACAGGTAGAAAAAACAGTTGTGATTGCTGGTCAATTTGAGAGATAACACCATAGAAAAGACTATTCCTGTGAAAATAATCAAGTTCCATATTAAGCCTCTTCAGGATTTTGGCTCACTTAATTGCTGTTTTAGTACACCATCCCCAAATCTAACCTCTCTCACAGTCAGGAGTACTACCTAATCGTGCTGATCAGCAAGTGTTTAAATTCTAAAAATAATATAAAAATCCAGTAATGTTACTGTTCCAAAACTAAATACTTTCCCTGCCTTCCCCAAAAGTATAATGTTTCTTTCTAATGAAATTGTGTAGATGGATGCCAAAAATGCCAACAATCCAAGCCACAGCTAGAAACCGTCTATAGCCCTATTTTATACTTCTCCCTTGGCAAATGCAAATGTAATATTTTTTCACTTTGTTTACCATCTTCCTACCTTCCTCCACCCTCTCTAGATCAAATGAATGGGTTGTATAGCTCACTTTCTCTTTCTCCACTTTCTCCTCCTGAATTCTCTAAGTCTTTGTACTCAGCTAAGCTCTCTTGCTACGTCTGAGCAAGGCCTTCAAACCAATGATGGGATCTCTGTCACCTGAGGATTTAGAAGCAGACTGACAAGATAAATCTCTGTAAGGAATGATTCAGAAATAATTGATCCTGTCTTGTAGCACAGAGAAAGATTAAAGAATCTCTTGAAATTCCCTCCAGACTAGCTTTTTCTCAATCTATTGAAATTCCCTCCAGACTAGTTTTTTCTCAATCTACTGACAATAATTGCTCCCAAGCCCACATTGAACTCCATAGAAAGCTCACTTGAAAGCAGTTCTTAGACACTCTACATATATTCTCTAGCCATATTTTACAGGAAATTTTGAGTGCTCAAAAGGTACAAGGCTGGGCAATAATCTGAATAACAACACTTTTTTTTTTTTAAAAGCTTATTTTGTTTATACATGAGGCCAGATTTTCAAAAACCACCCCTGAGTAGCTGTTTCATTTGCTACTGCGCTTGCAGAGCATTTGGAATACTGAAATAAAAACGAACCATGTGACAAGTGCAGATGAAAAGGCAGATGTTTGGTAGGACTTCAGGTACGCTTTAAGAAAGCAACAATAGGGTTTCAGATACACTGTGTCCCTATATTTGCATGTACCATTGCTTGGTGGTCCCCCTTTCTTTTCCCATTCAAACATTTCATTCTTCTTATGTCCACATATTTGTTTGTATTACTTAAACTGAATATTAAAGATCATTCATGCAATAAAGAGCACAAAGCAACAGAAAATCTGAAGCAGGGTGAAAAATAATTTTTACTAAGGATTGGGTATTAGTGAAACTCTCTTCCAGAGCACTTAGGTTATTTAAAGACAGACTGGACAGAGCACTCCAAAGTACTGTGTATATTTACATTCCATGTTGCTAGAGGAATGAATCTGATTATTTAATAATCTATTTCATCTCTAATTTTGACCAAAATGAATGCCTCAGCATCAGCAATGTTGATTATAGGAGGTAGTAACATAAACAAGTGTTTCTCCTTACAAATTTTGCCTTTATGTCAGATCTTAAGTACAGTATTATTGCCAAAAATGTATCTCTGAAATACTGTTTTTTCAAAAGGAGCTGAGAAAATAGTAGTTTCCTTGCATATGATGTCCTCTTTCTTGCTTTCTCTTTTATTCCTTGAACACATATGAAGAACTTTTCAAAATGATTAATATAATCTTTTCCTCTTTACTTTGATATATACAATATAGAAAATAAAGCTCCAAAACAGGATGCTTTTCAGTAATTCATAATTAAATATGTAAATTCCACAGCTAAATTTGGACATGCAATTATATGACTAATCACATTTCAGAAAGCCAGAAAATTGCAATTGCATGCTTAAATAGATGGCCAGGCCCCAAACCCACATGGGCGCTCTTGTTCTCTCATTTCAGAAATAACAGTTGCTTTGCTATTAAATGGCACCCACTGAAAATTACATGTGCTTGTAAGGGTAATTTGTGTGCCAGTTTAGATAATTCTTTCTCGTTTTAACAGAAGTTCCGCTTTGAAAACACGTAGCCCAACAGATTTTAACCTTTCTCTCACTTTATACGTTGCTGACCCTTGACTAAATGTCTCGTTGCTGTAGAGTGGCCGTGGATGGACCATACGGATCCGCAGCCACAGACGTCTTTCGCTACCAAGTGAGCGTGTGCATTGCAGCAGGGATCGGAGTCACGCCGTTTGCCTCTATTTTAAAATCCATTTGGTACAAATGCTGCAACCCTAACACAGGGCTGGCGCTGCAGAAGGTAGGTGGGAAAGCTTATCGCTCCATCCAAAAGTTCCACAAATGAGCCTGTTTCGCCAGGTGGGAGAGGCAACTCAGAGCCAGAGACTCACTTGAGCGCTTTAACCCGCTCTCGGAAGCAGTCACTGGCTTTCCAGCTGCCTCAGGAGCTGTTGTGGGGTAGGGTCTCCCAAATTCACTGCCATTCCCCAAAGAAGAAGGTACCCATAGGTGCAGTGTTTTTAGTAAAAACTGAAGAATCAGATTTTCAACAGCAACTGGAGATAAACGTGGAATGTCTTTCATAGCTAGACAAACAGAGAGCTAGAAGAGAAATCTGTCTTCTTTCCTACCAAAAATAAATCCTGCAAGGCCATCTCTGACAGAAGTGAAGGGCAGCACTTGCTCCTTGTCCAGCTGCAGGTTTTTTGAAGGTCCTTCAGCTGCATGTCCTAGTCCAGAATGCTGCATTCAGAGACCATTGGCTGCTTTTCTCACCTGCAAAGTCAGGATATTAGCCAGCATAGAAGGAATAAAAAAAGGCATTTAAGCTCTGGATGAGATGCATATATCGAGATGCATATATCAAAATGCACATTACTGCCTCAAACCACTTTAATTATTTTGTTGAAAAAAATATATTGGGGTCTGTAAGCCATGGATAGCACCAATTAAGTTAACATCCTCTTGATCTGCTAACCTGATATACATCTTCTGCTAAGGATATGTGAGGCAGCACTGGGGGAGGATAGGTGAAGAAGAGATGATGGGTGATGTAGGGTGAGGGACAAGAAGGTTCAGAGAAAAAAAATCAGCGTTAAACATTCTCTTCCCTATCCATCATGGCAAGTGGTAGCTTGTGGACCTTATAGCTTCTTTTAGCTCATTTTCCAATGTAAAAGCTGAATCGGGAACTGTTCAACATTTCACATTTAAGGACAGATCTTGAAATTGCATTGGAGTGGACAGATCTCTGAGAGGGTCAGTACATATGGAGCTGATTGCAGGACTAAGGGGCTGATCTTTTTAAATGAAAGAGTGTTAAAACTGGCATCTTAATGACAAGCTGCCACTGAAAAAGCATCTGGGATTTTTGCAACTGAGGAGTTGAGGACAGGTTCAAATTGCCAGGGGGGATCTTTGAGGCAGAAAAAGCACTGAGAAGGGAGGGAAATAAAAATGAAAATATGTGCGAGTCATGAAAAGAAGTGTATTTACAAATGCTACCACTGTACCAGAATGATCTTTTCCACTGGAAGCAGAGCTACGTATATGTATATACATGTTATATAAGTAATTATGTATATTATATATGTGAACATGTTAATTTGTTACTATTGTCATTGTTGTTATCTTAAGGGGGAAAGAACAGAATATAACCATGCATTGAGAGTATAGTATACTTCAGGCTGTTCATCCATAGCTTAGGGAGAACCCTGTGTAAGTGTGCCTACAAGGATAAACACATAGTGCCTTCTGCCACCGTTTTCTACTATAGAGTTCAGTTTTCCTGAATTCCCATGAAATACAAAAGCATCATGATTTCTGTATGTCCTGGCTTCCTTACTGGTGCAGTGGGAATAGTGATGCTTATTTTTCACAGGTGTTATGAGGCTAAATTTCATCGGTGTTTGTAAAATATTTTGAAAGCCCGGGTGAAAGGTGCTGGGGAAGTTCACAGCATTACTTAAAAAATTTAGCAGTCATCTTAGTGAAAACGATTAATCTCAGGGTAGCTCCACAATTTTTTTTCCATTGGTTAAAAGCTTCCACTTATGGTATAATTACAAATAATTTAATCTTCCTCAAAGTATTCAGCACTCTCTTTCTGCCATGATGAGTACCATAGAAATGTCTATTAAGGAAATAAATAAGAGGTTTTTCTTTTTTTAACAACTTCGTTTTGATTTGAGTACAGCTATCATTACGCTTATTGAACTAATATTTCTTAGTGTTGCCCACATACGGTTGAGATATAAATACTCATAGCTTCCATAATGTCTGCAGCTGTATAATTTAAAAAACCCAGCAAATCAAAAGGAGTACACATTTATCTAATTGATTCTTCACAATTAAATAGCCTTAGAGCCTTCATTTCCCTATCATTTATTGCAATGAGGAAGGGTGCTACTACTACTCATGGCTGGAAAGTTTCTACTGGCTTTAGTTATGCACAAAATGATCTTTTTTTCACATTAATGGTCTCATTTTTCAGATCAATTGCTGCTGAAATTGATAAAATTGTACTGATCCATGAGTTACTAATATCAGCAAACATTCACTTTCTCTTTTACCCTACATAAGGACATAGGAAAGGTCCTACTGAGTCTCACCAAAGATCCATCTAACCCAATATTCTGTCTCCAATGGTGGCTCTTCATGAATGCCTAGGGAAAAGTGTACAGACTAGAAAATCATACAGTGATATGTCCTTAGTGGGCACTTTCTCATCCTTGAGCAACTTGCAGTTCAGTAACTTCTTGATACAAGAGCTGCATCTCTTGTGTTTGATATCCCTTAGCAGACTTTTCTTCCATGAATTCATGAATTTGTCTAATTGCTTTTTGAACCCATGTAGGCCTTTGACAGCCACAAAAAGTTCTGGCAATAAGTTCAGATACATACAGTGAGGAAAACAAAACACCCTCTTCCGTTTGCTTTGAGACCAACCGTCACTGCCTGAGGTAACCTTCTGCTTTGAGCTCTGCTGTACCTCACAGCCTTCTCTGCAAAACATCTTCTCCTGAAGACTTAAAAACCTGGTTTCTTTTTGCTGTCAAACATAACCACCTTTCTGAGCTGTGTTTGGGAACAGTTTAGGCCTTTTGCTTCAAATTTAGGGGCATGAATTCAAGCCTTGTCCTGCATTTATACAAAAGGCTGCCTGCTGCCACCCTAGCTTTGAGTTCCCTGCATGCCCCCACCGACAGGCACTGGTGCATCTTATCTGTAGTGGCCCCCAGGACCAACTAATTAGGCTGAAGAAGTTCTCTGATCTTTTTTTGGTACGCTACAGGCCACGGGTGGTGTGGTACGCTCAGGAGCAGGAAGGACTCGGGTTTTGCAGGGAGGTGCCCAGCTGGAGGGGTAAGAGGGTTTTGCAGGGACTAGTCATGTCTAAGAGGGAACAGCAAGAGTCAGGGATGAAGGTGCCTCCCTGGGCACCCCCTGCTTCATCACCTTTTACACCCCATTAGTGAAAAGCTGGCTTTGCCCAGAGCTGCATCTCCACCTCTGTCTTCAGGGAGCAGGGAGAAACAGACAGATAGTCATCAACAGATAATTACTAATGACTTTCCACATGATGGAAGCTGATTTACAAACTATATTCTTTCACCTTACAGGAAAGAGCTACCAGAGCTTTTGCTCCTGTCTGTTGTACAAAATCTGGGATGTAGGAAACTGAATGATAAACACGCACGCGTTGCAAGGGAGCAGAGTATTACAGAAATAAGCGACTACTCCAACCCCTGCATTACGGATCTGATTAATAGCAATACTGCATCTAACTCAATTTGCAAAAAGAGCACTTGGAAAATTTTAGACAGGTTACTTGGGCAAGCCATCAAGCTGACGAATGTAGTCAATGGGGGTAGGGTGGGTGGAGACTAATGAAACATAAATCTAAAACAGATTTTTAAGGATCCTAAATAATTGCAGTTAGTTAATAGTATGAGGCTTACATGAAAAAAAGATAGGATTCAGAATAATTGTTTAATTATAGAAATGCACTGATGCTGGCTTTATTCTACAGTTTTAATAAGGATTAATTTTATTGTGCATTTATTGTATTTTAATTATACATGTAATATGTGGTGCTATGCTATGGGCAGTCAGAGTAATGAAAGGAAGACTCCTTTGTAAACAGCATTTATTTTAACATATTACACTAGAAGTCCTCTTTGATCTAAGGGAAAGGGAGACCTTTTACCATCCTTCTTCACTACCACTATTTTTTCTAAGATTATAATCATGGCCAAAAAAAACACCTTATAATGACAGTCTTTCTTCATTACCAAGTGCTCTCCACCTCTAATGTGAAAATTAGATGCAGTGCTACGGATACTGCTTCAGTGGAACTGCACCGGGGATGAGTTTAAGGAATTTCTGTAGTCTCAGAAAGCTACACCCTTTCTCAAGAGGACTGCGCCAAAGGTGGCTTGACATAATTTGGTTGGACTGGCTGTCACTGTGACAGCTAGGTCTGCAACCAGCTAAAAGCATTCTTTCAAGCTCCATAGCATGATACTGTGGAAAATAGTCCCCTTTTCCAAGACCACATTGTCTCAGCTCATCAGCTGGCTTTTCTTCCTCCTTGCCTGAACATGCTTGGCTCCCAGTCCTGCCCACATGCTCCCAGTTGCTACCCTGAGCACAATTCATTATTCATTTAGAAGCACATGGCTCCTCTCCACACACGTGTACTAAATATACATTTCCATAAAACGCACTGCTGAAAAGACTTGAGAAATAAGATGATCAAGTAGAGGCTGGGGGAAGAAATTTCTCACTACAAATCAACAGCCACGGCGTGATACAGACTGACAGCACTCAGTGGCCTGATTTTCGAGGTGCTGAGGATGTGGAACAAGCAGGGACTTCAGGATTCAGACACACACACGAAAAAAAATACATAAAGGTTAGGGCTATAAATCTTACCTAGTTTCGGTAATTTAAAATAATGCTATTGTTGGTCACAAAAATGAAATGCTCTAAAGTCAGTGGGCTTGCTTTTTTCCTCATAAACTATGCCATTGTAAATCAGCAGCAACACCCCGTAAAGCAATGAGGTTATATTTAAGGCAAAACATTGAAACAGAAGGGGAAAAAGCAAGCAGCCAAGATGGTTGGTACTAAAGTTCTGCAGACAGTCCTATCGCTGGGCTGTAAAAATACCCTATTTAACCCTGAATGCTTTATCTCTGTTTCCTGGGATCATACTTCATTTATATTTCTTACAAAAACCACAGATGGTCCCGTACAGTACACTCAGAGCAAGGAAACATCTCAAATTACTGTTAGTCTCCTTCACCAAATCTCCAGTGAAGCATGATGTTAGCACATTTTTCTCCCACCACCTTACCAGAAGTCTGACAACCTAGTATATTAAATCTTCGGGAAATCTCTTTATAGCTTTCTGATTTCTCCTCCGATTTTTCACTTCAGAAGTGTCTAATATGCATCTTTATCTCATTGATCCTATGACAAAGGGCTACAAACTCCAAATCATCAGAGCGCCCACAATGATTGCCTTGGGGACACACCTTCCAGATTACCTTTGATATTGAGGTATAATAAAAGACAGAGGGGTTGGTGAGCACAGAGAGATGGGTTGGAGGAAATTAATGAATTTGGCAACAAAATAAAAAACAAGTTCCCACCACCCCTTTGTTACAAGCTTATACATTGTCCTCTATGCCATTCCTTTTTCACCCAAAATTGTGGGGTTTTTAGGCTTCCTCCATGTTTGTGAATTATTTCTTTGGAGGCACTATAAAAATAATTACACTCAAAATTACATTGCCCACAGAGGGGCCACTGTAGGTCTGGTGCCCTCTGATCAAAAGTAATCCTGGATTGTGTGTCCAGAGCTACAGAACTCAAGTTATAAGAACTGAAATCAGATTTTTCTTATAATTGTGGTTCAGCCAGGTATCATGGTAGCACCTGGGCACACATCCAGGGAACTTTGGGCATTCAGCCCCTGGGTGGTGCAGGAACTCCCAAATTAGCCATCTACACAGCTGGACCCGCTCGAGACAAGGGATTGAGCTGAAACCAGGGGAGGGGCTGTGCTCCCAGCCCAGAATTTGACTCATTAGTGGAGGAAGTTTCCAGGTGGGAATTTCCAACTGTTCTGAAGACTCCCTAAGGCAGCTCCTGCTCTGTGTGTTGATTAAGATCCTGGGAGGGGAATCTCACCGGTCCTGAGACTCTGCAGGCAGTTCCTGCTGCAAAACCGATTAACTTGTACACAGGTAAGACATTTGCCAATGGTCAGCAGAAACTGTTCCTGCAGAAGTGGTCACACAGGAGAGTCTTTTATACACGGTTAATTAGTTAGAAGATGCTTTGTATGTAGTTAAGACAATAAATCACAATAGATGATCACAATAGATCATGCACATGCTGAAGTGGCCACAATGGTCCCTGGGCCAGCTGGCTGTAACGAACTGAACAGAGAAAGGGGTTTGAGGAGTGTCACCTGATCCAGCTGAAGATGTCACAGCAAGGACTCTTGAAATAGAAACTCTCATCATCATATGGACAGTGACTAACCATCTTGTTTAAAAGATTTTATTCCCTATGCCAAGATCCTAATAAATGAGGTTTTTTTATTTTTTTTTTTTATTTAAACAAACTCTCAGTTCTGTTTGTGGCTGACTGCAGTAGAGGAGGAATAGCCAGAAATAAGCAATAGGAATGATTAAAGGCTGGAAAATTAGCCTGTCAGTGACAGATCCCAGGAATGTTTGGTTTACCATAGAGAAGATTATAGGATGACTTGATCCCAGCTTCTAATTTCTACCTGGGGAATAAATACCTTAAGAATAAAACCGCTCCAATCCAGCAGACAACTAAAACAAGATCCAGCATATGGAAGATGAAGCTAGAGAAATGTGGATGAGAAAAACTATGTGAATTTTTCATAGACAGGAGGTTTTCAACCAACAGAAAGCCAATTATGAAGTAGTGGTTCATTTTACTCCTTTGGCAACTTTAAAATTACAGTTTCATGTTTCTCTAGAAATTATATGCTCCAAGTTAAACAAGAAATACATTTAAAAATAAGTAGGGGCATTCTGTAGCCTGTTTTATGCAGGGTATCCAACTTGAAAAGCATAACTATCTTTTGACTATATCAACTGTTAATCTATGGTATAAGGTCTTGAGAAACAGGAATTCCTTGCTTCATTGCTGAATGAAACTGAAATTCCATTTTAAACATAACCGAAAATAAATCCAAAATTTCAAAAAATAATCAAATAGTTTGCAAGAAATGCAGGGTTACGTATTATAAGTCAAAACCGAGGTGCGCTGGCATGGGGAGATGGGAAACTTGTACATTGCCTATCTTCACTAGCACATTAATATATTCACTCAATGTTTAAGAAGAGAATGAAATTTTTAAAAGATAGAAACTATATGATCAAAATGATGTGTAATTATGTTTAAATTTACAGTGGAGAAGAGACACACTATGTAGTTAACAAGTTGAGCCAATCATTAGGAAGTTTTATTGACAGTTTGCTTCTTGTTAAATCTCTTTACTTTTATCTGACAGGTTTATTTTTACTGGATTTGTCGAGACCCATCAGCATTTGAGTGGTTTGCTGATCTTCTGTTCCACTTGGAAACAAAAATGGCTGAAAAAGGAAAAAATGATTTTCTAAGTTATCATATATTTCTTACCGGCTGGGATGAAAGTCAGGTAATAATGAAACTCTTATGAGTCTGAGTTAATGTACCTTGCTTTTCCAGTATGGGAACATATGGAACAGGAACAGCTGAATAAATGATGGATGAAGCAGAGAGACAAATAACTGTAAATATAAAGACACCAAGCCGTCTGTTTCCATCTCACATTTAGGAAAATAGAAATGAAGAAATCAAGCCAGTCTTATATCTTGGCTTGGGCAGCGCTGGTTACCAGGTGTTTTGCAGAAAAGTACAGAGAACCTTTCAGGAGCTTGTGAATGGACATTTGTCCATGTCTTCAAAAAGCAGGGTTGTATAAAAAGTTTTGGGTTTGTTTACTCATATTATTTAGTATAATTTTTGTCATTCATGTACATGTCCAGTACACTCTTGAACCTGCTATGTTTAGAACATTTTGGCAACAAACTCTATGGACTAATTCATGTTGTTTGAAAATATATTTTCTCTAGTGGACTTCAAATTTGCCATCTTACAATTTCATTGGACCATCCCAATTCAAGCCAATTAATCCTTAGACTAAGTCAATTTCATTCAACTTCTTTAGTCTTACTTAGACCCAGATAAGTTGATTTTCTCTCCCTCTTTTTTTTTTAATGGATCACTCAGATGACACTGTGATCAGTTAGGCACCTGCCAGAAAAACTCTCCCAGGAAAGTCTTTGCTCTTATTTGCTCTGCTTATTTCCTGTGGTCTATGTTGAATGAAGGACTGTCTAGTAGAGATAAAAGAAAAAATAGATTCCATAAAGCTTTTCCCTTCCTGCCTCTGCTGCTACAAAACCAAACCAAACCACAACAAAAAAACCCACAACCAACCAACCCTGTTTCTTTCTGCTTTCTTTAAGGCTTCTGTCAAGCAATGAGGTATGTGCATAAAGCTGTATTCAGAAAAATCTACTCCTACTGTGAAGTATATGGCAGTCACAGGAACCACCACTGTACATTAGCAATATCACAGGGTATTACCTAAAACCTCTTTAGAAGCTATTGAGGAACCTCACAAAACACAAAGTTGCCCTCATCTCTCAGCTGTCATCATCCCACTTCTCTCTTGGGCAAACATCAGTCCAGAAGTCAGGCAGGGAGACAACTATTCTTGCTGGGATGTCTGACTTCACTCATGTGTCCTGCGTTCTTCTGAAGTGCCTCCTTCTTCTCTTCAAACCCCATCATCCAGTCTCCTTTCAGCACTGTGTCGTTGCCCTGTGCTGCCTGTTAGGTGACACAGGAGCATCCCTGAAGCTGTGCTGCGTCCCCACCTACACTGGTACTGCTCTTGCCGCTGGAGCCCCCCAGCATCTCACCTCTGAAAGGCTGTGGGGGAAGAGGAATGCTTTTCAGTGGCTGCTTCTCCTACTCTGACCAAGCCTAGGGAACAGCTCCACCTTCTTCAGACATCCACAAAGGTCCCTCCTTATCTTTAGAATATTCCAGTTCATTACTCCTCAAAATTTGAGTTTCAGCACCAGTGATATTCGGATGGTCCTTTACTTCCCCCTTAGCAAACAACAAACACAACATTCTCCCCAGTCTCTGCCTGTCTCACTATATAGTTGGGTGAAGCTGAACCCACGCAGGGTGGGCAATTTACGACTTCTAGTGCACCCTTCACAACTGGCAGGTGTTTACTCCTCAGACATGTTCAATGCTTCACTGTTGGCATCAGATTGTCAAGCTGATATGGCCCATGTCTGCCTCTGCTTGGACAAGAAATCATGTTTCAGCCTATTGGTCCTTGCAATGCCCCTAAGATTTCTCGGCAACTTTAATGCTGTGAGCTGTAACAAGGGCTAACACCAAAAATCCTGGAAAAGTTCCATTCAACGCAAACAGAAATAGCCCATCTGCTCAGTGGCACAATTTTGCTGTAAACAATTAAAAAATCCTGCCATTCCCCACCCCCCACTCCCACCAAACACTTTAAGCTTGCTCTTATACCATTCTAAATTCTTCGTGACATTGGCCCAAACTAACAAGAAACTTTTAGAAACATGACCTCTTGTGACAACTCTGCTTGACTAGAATAATTGAGTTGTTAAGCAACATGGAAGACTCATTAGCACAAGAAATATACAATATTCTCAGGAAATGGATCTAAATTTCAGCAATGACTTCTGCAAGAGATGATAATGACTCCTAGTTCATGCTAGGGCCTGAACTAAATGCAAAGCCCATTTTTCAACTTAGCCTTCCTCTGGTAATTTCTTGACAGTGATAGCAATGATGATAGTCTAGTGAAAACAAGCGTATTACTCCTACATAACAGCAGCAGAATTAGGAGAGACGGTGCTTTTGTTTTCATATGCACCCGGGAAGTACCCAGATAACATGGTAATGGGCGTAGCATAGGAGCTGAGAGACAGTAAATGCCCGTGAAAATCGGCATTTGTTTTCTTGGCACTGGGAGCTGTGCAGCTCTCTTAGTTCAGCGCTTCACCTGAGCTGATCCACCTTCTGCACCTGCCTCCACCTGAGAAGACTCAAACCACTCAGGGTTTTGCCCCTGCTGAGCTGGTACATCTGCCGTTCTTTTTATCAGCAGCAGAATGCTCTGGGCTTATCTAAAGGTGCATGTAATTGCTAATATTTATCATCAAACTCTGTTGCAGTACACTTTGTTCCCTTTCCTAAACTCCAACTCCACCTTTAAAATGGTGACTGTTACTTCAGGATCTGCAATGAATAAAGTGTAGGGTGAGATATTCAAAGACTAAGAAAAGGTTTAGGAATCTAAGACCTGCCTGTAAAAGTGACTGAGGCACTGAGGCCCAGGCCAGTAAAGACAGGTATTTCATCCCAACTCATTTCAGACATTTCAGTTCAAAGCTGAACTCCTTTGAGGTCTCTGGCACTTTCAGAAGTGCCTTTTACACTTCTCAGTCATTTTGTAAACTTTTGAGTATTCCTCTCCTCTCTTCTCCTCTCCTCTTCCTCCTCCTTTCACTGGATAATTACAGAGTTTCTCTCATTAATAGCTCTGTCTTTCACCATGAAGCAGCGTTATTGCTTTCTCCTCTTACTTGGAGTATACATTGTTCACTCTTTAATTATTATCTTGTAAATTTGCCTTTAGGCTACTCACATAGCCCTACATTATGATGACAAGATGGATGTAATTACCGGTTTGAGACAGAAGACTTGCTATGGAAGGCCAAACTGGGACAATGAGTTCAAGCAACTAGCCGAAAACCATCCTAGGTAAGGCAAGTTGGCTTCTAACCTTGTTAGGTTACTCTTCTCTCAGCATAAACAGTGGGAGAAAGGGAGGGCAAACCTTTCTAAATGACCCTTTTAAAATAATTTAGTTTTTTTGCTGTGTGGAAAGAAGATTTATGCTTAATGAAGCTTTTAATGAAGAAATCTCGGAAAGAGAATGCCAATAAAATCTAATTTTTGGACAAGAAAATCTAATATTTAGAAGTATTTCAATATCCTGGCCTTTGTCCAGATATAATTGAAACACACAATCCAATTACTGTTCTGCACAAAGGACAAAGTAGCATTAATTTCCCTTGAAGATGGTTATTAAAGAGATAAACTGTGATTTTTTTCTTATGATGTCAAGGATATGTTTGTTCCCCTAACATATTTGGCTACTCTTGCAAGACTATGCTGTTCTGTTATTAGTTCATCTCTGCTGGCAAAGACAGTTCATTTGAACTTGGTGGATTCGCTAGTGGTCTGAGAAAAGCCTCTTTGTTCCTGAAAGCCTTTGAAGCAAGAATTTGAAACATTTTGTGTTCAGCAGTAGAAAAATCTAGAATACTTGTGACTCTTTATGATTTCCAAAAATTTACCTGCAAATGCAAAATAAGGCTTGCACTTGGGAGACAGAAAGACAAAAAAATAAAGCAGAAAACTTTTTTTAAAGATGAAAAAGACTCAAGAAAAAGCTGAAAGGGAGGAGATCAAAGAGAATACAGTAAGCTACAAGAATACCATAAAATTGCAAAAATAACAGTAATAGAAAAACCACTTGATGGAGGTCAAAATAAATACAATCAGGAAATATGAAAGATTAAAAATAGGAAAAGGCCAAGAGTAGAAAATATGATTTTTGAAAGACCTTCTATAGGGATTCTACTGCATAAACAGAGCTTTTAAAGTTATAGTTGGAACATTATTCTTTGTTACTTTTGTTAAGCACTACTGAGAAAAGCTGGTTTTCTGATGCTCAGGGAAGGAGATGGGCATTAACTGTCTATAATGGATCTTGTGGTATTTCCTTAGAAAGTCAGTGCTAAAGTGACAGAAAAATCTATATTTGCTTCTGAACCTCGATGCCCATCTTTATGGTCAATGTTGAACCTTTTAAAGAAAGCCTTGCATGAACTAAGCTTTCCTTATGAGAAAAAAATGCTCTACCTTTTCTTGCTCTGAGTTACAGAAGGTTCAAGAGGCAAAGAAACTCAAGAGTTTCTATTGCGTGATGGAACAATCAGCTTTTACAAACTGACTCAATTTTGGGTCCCTGCACTTAGGTCCATGGACTTTCCCTTGGCTGCAACAGTGTCTTTTAGCGGATTAGCAGGAATATACCACTCCAGGTTAAACCTAGTGCGATCCAGCACCAAGGCAATATGGACACTACTTCTGGGGACTATGGCTTGGGCACCCAAACAGATCTACAGCCCCTCCTTTACAGGAGTAAATTTTGAATCCCATGCTGTCACTTGTCATTTGCACTGCGGCTACATATATTAAGCTTTCCCCAGTAACACAGCATTTGTGTTACATATAGATAGATGTGTACATAT
Organism: Limnodromus scolopaceus; assembly: GCA_028565335.1. NCBI lineage: Eukaryota > Metazoa > Chordata > Aves > Charadriiformes > Scolopacidae > Limnodromus > Limnodromus scolopaceus. The sequence goes on along the minus strand of JAOXNO010000024.1, from coordinate 56,317,939 downwards.
AGATGTTTCGAAGCAATATGTGCTCTGTACTTAGGTGTAAACCCTTTAAGGCACTTTGTAGTGAGTAACCAGGTTTCTAGCTCCCTGTAACAGGCTTGTGCACTTATGAACACGTCTTTGTTACATTGGTCACGTTCTTATTTTATAAGAACTACCTATTTACAAATTTTGTTACTAAGTCAGCCATTGTCCATAGGCAGAAAAGCGTTAAAATGAGGGGGAAAAAAAAAAAAGAAAACTCAGAAGTAACCGAAAAATTTGTGTATGTTTTAGAAAAAAAAATAATTAACTCATCTGGAGAAAAATAATTTCAAATTTTCAGTCCAAGCAGAGTGTTTACTTCTCTCATTAAAATAAACAATGAAGATCAAACCCAAAGAACTACCATTTAAAACAGTTTTTGACCTCTAATATAGCAATCCAAATAAATAATGCAATAAGACATAATAAACACTACAAGACATAATAAACACTAAAGTATTAAAATAATTATACTGTAATACTGTGTGACAATAGCACAATTTTTTTTCAAATGTATTTCTCAAAAAGCCATTTCAAAAGATGCAAAGCTGGAGGCAGCCAAAAGGTACAGTTTATTCATTTACTCTGCTACTCTCATATTTTTGTTGTTACTGTGATTACAGCAACAGTATTGGAGTATTCTTCTGTGGACCCAAGACTCTTTCCAAGATCCTTCAAAGGACATGCAACTCATATTCATCAGTTGATCCAAGAGGAGTTCAGTTTCACTATAACAAAGAAAGTTTCTAGCCTGTACTTCTTAACTACATAATTGGTATTACCAAGTTGTGTATTTTTTCCTCACCTTCTCCTGTCCTCTACTCATTCTGCAGCACTCATTGAAGTAGGGGCATTGACTTCAATAGAAAAATGCCATCCTGTGCCAACTAAAGATCTGGACCCCATCCTTAGCCTTTCCTTCAAAGAACTGAAAGGCTGATTCTCCATTGCTTACTTGATGCTGTGAATCCACCTACATCTGTGTGAAAACAAGCACAAACCACTAACCTTTGAAGAAAAAGGCATGAGCAAAATGGACATTGAGAACTGTACCTCACTGTTGTGTATGATCAAACTACCACCACAGGCAATACTCACATTCCTGCTGTTTAAATCGTGCCCAGACATTCAAAGCATTTTCCTTCCTGGTGTTCTGATTTTGCACTTCTTATAGCTTCCCACTGCGTACACATCCGCATCCACATCCCCTTTTGTGCCGCAGCAATACCATTTATATACACACTGTCCAACAAATTCTTTTTACCCTACCAAAATATGCACCATTTAAACCTGCCATTTCTGTAGTGATGGTGGCTGCGCAAGCCATAAAATAATATGTTCTGAGCATTAATATATTAAGGAGACTCCAGAAACTTTTGCACTCAGCAAATGGATCTCCTGAGACAGGCAACCGAAACTGGAAAGAAGTTTCAGGTGTCCTTTAAATGTCACACAACTTCACGGGCTTTAAAAGATACAAAATCAAAGATACATGACAGAGTGACTGAGGTGGGAAGGCACCCCTGGAGATCACCTACTCCAAACCCCCTGCTCAGAGCTGATTCTGTGTAGACAGGAGCGACATTTGCATTCTTCCAGTTGTCAGGAACATCCTCCCATCACCATGACCATTCAAAAATAATGACAAATGGTCAGCTCCCTCAGCACTTGTGGGTGCATCCCATCAGTTCCCATGGACTTGTTTAAAAGCTCCCTAACGATCCTCCTTCACTGAGGATAAGTTTGCACTGCTTCAGATTTTCCCATTTGCCTCAGAAGCCTGGGATTTCTTACCTGTAAAGACTGAGGTGAAAAAGGCATTGAGTACCTCTGTCTTCTCTGTGGCCTTGGGCACCAGGTCCCCCATTCCATTGAGCAGCAGACCAACATTTCCCTAGTATTCCTTTTGCTATTCATGCATGCATAGCAGCCCTTCCTCTTGCCCTTCGCTTCTCTCACCAGATTCAACTCCCAAGGAGCTTTGACTACCCTAACCCTACACCTACACACTTAGTATCCTGCCGCTTCTTCCATCTCTTGTACGCCTCCTTTTGTGTTTGAGTTTTGTCAGGAGGGATTTGTTCTTCCATGCAGGCCTTCTACCACCTTTTCTTGACTTACTCCACAGCAATAGGGATGATTTTTTAATTTGGAGGTGGCATTTCTTGAAAATCATCCAGTTCTCCTGGATGCCTCTTCTCTCCAGGACAATATTGCATGGGATCCTTCCAAGTGTGGAATTCACAGCATCACAGAATGACGTGGGGTTGGAAGGGACCTCTGAAGATCATCTAGTCCAACCCCCTTACCAGCGCAGGTCCACCTAGAGCAGGCTGCACAGGAATGTGTCCAGGCAGGTTTTGAACGTCTCCAGAGACGGAGACTCCACCAACTCTCTGGGCAGCCTGTTCCAGCATTCTGCCACCCTCAAAGTAAAGAAGTTCCTCCTTGTGTGACTGTTACCTTTTGTCCTGTCAAATGCCTCCTGTGTCCACTGCAGTGGATTCCATCTCTTCTTAACAGTCCTCAGACCCCATGAGGGTCTCATGGTTGTAAAAACCAGATCCAGATCCCTGTTGTCATCACCAGCTGCACAACCAGTTGTTGACTTGCAGGATCCAGGCCCACCAAGCTCCCCATCTTCCTGAGAAGCCTTTTGTTTGGCTGGGTGTTCACTAATCTCTGTTGATGTGGGAGGAACCATGTTTGCCTGCCATTTTGTCATATGCCAAGCTGACAGCCCCAGGAATGCTGTATGGGTGTAAAAATGTGCCCATACGTGTATCACTGCTTAGGATTTGCAGCATAGTCTGATTCAGATCTGCATTTCTTGTTTTCATATCTGCCTTGTAACTGACCCAGCCTTTCCTCATAGGTCACAGACTATTTTACTTGGACTAGACACCTGTTCTCTGCTATCCTCACACAGCACCGAGAAGTAGGTACAAAACAGTAAGACATCTTTTCACCTCTGCAAACCTCAGGCAGCTGCTGGGAGTCCTGAAATACCACTGAGGACAGCTGCAGAGCTGCTGGAAATGCTGTTGTCTGACCACACTCTTTCTAACAACCCATCCAGGGCCCATGGACTGTTCCCTGGAGCCATATCTTCTAACATCCTGGGACTAACGCAAAGCTATGCATGCCATCTGTAAAAACACTGATGCTTTCTCCAAAAGAGGATTGTCTCCAGCTGGTTAGGTCAGCCAGCCTTGCAGCACCTTGTATATCAAAGCAATGAAACAATGGCCTTCATGCCTTATGGCTTTAAGCTGGAGGGAAGCAGATTTAGATTGGAGATTAGGAGAAAGTTCTTTACTGTGAGGGTGGTGGAGCACTGGAACAGGTTGCCCAGGGAGGTGGTTGAGGCCCCAATCCCCGGAGACATTCAAGGTGAGGCTCGATGAGGCCCTGGGCAACCTGGTCTAGTTCGGGGTGTCCCTGCTGACTGCAGGGAGGTCGGAGTAGATGACCTTTGGAGGTCCCTTCCGGCCTGGACGATTCTATGATTCGATTCTATGATTCTATGCAACCCAAATCTTTACTGATCTTCTCGTAGCTCTCACTGGCACCACAGCTGCCATGGCTATAGGTCCTGTCCTCTAAAGCAGTCCTTCCCTCACAGCCTTGTACTCCTCATCTTTGTCATTTGAGTATATCGTTGCCACCCTCCTAGACCTGATGTTGCCTTCCACCTTCAAGTATTATTTGTACTTATCTTTGCGACATTAGCACTACTAAGCACATGGAGCACAAGATAAATCCGGAATGAGGGAGAAACAAAAACAACAAAAAAATACATGAATGTTACAACATTCACATAAGCTAGAAAAATTGAAAAGTGAGAGAACTATTTCCCTATTCCTAGCACAGAAAGTTAAACTATATTCAAGTTGGACTGGTAACAGAGTTCATTAGGATCACATAAGGCATTTACCCAGCCACACAATAAAAATGGGAGGCAGAAAACACCCGGTGTATGTCAACACTCGAATAAGACAAATGACAACATTATATATGTATACTTACACACACACACCCCAAAATGCCCACTAGAGGGGACATAACTGTATAGACAAAAGAAAGTGAATAATAAAAATTATGTCACAGAAGACTCCAATATTATTTTATACCTCTTCTATTAGGGGATACAGTATGTGTGAACTGAGACTGTTCTACAAGATACAGTTGTATTATTATTAAGTTTAGGGCAATGCATCTTTGTTTTAAAATTGTTGAAGTTTTTTTAAACGCCTGCCTATGTGAAATGATTAATGCGGTGCATACTGTGTAGCAGTAGAGTGAGTGGAGAATTAGAGCCTCTGCCAGTTCACCTAGAGGCATTTATCTTTTATTTTTTTCCCTGGTGCCCGTGCTGAGCCTCAGGGTAAGCTGACACATTTTTTAATATAAATTAAGCTTCTTTTTTTTAATGTGTGTTGAAAATCTTGAAGGAAATGAGAAATGTGTGTAGGCACCAATACCAGCTGCCATTGCATGAAAGAAAGAGGTGACAATTTCCTGCAGATTCTGAATGATTGTTTTAATGGGGTTGGATCGGAGGTAACAAGCACAAAGATATTGTGCTGCCAGAAAAACAGGATCTGTTCTCCCCCTAGCCTCCTGCAACAAGATGTAACATTTAGCTTCTGGCTCAACATGGCATCTCTTCACTGCTTTGATTTATTCCCACTTTTGCAAATCACTGTGGTATGCTACAGGAGATGCATTTAGAGCCCTTGTTATAGTTCATTGAGTAGCACTGCTGTTATCACCACCAGAGGAGAATTTCACTTGTATCAGGACTGAGTGACCTAGAATAAAGGAAAAATAATAATAATAAAAAAATAGAAGTGGGGAGGTTTGTTGGACCAGGATGAAACTGCATTTAGGTTGAATGAAAATCCCTTTATTACAAATACAATTTAAATCAAAATGGGAACTAGGAAGATTTGGCTTCCTGCCTTGTTTTGAATAACACCGAGCACAGAGCAGCTATGATAATGTGAGTGCATATGTAATGACTCTATTATTATGTTTATATATGGAAACATCATTCACTGTCAGGGAAAATGAAAGATATCTTCATGGATTTGTCCATTCAGCTTCTTCAGCAGGGAGTGTTCAGCGCTGTGTAGGAAAATATTAGTAAATAAAATATAGTCGTAACAGCGAAGACTCACCACATCCAGTGACAGAAAACTAATCATAGACAAGGATTGTAAATATACAGATTAATTACTTCGCCTCTTACAATAAAAAGAATGGTATTACAGTGATTGAAGTTGTGTTATGATAATTTAAGTTTATTCACTAGTAAGTGTAAATTAAAATACTTGGGTTTATAGATTCTGGGTTCCCCCTCCTCTCCCTCCTCCCAAGTTATGCTTATAGTATAAATTATTTAAGTTTGCTGCTTAGTTTACACTGAAAGATGAAACAGGAACTGCCACTCTTAGCAGAAGGTCCATCACATGGTGCCTGTACCATATCATCACCATTATAAGGACTCTCCTGCTTCTCTCCTGCTTTTAGATATAATAAAATGGTTAAGAGGAAATACTGTTAACTGCAAAAAAGTGGCAAACTTTTCATAGATTTGAGTACTCCTGATTAGCAGGAGATTTTATAAGAACTGCCTTAAAGGCAGCTCAGCTGCTCTGGAAAAGTAATAAACTAAATGACACGGTAGGTTTACAATCTCAACTCCTCAAAAATTTCAGTGAGGGTTTTTTGTGGGTTTTTTTTTTTTTTTGGAGTGAAAATCACCTGAATTTATTCAGGAACAGAGAAAAGGAAAAGCAAAACGTGACAGTGCTTCCACCCACTTTGCCCTATGAATACCAAAAGCTTAAATGAAACATGCATAGTCAGCCAAATAATGAGGAAGGCAAACCCGTGATGGTCACAGCAGCACCGCAGGCGGTGGGCTGGAAGGTGCAGAACTGTGTGCAGCACAGGCGAATTGTCCCTAGGCCTTCATCTCTGCTCCTGGCACTTCTCGGGCAATCAAATACCAGGCGTGAAGTCACCTTGGTGACCTCTCACAAGGTGGGGGGACACTCCACCAAAGATTGGCTGGCCTTAACCTTCCCAGTGCTGGAAACGGGCTGAGCTGAGGCTTTCTCACCTCAGTCAGGTTATCTGTTCTGCAGCAGCAACTCCAGCTCCTGGGGTGGGATCACTTCACTGTCTGAGAAATTCTGCAGTTCTGTGGAATAAAATCAGGAGGACATTTCATTAAAGCTGCAGCCACAAAAAGAATAATTTTCCAGGAATATCCACTTACATGTTACTGAACATGTTTGAATGAGAGTGGATTGATGATTTACATTTCAAAACTATAACCAGTTAAGTCCATTTAACAGGAGTCATCTTGACCTTCAACAAATCATAACTTACAGTGAAAAAAATCTCAATTACACAATGGTCTTAATTTATGTGAACAAATGTGTTAGTTGACATGGAAACACATTTTTTTTCTCCTTTCAAAAGCAAGAAAGGACGAAAAGGCTTAAACTCTTTAAAAGATATATTAATATCCTTTCAGAATACATAGAAACAAACAAAAGTTGTACAGTATAATGAACCACTCAAACCAGCATATTTCAAAGGCTATCTGCTTCAAACATTTACAACTATTATTTCTAAACAATAATGACTTCTAACATGGTAAGACATTTGTATTCATTGAGGATAAAAGCCCTGAGCCTGCCAATACTTACACATGTGCTTTACTAACTTCAAACAATCTTTTTACTGTCCTAGAGGACTAAATATGGTTTTCTTTGAAGCTCATGCACAGAAGACTGATGTCAGGCTCAAGGTTGGGTCCTGAAGGCTGATCTGTATTATTCAGCTATTAAAGTTTTGGACTGTCTTGATTCCCTTCTAGAGACCATTTCTCTGGTATAGTAATTCTGAATATGAAAGACAATTTACAGTCACGGTTGCCTTAAGGTACACAGATAAGATTGCACTTATGCACTTTAATAAAAGACCTGGTTTTCAGTGGTCTTATAGCTTCTGTTAAACAAAAAAATGTGGGTTTGGGAAAAGCTTTTATCTTTTTTTTTATTTTGGCCAAATGATGAATACGTAGATCTGAACATTTTATTCCGTGGATATATGCAAACAAGCAGGAGAGAGGGCAGACATGAGCCTTTCCTCCAAGACAGAAGTCCTGGTCTTCTCCCCACTGCTGACCATTCCCCAGCATCGCTGCCTTGAATGTTAAATCTCCTGTCCCATGCAGTGGCCTGTGTCCTTGCTTGAGAGGAGGGTTCTCTTCACAAAAGCAACATCTTTCCTCCTGCTGCAGTCCGAGGCTGCAAACCCCCCCACAGAAATCATTACTGTCAAAAAAATGCACTAAGTGGCACTTTGTGAGCAAAGATAAGGAAGCACACGCGAGCCCAAATTAACGCACTGTCGTTGTGGTGTGGATGCTCACAGGAAATTTGCAGAAACCAATCTCCTTTAGATGTCACAGAAGCTGATGTCCACAATTCCCTCCTACTGTAACAAGCACAACATATTTATTCTCCTGTTTCCAAGAACTGATCAAGGTCAAACAACTGAAAGACAAACTTTGAATTCGAAAGGTCACAGGCACCTAATCAACCTGCAATGCATCACACTCATTAATTATACATTACTATACAATTACATTACATTAAGATAAAAATGTTTAGATTGAAGAATGCCCACCATTTTCTCATTAATATTAGTAAAATATCCATGCAATTTTCTGAGTTTGTGTGCTGCTAAGGAAATTCAGAGGGCAACGCAGACCGCATACCAATGCAGAGCTAGCCATTTAAGATCCCTCTTTTTTAGATTCCTTACCATGTTGGCAAGAGGAAGATAGTTAAGAGGCACAGCTGGACAACTTTGAATGTAATATCAAAGGTTTGAGGATGAAACAAACAAATGTATGCTGTGATACTGGCCAACACAGAAGTTACTTTAAATATAAACTGCGTGGAGAACAGCTAGATTTGACTGAACTGGACCTTTTGTAATACAAACATGCCCAAGTACAATTTATCTGACAGGAACGTACATCAACTATTTTATTATTTAATGGAAACTGCGGTCGCCATTACAAAGATGTATCTATAGTATCAAGCATAATCACAAATGCTGGCCTCCCTATGTATATTACAGCAAGTACATCATCTTTCTATAACATTGCGCATTCATAAAGGAGCCTGAGACACTTTAAAAGTGGCCTGATGCTGGGAGGTGCTGAGCTGAAAGAGCTTTTAGTGAAACCAAGAGAAAGTGTATCTGCTCAGCCTCCTGCAGAACTGGACCTTTGGAGTCCAGGCAACAAAATTAACTGGAGTTTTGCCAAAATGAGGACAGCAGAATTTGGCTCAGTTAGTCAATGTCAGTGCAGAATGCTATATTGCAAATATGGAACACTGAACTTTAAAGGAAAAAAATTAATTCACTTCAAATTGTCTGACGTTTATAATGAAATAGCCAGCGCTTTACTCCATGCTGATTGTCTTATTGCTGTCCATGTAGATAGGCATCAATAATGCAGTCTGTAAATGGGGAGACGCCTTTTTGGGGATGGATGCAATTATATTCATATATATAATACATATTATACTATTAATGTTACTACACCAGGCTCCAATTAAGCAGAGCATTTGTGCTTATGCTTAAGATGGGTATTTTGTTTCAAGGGGGTTAGACACATGCTCAAGGTCAGTCCGTATCTTTGTTCAAGTGAGACTCTAAATGCCTCCACAGGGAAGTTTTTCCTGAATTATAAGAGACTTTTCTCACAGGGTTAGTGAAGAAACTGTGAGTCTCCTTGGCTTTTCTCTCCAAATAAATCTTGTCTTGTACACAGGTATGAAATTGATTGCCCGTTTTTCTGGGGAGCCAAGACCAACCTCAATTTTCAGATTTGCATTTGCCATAGTAACTGGTTGTAATGTGGTTCCCTAAAGAAATAAGACTTATGCAGTTATGATGTGTGTCTGTCTGTCTGTCCACTGGTTCCCCTTTCTGCCCCTCTACTCCTCAGCAAATATTGCTTAATTTGCCAATGAATTTCAACCAAGATATAAAGTAGATAACTAAACTCTTATGTAGCCCGCATCACTGAAAAAGGTCTGAATACTTCAGAAGCTTTAACAAGTGGGCAATGTCACAGAGCAGCCACTCAAACAAAAACTGTTTGAACACATGCAAGTGAGAAGCTGCACATCTCAGGGCATGGAAGGCATCCCAAACTCAGAGCACGCTGCTGGACCTTGGAAATTAGTGACAATGCAGTCAACGGCTCAATGTCCAAGTGGCAGCCAGTAACGAGTGGTGTTC
>JAOXNO010000024.1:56292618-56308476 GCA_028565335.1 Limnodromus scolopaceus | reverse complement strand
TCCCTGCCCATGGCAGGGGGGTTGGAACTCGATGATCTTTAAGGTCCCTTCCAACTCAAATGATTCTATGATTCTAAGAAATTGAGGCTTTACTAGACAAACATCTCATCACAGGCCATCAACAAAATAACACAGCAAAAGAGATAATTGTTCCTTTGTATATGGGAGGGATGAGACTAATACTGGTATATTTCAAATTGTTCTGTTATACATCTTAGGATGTTAAGAAATTAGGGTACAGAAAAGAGCCACAAACGTATTCAAGGACTTCAGAAAATACCTTGCAATTAAAGGGCTCAATCAGCTTAGCATATCAAAAATTAGATTAAGAGATGACTCTATAATAGCATACAAGTACCTTCATGTGGAGAAAATCTAGGCACTAGCAGGCTCTTTAATCTAACATATTAGAGCATAACAACAATTTCAAATAGGAAATAAGGCACTCATTTTTAACAGAGGAGGTGATTAGCTACTGAAAGACCCCATCGGAAATGTTAAAACCTGTATCTCTTGCTGTCATCCAGTCAAGCCTGGGTGCTACTCTGGAAGGTCCATACCAGCCAGATTCAAGTTAGGCTCAGTTAAGTGGAAGCTACTGGTGCAGTTGGGTAACTGGGTTGAAATTATTGGCTGCTGCGACTTAAGCATCAAGGGTAAAAGGGTAGTGGTCCCTTTGGGGTTCAAAATGCTTTGAATGTATGTTTTCTCATAATATCCTTGTCAGGTAGAATATTTATTACTTCCAGTTTTAGATGGGGAACTGAGACATAGAAGTGCTAAGTGGTTTGCCTCAAGCTCTCAAAGGAATGACAGACTGAGGATCAAACCACAGCCTTTCAGGACCAAGACTATTGCTTGAACTGCAACAGCAATCTTCCTCTCCCATAAACCGCATTACGTGTATTTGACAGGACCCTTAAAAATACCTGTGAGCTTTCTGAATGAACATAAAACTGAACTGAATTATTTTCTTTTAGTGGCAATAGCTAATATTGTTATTAGGCAGCATGGTTTGAAAGACAAGTATTTTGATTCCCAGGACCAGCATGATATATGTTTGCTCACTCTTAGAAATACATGTATGATATAAAGTATTTACATGAAAAGTAATGGCATAAAATGAGTCATTTCTGTGATAAAAGAGGAGGCTTAAAGCAAACAAAAAAAATATGTATCAGAAAAGAAACAAGATTTGAGGTTTTCTACTAAGCATTATTATCCAAATATCTGAGTACAGATTTTGATGCTGGACTCGAGCCTGATCCTACTCTCAGGAAAGAACACAGGAAAATGCTTGTTGCCTCACATAGTAACAGGATCCAGCTAAACACCACACAGCACAGCAATGTGCTGTCAGGAAAGCTACGATTTCATTTTCATGTACGGCAGATCAGAAAAATTTCAAGTGTATTAAAGCTCCTCTTTAAATATTTCATGTAAAGAATACACAATAACAAATAATAAAGCTAGGTAAATAAATAACATTCTGCTTCAGTTTCCTGAGATGCACTCACTCCCTCTATGACCATTTGAGGCTACACTGCATTTGTTTGCTTTCTGCTTTCTGTCACCTTGCTTGTACTTAGAGAATTTTCTAAGATTGCAAAGGTGGACCAAGTTATTTCTTATGTCTATTGTCCAGCTTAAAATAAATTCTAAAAGAACAAGATATGAAGTCTTTATCCCAACTCTTTATCACCCCTGTTATTGGCTCCATACTAATCCACACTCATGGTATTTGGTTATTGCCCTGCTTAAAGGTACTTTAAAGCTGTGTCTGCGATAATACTATTTACAAGAGTAAATTCATTCCTTCTCATTCCATTCACTAATATTTTCTATTAAATTAATGCTAGGGGAGGAAGGATTTAGTATACTTCAACTCCTGCAGAAGTAATCAGAAAATATTTATGAACGTTTGCAGTTGTGATGGGAGGAAGAGAACAGAAGGCATTTTATTACGCTGATTTTATCCTCCTCTTTTTTGACTACTGCTAACTGGCATACAAAAATCCAAAGCTCATCAGAGAAAATGGTTCTATTAATTTTCAAAATTCCCTGTCAATAAAATAAAGTTGAGGGGGGGAAAAAGTAATTCATACCTTACTTGCGTGAGTTCAACTCCCCTAGCTGCCAGCACCACAAAGCACTGGGACATACCGTTAAGCAGAGGAATGAAAACTACTCTACAAGACAATATCAATCTAGAAATGCAGTCATTGAGAGCTTGCTTCATGAACTGAACCTAATTAATGCTCTCATGTAGGGTTGAACCCAAACCATCAGAATGATAGCAGCTCCACAGCTGAATTACTTTTTTAGTGTTCTGCCACTTAAAATTCCACCCAGTCACTTTCAAAGGATGGAGCACACGACTAAATTGTGCTGCAGGAAGGGAAAAGATGAACAATTAAAGTGAGAATCTCCTAAAAACCAGAGATACTTAAATAGAGAATGACTTTATATTGCAAAAAAGCTTTCTGCAGAAAGCATCCTTTGATTACCTTGCACAGAGAGACTCCTTGAACAGCTCTGTTTAGAAGCTCTAGAAAAGGTACCTCTGTCAGCTCTGTCTCACGGAGCTGCTTCGGTAACAGGGTTGAATATCCTCATATCAAAGCACAACAATGATGCTGAGAGCGTGAAGTATGTGATTTTTTTTTAACCAGAATAATTTGCCCACACAGATGCCTGGAAGAATGTGAAAATAAATCCAAGGTCAGATTAAGTAGATCCCATTACCTTAGGACTGGGAAACAGCACAGATCATTCTTACAAAGAGTATGAATCTGGAATATTTGCAAGTTACTTTCACATTTTGCAAAATGACTTTAATTTGGGACATTGTCCACGACGGTGCTTTCAAGCCCTTCCAGTTTATTTGCATTCCTCGCTGCTCTTGTTTGGATACTTCACTTTCTGAAATAGACAAGAATGAGATTTCAATGTGTGTTTAGGCTGGGAGAGGATGATCAGATGTATATGGCTATAAAACCACATCTGCTAATGTCTCTAAATGATGCTACAGCTGCTAAAAATCATAACATTTACTTGTCTAGGTTATCAACTAAATCAAAATTATATTTACAACTGGATTTTTCATCAAATACATGGGATTATCAAAGGTAACATTTCGAAAGGAATTGAGTTAGGAGACTAAATCACATTGACTTTCAATACAATGCAGGCATTTATGTGACATAAATATGTGACATATATAGATTAGTATTTTCAATACTACCTCCTGTCAAAGGTACAAGGCCTTTTGTTGAGCTGGGAAACAGCACCTTGCAATTGGGAAGAAGCCAAAGGCGTTCAGGAAAGGGAGGGGCGGAGGAAGCGTGACAGGGGGCACAGCATTCGTAGTGACCGTTTTTCAGTGAAGAACGGTTTTGCCCTCAACCAAGAATAGCTAGAAGGCTGCCTCACGGAGGATTAGTGTCATCTTCTGTCTGGCGTTTGGATTTGTTGTGATTTATGCAAACTAAGCTAGCTTGTGAGATTCAAACCAACATGGCTTTGGCAATCTCTTGTCATGGTCAGAAGCGAGGAAGAGCAGTCCCATAGTGAGGCAAACGTGGACAACGAGGCTGCTGTCAGCAGGAGCTGCCAGCGGCTGTAAAGCATGTGGATGCCCAGTAACTACTTTTATTCCAGCCATTGGACTGGGCTCATATATGCCACACAAGGTAGTGTCACACAAAGAGAGGGAATACCAATATGGCAGCAGCTCCTCTGCAGACGTTTAAGAATGATCTGCAAGGCCCATACACATCCCATGCATGTATGGGCTTTGTGCCACCAGCATGGTGCGTGGCGCAGGCCATGGAGCTGTCACCCCTGACTGCAGCAACATGAGTGAAGATGTCTACTGCTGATGATTTAAGCAGGAAACGTTCTTTTCAGACTCATGTCCAGGACATCACTGCAGCTCAGGAGTTTTTGCAGCTCACCCAGAAGCATGTTCTCCTGTTGAATCATTGATTTTGCAATAGCTTTCTATCTGGCACCATACAAAGAAAAGTTTTGCTTCCAGCAATGCCTCAAGCCCTGAGGAAATGATATAATGTGCAGAAAACTGTCAGGAATTTTGACTTGGTTTTTAGACAACCAAAAGAGCCAAAAGTCTAAGGTCTTGAGCTCTTAAGTTTGGCAGCTCCTCCTGAACTTCTAGGCTGCCCCCTCTTCTGAGGTGGGTCTTGTTTTCTCCATCCACATACTCTGGGAATCATGGTAGATAACAGAAGTGGTTTAGAAGAGGTAAGCACCTTAGCAGAAACAGAGGTCCTTAATTTATTTCACTGTGAACAAGTCACAAACCTAATGTCTATGGTTCCCTCATGTGAAGTACCTGTAGCTGTATCTCAAAGGTTGCTGGCGAGCTTCTAGAACTGTAATGGGAAGGACACAGGTAACAGAAAATTCAGAACTCCCAAAGCTGAGCATCAGGCCCAAGGCATGTTTATGGGATGCAGCTGTGGACCCTACCATGTGGCCAAAGAGACACTGACACTGAAGTCAGATAAGGTGACAATACCAAATTGCTGTGATCCTGCTGCATGAGGCTTGAAACTGGAACCTAGGAGGCTGATTTCTGTTATGGACCATAAATCACATTCTGTACACTTGTGTAATTCCCTAGGAGAAATGGACTTTTCCTCTTATCACTTCAAAACAAAGAAAATCATGTCCAAAATGGTGCATCACTGCAGGATAATGGTGTACCCCAGAAAAACATTCTCTGCAGGTTGACTGGAAAAACCACCTGTGTTTCTGGGGCAGGCAAAATTCCAAGAGTGGTGACCAGGTTGTTCAGTTCACTCTATGGATGACTGGCAAGTGAGATGCCAGTTTATCCCATACAGGATTCCCAGTACCTTAGGCAGATGTCCTGATGAGGATAACACCGAATAAAGGGATCAGGGCTTCCCAACACCAGATCTTGATTCTTTGGAAGACAAGATCACTCAATAGCAACAGCATCCTGGGCTGCAGAAGGAAGAGGAGGTTGAGGGACGTGATCCTATGCCTCTACTCAGTGCTGGCGAGGTACATCTAGAGTGCTGGGTCCAGTGCTTGGCTACCCAGTATAAGAAAGATATGGACTTACTGGAGTGAGTTCAGCAAAGGGCCAAAAAAACCCATTATGGGACTGGACCATCTTTCCTGACAGGAAAGGCTGAGAGAGCTGGGACTGTTCAGCCTGGAGAAGAGAAGGCTCAGGGGAATCTTATCAGTGTGTATAAGTACCTGATGGGAGAAAATGAAGAAAAGAGATGCAGACTTTTCTCAGTGGTTTCTAGTGACACAAGAAGAAGAAATGGGCACACACTAAAACACAGGACTAGAGTATCTCAAAAGCTCCCTTCCAACCTAAACAATTCTGTGATCCTTTAAAGACATTGCTGTATTTCTTGTTTGCAATTTAAGAAGTCTCAGGGTCATCTATGCAATCTTCTCCCTTTCCGTTATTATACATAAGGTAGCACCAGGGAATATTGAATCTGCAGAAAAAAACTCAGGGAGTAGAAGTAAAAACATAATCTGATATATTCTCAATCTGAAGAAGTTGCCCAGAGTTGTACCCTTTGCCAAGAACCTACATGCCACACTATATTCTCAAAAGTAATGTAATTCAGTGTTGATCATTACTTACCAAAAATCTGATCAGATTTTGCTTTCTGATGGAAAACAGCACCAAATTGTCAGAAATTGTCTTGTCACATTTGAGATACCAAGACGAGTGGGGAAGCTTAAAATGTCTTTTGTTTAGCAGGGAAATGTGGTCATGATAGTCTACTGCAATTTTGTAAAACAAGGAAGATGTGTTAAATTCAAGGTTGCACTGTCTGAACTAACCTTACCAATTCAAATATGTGTTTTGGCACAGGACCTAAATGACTCCTCAGAGAAAACCTATCATAGATCTTAAAGAGGAAGCTACATGAGTGGTTAAGAAGTTGTCAGATGTGTTTTTAACCAGGTCAGCTGAGCACCTTTGTAACTACATTGAATCACTGCCTAAGTGCAAAAGAAAACGCTTTGCAAGGTAGTTATCAAAGACAATCAGAAAATAGTTCATTTAAGCATCTTTGAAAAGTCCCAATTGTTTTAGCTTGTAGTATCTGCATTTTGTATTGATTTCTAGAAGAGTACTGAAAAATGAAGCAGTTGAATTTGACTCAATCTGATGCTTTGAACTGATGAAACGCAAGAGACTTGGGGAATAGCCATTGAAAAAACAATCTTGAGTTAATGAATGGGTATTGGCAGGCTCTGTTATCCTTGAAAACCAAGAGTTACATGAAATGCCTTCCTAGTCCCTACATCAGCTGTATCTGCTCCACATCCTGCTGCAACGGCTAGATGGAATGGTCTGTTCACTTGTGGATGAGGTACTTTGGTACTATGGATATTCAGACATCTACCTTGGTACACCACCTTGGGAACTGAGTCTTTGCATAGAGAGCTCCTCAAGTCTCTAAGGGATTTTTCTCCACCAGTGTCACATAATTGACTGCAGGTTTTAGATATCTAATAAGGTATTTAGACCCTGTGCACCGTAGTTACTGTGGGTTTAATCAAAGGAAGTCTCCATTTCTCTCACATCAAATATCTTCACTTATCTTCACCCCAAAGTCTCCCAATGCCCTATTTCCACTGTTCTTATGATCTCTTGTTCACTAGTGTGACTCTACAAGTCAGTGAGCTACTTATCCAGGTGAAGCCATGCCTTGGATTCCTGCTGATTTTAATTCCTGTTTTAAGGCCTTTTATTTTACAGAGAAACAAAGTTTTGGAGGTACTTAGAGCAACAAACCTTCAGAGTCTTGGTTAGATCTTCTCTAACGCTCAGCTGTTCTTCTAGATCACAGCCAGATCCAAGCTTTTGTATTCTTCTCATTTACAGCTTCAGTCCTAGTAGACTCTTCCTAGCCTTCAAATACATTCCTAAATTGTTCCTGCTAACAAGTATATGGAGTCTTTCGCAATCCTTTCTGATCTTGATCTTCTCAGCTCACTCTTAGCATGTGCCAAGAACAGGGGGCAAGAGCTAAAGCTTTCAGTGGGTACCTGTGTGCCCAGAATGATGCCTGGGATGGCATGGTCTGGACAAAAAAAAGACCACCTTAAAATGTTCTTCCTGCACATTCCTAGCAATTTTTCTGATCACTGTCAATAGCATTACCACTGTGCTCCCATCTACTCATATAATGAGACCATCATTAGCACCGCTGACCTCTAACTGGGCCTCATCCCCAACCTTGCTCTTGCAGATCTTTCTGCACAACATCTATAAGATACTTTTTCACTCACGTAGCTAAAATTCTCATCCAATTTTGAATTCTCCATGACTTGCATACTGAAACCTCCTTCTCTGTGGCCTTCATAAACGCTTCCTTCTTCCACTTGTCATATCCAGCCTTCATCACATATCTACACACCTCTTGCTTGGCCAGATCCCTCCTCTCTTTACTTCTTCCACTGCTTCACCTTTTATGTTGCAACATGCACCACACATCCTCACATTCACTTGCCCCTGTACAAAGATTTCTGAGTCTCCTTCCCGGAAACTTACTCATTGCTGAGAGGCCATCTGGTTCATGACAGCAGCCCATGTTTCAAAGAAGCACCTTGATGTTTTCTCCCCTCTGCCCTCCCCATAAAGATCCATAAAGTTCCCTTATTGAACCCTTCAGTTCCTTCTTTTGTGATGCTATAGGAAAAATGCTGCCTTGCTGAGACCACAGCTTGTCATGCTGACCAGTACTAACTCAGTGCCTCCTTATTCTCTTTATCCATCACTATCTACTCTTTCCTATTCTTTTAGACTTACATGGCAAGGTTTTCCTGACAGAGGTCATATCTTCTGCTGTGTTAGTACAATTTCTGACATGCTGGGGTTCTGTTGGGGGCCTCCAGGTGTAACCATAATAAAAAGAAAATCCATTCAAAGCCTTGAATACAACACTGAATAATGTCTATTTATTACACAGGACTAAACAGACACATTCATTAGCTGTGTGAGTGGAGCTGTGGCTCCAAATTAACTTCAAACAAGAGTTTTGCAAGTGAAGAGCCAGAAAGAAATCAGTTTATCCCCCATTTACCCCCACTTTCAGATCACAGTATGACAGAATATATCTAGAAGTGAGCAGATCAGTGTTGGGTTTTTTTCAAAGATGTTAGAACATTTTGGTTTAAAACCAGATAAAACTAAGAAGACATAAAAGAATTTAAAAGTATTGCCACCTGCTAGAAATCAGCACAGTCACTACAGCTTTGACGCAACTCTAGCAATTTATGGCAGGTAAAGACCAAGCACAATATATTTAGAAAAAAACTCACAGTGTTGATTAGGGGAGCAATTTCTTGCTGATTATTTTTAATTTCCCTTAGTCTGGACAGAGAAATTATTCCAGTTATTTTACTCTCTGATATCCATCACTACAGCCGTGGTGGTTGTTTGCCACCTCAGAAATGCACAGTCAGAAGGCTGTGGTCGCTACAGCACCATAATGATATATATAAGCCAAGGTGCAAACAGAGGTGCTACGTTTTACTGTACCAGCTGCATTAGGTGGAAAAAGCTGACTTAAAATCTAACAGCTAACGAAACACTTTCTTCTTAAAGTTCTTTTGAATCAGTCATCTTAACCTTTTCTTAGCAAAATACAAATTCTGACCTAGCCACTTAGGAGCTTCCCAAAAGCAGAAGCAACTATGATTAACAGCCTACCCTTTAATGTGGTATATTCAGTAAACCTGAACCCCTGTGTTTTGTGGCTTATATTTCACTTGCTAAATCTTCTTTTCTTGTTTACTGTAAGTGTCCATCATTGACCTTCTGCTTTTTATTTCTGCTAGGCGGAATGCACGGCGTTTGTATTCTGGAAGCCTGACTCGACATAAGGGCGTACAGTGGAGTCAGTAAACTTTCTGTTCCTTGCTGAAGACTGTGCAGCTCCACTCGCCGTGGAACAAGAGTGGCACCCAGTGGCCAGAGAGCTGGGTCCAATACACGTCCCCTGAAGTTTCTGCCTTACGCAAAATCCTCTTCCAGCATTTTGAAGACAGAAATCCTTCCGTGCCCAAGCTCACAGACCCCTCTCCCACCTCCGAACTTGCAGGAGAAGCTAGAGAACTGAAGCTGAAAGGTTTCCTCTCTGTGGTCTTTTTGAGTATCACTTTTTCTGAGAGCCTAAATAACCCACCACGGATATTAGGCACTTACAATGGGGTGCCACTTATTTCCGAGGGATCAGGCAGCGACTGACCTGCCTGATACAAGCACAGAAGGAGGAGGAGTTCAAGGACCTCATCTAACTCTAACATGTTGCCCAGTAAGTCCAGATGAGGTAAACGTACATTTTTAAACTGCCCCGCAGGAAAGGGACACCCAGGGATGGAGCCTGCTTGTGATCTCCCCTCACGGGAAACACACCATCCCTGTGCTGCTCCCAGTCTGTGGCTGGGTTTTACAAGACCATAAATCACATTATTGCACAGAAGGCAGAGATGGTGGTGACACAGTGTGGGGATGAACACTGTTACCTGTGTGACAGTACAAATTTCATGTGCTTCTTAGACGTTCATGTGATTTTGTATTCATTTTTCATGATACACAATCAAGTATAAAACTCCAAAGTTCAGGTTAATATGATATGCTGTACTTTTAATGAAAGTCTTTGTGGGAGCTGTTGCAAGCTGCGAGAAAGCTTTTACTCTCATTTTTTTTTCCTTCAGCTTAAGGATACCTTATGCTTAAAATTCATCAGTTTTGAAAACACTCTGCCAGAAAGCCTAATTAAGATGCAAACAACTATTACCCTCATGGGAACATTCTCCAAGATGGAGACTTGGGTGTTGTGTGACCAAGACCAAGCTCACTAAAACACCATCGTTTCACAATGGTATATAATTCCTAATGATAAATGGGTTATAATGGTGCAGTGGCTTGAAGTGCTGAGTCTGGGTTTGCCATTTGGGTCCTACTTGCAGTGTAAAAATCCCTATTTCTACAGAGGTCAGCAGATAACGTCCGTGAGAATAGTCTTGATTCTCATAACTCCTAACACTTCTAAAATTTTACCCCAAACTTTGCATTAACTAATATTCCTTCTAAATGCCCTAGAATGGTATTGGCAAGTGGAAATCAGAACTATCAACTAAAAATAAAGTTTGGCTAAAGCTAGAGCTTGACAATGTGACCCCATTAGACTAAATGGCTCACAAATCAAAAGGCACATCAGAAGAATCAAGCATTAAAAGAAATTCTAGTGTTTTAAAATAAATATAATGATTTTTAGACATCTGCTGTGGCAATACTGAAAGCCATGGATCTTTGTACTTCCCGAGTTATGTTAGGAAAGAACTCAGCAGTCTGGGCAGAAATTTCTGCCAGATTTTCTGTTAACGGGAAGTCTTTGTTCGTTGAGTGCCTAGTTTTTGCTACACAACATTATGGAAGTGATAACAAGGAAAATAATGTTCTTGATCATAATGTGGCTTGATGAATCCACAGTGCTAGGCTGACAGAAGTAGGAAGATTTCCTCCATAACTGGATTGTTTTGCTCTAGGGGAAGAAATTGATGCAGTAATACTCTGGTTTATCTCACATTCAAAGTAACCATTGCACCAAGCAGAACTTTTAGTTCAAAAAAGGTATTCTAAAACACATTGCCTCCACCATCAAAGAGCAAGGAACCACCTTACAGATCCTCTACAGAGTTAATAGTGAAGATGTTTCATGACAGTTTTGCACTTTTTTGCAGCCTGTGGCTTCTAAAATTACTGTGACTATGCAAATGTACATCTCTCTGCTCTTATCTTACCTAAACTTTTTTTCCCATTTGCTAATTTATTTTTTCAGCTTTATCTGATCACAGAAGTTTTCCTGAGGGAAGGCAGTCACTGTATTGTTTGTACAGTGCCTGGTACAACAGGCTCCTAAAATCTATTTAGGGTCCTTCTGAGGTAGCGCAATAGAAATAATAAACATTTTATTTTAACGAAATAGTTAACAGAAAACAGTGTCTTTGAGAACAAGCTGAAGAATAGAGGCCTTGTGATATGAAAATACTTCCAACAGGGTGGAAAATAAAACATTTTCTGTATCTAACCTCTTCTGGGTGTTACATTTCCTTATCACTTTTTCAATGCAATCTGGCCATTTACAACTTGTCATCTCATCTACCTTAAGTTGATGTAAAACAGTTGTCAAATAGATTTTTCTGTCCCAGAATTGGGATGGAGTGCGGCATTTCAAGAGTGTGGTGTGAACCCTATTTTCTACAACATGGTGCCATAACATAGAACTAGTAAAAAAAAAAAAATCATTTAGGTTAGTGATATTGTACTTCCTTTTAAAGGGGGTTATTTTTAGCTTGTAACAACCTGAACATAGAAGTACTAAATAATTAGTATCTATGAATGAGCTCAGCAAGCCTGTAAGATTAAAATCTGAAATTGCCACTGAAATTCCACAATTACTGTGGAAACTTTCCACTAGGGCACGTGCTCCTTCATAATTATAGGCGCAAATCTGGTTTCAAGCCTTGCAGTGCCAGCAGGTGAACCTGAACTGAAGCTGCAGTCAAGAAAACTCCAAGTTTTCTTCCCATGAGGGTGTCTCTGCACAACTGATCTCAGGACCTGAACCTGAGCTGCCTCAGATGCCCAGTTTCTCTCTCCCTGGCATCTATCTGGTCTGTGGAAAATGTGCTGAATGTTTCAAAATTAGCAGGCTCCATCTACAAGGTCAAGACATAATTGAATTAAGTCAGATGGTGGATTCCTGCCATTCACAAAACAAAATATTTCACCAGCATTCTGAACTTCTGTATTATTATGTTCATTCTTTTTGTCAACTTCTCTCCCCTGGTGGAAGGAAAGAAAATAGATTAAAAACTTCTTTAATAGACTCTTGGGCCAAGTTCTCGCATCAAAATCTAGTTGCACGAAATCTAACTTGAGGAGTCACTAAAGTTTTATTATTGCTATTTATGGTGGCACTCTCCGTATTCCAGCTCCTTTCTACATACTTAAGGATTGTCCGGACTGTGGTTCACAACCCTTTATTGTTACACAAATACCTGAAAGTCAATCCTGTCACCAAAGGCCTTGGATTCAAAGAAGGTAAGACAGCTATAAGGCAGCAAATGTACAGAAGCCTGCATGGTATCTCCCAGTGATCACACATTAGATGACTGGGACAGCTGGGAGCAAAATCTCCCCACCTATGGGTCACTGCCTTGTCCGTGGCACCACAATGACTCCTCAAGGTTCTCCTCTGGGCAGTGAACTCTGGAACACGAACCTTTCACACAGAGTGTGCAGGCCACTAGAAAGCCACCTTCTTAACAATGGCAGGGTTCGGGATGTGACACAATAGCTAGAGTAGTGCAGAAGATCTTCCAGTAGCTTGTTCTTCTTGCAGACTTTGAGGCAGGTAATCAGAAACATCCTCCAGCAACAATTCCAGCATTTCAAGGGAGAAAGCATGTTCCACTAAGAGGCTGAAGAGTCAGACACTCTGGGTGTCAGACATTCACCGGAATGGAGAAATTCCTTCCTCTTTTTTTTCCTCATATTTCTTCTGTGAACTTTGTTAGGACTGTAAGAAGGAAGTGCTCCTCCTGCACGCCCTACATAACTTGCAGAGGAACGAAAGGGCTGGGATAAGCAGACTTTTCCTTCTTGCAGAAGACGTAAGACTTAGTTGGAGACAGCTTCTAGAAACAAGCAGATGATGTGATGAGCTAAGGCTTAACTCATCTGCTTTCCCTCCATGAGTTTCAGGGACCACCTTGACCCTCCAACCCATACACTACCACCCCTATACCAACTTTAGGAGTCTGGAAAACATTTCAACTTCAAACTGGGATTACTATTTTATTAAGTGGGGTTTCTACCAAAATTTTTCTACAAGCAGATCTATTAGGATACATTGCTATATTTCTTTCAAGTACTTAAGTATAAATCTATTATATCTTCTTATTACTACAGGAAGAGTTATGGCCATATGAAATCCCTGGAAACTTCTCAAGAAAGAGCTTGTACTTTAACTAGGACAGAACAGTATTTGTATACAGAGGCTGAGTAGACTTGAGGTTGTGAGATGAAAAAGCTCAGCCTTGTTGACAACCAAGTACGAAACACATTGTTAAAACAATGATCTGATGTAACATTTTTTATGTACTGAGAAAAACTGGCATATTTTTTGCTTTAGAGTTAAAATAGCCCGGATGTCTCAGCTGGCCATAAAGTTGATTCATGCCACGCCATTCATCCTAAGACTCAGTCCATATTCCTTCAAATTTCTTCAGATTTTAAGTAGAAAAATCACCATTAAATTATTTTCTTGTAAAGCCCTTCTGGAATTGGGCAAAGTAACAAATAGCATTTGAAATCCCACATTTTCACCAACAGGTGGAGCTTACATTTTATATTTCATTTATAATGACTTTAAATTCAAACAATGTATATTAAGACAAATACATCACAAACTCAAAACTCCAGTGTTTCAGGTAAGATTAGGACCATGACATTTCATTCCAATATTCCACTGGATGTAAGCAATAAACCCTAGGCCACCTTCTTTTCTCTGACACCAATTGCAAAGTTCCCTATGTTTTTAATATCTGAATAATTAGATCCATTTTCATTTTTCTTTTAATGAGGCCGCTTTACATTATATTCTCTTTCCCGTTGACTCCACTAATGTTCACACACGTATTATTTATCTCGCCTGCACAGGTTTCAACTGTGATAAACTTGATTGATCTCAGAACACAACTGAACTCAAACCTGTAAAGAGATATTGATGCAGATATTGTCTATCAACCTTCTTTCACTTAATTCTTCACAGGACAACACTAAAATACATTACAGCATCTGCTGTTGTTATTTAACTAGAACAGGCTATTGATGGCAGAAGCTATGTCTAATGCACGAAGCTATTTAGAATTACACTCATTATTTATCCTGAGTGAGGAATTACTTTTTGCAAATCCTTTAATGTCTTCATTTTCTTACATCTACCAAACAACATCCTTCATTATCTGTGGCTTTTCAGTAACTACTTAGCTTTCTGGAAACATCTTAGCATTCACTTGCACTGTCACAATAACCATTCAGCATGGAATTATAAAGACAAAATGGAAAAAGAACCTTAAAAACCAACAATTGTTGAAAAGTGCTGTAGAGAAGGGAACTTCCTTAATCCACTGTGACAAAAGACATTGCAGAAGTACTCTGCCAAAACGGCTTCTGATGCTACCAGTAAATTTTTGGATGAGCAAAAATGGACAGTGTTTTAAGAATACATACACAGATACAAACATATATGCACATATATACAAACACATGCATTTATATGTTGGTACGGTATCCTGTAGCTAAAATTCTGTTGCAACTTCCAATAGCTGGGTTTATATAACATAGTTACTTGTAAGAACATGAGTATTAAGCGTTTCTTCAATGTTAATTTCCCCGTCAGATCAAGACATGTGTGTTGTATGGCTCCAACTGGAAACACTGATATGCAGAAACATGGAACGTTCAAATTTTCAAGGAAATTAAGACAACAAGTTCTGATCACACTAAAAACGAGCAGAGCCATACATTAGTTTTTCAGGCTAGCTGAAAAATTGCCTAGCACTTGGCTCAAATTAAAAAAAAAAAAACAAACCCAGAGCTCCATTGTAAATATAGAAGTCAAACTCGATTCCAGACATATATGCAAATCTGCAAACCTGCATTCCCATTCGATTTCCATGTCTTTTTAAAACACACCATCAACACCCACATGCCTGCTGCTTCTGGAGCCTGCAATTAACAGTTCTACCTATCTGGAAGGATGTCAGAATAATCGAGTTACCACAGAAATGGATAAACTACACTTCAGCCCACAATGATGACTGCCAACGGGTTGGTTTTGGGGGGATTTTTTTATTGCCTAGAATCATCTTTGCCGTGCTAGCGCACACCCAGAACCACACCGCCACTTCAGGCCCACCGCCGCGGCCCACCCCCGCCGGCAGAGCCTACAGCTCCAAGGAGGCCTCGTTCAGAGGGGATACGGCAGGAGCCCTCCCTAGCAGCAGCAGGCAAACGAGAGCTCTCTGAAAGGTTTACATTGTGCGTGCGGAACGGCCTCGGAGGCCGCTCCGAGCTGCTCCGTTAACGGACAGAGCAACGCGCAGGCCCCACAGCCGCTGGCCCACTGCGCATGCGTACGTGAAACGCCGGCCCTCCCCGCCCCGGGACACGGAGCCAATCAGGGCGCTGAAACAAGCGCATGCGCCTTTAACGACACACGCGCGGGTCGGCGGAGAGGCACTTCCTTTTCCGGGTTCGCTCCCGCCTTACACCGTAAGGAGCCGCGCGCCGCAGCGGGGCGGTGGGGGGGAGGATGTCCTCCTCCGAGCAGCGGAGGGAGGAGAAGCGCGAGCGGCCGCGCGGCGCCTCCGCTCCGCCCGTCGCGCGACCCGGCTCCCCCAGCCATGACCCCCCCCGCCACCCCGTGGGGTGCCCTCGCCGGGAGCATGCGCGCTGCGGCGCCCTCGCGTGCGAGGAGGGCGGGGCGTGAGCGGGCACGGGGCGGGGCCTGAGGGGCCGGTGAGGGCGGTGGCGGCCCTCCTGAGGCGGGGGGGTGGCGGGTGCCAGCAGAGAGAGGCGAAGTGGTTTGTGCTGACGTGTTGAAAGTTAAAAGATTTATTTATTCACTTTTTAATTAGTTAATGCCGTTGTTTACACTTGGGATTCCGATCTGGGCCTGGAACAGGTTGCCCAGAGAAGCTGTGGCTGCCCCATCCCTGGAGGTGTTCAAGGCCAGGCTGGATGGGGCTTTG
>JAOXNO010000024.1:56275692-56292518 GCA_028565335.1 Limnodromus scolopaceus | reverse complement strand
TGGCTGTCCCATCCCTGGAGGTGTTCAAGGCCAGGCTGGATGGGGCTTTGAGCAACCTGGTCTGGTGGGAGGTGTCCTCCATGGCAGGAGGGTTGGAACTAGGCGATCTTTAAGGTCCCTTCCA
Organism: Limnodromus scolopaceus; assembly: GCA_028565335.1. Taxonomy (NCBI): domain Eukaryota; kingdom Metazoa; phylum Chordata; class Aves; order Charadriiformes; family Scolopacidae; genus Limnodromus; species Limnodromus scolopaceus. The sequence continues at coordinate 56,292,394 of JAOXNO010000024.1, read as the reverse complement.
ACTCTAACCATTCTGTGATTCTGTGTTCTCTGCTTTGAAAACCAGGTGGTTCTGTAATTAAAAAAAAAAAAAACAAAAAAACAACAACAAATACAAAAAATTATTCAGGGACACTTCGGTTAATTATAATCTGTCTCTATGCAATGCCATGAATTTGGGCAGATTATCCTTAATGGTTCCTCTTCTAAAGGAATGAGAGGTCGACATGGAACAGTTGCGAGAGGGTTTTTGTTTTACCTGGTGTTTTGGCAAAGCTACAAAATGAGACTTGCCCAATCCCACAAACACATGGTTAGCGTGAGCACTGCACACAGTAGACAAAATACTGATGTTTAGAATTTAGCGCTTGTGTAACGGCTTGTAAATCATGTCTTGGTCTGTAAACTTAGCATTTTTAATACTAGGTATGTTAGAGTTTATGCCGTTTACTAGAATCATCTTTTCAATGTCTCTCTAGGAGGAAGGAACAAGACCTTTGCCTTATGGCTGTTCCAAGAAAGGTGGCGGCTTTCCATCTGCCTCCCTTGCCAACTGTCGGAGAGATTATTAAACTCTTTCGTCTTAAAGCACAGAAACAACTTTCCCAGAACTTTCTTCTGGATTTGCGATTGACAGGTTAAATATTTTATTCTAATATTTTTAGCTACTATAAAAGCATGTAGCCCAGTTTTCTTCGGAATCCAGATTCTAGCTAAGGAGATGATGTTTGCGCGATGACATCTGTCAAACTCATGACAGATGGTAAACCTTTAAAGAATTCTTTTAGCTTAAGTTTTAGCTTAAATGAATTGATTTTACATGTAAAGGCATAGAAATCTTTATAAATTATAGGTTAATTTTTTAGGTAGAAACTCTATTCCTATATAAAATATGGGTTATTGATTGAAGTGCAATCAATACTTTTATCATTCAGGTACTATTATAGTTTGTAAGTTGGATTCAAAAATGACTTTTTTTTTCAGATTGTTACGTATCATAAAATATACTGTAACTCATTGTACAGTTTAATTTACTGTATACTGTGGTTAGGAAGGTCATTTGTTTCAGTTTATCAGAGATGTTGTAGCTTTTTTTGAACCAGTTACATGTTTCTGAACAATTCTGGTTATTTCCAGCCTCGTGTCAGCAACGTGTGACAAAGCTGGCACTGTTCAGGCAGTGGTGGGTTTCTTGACTGTCCTGGTCATGGCTGGGGTTTGCAGTGATAAATGCAGTGCAACTTCATGTAGCTGATGATTTGATTACATTCAGGTTGATAAAAATTTAGGATATGAACATGAAACTCAGTTCCATTACCTGAATAACTGGAATCTTATCCTGGAATGAAAATGTCTGCATGCATTTAGTAAAACCTTCTAAGTAGACAAGTCTTCAGATATTTCTTGGTTTTATTGCATACTTAAGAAATTGTGGAGTGTACAGCATAATTTATCTCAGCGTCCCTCTCTCCATACTTCCTAGGGATCACTTTGTTTCATTAGCTACATTTTTAATCCTTATTTTAATCCTTTGTCAATCCTTAATCAGTTTTCTTTCCTGGCTGTAATGCCTTCCAATGTTGTATTCTTCCTCTTTCCTCATCTTTCAACTGCCTCATTTTCTATAACTACCGGTGACCTATATTCCAATTTTCACTTTACTCCAGCTCAAATTCTTCCTCAAAAAATTGCTCTGTATGTATTGTAATTTTCATAGAAACTTCACTGTATCATTTTTGCTTCATAAGTTTCCTTGAAATAGAGGTACTGTATTGAAATACCTTTCTAAGGATAAGTAGTGAGACTTCAGGGTGCTGAACACAAGCGCTTACTTGCAGGAGGAGAATAGTACTGCTAGTTTACAGATGATAAATAATTTTCTCTTTTTTAAATTTTATTCTGTAATTAGCAACAATGTATATTAAAGCCATTAAACTGAAAATAGTCTTTAAACAGTTGAGCATAGCTTGTAGTATGAAACAAATCTGTATTCTGTACAGTCTGGCAGGCGTGTGATCATTTAACTGGGATGTGTCACTGTTTGTGTCTGTTCTGAGATAAGCACACTTGTGCTTTAACAATAAACAATGAGGTTATCTTAGTAAGCTGGATCTTTTGGAGAATAAAGGCTTAGTATGTTCTTTGTGTCTTGCAGACAAGATAGTGAGACAAGCTGGTGAGCTGAAAAATGCCCATGTTTGTGAAGTGGGCCCTGGGCCAGGAGGTATTACCAGATCCATTCTCAGCGCTGGTGTTGAACAACTCCTTTTAATTGAAAAAGATGCTCGATTTATTCCAGGATTGCAGGTACCATCTGGAGAATAATTTGTATAAATGTATCGACAACATTGAATAAGAATATTTTAAGAAAAGAGAAAGGTTCTAAGTGTCTTGTTGAGATCTCAGAGTTGACGTAAACCAGAGTTATCATTTTGCTTGAAGATGAATATACATCTTCTTTGACGTAAACCAGAGTTATCATTTGCTTGAAGATGAATATACACAGTGTAGCAATTAATTGCTCCTGCTTTCTCATATTTCTGTTCATTTAAATGCCTATTGTCTCTTCAGGACCTGATCCTGCAACTGTATTAAGGCTGAGGCCTGTCTCATTTTTTCAGGTTGAGATGTTTCAGGTGCTTTAAACGTCTATCCATGCAGGTGAAATAGTAGTATGAAGGCTGAACGTAATGTCCTTTGGTTTTATTTTTCATTTTAATTATTCTTTAAAGTTCATAAAGTTGTGAACGTATATCTCCAGTTAATATAGTTCAATGTGGATTAACATACAGACATAGAAGAATAAAGCAAGCATTTATTTTACATTTTCCAAAAAACCCACTCTTAAACTTTTGTCCTTTCTTTTGATGCTGGTGTAAGTTCATAAGTCTTTGTGAGATTTTTCAAATACCATCTACTTGTGTTGCTGTTAAGTTTCCATGTTTATGGAATTTGGCTGTATAAATCTAGCAAGAAAAACAGTCCAAAATCTCCTTAGATTTTACTGTTTTCTTGTGCTTCTTCAATGTCAAATCATAGCAATTCAAAGGGCTTTCCTTATGTTGCCCTATGTCCTCTCTAGTAAGTCAGCAGTGAAAATCAATGGGTAGTTCACTTGAGAACTGTCTCTAGAACAATAATAACGTAAGTTACAAATGAAACTGCATATAACCTTAAACCTGAATATGCATGTAATTATGTCTTTGTAGGGCTAGCCGTTGATAATTTACAGTATGCCACCTTTAACTTATGAAGTGTGAAAACTTCATGTTTTCACTTTTGAGTGGTGGCAAATCTGCATTTTTGTTTTAGATTTTAAGAACTGTTTTGGGATTGGAGAGAATATGAGATGAAGTGCTACTTACTTCAGTAAGAAACAGAGTTTTTTAAGTACTTAAGACAATTTTTCTGGTCTTCTGAAGTGCAGCCACTGCAACAGGTTTCTCTGAATAAAAGTATACTTTCCAAGGTCTATTACAAGCTTTTGGTATGTAATCATCTTTACTATTCAAGAGCATTAACATTAGTTACTGTTTTGCATTAGTGACCTCTTCATAGTAGAAATAAATATGTGTGAATGAGGTTACTGAATACAAAGATACTATAACTCAGTGGATGGGAATGAACAAGAAATATATTGCATCCATAATGTTAAATTTGGTGGGTTTTTCCCTCCAAATAATATGATACGTAACAGAATTAATCTCTTTTGTGATAATGTGGGTTGTAATACCTTTTTTTTTCTTAGCTTCCCATTCAAAGCTCTATCAAAACCAAATGGTTATGAAAGGGTTGAGATTTGAATAACAGAAAATGTCAAATATTAAAATAACAGTTGAGAACTGTTACTTAAAAATGTCTCTTTAGATACTTATAAAATCACTGACATACAGCATACAGTGTGTTTCACTAGCTGTTTTCCAGGCTGTGATCTCTATCACGAAACTGAAGTTGGGATGCTCTTTACTGCAAAAGTGAGCTATAGTGAAGAACATATGTGTTCAGAGTAACAGTTACACAAGCTGAGAGTCTGTCTCGCTCTTAAAGAATCACAACCTCCCTGTGCCATATGCCTTAATAGTTGTTAGGCTGGAAGGATTTATGAGGAGAGAGAAAGGGTGCTCTCAACCAGAGACTGGATTGAATACAGAATTCCTTCCGGAACGCCATTTCATTTTTTAAACTATATGTCATTTATGTTTTCTTTGTGCCCTTTTGGTTGTGAACCAAAGAGAGGAAGAAAAGAATCTGTGTGATGGAGAATCACTTGGTTTGTGTGCTTGGAGCACAAGAGCTCCTAGAACTGTGTTAGGTGCACACATTGGCCTAAAAATGGAGAAAGTTTCAGTGGGTTTCTGAGTCTTTATTTCAAATTAGAAATATGCAACTGTCATTTTTTGCTCACAAATTAAATGCAGTACTCAATTATCTTGCATGACGCTGAAAAACACCCAAACGCCTCTTGACACAAAAACCATTATCAAAAAACAATATATGTTAATAATCCATTGTTGTGTAGGCAGCTGCCTGCTTCCTCATATGCTGTTTTCTAACTTTATTGATCTTACATTATCTTTCATCCTATTACAGCATTTATAGCAGCTTCAAAGAAAGATTTGACAAATGGCAGATTAGTGAATTTGTATGTAATACAATTGCTTGTTTAATGCTGAAAAATCTGTTAAGTGGTTTTGAGTTGATGTTAGATTTATTTTTTCTAGTTGGAAATAATTGCATTTAAAATATGTAGGAACACTTAGTTTTTAGTTAAGCATTTTTTTTTAGAACTCTCCACACAATTTAGATGTTTTGATGTTAAAAAAACCTCTTACTCAAAAAAATTTCATGCTAACATTTTGTAAGCAATATGAGAAAGCAGCACTTTCCTTTGGCTCAGAGACCTGTGAAAGCTGTTTATGCCCCTGAGCATATTAATGTGATTGAAGATGAAACTAACAATGGTGAGCAGTTTATTTTGGTAGTTAAGCCACTAGCACTTAACTGTTTATGGATTTGGATTTCTGTGCTAAAGCAAAATTGTTCTTTAAGACATTTTTCATTATTCTGTCTTAAGAACAATAAATATTCCCAAATGTCGTCTTTGTAAAAGTAGACTTCGCTTTTGAATTATGCTGTTTATGCATAGTTTCATGTTGTAAGAGAAAATATGAGTACAACAGTAAAAAACTTAACTAATTTTGATTATGTAACCTGATAGCAGAAATTAAAGAATTGGTCATCAAACTACAGCTGGTTCCGAGTTTGCATTTCAGCATTTATTACATATTAGATAAGCTGCAGAAATGGGATAGAGAAGTTGACAATAGAGTGGATTTTGTAATGTCTAACAAGCTACAAATTTTTGAGATTTTCTCTACTGCTAGGTATTCATTCCTTCATTTTTGGGAACTCTTGGTTTCTAATGGTGTGAGTTCAGACTACTACAGGGAGCATTAAGGGAATATTTTCCCCTTTTTTATGTAAAAGAAAAAATGACTGAATATTTCTGCAGTCTTGTATCACATACGGCTAAAATTGGATAATAGACCCTACAGCTACGGGGGAGACAAAATAAACAACATAAGCCGTGTTTCCATAGGTAATGAATCTAAAAACTTTTCAAAGCCTGCTGCTTGCATTATTACATAGATCAGGTGGGGTCCTATTAGTGGCCCAGGGTTTGTTAATTGTTTCGTGTCGAAGAGACTCTTAGCAGTCTTTTCAGGTTTAAATTCCCTATTAAGAATTTTACAGCTGTGAATAGTAAGCATTTACAGAATCACACATTAAACTTTTTTTGTTAGTGTTTCCTTTTTGAAGGTACATACTTACTAACAGTGTGCTTGGGTTTAACTGCTATTGTGCTTTTTTTGTATATGAAAAATAAATATATAGCAATGGTTTCATTCCTGCTGTGGCTGAAGCTGGAAATGAGTTTGATTAATACTCCCTGTGAATTCTACTTGCTTGCTTACAAACAGATGCTCTCTGAAGCAGCTCCAGGAAAAGTGCGCATTGTTCATGGAGATATTCTGACATATAAGATGGAGAAGGCTTTTCCAAAGCACTTAAAGAAGAACTGGGAGGACGGTTAGTATTTGGGTTCAGTTTATTTAATTTTTAAGCCTTCTGAGGTAGTCTTAGGTGTGTTGATATTGTTTGGAGTTCACTCAGTGCAGGTGCTTCTCTTCTGGTACGTTTTGAAGGTAAGAAGAGAGGGATGAGCGAACTCTTCCTTTCTAGAAGGAGACAGAGAATCATCTTCCTCTTCGAAGACAAACAATGGAATTTATGTGACACTCACCTTAGTCAACATTATTGAGGAACTTTGCAGTTATTAACCTTAGGGTGACTTGACTGTGCAATAATATCTCTTGGAAAGTATAAAAGCATATCAAATTGTTTATTAGCAGATTCTTCCTCTTTTTGAAGAAACCGGAAACCACCACCACTGTTGTCATTCCACTGAAGACATTTCTGTAACTCTCTTTGAAACTTGTCCTCAAAAATTTAATTTATTCATTGCGTTGGCTTCATCAGGATATTCACAAAAGTAGAATCTAATCAGAGATGCCTCCTTTGTGTTGTACAACACATATATACTGATACAATACATAATTGAACAATACATATAACTTCTAGTGGCTAAGTCTTGTACTTGCTCTAAGACTGCTTGATTTCAGAGGGCTCTGCTCAGTTTGAGGTAGGTGATTGTTTTGGGAATTATGAAGTCTCAGTAAAAAGCTCCTGGGAGGAACGTGTTGGGCAGAAGGATGACTGTGGCTATTTACTCTGTGCCTAATAGTCGTAGCTGAAAATCATGGAAAGGCTGCTGTGGTTTTGCTGTTGTTACAGTTTTGCAGTTCTGGAGTAGCTCAGCTGAAATCTACTGATCAGCTGAAAATCAGCTGAAAGCTACTGATTTATTCAAATGTAAATGAGAACCAAACCTAACTACTTTTTTCCAACTAATTACTGAGAATAGTAACAGTTTTGTCGGTGTAAGACAAGTGTAAATGGAAAGACATAATTTTGGCGTGGCATGATAAAAATAATTTTCATATTTTAAGTCTAGGTTTGATATGCACATCTTTTTCTTGTTCTTTCCTGGAAAAATCTTATCCAAAACTTTTTAACAGTTGGGTTTTTTTCCATCAAATGTTAATAGAGCCACCAGATATACATATCATTGGGAATCTGCCCTTCAGTGTTTCAACTCCTTTAATCATCAAATGGCTTGAAAATGTTTCCAAAAAGGATGGACCTTTTATTTATGGCAGGACACAGATGACGTTGACTTTTCAGAAAGAAGTTGCAGAGGTAAGATGTTACTGTTTCCCAAAAATTTTAATATATTTTAATATTTTTTTTTTTAAATTTCTTATAGAGGTATATTTCCTTAAGAATATGGAGGTATATTTCCTTTCTACATATATAGAGGTATATTTCCTTTCCTTATATCTGTTCTTTTCTGAAGTCTGATTTCTTCGACATGATTTCTGCAGCACTTTTCTGTCTTTTAACTATATTTCTTCTCACAGTCATTGATGCAACATCTCATCAGTTTGGTTTTCCTTTCCTTTCAATCACCTCAAAAAATACGCTCAATGTTATTTCCTTTACCCTCTTAATTATAAATATTTTAAGACACCTTCCTTGAAATCAGGAGAAATTGCAGGTTTAGCATTATTTCCAGTTGTGATCAAACACTTAAAACACGGGGAGTGTTTTGTCAAGACCATGGAAACTGATTCTGGCTTTTTTGAATGAGACCTGATATGAGAATTATTAATGGATTGCTGCCAGTCTTGTGTGTGTAAAAATGCGTCATTTGAGTTCTGCCACAGCAGGTCCAAGAGGAATTGGAGATTTTACTTTGTCTCAATAGTTAGCTTCTCAAAAAGGGCCAAACTTACCTGCTCTGTAGTAGTGTTCATTCTAGATCGCTTGATATTAGGATGATTTATTCTACAATCCTTTCAGACTTAACAGTTTATTTCTGTTGCCATTGTATGAAACATAACGTAGAGGCTGGAAGACTTTTTGCTTCGTATTTATGCAGGCAGTAAGGCTTCTTTCCAGCATCTCAGTATGGCTTCTTACCAGCATCCCACTTGCTTTTAAAAAAACAGAAGAAAAAGGAATTGCACGTCAGTCAGAAAACTGAATTTTCATCGAACTACTCCAGTGTTCATAAATACCTGATTTTCTGTGTGCAACCTAAATGCATATGTTGTTTCAATTCTAATCTTTCAAAGTAAAAATTCTAATAGGAAAATTTTGCTGTGTTTTTTTTCGCTATGTAAATTAGTAATAATTGTATATGCAAGTGGCAGGTCTGCTGTCATTTTTTTGGGTCAGAAAAAAACATATTGTCCTGTGATTACTCCAGCCCTTTGGTCAAGATTCAAGACATACTGAAGTAGTTCCAGTAGGTGGCTCTAGAGAACACCAGGGACAAACATTTGGTGCAAAATAAGATCGAATTCAGTTTTGAGCTCATGTGGTTTCAGACGCTGAAAAATCCAGATCTGTTTTCCAGAATGACTTCGTGTCATTTGAGATTATACCTCATTGCAAAATATGGCTAATGGGCGATGATGTAAAAGGCAAAGTGATGATGGGTAAGACACAAAGTTTTGTGACATCAGTGAAAAAACTGGCCCAATGTGGCCTGAAAGCATAAATGCACTCTGTACTTTATATAGCTGTAACCAGCTGCGTATGCCATTGGTGACATGCAGATTATAGTGCTGCTGCACCCAGCACAGCCCAATGATATGCAAAATACCATGCACTCTTACCTTCCTTGTGCTTAGCAAGCTGAGAAGTTAGAAACTCCAGGAAATTGAATGATAACGTTGTTCAAAGTCATGCAACGAATCAACGTTAATTGTCCTTGAGTTTACATTCTGGGTTCTCTTGATTCTTGTTGTTACATCTATTTAAACACACTTGTCCACTGAAGACAAAATTATTCATAGTTCCTGGTTTGTGTTTCAATATTTGTTTTGACATCATGAAAAACTTGTTTGAGAGAGGCGATTTTGTTTTATGACTAGGAAATGCGATGGTAATCAAAATCTCTGCCTTTATTTTTTCTGGCTCTCTGAAGCTGCTTAAGTTTACCGTTGTAATTGGCATATGCAGTACCAGGAAACAGACAATAGTGTAATGCAGATAATAAGTTGCTACTGATATTTTATATATCTGTGAATTTATATTTTTGTAAGGAAAATTTCTTATACTCCAAAGTTTGATGTCCTCACTGGGTGTTTCTAAGCTAAAAGCCTCAATACCAAAGAAAGTCTTGAGTGTTTATTCTGTGAGCTCAGCCGAAGGGTAACATGCTGTCATGGAATGGAGCCATGTGCTTTATAATCAATTAGGATAACTTGATATTAGCAGTAAGAAAATAAAACAACATTCTGTGTTATCTGTGGTCAAGTTCACTTTTGGTAGTATAACAGGTAGAAAATACCTTTGTCTTTCTTGCTGGTGGTGGTTTCCTGCTTTTCTGTTTCCTTGTGGCACAGCTACGTTGGCATGAGATATGTCAGTATAGACCTGTTACTACAGACCACTTTGTTCTGATATGATTTGATTAAAATTATTAAAACCATTGAAGGGAATTGGCAGTTCTGTCTCTGTAGTTTAAATTTGTACAATTGTTACTTTATGGATAAGAATTTTTACCTTGCCTCAAATTCCTCAGTGCTTCACTTCAAATGTGCCACCTAGGCTGGGTACTTCCTAGCCCACTCCCATTAAAATGAGTTGTATTTCAGTTTAAATAAACGATCTTTGTCAGTCTCTAATTCTGAGTAAAACTGGGCAGAGAGTAACCTGCCTGAACTGCTCTGCCAACATGATCTGCAGGCTGGGAGGTGGGTGCTAAACTGTTAGATATCTAGAAGACAGGCGTGTTAGAAGAGCGGAATGCTTAATTATTTTGTATCTAACACTGCTGTCTGTTTAGAACACTAGGCAAAAGGTGCTAATAAAGTGGAAAATAATTCAGATTTCTGAGCAGCAAACAGAAGAAAAATTACCATTATGTTTTCATAACTGACATAGGTTAAACATAAATGCTTATGTTCTAAAAACAAAGTTGTTTTGCAGAAAGTGGCTTGTCTACTAATGTGCTTAATATTCCTTTATATGGTCAGCTTTGCTAATTCTTCACATAGGTTAATTGCTATGTTTGATTCTGCAGATTCATTGATAATGTTTTAATATGTGTTTATGAAAAGGACAATTATATGGTATAGCTTAATGAAGAACAAAACAAAACAACTCAAGAACACCCTCATTGAGAGTGGCTGATAGTGAGCAGCTTTAAAACAGATGTCAGGTACCACCACCTTGATTGTATTCCAGGTTAGGCCTCAGAAACTTGGTTTTGCTTCATGTCTTGCGAAAATTTTAATAGTAAATGCAAAAATGTTACCTAGTTAGCTGACCTCCTCCAGCATGGTTGACTTAGTGCAGTTTCAGATGCCATCCATATTTTAAAAGTAGGGACAAAGAAAATTTTGAGAACTGAGGGCAAAAACCTACAAAAATAGCTGAGGTTACAGAAGTATATTCTCAGCATTTTTGTGTTCCTTGAGCAGTGCCGTACACAGGTATGTTCCTGCTGATGTGGTTTATGATGTTACTGCCCAGAGGTGGATATTTTTAAATGATCCCATGTGTAGCTAGGAAGCAGAATTTGACCACCTGAGACTTGTTAGATCGTTTTCGTGGGAATTCGTGGCTTGTTTGAATTGGCATTGGAGGGGCTACAAGCCTTGTCATTAGGTCTGTTTCATTTCCACTGCAGAGGCTGAGGAAACACAAACCTGATTGCATTGTTAGACTTTCCAGGCCTGTTTTTTTTCAGAGAATAGTAACAATGGCATATAGATAATAATGAAACATTCGGGAAGGTAGGTTTACATGCTGATGTAGGCAAAAAATCACTGAGCTGCTTTTTCTGAGAAGCTATTGAAAAGTGGCTGTTTTTGCTCTGTGCTGATACTTAAACTGCCTTTCAGGAAAGTTGTTTAAAAAAAAAAAGTGAAACTTCAGCAATAGGTTTAATTTTCTTTTTCAGGGATAGTTTTAGTAAGCATGGCAGCATTTTATAAGTATGCTTTTCATCTGAAGATACATGATGTACAGATGTTATCAGATACACAAATTGCTTTTCATCATTTATGTTTTTATTACCAGGGATCTTCAAAATTCTATTTCTGCATAGTTAGTGTAATGTCTTTTACCATTTGAGACTTGTTTACTGGATGCTTTTTATGTTTAAATCTTGCTTGTAGTAGCAAAATGCACAGACCATATATCTTGCCAGTTCATGAAAGTGTAGAAAACCTCTGTCTGGGCTACTTTTTCTTTAAAAATTTTAATTTATTAATTTATTTTTCTTTGTAGGAAATGTTTTGGGAAAATTAGATAATTACTGAATTGAGCTTTAAGTATTAAGTGCTCTTACTATTAGGTATTCTCAATTTATTTAAACTAGGTCCAACTTCTTTGCATATATTGTAAGCATGGACTTGTAAGCATAGACTAGTTAATAATGAAATTTTGTTTTCTGTCTGATTTTGAGTTTATGGAGCTTTGTTTGATCTTGAAGGAGGAAAAGAAAGAATACTTGATACATAAACAGTGGAAGGAAAGGATGTGAGAATACTGTCAGCTGATGTTATGTCTGTTTTGAATTCTGCAGTCAAAAGAGTTTTACTCTTCTCTTGTGCCCATAGAAAATTCTTTTGACATTGATTATGTTCTGTAGAAGTTCAAGGAGCTCCCGTTCATGTGCACTTGATTGCAGGATGGAGGCTGTAAAGTAGCATGGTATCTTAGCGAAATAAGAAAAGAAATCTAGATGAGCTGGGTGTAAACTTTGATGTGAGTTTTTTACAATTAATTGCTCATTTTTAATTTGTCTTTGCCTTTGATTGTACTGAAAATCAAGCTTTCATGTAGCTGACTGCTTGGTTAATTCAGTTTCACTGATTCACCTGTTTTGATTCTTCACTAGAGGCTTACAGCTAACCCAGGAGGTAAGCAGCGCAGCAGACTGTCCATCATGTCTCAGCATCTCTGCACTGTTGAAAACTGTTTCGTAATTCCAGGTCAAGCCTTTGTTCCAAAGCCCGAGGTAAGCTTTGATGTATTTCTTTGGGGTTTTTTTGTTAATTTGTCAGTCAGGTAGTATATCTGATTTTGAGTACAAAACACAGTTGGGTGCTTCAGTTCAACATCTCCATACTATGGAGAGGAGTGATGTGATACACCTGTAAACCAAGCACACTTACTTCAAGAAGATGCTTTTGGGTTTTGTTCCTCAGGACTTGGCTTTGACCTTCAAATCTATCTGCAAGATCAGCGTACTGCTGTGGGTATTTCTGAGAGGGAGATTTGATTCAATGACTAGAGTCTGCTAGGATTGTAGTGTCTTTGGAAAGGTTGCTGTTTTACATTTAGAAACAGTTTGCGAATTGTGCCTAGAAAATTTTATGGATCTTTTAAAGATGCTGATAAAGAAGAGCTTTTCATTTGTCATCTTTGTCAAAGATCTCTAATTTTACCATGTTTATAATCTTTACATTTCACCTTACTCATCTTTAGCATATTTAACTCTCTCTTATTCGCTATAGCATGTTGTCACCTACATCCCACTGCATGTTTAAAAAAGTAACAATCTTTTTTATCTGCTCTTGAATGAGTAGAGAAGAACTGGGTTTTTTTTGCTGTCCTCTTGTCTGCTACCACTGGTTTTTATTAATAGCCATCATGATTATAGGTATCAAGAATAAATAAATTAAACTGCATTTTGGACAAGAATGTATCTTTTTGTAAAAATGTGTCTGACACCAAGTGGGGTCTTTTCCCCTGAATACACCTGGAATTCTACTGTTCTGTTTCGGAAATGAAATGGCAGCTTCTCAGAGTTCCTCTTAAACTGGTTGGTTCAGTTTATCAAGAATCTCTGTTTCCCCTTAAGACAGTCTATCTTTTGGTCCTTTTATTGCTTGGGAAACTTTGGTCATTCCCTCTCTCATTATTGTTAATTTTAAAGGTGTTATCTGGGCACATTCTGATAATAATTTAAGATTCTGTTAGTATTTTTTGAGCAAGTAACTATTCAAACATGTTAGGTTACTATTCATGACAGCAGTCTGTGGTGAAGAAAAATGACCATCCTTAGGATGTATTTTTTGGTTTGCATTTTTGCATTTTTTTTTCCTGTCTCCTAGCTGATTTGAAAAACCATTTCAGGATGTCATCTCACTATTAAATATCTGAAATAGTAGTGTTCAGGAAGGTCAAAATTCCGATTTTGTGGTGATGTTTTCTCAATGGTGGGTACAATAGTAGGTTAGTGTAGTTGAAAGCCACGTGCAGACTGTGTCTCAGAACTGAGAAGCTATAACCGATATTCCCATTTCCCTGTACTGCAAAGGCCACAGTTGGCTGAGAGAGAGGTAACTCAAGAGTTGGGACAAATGTCTTAGTATTAGCAAATCCTATGGTCAATTGGTGCCCTGTTGAATAAAAAAGGCAGTACTGCTAAAGACAAGCATTTTTTTATTTAATAGATTTCTTTGACTTAAAGCAAGTATTGCTTATGTGGCAAAAGCAGAAAGTACAAATTTTTCAGACTGAAGTGGCACCTGTTTTCACTATGTTTTGTTTCCTTCAAACTCTTGTTGTAGATTGTTCTTCTGTTTTGTCCCAGTTCTTTTAGCCGTAGGCTGATGTAGTTTTAGGTATTACCCTAGAATCTTTGTCTTCTTTGGAAGGTCTTGCAGGATATTATGAATGAAGGGGCTCAGTGCTTGATATTTTTTTTCATAGGTATACAAAGAGGTTCAGGTACTTCTGTATTAAGTTCTAGGAAGAAAAATTTGCTGCTCATGTAACCCATGAATACTTCATTTTGCTCATAGTATGCAATTATTAGCTTTCTCTTATGCCCTCCTGTACGCCTTTGGTTCTTATTTTACAAATGTTAGTTTTAATTCACGTACGTAGCAATGATCACAGCTTAGTGTCACATCAAACCCCCTACTGATGGTGGAGATTTATGTTTATGGGACTGAGTAGTTTACTTCATTTCCATGATGAATGAATATTATTTCAACAATAGCTATGAACATTGAGACGTAAAAGACTCTTGCTTTATAGAATGGAATGGTGCTGCACAGCATTATGTCTAAACAAAGAAAATTTGCTTTTTTGGTCATAATTAAGTCTCTGCAGTACTGAATAACTGCTGATATTTGCATTAGCAGTGGCACAAAACAAGCTCCTTGAACACATAGGAAACTCAAAATGGCTACATAAGAGTAGTTATAAAAGCAAGACGTAATGCCATTCTGTGTACATTAGAATAAAGACTTTTTACATATTAGATGCATAAAACATTTCACTTTCCCAAATGCTATAAGAGAAGATCTTACTTTTACCAATGGCCTATACATATAATGTTAAGGCCTCTTCATACTGTTTTAGTGAATTTCCGCCTAATAATATGGAAAATGAAAGTTGTATGTAAATACGCAAAATAAATAGCACTTGGTTCTGTTGAAAGACTGGTCCAGCATTCTCATACTGCTAAATTTAAAGGCCTGTATCATATCCCCTCTTCATTTCTTTACCTATGCTAGCAAATTAACATCTATATGAATCTCATTTAGGGAGCATTTAGATAGAACACACTCTGCCAGTGACCAATATGAAACAAAATCTATGTGTTTAAAGAAAAGGTTAAAGATTATTAAACAAAATAAGGGGGTTAAGAAAATAAGTTTAAATGATGAAGCTTTTTATCACCATTGTATATTACATTCTACAGTAATAGAATACATGGTAGTGGGCCTGAAACAAGCCTTACTGGAATAACTACAAGGCCTTAAAGTTCTTTTAGAAGGCCAGAAATGGAGAAGACAATAAATGGTAGCTGTGTTAGTTGAGTTGTTAAAATCTACTTTGAGCGAGTGTAAGCCACAAGGCTTCCAGATTTTTCTGTAACATACATATTTAGTTTGTATCCTGTGTGTTACGGTTTGCAGGTGTTTTTATAGTCATGGTTACGTTTCTGTTGTTGTATTGCTCCTCAAATCTAACCGTCATTGTGTAGTGATAGATGAGTAGCACTTGGAGGGTGCCCAGTAGACGTTTCTTTCAACAATAATAAATGGAACCCACAGCAGGTGGCAGTTTGGGGCGGGAGAGCCATTTTTAGCAAGATCTGAATGGTAGTTGCTGATTCTTTAGCCTGATATGTAGAATATACAATGCAGCAAAGGTTTGGGGCTATGGATTTTTGTTGTGCTTTTTTGGTTTAGTTTGGTTTGTATGTGTGTGTGGTTTTGTTTCATGTTTGGTTTTTTTAAGAAATCTAATTACCAAGGCAATTTAGAACTGAAAATGAAGGGCAGATGTGTCTGTTACTTAAAAACCATTGAACTGGGCTTCTTGGACAGAGAGCGGTTGGGTTTTTTTCTTCCTTGCATTGTAATTGAAATAAAGATAAAACTGTAAAATGCACTATAAAACTTCATATGTTATTGATGGCCTGATTTGCTAAATAGAAGGCAGTTAGGTTTTAAGCATCTTTGCTGTAACAAGCCATCAGTACATTAATTGTACTGTCAGTTATGTTGTAATATAGTTTCTTTTTCTTCACTAAATGTTACTTGGAAAGTCAAAAGGAATGGTTTGAAAAATCAACGAAAAAAAGTACTTCTGTAGCAGACTTATGCATTGTTTCCTACTTCATTCTTTTTGTGGATGCCGCTATAAATGAAATACCTTACTTAAACATCATTGCAACCCAGATGTAAGAAAAGTTAAGTGCTATGTTATACATTCTTTGAAATAATCAAACTACACTTAGCACAAAAAAAACCCCAAACTTGAATGGATAGAAATCACTGTATTTACACGTAGTCCTTCAGGTTGTAACCTGCGTCGCTCTCCTGCTCTGTGGATGGGAAGTGGTGCTGCTTTGGAGGGTAAATCCATGCTCCTTGCTGCTTTTTAAAACAGGAAGTGCAGAAGATCACACCTGCGATAAGCAGAAACCCCGCTGAGATGAATCCTGTATAAACCGCTCCTCCTGGTTCGTGTTTACTGCTCTCTGGAATGGTCTGGTCCAGAAAATTTGAAATAATTTCTCTCGTGTACCAGGATGTTGGTACTAATCCAAAGATTCCTGCCAGAATGAAGCAGACTCCTCCAGCAAAACAAGCGTGGCTTTTGCTGTCGCTGTCCCCTCCCAACTTTGTGCATTTCATTCCAACTGTAGTGATGCAGATCCCAAAGGCTGACAGGATGCAAGACAGTACCATGGTGGTCCGCGCAGCCTGGATGTAGACGGGGAGGGAGAGGACGGAGTATTTCAGGGTACAGCTAAACATCCCGGTGCTGTACCACGTGCAGTCCATCCAGAGCCCTTGCATCTGTGTTATAGCTGTTATGATATTTGAACCAACATCTGCATTTACCTTCCAGTTGGGGAGCAAAGTAGCCGTGATGTCTCCAAAAACACCGAACAAAGCCAGAATAAAAGCAAAGAACTGCAGACTTGCTGATGCCATGATGATTATCTGCTGTCACCTTTTGTCTGCCTGTTTCTCTCTTGTAAATGAGTGTAACTGGTTGGTAGCTTCGTAGCCAAGGCTGTAGCCCTCTGTGTAATAGGGAGGAGGCGGGAG
>JAOXNO010000024.1:56263013-56275656 GCA_028565335.1 Limnodromus scolopaceus | reverse complement strand
TCAGCAAACAAAAAAAAAAAAAAGCTTGCATTTAAAATTAGAGCTATCTGAACGAGTATCTGAACATGACCCTGCAGCAGAGGAGAGCAGCCAAGCAGCTGTACACAAGGCACTTGAACATAAAGGATGGCAAACGGGCAGTCGTTTAGAATTGCTTGTAAGACAGAGCTGCTGCCCTTCCATACATGATTACAAGCCATGGAGCAAAACATGCTCAAAACATACTTTACTGGAGTTGGTTTTGGTAATAGTGTACAGATTGCAGGCTTACTAGACAAATATATGTTGTAAATGCAAGGTTAGAAACTTGTGGATTAGAAGTCATTTTGGAAAAACACAGTGGTGGAAAATACATTGTACTCTTATTTAAAGTACCTTCCTTAAATGTGTTGATGGCTGTAGTCAGCTCCTTTTGACTATTTTATAATAATGAACATTGATAATACTATCTTAAATGTTACCAAATTTCAGAGATTTTAAGGAGAATAAGATTAGTTTTTGCAATATTTTCACAAGTCGCACATGACTCTTCTAAATCAGTATTTTATTTTGAGTCTGAGATTCTTAGTCCTTGACTTAGAGCAGCAGGACTGAGCAAGTCACAAGACTGAATATGATGTGCTTTTGTCTATAAAACAAAATACTGTTTTTAACACTGATAAAGAACAACTCGGTTGTCTAAGGGCATTTTTTTCTTAAATCGCTTACCTACCTGAAATCGTTGCCAAACTTGCCATGAAGTGGAAGTTTTAAAAATTCATTAAAAAAACTGCCTGCTATTGCACAAAGAGTCAGATTTCATTTGACAGACGAGAACATTTATGCAGTGCAGTAATGGTGCAGCTGGGAAGAGAGAACTGTTGCTGTTACATCAGCTGGACTGTTGGGAAAGCAGGTGAAGAAAAATGGTTTGAAAGCTCTGACGAGGATTAGAAATGGTGTCCTGCCTTTCGAGTGGGGCTGTCTGATTGGCAGGTTTTGTCTTGAATCAGAGCGACAGAGAAAGGGCAGTCCTCAGTCTGGGTTATGCCTTACAAGACAACTTGTTTAAATATTAACAATCACATTTAAATTGGTCTTTAGCATTAGAATTTTTTGGAAAAGCTGTAATAATAGGGGATAAAGTTGAAATAAGCGGGACACAAAATATCTGCAACATTGTACTCTTATTTCAGTTCAAGGTTTTGATCAATACGGATCTATCAATTTTTATTGGCATTACATAACAAGTAATCCTCTAATTTTATATACTGTACCTACTTCAGGTAACTGTTCAAGGATGTGCTAACTTTGTCCAGTGTATATATATTTAAAAAGCATGTAGTTAAGGTGAGAATGTTAATAGCTACTCATTTTTAAAATCTTACTTCAAAGACCTGCTTATTTCCAAATCTCTTCCGTTTGTTCTGACTGTGAAGAGTCGCTTTGGCAAATACATATCATTTGCTGTATAGGGCCCATGGGAAAGATGGTTTAACTTCCTTTTACAGGAGGAACTGACATGCCTGGATAGCTCAAAACTCACTCAAAAGCATATTGTGGAACAGCTAATTAGGATCTTGAGTTAACCTTTTTTCATTGCTTCCTTTTTAAAATTTCAGTATATACAAACATGCAAACATAAACACAAACCACTGCAAATGGCAGTCATACGTTACATTCAATAGGATGAACCAAATTAAAGGCATGATAAATTCAAGTATAAGCACTGCAAATGTAATAAAAAATACTATTATGTTTCATTACTGTTTGTGTAGCACTTACTGCTGGATGTGAGGTCTGAGATGTTTTCTTCACTGCAGATGTCCTGGAAAAATGCAGTTTCTCTTGAATGGAACTACTGCTTCTCATATAAAACTGCATTGGCATGTATTAACAAAATTTCTTGGAATGTTGGGGTTTTTTTTCTCTTCTCTGCAGCAAGTGCATTACTGCTGTTTGTTCGCTCTCTTAGTTCCATCTACCCGAGAATAAAGGAGTACTTTGTTTAATGAGTTTTGTTTGACAAACACTCAGTAAGGGAAAGCAAAGAGATTATGGAGAAAAACACATGGAGGCCTTTAGTCCTAAATACATAATGATATCCAGGTTCTATGATTAAAAATGTGAACAGTGATTAAAAGGAGTAAAACGCTGAGAATCCAGAAACTCTGTAGACTTACGGATTTGAGGGGAGGGGAGGAAAGAGGGAGGGTAGGATTCGTTTAAGTTAAAATGTGAGCTAGAGCCAGAGGGTTTTGTTGTTTGTGGGTTGTTGGTTTTGTTGTTGGTTTGGTTTTTTTCATCACAGATAATCTCATTAAGAGTTTAAATTTCTTAGGAAAGAACTATGCAATTTATTCTAATTTGTAATTGGAACAGCAGGACATTTCTATTCAAGTACAGGTTTTGTTTATCTCTTCTTGATCGCCTTAGCTTTCTGCAGGTCATCCTATAACTTGCCTTTGTGTGAGTTTGTATAGAAGAATGGAGGAATAAAACTTCTATGGTAACTGCAGCACATGGGTGAAGTGGCCTTGACAAGTTGGTGTGGAAATTAGGAAAAGAATCTTCCTGATGGCAGCAGCGATATACCCGTAGCTTATGTACCTCGATTTTTGGTTTCCTGGGATGCTGTTTGTCGGCCTGGTGTGAATGGAGTTAATTTACAGGAATTGGATTATTGCTCTTAGTGCGGTGACACAGTTACTTTCTGCTGGAAGTGAACCAAAATGAAATCCTCACATCAGAACAAGATCGCTATGAGATATACACATATCTGGTGTTACATCTAACGTTTGTCCGTAGGAGACAGATAAAATGCCTGTACTGAACACTTAGTTGGTGAAAGTGCTGTCTTAGAATTATCTTGGTAGGATCTCAAGGAGTCTGTTTTAATGAAGTTGTAATACGTTCTGCTTAGGTTTCAGTTCCCTATGAGTAAATTACAGCTTGAAAAGGGTATGTGGGTTTGCTTTTAATACAGCCCTCTTGCAAGATACATGTATTGCCCATCACGACACCTTTATTGTCTGCAATTAGTAAAAATTGTCTCATTTAAGCTTATTCTGATTTAGAATGTTGATTTCAGAAGCAAGGCAGCAGACTTTGCTGAATTTAATTGTACTGTGTCATTTGTTCCTCCTACCCTGCTAGAACATAAACCTTCATTGTACTGATACACTGAAACAGCAGGGGTTGAATAATTGCTCCTCTATTGACAGTTCAGGATATATCAGTTGAATAATTTTCATATTCGTTACTTTGTAAGAATTGAGTACTATTTTGTAAATATTTCTAACGTGCTTGGGGGTTGGAAAGTGTTACTAATAAAATTATCCGCAAATTAACTTGTGTATTTTAAGTGCTGTTGTGTACTCTCTATTGGCTTTCATAATTCTACTCTCTATTTTATGCATATTAAAAAGGTTAGGGAAAAATAGCATGTATAATTTTAAAGGAGTGGCCAATTACAAGTGAAAAGCTTTCCCCTGTATCTGTTGCTATGGTAACCAGGCAGCTTTCCTGGGGTCCAAAGAAAACAGCGTCTATAATGGAACAAATGCTGAGAAGTGCTGTGTTTTGTTTCAGAAGCAGAAATTATTGCCCACTGGCCTTGAGATTGCAAATTGAGCTGTTTTTCTATTAAACTGTACACTGCATATAGTTTGTGTTCTTTTTTTTTTTTTTTTTTTTTTCCTTCAGAAGAAATTTTTGTTACAGATGCAGCTCCTACTCCTAAAGAGCCCTCGCGTCTCGCTTACAAGCAGTTCTGCAAAACTGAGGCGACTGTGAGATCCCAAATGGGCTCCGGTGGTTGTCTTATCCCCGGTTTTGTCAGGGAATTATCATCTTGTTTTATTTCTTGACAAAAAAATGTAGATAGATAAACATACATTTGTGTAAAAAAAAAAAAAAATCTGAGTATTTCTGTGCGAGGAGCTGGTTGGTCATGTGAAATATGTGTTTGCCCTGTTCAAAAAGATAAACTTTTCTGACACTCAGTGCGAACACAAATTCTCGCTGTGTTCCTGTGGTCTCCCAGACAGGTAGCAGCAACCTGTGGATGGGTGAAAGTTACCAACACATGAGAAATTCAGAAACTGCTTTGTAAAAATACATTTATGCGCATTTCACTGCAGATTCTATTTGTCAGGTTTTCTTTGGCACCTCATTTTTAAATAAGCTCTAGTGTCTTTACGTTTTAGTAATTTGAGTGTTTTTTCTGTCTTACACTTGACTCTAGCTTTTAGAAAAGGTGGAAAAATAGAGAAGAAACGCTACCTGTAACATATATTTGAGATCAGCAGTGCCAATACCGGAAACTTACTGTGTTTTTTTTAATCAGTGGTGTTAATCAGTATTTTATTTCCCTTCCCTAGCCGGTATTTTCATTCAGCTTCATAGGTTCTGTCTGCGTGAAGAACTGATGTTGTTTGAATTTCATGCTTTCTGTTGAAGCAGCTGTACTGACTAGATGCCCTTGACAGCTGAGCAGTCCACACTCAAAGGCCAACATGGATTGATGGCACCTTTGTGCCAGAAGGATACGTCCACAACAGCAGTTACTACAATTTAATTGATTGATTTAGTTGATTTTTTTTTTTTTAAAACTCACAAACTTAGAGGAGTTTTGATTAGAGCAGTAGAAAAAAAACCCTCATTTGTTTTGAATTTTTTTAGGATTTTCTTTAGGTTTTTTTTTAGGGTTGGTACACTGAGAGTGGGCTTAGGACAGAAGCTGTTCTTCAGGCTGAGTGTATCTTTTATTTCAGTCAGAACTAGCACATCTTCAATTTAATGTCACATAGAATCTGTTCTATGAATGCCAATAGTGACTTTTCAGAGCTTTTAAAAAGATTGATGATTGTCTATTGTACGAGCAGATTATTTTTTTAATAAGAGACTGAATATTTCTAAAAGTCTGGCACTTACAAATTTTCCGGTCATTCAGTACCAGTACAAATTTTCAATGTGTTCCTCCGCAGAATCTTTTCATTTTATTGTTGTTGGTATCTAGTTTGGAAGATGAACTGCTTTGTTCAATGCTGTGCAGAACTGGATTTTTAGCCCAGTCTGTATTTTGTGATACAGAAGTCTGAATTCAGGGCATTTCTGTATAATACAGCACCTATATAACTGCATGACATATTTTATGTGTTTTGTAGGTATGTGTACATTGAAGGAATGGTGTTACTTCATTCTGTTTTCAGACACGGGGAAAGTGACTGTTCTGTCAACCAGGATGATTTCAGAACTATAAAAGAATAAAACAAGCTTGAAAGAGATCTGTGTAGAAGCATTCAAATGTAATTTTGGATGAACTGTGATACACAGTGTATATGCAGAGTTGTACAGTCACTTAAACTGAAAGAAAATTTATTTCTACCTACCGTTCCTTTAAGTAGACCAGAATGCTGAAATCTTAGTAGGTTGAAAAGCAATTCCTTGGCTTACATTTTAGAAAAGCCCTAGAGCAACAGAAATCATACAGGGAATGGGTTTGATTTCTAATTATAATACCAATTTTCTTCAGCTGCCCTTCAGCCTGTCTATTGAATATTGGCTAATTTGTGTATCATGTCAGAATTGCCTTGTGGAAGGATCTGAAGGCAGCAGTGCTAATTACTTCACAGATTACGCGGAAGTTGCTCTAGATGGAGGAAGTGCCGTGGGGAAAAAGGTACTGAGTGCTAATGGCATGTGAACTAATCGGAAAGATGTAGATAACTGAGACAGGCTAAAATTCTGTGGGGCCTTGAAAGTTAAGCCAAATCTTTGTGTTCAAATACTGTGACATTCGTCACTGCAGAGCTCTGTTTCCTGTCACAACAGTGTCTTCCTGTGTTCTGCCTGTTTCCTGACGTCTAACCGGGTAACTTAGAAATACCGTGTCTCAGAGGAATATACTCAAATTTGTCTCTCTATCTTTTCCTTGTAGGTGGATGTGGCTGTGGTGCATTTCACCCCGTTGGTGCAACCAAAGATACAGCAGCCGTTCGCACTCGTAGAAAAAGTGGTTCGAAGTGTTTTCCAGTTTAGAAGAAAATACTGCTTCCGCGGAATCGAGTAAGGATCTTGAACAAAAAAAAAAAAATCTCGGATACTGTTCTTGTAAAGGTGCCAGCTATCTGTTGAGGAAGACTTGCAGCCATGCATTTGATTTTATTACCCCCTTTTAAAATTTGTCATCATAGTTCATCAGATCTTTCCATTTCAGAAAGGTTTCTGGAGACAAAACGATGAAATGAATCCCTTTCTGCTGCAATTATATAATAATTACTGTGCATTTTCGTTAGCGCAGTTGAAGCTGTTAAAATGAGTAGGATAAATTGGTGATCTCTCCAATAGCTTGTCTGTGTCAGAAACAAAAACAAAAAAAACCAAACTAGCACCAAACCATAAAAACTACAGCATTTGTTAAAAATGAAAAAGTCTAAAACTTCAGAACCAAAAATGGTAGCGTGAGGAGGGAGAGTGTCTGTTGTACGAAATTTTACTTTTCGGGGGATAATGTCAAAAGGTCAAAGTCTTGTTTCTGTTCTTGCCCTTCTGTGGAGTTATTGCTGACTCTTCAAAAATCCCCGTGTCTTACTGAGGAAATGTATTCGGTTCTCTACCTGATGGGAGAAGCCTGCAGTCTGTTTGCCAAGGGTCCTGTTAGTGCTCTGCTGTAGTTACGTGTCTGACTTGGTGCGGGGGGTCCCAGCATTCAGCATTAGATTGTCTGACAGAGCTGCTGGTGGGAGTAGAGGCTTGGTAGATTCAACACGCTGTATCTGAATTTTGCTGGGCATGGTTTTGGCCCTGACGCAGTCCACAACGAGGGTGGATGCCACCTTGCTGAACTACAAGCCCTCTGTGTCACTATTTTAAAGGTGACCGTAGAATTTTGTTTCTAGTTTTGGGTTGGTTTTGTTTTTTTTTTTCCTCGAGGCAGTGAATGGCATTGATGTCTGGAATGTAGACATTTGACCTAAAATTTTGTCTGTGTTAAGGTTTGCGTGTGCGTTTGGAGGTGGTTAGAAAATGAGGTATCTGAATTGTAGAGAGGTTTGTATTTGATTCATGGAGTTGCATTTTTGTGAGAGAATGGTTTCGGTTGACAATGTAGGCAGAAGTTACGCACAATCAGCGTATCTACGTTATACAGAATATTTTTCCCTGAGTTTAAGAAAAAAAAAAAGAAACTATTGTGTAATCTCAAATTGCTAATAACTGCTCTGCATTCTTTTGAGGCAAGGGGGGGAAATCTGAACTTTTGAATGTCACGTATCCCCCTAGCAGCTTATCATACTTTAGCCCTAGCGTGCAGCTAAGAAACACAATCCTCTTATTCTTTAACCGACCTGAAAAAAAATAGCAAATTTTGGTATATAATAGATACCTTGTAACTAACTTAATAATCGTGTCTATTGCGTTTACTGTATAAAAACAAGTTAATAGAATCAGTTTACATTTGTGTGTAAATCTTGTCATCTAAGAGAGCCCTAGCCTAGAAGATTAAACTATTAAGTCCATGAAGAAAAATACTGTAATTTGAATTGCTGTTCATGGACATTTATAAGATAGCTCTTCGTATGTAAATGTTTAATGTGATGAAACATTTTTAGCTCCAGATAGATACATCTTTTAACTACCAAATCAAAGGCAAGAATAACTTAAGGATTGATCCTTGCTGACCTAGATGCTGAGCTAATGGTGACACTTCTGACCAAGGCCTTGAGTAGAATGTACTTTAACCCAGGTTGTTCCCAGATGTTCCATCCTGTTGTCATTTTAAATCCTTTAACTTTTTGTGTTCTGTCTGCCCACTAGAGCCAACTATCACTTACTCATAGAAAGCCTTTTGACTGCCTCGTCCAGTCAACACCTGGAGGCTTGGGACTGTATTAAATGCACAGCATTTTTGGGGCCTTATGTCTATATGTCACACGCAGATGATTTGAAAATTCAGACACGCACATGAACCGCGTGCAAATTTTCTGCCTTCCTGACCTCTTGTAGCCTGAGCACTCCTAATAACAGCCAGTATTTCAATAGTTTCTGCTTTGTATTACGCATTTTTGCGAGACGTTAAAAAATCACTTGAGCTAATACTATGCATTAAAATTTGGGGAAGTTGAGAGGGAGAGAGCAGTGCTAACGCATCTGGCCACAGGGTAAGTACGTGAACTGGCGTTTGTAGTGAACCTATGAGTATTGACAGAGCTGACAACAAAAATCTAGGACTCTTGGCACATTCTCCAAGTTCTAAATATTAAAAAGTGAATGATAATTAAATATGCCTTTCCTCCCTCTTGGTTTCTTTTTCTGGTATCGGAATTACAGTATTAATGACAAGTGATAGCAGTATCTTTCCCGTTGGAATGAGACACACACTCAGCCTGAAAGAAAGTCTCGTGGTTTGGATCTGATCCGTTTTACGCTCTTTAATCTGTTGCTGCTCTCTAAATATGAGGCTAATTCTAGGAAGGCTCTCAGACGTAGCCGTACCCAAAGCCTTTTTAATGTTAGCATTGTTAATGTTTTAATGTTAGCAAACGTGAACATACATGCGTATGTTTAATGTACAATGTATGTATGTGCTTTCCTATGTTGTTGTAATTTGCATTTGCATTAAAAGGGTCCTTATGTTTCCATTTGCTTAGATAATGAGCTATATTAAGAGTGCTAGAGCTAAAATAATGATATACTTAATAATAACCTCTATTAAGTAAATTCCCAAGAGGACTCTGCTACTCGTAAGGGAAACTGAATTGTCTGTCTGGATTGTTTGAATTTATTTGACTTTGAATTTACTTGTCTTTTCTCCACACCTTTTAGGACCTTGTTTCCTGAAAGTGGACGTTTGAAAAGGACAGAACAGCTGATGATGACAGCAAATGTTGATCCAACTCTGCGTCCCTTTCAGCTCTCCATGTCCCACTTCAGAAATCTGTGCAATACATACAGGAAAATGTGTGATGAAGACCCAAGCCTTTTTGTCTACAATTACAGAGAAGAACTGAGGCAAAAAAAGAAAACGAGGAGGAATTTAGTTGAAAGTACCAGTCAGCCCGATGAGATTGAAGAGGAAGATCAGCTGTAACAGCTGTAATCAGCAGCAGACTGATTTTATTTTATTTCTTTAACTCCTTGATCTAGAGGTGTTGATTAAATAAAAGGAGGCTTTATATAGTCCTACATCTCTGCAGGTGTGGAAGAAATTCTTTTGAGAAAGTGGTGGGGAGAGAGAGGGCTTTCCCATTTTATTTATTCATCCCGTTCAACTGCAGAGAAAAGTGGAAGAACCATCCAGTTACAAGGTGCCTACAGGTTCTTTTTAGCTTTGGGGGAACAAGGTATGTTGTGAGACATGGAATTAAGGTGGGATACTCCTGAAATAATTGAGTCTTATATGAATGAAAGTGCATTATTGAAATGGAAGAAAAAATACTTTTCATACTTCAATGTGTAAGAGGGTGTTTGGGGTTTTGTGCTTTTTTTTTATCCTGGAACATCCTACTGGGCCGAGTAATTTAAGAAACAAAAGCCAAAACCCTTGTATAAATATACTCAAGTGACGGGCTTAAAGGAGGATAAAGTGTGCAGATTGCCTCAGGGTCTGCTAATACTCTTCTCGTTTATACAAACCCAAAGAATTTGGGATTTAAAGCTCCAACTAGAGAAAAGCAGCATGATAAAAAGTAGAAAACATGGCTAAGTACAATACTTATTTGTCTTTTACTGTACAGGCTGGTAGAGAAAATAAAAAATACAGTCAAATAAAAGATTACAGGCCAAGCTTTGTTTTTGTATTTACAGGTATGTATAAAGTATAAACAGCATTTTGAAACTTACAAAAATGAAATTTCTGCACTATTGTGCACTAAAACACATTAAAATAACTTAATTCTGCTTTAAATAAAGCAAAAATGAAAACCAAAGAAATAAAATGCCCAAGGTATTGAAAAATTCATTTTGCGATGCTACTTTCCATTGGGATCCCCTCTGCCACTCTAGCACCTTTGCCACGTTACTTAAAATGCTAACGAGACCATCCTTCCCTTCCCCTCCCCCAGAACACCACATCCTCCTCATAACTGCTCCAAAAAGGGATGAACTCATTTACAGACCTTGGCCAACTTAATCTATTTTTGATCCACAATAAATTAAAATAACTTAATAATCCTTTACAGCTGTTTTTGTGGAAAAAAAAAAACCTGTATTAGTGCACAAAATCAGATAGTAGTTTTCCTGCAGCTTCCATGATCTTACTAGTTTTAAAGCAAAGTAAGTTTGTTGAATTTTATGTGGACTTTCAAATGAATGTTTTAAATATAGTGCTTAGAAAGCTAGGATTTCCCATGCCTCTCCACGGCTTCGTAAAAACAGTCCTCGTTAACTACAGATGTTAAACTCTGGACGCTAAATTCTCTCTCCAAAATAGAGTTCAGGTCCAGGTTTGCGGCTTCAGAGTGGCTGTCGAGGGACTGGTGACGTTCTTGCATTGCCATTAAAGTCCCCCTGTGACGCTTTGTGCTGTTGACTTTTCTCTTCACCGGGCAGAAATGGCCACGCACCAGTTTTGGGTGCTCTCCCGTCTCGAAGCCATCTCCTTCCTCGTTTTCAGCAGCCTGGTCCCGCTCAGAGTCGGTACTTGGTTCCTCTGAAATCTTCAGCCGCTGGAACTGTATTTCGATGTCTTTCGTAGGGCTGCCCTTCTTCAGGCTCTGATAGTCGTTGTCGTCGTCGTCGTCGTCGCTGAGGATATCGGATTCTTTGACAAGAACGTTAGAGAAGCGGGAGGTGCAGCTCTGGGGGTGTTTGTCGGGAGAGGAGTGTTTGGGGTCCTGGGCGCTCTCGGCCGTGTGGCAGCTGCTGCTCTGGGTGCTGCTGCTCAGGCTGCACTCGTCAGAGTCCTGGAAGGTGCCTTTCCCCGGGTCACCGTTCCACTCGCTGCTGGGGGAGTTCTTCAGTACCTTCAAGGACCTCGTGGAAGCTGTGCAGTGGGAAAAAAGGCAGGTTTGGTTTGGGTTTTTTTCAGCAAAACAGCAGGTGGTTATACCGCCCGCCTCAGTAGCCCACTTATAATTACAGCGTTCATAGTCTCATTTGGTAATCATCCCGGGTCAGACGTGTCAGCGTTCTGATACCGACGGTGCCAGCCCCTGCCAGAGTTTTCATTCCACCCACCCCAGGGCTATGTGCTTCCCTTCGTGTGAAATTTATACAAAATCCTCCAAAAAAACGGTCGCAGGAAGGCGAGATTGATGCAGGCACCTCAAGAACTGGAGGGCCAGGCTGTAGGCGGGAGCTGAACGGTCCCGGTTCCTGGGACGTTAAAGGGGATTTTACAGACAACTGAACCGATGGAGAACTTGAAATACTCGTAGCTGCTCATTTAACTGAAATGTCTGAAGGCTGTACTTAATTAGGGGATCTGCTGGGATGCAGATTTAGTGCACTGGAAGAGGCAAGACCCCTGCCTTTTGCCAGTTGTTTTAGCTTTAAACATTATTAGGGCTGAGTTACTAAAGGGAGCCCAGAGGAAAGAACACTAATACTGCGTGCCAAAGGGAGTCCGTTTCTTCCCTGCAAAATTAATTTGGGCCTTATTAAATCTTCCCCCGTAAGAGACTTAGTGACACATCACAGTGTGGGGAGGGGGGAACTCGCTTACCTGGTCTCAGTCACTCACTGAGTTATGGGGGAACTCTACCGCCTCCCCAGCCCAAAACCCACACGGGATCTGTGGGTCTGGCATACGACGGTCCTACTCATGAACCTTCTGCCAGCTCTGGAGCCAGGCTCCATTTTTCAGCTTTGAGAAGGTGTTTCTTACCCAGTTTGGCTGTCGCGGGTACACGGTTCTTGAGCGGGACAAGGCGATCTTTAGACGTTTTCTCCAGCGGCAGCTCACATTTTATGTGACGCCTGAAATTCTCCCGCAGAATAGAACGGATCACCTTCACAATGTTCGTCTTGTTCTCGCAGTCACTGCAAGTTTAAGAGCACAGATAACCTTATTTTCCCCTCTGAAGTAAGAAACTACTGGGATAAAGTCTGCCTTTCTGCGGATGGGCTTTAATGCAGTGGGTTTTTCAGCAGGTTTTGCAGCTCGTGTCTTCGTGTTGGCCATTTTGCACCCTTGGTGTTTTGAGATCTTGGTTACTTCCCCTTAGAAAAAACATCCGGAAAGGTAACTTCTGTACCAAGGGATCACCCCTTACGTGGCCTTTATCAGAAGGTGATTTCTGCCGACCAACTGAGAGTCTGATGAAATCAGTTGCGTTGCCCATATCGCACTAGAGTTTGTGATCACCTGTGCAGGTTGCTGGCATGGGGTCGCTGCACCAAATTCACTCCCATTTTAAATTCATAGAGTGGTTTGGGTTGGAAGGGACCTTAAAGATCATCTAGTTCCAACCCCCTGCCGTGGACAGGGACACCTCCCACTAGAGCAGGTTTCTCAAAGCCCCATCCAGCCTGGCCTTGAACACCTCCAGGGATGGGGCATCCAAAGCTCTGGGCAACCTGTTCCAGTGTCTCATCACACTCAGAGTAAAGAATTTCTTCCTAATGTCTGATCTAAATCTCCCCTCTTTCAATTTAAAACTGTTACTCCTTCTCCAATCACTCCACTCCCTGTTAAAGAGTCCCTCCCCATCTCTCCTATATG
>JAOXNO010000024.1:56226624-56238204 GCA_028565335.1 Limnodromus scolopaceus | reverse complement strand
ATGGTTTTATGCATTATATCATTGCAAATCTTCCTTCTAATTCAATATATTTTGGTAAATCTTTAACTTTCTCACCAAAAAGTCATACTAGGAAACCGTTTAACTTTGGTGGGGAAGAAGAAACATTTCTTGACATTTACCCACTGCTCATATACACATGTTCAGGCTGATGATCCCTGTCTTATCTCTGAGTGAATGAATGCCATCGCCACATTAAAATACATAAATAAACCACCTTGTAGTGGTTTGCGTTCACCAAAGATGCCATGTGCTCTGCTGACCAGACCAGTCACGAGTTCTTCATTTCCTCACCAGATGGAGGGAAAGTGAACATGCTTGTTGAGCAGGAGAGGAGAAGGAATGAGTTGAGCTCATCTAAAGCAGCCCATGTTAGGGAAAGGTGTTCAGGGATCTTTAACCATAATTTCTGTTCATTGCATTAAGAATGGTTAGTTTACTCCCTCTGCAGTGTGTAGTATTTTTTTATTTATTTTATATTTATTTTTTATTAAGAGGCGATGGGGATAGACTTGTCCTCATATACACGTACTGATGTATGATCAGTAACCCATTCTGAGAGCAGATTGACTATTTTAAGAGTCAACAGCAAAGGCAATTTCTGAAAGTCTCTACACCCAATTTATTCCCAGAATCAATTTTGCTTCATTGTTTGAAAGAAATATAGCATCACTTCAAAAGAAAGCATTACAAAATCAAACCAGTTGGCCATTCTTTAGAAAGCAAATTCTTGTTAACATTCATAGCTTCTCATCACATTAGCTTCCGTTTCCACATCTGCAATGTTAATTTTTGAAGATGCCAGCATAAAACCATTCTGCATTCACTGACTATTTTTACCGTGATTACAAAGCATCACACTAGCTATTTTTACTGTGGTTCTTAAGTTTCTTAAAGAACTCTAAGATCCAGCTGAGAATAGAATCAAGTTATGTGAAATACTTGCACAGTTTACTCTAAGTTTTTTTTTCTGACGATCTTTAAAATATTTGAAGTAAAAATACATTTTTTCCCCTATCACACATGCATTTACATTAAGTTCCTTCTTTCCTTCTGTTAAAATTTAGTATTATTTCAGAAGTACTTGTTTCTGACTATATTCAAAAGATTCAGAGCAACCAAAAATCAGATGATAGCAGTCTTACAAGAGACCTTATAACAGTAGTTACTTACATGGTAAAATTTCACCTTTTAGTTATGTTCGTCTTTCATAAAAGACTATGTTTAATATATTGAAAATACAAGGTAAAGATAAGCAAGTTAGTAATAGACTACTAAACTCCATCTTAAAAAAAACTTCTTAAAAGAAACCACGGGCTAGAAAAAACATTTCTTAGCAATACAGTTTGCAATTAGAAATCATGAGTAGCTAAAGGAAAAGTTGCATTTTTTATTCAGCTTCATGCTATTTTGATGTATGGAGAGCTTGATTCTTGGCAACTGTCAACATACCAGGATTTAACTGAGCACAGACAATTAGTTCTCAAAATGATTAAACACAACTAAACCTAATTGCACTGACAGGCATTCTCAATCCTCAGATTTTCTGAGGTCCTCTATTCTTCTGTCAACAGTACGCCTACATACTCCAGAACCAACAATTGCAAGGACGACACGCCACTGCCACATAAACAGTATTTTAACACAGTTTGAAAATGTACTGCGGCAGAGTGTGTTAGAAGTATAACATCTATCCTTGTTAAATAAAACAAAAAATAAAGGTAAAGGTAATGAAGGTATAAATGGGGCATCCTAGAGAATACAGAGCTGACAAAACTAATGAGTATCCAGAATGGATGGTTCTTGACGTCCATGTGTTTTTAATATTTTTTTATAACTTAAGGAACAGCTTCCATTTCTGAAATGAAACAATCCTCTATGGCTCTTCTAGTTCATCTGCTAGGTCTCAGATGAAAGGCAAACATACAACTATTCTAAATTCATTCATTTCTTGGACTACAAAAAAATGAATGAATGAATGTGTGAACGAACGTGTGTTTGGATGTAGTACACATGCAACAAAAGACTTACACCTTCGAGATTACAAGGCACTTCTGAAATGCCTAACTGTATGTTCAGTTAAGATGATGCTTAACCTTAGCTTGGTATGAGATGAAGAAAATAGTAGTGAAAAAACAAAGAAACAAAAACGCTCCAAACGAGAAACACAAAATCAGACATGCAATCATTAAAACCAAAGCTTTAAGGCTGTTTTTTTGTTTACTTACATGTTACGAGACAAAAATCAACCAAACTTCAAAGAAGTCTGCTCCCTCAGAGCCACGTAATTGCATCTACAGCTGCTGTCAACTGGGAAGTAAGCATCTCTAGCTGTCTCTCCCCTGAAATATTCCCAAAGTTCTTGTTGTTCCAGGCTGCACTCAGAACCTCTTAGCGCCACCAACGTCTTCTCCACAGAGCTGTGCTTACAGATCTCCTCTCCCCCATAGTTCTGCAACGTTGCCTAATGCTGAGGTGTCTGTGCTACTGCTCTCCCACAGGCATGGGTCAGGTTAGCACATGCAGGAAACAGAAGGCAAAGCGGGGGGGAAAAAACCAAACCCAAATCCAGATGCTATGCTTTTTGAGGCTGCACAATTTCCTCAAAGTAGCTTTTATTAGCAATAGCTGTTGTTCATCTGGCATGCAGAACCAAATCACAGCTATAAAAACAGAAATCATTTTAATTCCTTTTATACCCAATCACAAAAGCACATACAATATACACTACCTAAATTTACTGTGAGGTTTGATTTTTATTTTTTTTTTTAATTCTACATCTATTGGAGAAATCAAAAGGGTCAGACAAAAAGCTCTGACAGTAATAGGCACCCTCCAACAGAAAGACAGCAATCAATTACAAACCATTTGCAGAAATTGTAGAGCTGTCACAGACTCGTTTACAGCTGCAGTTCAAGTCAGGCTGCCTCTGATTGCCAAACCATTTCCCCTCCTTGTACCTACAAAACTAGGGCAGCTTCAGAGAATTTTTCAAATGACACTAGCAGACCTGCATGCCAACCCAAGAAGTGAACTGCAATATGGTATGGGCAGTTACTTCAGCCAATTATGCACAAGCCATTAATACTGCTAGATGTGACAGACTCGAGGCTGGAGAGAGTGCAGGGAGCAGACCTGCCTGTTTTCTCCCCTCTTTTTTTCTTCCTAGCTTCAATTGCAGCACGTAATTTAAAGCATTGGAGAAAATTTGGTGCGTTCAGAGCAACAACTAATATACATGAATTGCTCTCTGTGTATTTAAATTTAAATCCTGCTGAACTCTCCCTAATTTTCTGTCATTTGGTGTGTTTGACACAGACAATCAGGAGTGGCTTTGTTTTTCTACTAAAGCCCCAGAATCTCCTCCCCTTCAGCAGGATGAGAACTCAGTTGTGTATGTCCACACAGTGCATGGGGGGCAGCACGCACCCCAGGCAAGCAGGGCACCCCAGGCAAGCAGGGCACCCCAGGCAAGCAGGGCACCCCAGGCAAGCAGGGCACCCCAAGGCGTGTGTCCCGGGTGAGCAGGGCACCCAGCAGGGCACTCGGAGAAAGCTGGCCAAGCACCAGCCTGCTCGTGCAGCCAGTCACCAGGACATCCAAAGCCTTGGGGCCACCTCCACTGTGCTCCCAAGAAGATCCCTGCCCCTAAAACACCGCAGAAGCCCCAAAACATGACAGTGGAGAAATCTGCATTACCCATTCCAAACAAACAATGTGTCCTAGGGAGAGAAAAATCCAGTTTACTCTTGTCTGGTTGTGAAGACTTTTTGGGAGCGTAAGCAATGTGTTACACAGGATATAGATTATCTCTGTGGGAACGCCCTGTGCAGCAGGAGATGGGCTAGAGACCCACAATCACTGGGTTTACTCTCAAGAAAAACTGCATAAAGTTACCTATAACAGACTGAAGTAGACTACAAAGTCATACAGAAAGTAAGAGAGGATCAGCTTCTCTGGGTAGGTACGGCTAGAGACACAATATATCTTCCCTCTCCTGGTCTTCTGAGTCTTTACGTCTGCCTTATCTCTACCAATTTTTCATACAGTCTACTACAGGACAATAATATATTCCAGAACCATAAAAATTCTAACAATTTCTATTATGCAAAAATGTAAGGCAAGTGTTATCACAAATTTGCTTGGAGACAACTCATCGACAGAAATACCAAAACCATTTCTGTTGCCAGAATGGCAATGCCTAGTAAAACCATGGCCACCAACATGAAAACACTACCCATGGTAGCAGTTGGGGGGTTCAAAAAGACATGCACTTGAGTCAGACACAGGTTGCAATTTGACTGAATCAGAGCAAAATGGATGAAAAATTGCTCTTCAAAGACCATTTGAAGGTGGACAGTAATTTTGGGGGTCCCTGCCTCAGCTTCCAAAGTCCTGACTGATAGAAAGTCTGAGCATCTATGACTCCAGCTGAAGTCAAACAGTAACTGCAGATGCATAAAGGTTCTCCAAACTAGAGACTGGAAATCTCTGGCTCTCAAACACTGAACCTCTCCAAGTCTGGAGTCCAGTCTAAAACTACTGACATTAAGCGAGTGTTGCTATGGTCACTGAATCTTAACAACAAGCCCTTGAAGTATCAGCAAAAAGAAAACACGAACCAAACCGAATCAGTGAGAAAGCTGTAGCAGCTTTACTCTTCTCTGCAGAAATGGGTTCAAGCAACACAGAAAGATGAATTTGACCCCATCACACTGCTCTTGGAGATGTAGCAGCTGTGCCGTAGATTCTGACCTGTCAGGGTGACCTCAAGATAATAAACACTAAGTGCAGATAATATGCATTAAAAAATTTCCAGATTTGTGTCATACGTTAAATTCTTTCCCACAAAATGCGGAGCATTAACACTACAACACTGTCTTTTTGTTCATAAGGATTGCTATGTC
Source organism: Limnodromus scolopaceus (assembly GCA_028565335.1). NCBI lineage: Eukaryota > Metazoa > Chordata > Aves > Charadriiformes > Scolopacidae > Limnodromus > Limnodromus scolopaceus. The sequence continues at coordinate 56,233,279 of JAOXNO010000024.1, read as the reverse complement.
AAGCATCTTCTTACCCTGAAAGGTGGATCAGTCTTCTCCCTGTGTGGCACTTGGTCCAGAGTGCCATCAGTACTGCTCCTTTTCAAGCTGGATGTGACATCAGGCACATTACTAAAATCTGCATTCAAAAGAAAATACATAAATAAATAACAGGGTTACGGGACAGGAACAGGAAAAGTCTTTTATCTGCAAATACTTTCAGCGTCTAGTAGAATTACTATGGCGGGAGAGAAAAGGAATACAAAATTTTTAATCCACCCAACCCCCCAGAAAATAACATAAGAGGTCAAAACAAGGAACAGCTACGCCTGGAAACTCTGCTTTCAAAACAGCAGCTGGACATCTAAGACCATCTGAAGCAACGTGCATATTTGATCTACCAAAATAAACCTAATGCTCTTGCTAAGAGTGTGCTTTGAAAGGTAGCATTATCTATAATCAGCACACTCTCTGCTGAGACAACCAGTGAGGATAATTAAATGCACTCAGTAGTTCTCCTTGGATGAGCACACTATTGTTCGACACGACTTAGTCCTGAATCCCTTAAAGATTTAAGAAGAAAAAGAGAATTTTGCCTTGGAACAAATACCACATTTTGTAATACAGACAAGATGCCTTCTTGTTACTACTGTTTTCCAATTTTACTAAGTTTGGAGTCCACGTACATAGTAGCTGGCACAATGCAAAAACCAAAGGAGGCACTGCCCTGCTCTACTTGTTAAGAGACTGTAGATTTCAATAATTTTCATGTGTAAACTCAAGATCTATCCAACAATTCTGCACATTCATATAAAAGTGATGTTTTTTTTCTCTTTACATTTCCTTGATTGGCTGCTTAAAACCTGCAGAGACGTTTACACAGAAATTCTAATTAAAACTCTTAGAAGTGAAGAAGTGATGTTTGATCTGCTGTATTATCAGTCCAAGTAGCTGAAAATCATAAAGCAGCCACCGAAAAAATAATGAGGATTTATAGGAACCTCAGATGATAAAATAGCAATAAAATGAAGGGTTTTTTTTTAATTTGCTGCTTTGTTTCCTAGCCATTAAGCCTCTAGGGTATAATTCACACCACATTCCCACATTTTCAAACTCTTTCTCAACACCTACAAATGTTGGAGATTTATTTTTAAGTGAAAGCTGAGATTCTCATTTAATCACTGACTCCCGCAACCGAGGTGGTAATTAAAACAAGCATCACTCATCTTGCAGCAAAATCATGAGAGTTATCAATAATGAAATTGTGAAGGCCAAGAGTATCTCTCCCCATTTGGGTGTTGCTGTTGCCCTGCAGAGTAGAACCAGCTCCTCTCAGCAAGAGTTGAGAAATATGGTCTGAAGCAGGGAGGGAAATGGGAATTTTGTAGCCCATGAGGAACCTTCCTTGGAAGACAAAACATGGCAGTTTCACTCCACAGGAAAGCCAGAGAGAAACACAAAAATAACTCAGCACGATGTTATCTTGATACTTTATTTTTCTAGATGTTATTAAGGTGCCTATGCCAGGCTTTGCACTGAGGCTGGCACTTTATACCCAGATATCAAAGACTTGACTACTCTTGACCCTACAGTTCATTTCCCTGTCCTTGCAGAACAAACATCTGAGCACTTTTCTCCCCTCAAGTTTTTTTTTACCCTTTCCTCCTAGAGTCTGTTGTGGCTCCTTTTATCTCAGAGCCTACATAACATGCATTACTCCAAGAGTTACCACCTTTGCAGAAAAAAACATACTTTACACAACTCCACCAAACAGCCACCCATCTTCTTCAGGAACTTAACAAGGAGTCTGCCTTGTCTATTTATCTTATTATGCTTTTAACTCTCTTACCCCACTGAGCCTGAATAATTTTTTCCTTCCCTCTTAAAGTAATTTTGAGTCTCTCTTCTGTATATGAATGGGTACACATGAATGCCTATTGACTTCCACCACTGCCAGCTCCTAGGTAGACAGAAGTTAAACCAACGCTACAACTTGAACTGACGTAAATAACATTTTCTTGGGGGTGAGGTGATACCAAGGATATTATTTCCCATTGTTTCCCAGTTACGCTCTTTTTACTTGCCTTCTGTGTTTTAATGCGCTTTCCCCCCAAATGTCCAAACAACATGCACCTGAGAAAAAGGAGAGGCTTGGGGAGCTGGGGTTGTTCAGCCTGGAGGAAAGGAGGCTGAGAGGAGACCTTCTCACTCTATACAACTCCCCGAAAGGAGGTTGTACAGAGGTGGGGAGTTGGTCTCTTCTCCCAAGTCCCAGGCTATAGGGCAAGAGGAAATGGCCTCAAGTTGCACCAGGGGAGGTTCAGATTGGATATTAGGAAAAATTTTTACACTGAAAGGGTTATTAAGCATTGGAACAGGCTACCCAGGGAAGTGGTTGAGGCACCATCCCTAGAGGTATTTAAAAGACGGGTTGACATAGTGCTGTGTGACATGGATAAGTGATTTTTTTTTTTTTATTAGAGTTAGGTTCATGGTTGGACTAGATGATCTTAAAGGTCCATTCCAACCTAGAAAATTCTATGATCCTATGTTGCAGTGGCATAAAGGATCTAGAGTTTGATCTCAGGTAGCTGTCTAACAAGAAAACAAACCCATGTCCTTTCCCTGATTTTACAAAGTGACCTTTAAACATATTTTTTCTTTACAAAACAGGAAGTAAAACTAACCTAGGCAAGCAATGAAGAGAAAGCATAAATGTAGGAAGAGGAAAATAAGGTAAAACAATCAGCAGTAAACATGAACAGAAGACATCAGGATAACAACACCCAAAGTAGACAAACAGAGTATTATATCACTTTGTCCAGATGATCTATCTTTTCCTCCCTTTACCCTCATCTCTATTTTTCCTTTGTAGTCTACAGGACTGTCAGAGTTATAACTATATAGTCTCGCCCATTTTTATAGCATTTTCTACTGGCAGAATGTGTTGCTGATGGTAATTAGGGTATGCAACAGTAAATGTTATTTTATATAGTAAAAATTTAAAAAAAGTTACACGGGAAAGATCCAAGGTGAAAAAGGACATCCTACAGCACATTGTATGCCAAACTAACGGGGGAGGGAAGGAAGGAAGGACGTATGGCTTGTTGATCAGTTTAGCATCCATATCCTGTCTCCCTTTCCTTCTTTTACTGTGGAAGCAGACTTCCTCTGGATCTGCTCCTACAAACCATCAAACTATTCCCAAAGAGCAAAGAAGCACCAACATCAGTTGCATAGCTAAAAATAAATAAAAATCAAGGAGCAATGAAAATCAGTGCTACTTTAGAGAACAGGCAATTTCAAATGCAAAGCATAAGAACATAAACACAGCAGCAAGTTTAATACTGAGATTTTCGCTACTCTAGTGCTAAATGGAAAGGGAGTAACAAGCCAAACTATACAAACTCTATTTTCTTTAAACATTCAAATTTGAATTTAGATCAACAATGGGATTCATATTAACACAGATGTTCAAAAGCACTAATATAAAACTTGTCTTTCAGGTTGGGTAACCACTATCCTTTCTTGTTCTATCCTTTGCCAGTTCTATTGCTGGCAAAAAATACCAGAAAGTATGCACAGCATTAAGAGAAATGTTACAGCTCTGTGAGCATGAAATCATTCCAGTATATAACATTCTGGATCTTTGCTGGGAATGAGCACAGGAAAGTATGCAAGGACATATACATTCCTAAAAATTATCCAAATGCAAGCACTTCCTGGAAAACTATTTTTTTTAATTATTATTTTTTAAAAAACTACCTTAAATGTTACTTACCTTAATACATTACATTACTGACTAGTTAAAGAAAACATAGACTACTTTGCTGGAACCATTGCTTCAGAGGCTTTCCAGCATAGTAATAGTGAGTATACCATGACTAAGTCTGCCTATACAGCTCCATTACAGTAGTACCTTTGATTTATTCTATTGACATACTTGTGATAAACCGGTCTGAAAGAAAAAAGGGACCGATAATATTGGGTTAAACAAAACTCAATTTAAATCTTTTAACATAATTTTTACCAACACACACACACACTTATGCAGGGTGAGTTGAAATGTGTATTGCTTCCATCTGGGAACCTCTTAAGCAGAGAGTTGCTTCTGATCTAGCAAACAAAATTTTATTGTCTCCAGACAATAAAATACAAAGCCAGTGTGGTGGGTTGACCCTGGCTGGATGCCAGGTGCCCACCAAAGCCTCTCTATCACACCCCCTCCTCCGCTGGATGGGGAAGAGAAAATATAAAATATATGTGTCGAAATAAGGAGAGGGAGCGATCACTCACCAATTACTGCCATGGGCAAAACAGACTCAACTCGGGGAAATTAGTTTAATTTATTACCAAGCAAAGTCAGAATAGGATAATGAGAAATAAAACCAAATGTTAAAAATCACCTTGTCCCCACCCCTCCCTTCTTCCCAGGCTCAACTTCACTCCTGATTTTCTCTACCTCCTTCCCCAGAGTCGCACAGGGGGATGAGGAACAGGGGCTGCAGTCAGTTCATCACACATTGTCCCTGCTACTCCTTCCTCCTCAGGGGGAGGATTCCTCACATTCTTCCTCTGCACCAGCATGTGGTCCCTCCCACAGGAGACAGTTCTCCACGAACTTCTCCACCATGAGTCCTTCCCACAGGCTGCAGTTCTTCACAAACTGCTCCAGTGTGGGTCCTTTTCATGGGTTGCAGTCCTTCAGGAACACACTGCTCCAATGTGGGTCCCCCACAGGGTCACAAGTCCTGCCAGCAAACCTGCTCCAGTGTGGGCTCCTTTCTCCACTGGGCCACAAGTCCTACACCAGGAATCTGCTCCACCACAGGCTTCCCACAGGGTCATATCCTCCTTTGGGCACATCCATCTGCTCTACCATTTGACCTCCACAGGCTGCAGGAGGACAGCTTGCCTCACCATAGTCTTCACCATGGGCTGCAGGGAACTCTCTGCTCTGGCACCTGGTGCACCTCCTCTCCCTCCTTTCTCACTGACCTTGGTGTTTGCAGAGTAGTTTCTCTCACATATTCTCACTCCTCTATCCATCTGCAACCACAGAGGTTTTTTCCACCCTTCTTACTTACATTATCCCAGAGTCGCTAACGCCATTGCTGATGGGCTCAGCCTTTGCCAGCAGCGGGTCCGTCTTGGAGCTGGGTGGCATTGGCTGTATCGAACATAGGGGAAACTTGTAGCAGTTTCTCACAGAAGCCACCCCTGTAGCCCTCCTGCTACCAAAACCTTGCCACACAAACCCAATACAGTCAAGCTTGTTGCAAACACAAAGAGCAGCAAATGCTAAAATTCTCAGAAAAGCACAAGGGAAAGATGCCATGATGCGAAAAGCTTAACTACATCATATAGAATGCATATCAATTTTTTTGCTTGGTTTCTAACAGTGAACAACCATGTACAAAGAGCCTGCTCAGCACCTTCTGCTACCAACAGCATCACCAAAGAATGCCATTACTCCTGCAATGTTGTGTCTTGCTGGCAGGCAGATACGTGACTCACAATCATTCAAGAGAAATTGTAACATAACCACTAAACACTGAAAGGAAGCATACTTCCTAAGTCATGCTCCTCACCATTCAACTCAGAGTAGGCACAGAGCACACAGATGGGACAGTCGGTGAGAGAAACAAACACATACAGCACATCCAAAAGCCCTGTACGCCTACAGGAACGTCTCTTCCCACGTCGCTGCGGTGATACACATACGAGTGGTCAATATGGAAGTTATTCACATGTTTGTGAGCGGTGAGGTACAATGGAAACACATCCTCTAGCAGATGTGTGAGACAATAATAATCTGTGCTACGATCCCAGCCAAGAAACCAAAGGAAATCAACTGGAAAACATCAACATCGACCATCCGGCAATTCATTTACCATAAAGAAGCCATCAACAAACGCAAATGTCACTTATCTCTTTTTTTTTTCTGTTTAATTGATGAAGAAGCCTTAATTACTTTCTAGTCAGCACTGCTCTTACTACTTTAGCTGCTCACTGCAAAGGCAAAATCACCACGAGGAGAAAATAGGAACTGAGGATCCTCTTTCAAGTCTTTTTTTCATAATAATTCCGAACTTGTTCTGTTTTAGATTTTTCTCACCAATTTAAAAAAATGCCAAATAATCATCACAAGCATGTCAAGTATTATCAGATGTCGAGCACTACGTAGGTGGTGTAACCACCCCCTTTTTTTCAGACTACAGCAAGAGGGCGTGTTTCCACTTGCCACTCTACTGACAACGATAAATGAAACAAAAAATTCCTTCTAGCTCTACACGAGAAGACAGCACAGCAAAATTAGACATACTCATTCTTTGACTCCAAGACAAACTAAGACCACTGCAGGGCATCATTTTCGGACCTAGCAGAAGTAGCAGTTCTGTGCAACACTTGAAAACTATGCTCAGCAAGTGAAGAAGCGCTCTGACAGGCACAGGCAAGTCCTGCCCTCAGTGAAAATATAGTGACTACACCAACATGGAAAATCAGATTTCCATTCTACAACATTTCTGAGATTGCAAAAACAGTCCACTTTGAACATAAGAAGTTCCATCTAAACGTGAGGAGGAACTTCTTTACTTTGGCAGAGCACTGGAACAGGCTGCCCAGAGAGGTGGTGGAGTCTCCGTCTCTGGAGACATTCAAAACCCACCTGGAC